>CAWUFW010002124.1:1270000-1870000 GCA_963921515.1 Calotriton arnoldi | reverse complement strand
GGACCGGTTTCTGGCATTCCAGCCGTCATCAGCCAGGCTTGCTTGAATCCAGTGGCAAAGTGAGCAAGGGACCCACGTCTGGGCATACCCCCGCCAACTTAGGGCGAACAAAGCGATACAAAAGGGGATGATGGACGGAACGCTTGAGCCAATCAAACACTCACCCCCAGTCAACTGATCTGGGTTTAATCCATCATCATTCTTTAGCTCACTCCACCACCCCAGTTCAGACATGGCCATATGCAAATCAGTCTGACCCTGTGCCTCATGGGAACAGTCCAGCCCGAACTGCCAAGCCATGTCTTCCCTGGACCGGAAACAAGCATCCTAGGACCGGTTTCTGGCATTCCAGCCGTCATCAGCCAGGCTTGCTTGAATCCAGTGGCAAAGTGAGCAAGGGACCCACGTCTGGGCATACCCCCGCCAACTTAGGGCGAACAAAGCGATACAAAAGGGGATGATGGACGAAACGCTTGAGCCAATCAAACACTCACCCCCAGTCAACTGATCTGGGTTTAATCCATCATCATTCTTTAGCTCACTCCACCACCCCAGTTCAGACATGGCCATATGCAAATCAGTCTGACCCTGTGCCTCATGGGAACAGTCCAGCCCGAACTGCCAAGCCAGGTCTTCCCTGGACCGGAAACAAGCATCCTAGGACCGGTTTCTGGCATTCCAGCCGTCATCAGCCAGTCTTGCTTGAATCCAGTGGCAAAGTGAGCAAGGGACCCACGTCTGGGCATACCCCCGCCAACTTAGGGCGAACAAAGCGATGCAAAAGGGATGATGGACGGAGCAGCTTGAGCCAATCAAACACTCACCCCCAGTCAACTGATCTGGGTTTAATCCATCATCATTCTTTAGCTCACTCCACCACCCCAGTTCAGACATGGCCATATGCAAATCAGTCTGACCCTGTGCCTCATGGGAACAGTCCAGCCCGAACTTCCAAGCCATGTCTTCCCTGGACCGGAAACAAGCATCCTAGGCAGGGCACAAGTCCTAAAAAAAGAAGTGGGGGGACGCCCCAAGTTAGGTGGTGTCACCGGAAGTGACGTCACGACAGGAAGTGACGTCACGAAAGGTGATGGGGCAGGCTGCCAGCCCCCTCGAGCCCTACGTGTCCCGCTACTGAACAGCATGAGACATGTAATGGGGCGGCTGCCAGGGGCTGGTCAACGTCCTTTTCGACACTTGTTAACATCCTGTCAGCTTCTGTGTTTGCCCTGCCTGGTTCGCATTAGCACCACCGAGCGCTGTGCGGTTGGGAAAAGCCCTGCTTGGGACTACTCCAAAAACGGTCCCGGTCAATCTCCGCGCTCACAGCTCTTTGTCGACGAGGGTACATCGAATGGCGTGATTTTACAATTAGCTGCAGTCCGAGCTGCTAACCCAAAGCAGATGCTCCCTCACGTGCGTGCGTTATCAGACTTAATCAAATGGAAAAATCCACCCCCTCAATGCGGCCAGCTTTTGGGCAGGGGGGATGGCGTCCACCCGGTAAAATAAGTGGGGGGACGCCGTCCACCCGCGTGGTACCCCGACTCGAGCCCTGATCCTAGGACCGGTTTCTGGCATTCCAGCCGTCATCAGCCAGGTTTGCTTGAATCCAGTGGCAAAGTGAGCAAGGGACCCACGTCTGGGCATACCCCCGCCAACTTAGGGCGAACAAAGCGATACAAAAGGGGATGATGGACGGAACGCTTGAGCCAATCAAACACTCACCCCCAGTCAACTGATCTGGGTTTAATCCATCATCATTCTTTAGCTCACTCCACCACCCCAGTTCAGACATGGCCATATGCAAATCAGTCTGACCCTGTGCCTCATGGGAACAGTCCAGCCCGAACTGCCAAGCCATGTCTTCCCTGGACCGGAAACAAGCATCCTAGGACCGGTTTCAGGCATTCCAGCCGTCATCAGCCAGGCTTGCTTGAATCCAGTGGCAAAGTGAGCAAGGGACCCACGTCTGGGCATACCCCCGCCAACTTAGGGCGAACAAAGCGATACAAAAGGGGATGATGGACGGAACGCTTGAGCCAATCAAACACTCACCCCCAGTCAACTGATCTGGGTTTAATCCATCATCATTCTTTAGCTCACTCCACCACCCCAGTTCAGACATGGCCATATGCAAATCAGTCTGACCCTGTGCCTCATGGGAACAGTCCAGCCCGAACTGCCAAGCCATGTCTTCCCTGGACCGGAAACAAGCATCCTAGGACCGGTTTCTGGCATTCCAGCCGTCATCAGCCAGGCTTGCTTGAATCCAGTGGCAAAGTGAGCAAGGGACCCACGTCTGGGCATACCCCCGCCAACTTAGGGCGAACAAAGCGATACAAAAGGGGATGATGGATGGAACGCTTGAGCCAATCAAACACTCACCCCCAGTCAACTGATCTGGGTTTAATCCATCATCATTCTTTAGCTCACTCCACCACCCCAGTTCAGACATGGCCATATGCAAATCAGTCTGACCCTGTGCCTCATGGGAACAGTCCAGCCCGAACTGCCAAGCCATGTCTTCCCTGGACCGGAAACAAGCATCCTAGGACCGGTTTCTGGCATTCCAGCCGTCATCAGCCAGGCTTGCTTGAATCCAGTCGCAAAGTGAGCAAGGGACCCACGTCTGGGCATACCCCCGCCAACTTAGGGCGAACAAAGCAATACAAAAGGGGATGATGGACGGAACGCTTGAGCCAATCAAACACTCACCCCCAGTCAACTGATCTGGGTTTAATCCATCATCATTCTTTAGCTCACTCCACCACCCCAGTTCAGATATGGCCATATGCAAATCAGTCTGACCCTGTGCCTCATGGGAACAGTCCAGCCCGAACTGCCAAGCCATGTCTTCCCTGGACCGGAAACAAGCATCCTAGGACCGGTTTCTGGCATTCCAGCCGTCATCAGCCAGGCTTGCTTGAATCCAGTGGCAAAGTGAGCAAGGGACCCACGTCTGGGCATACCCCCGCCAACTTAGGGCGAACAAAGCGATACAAAAGGGGATGATGGACGGAACGCTTGAGCCAATCAAACACTCACCCCCAGTCAACTGATCTGGGTTTAATCCATCATCATTCTTTAGCTCACTCCACCACCCCAGTTCAGACATGGCCATATGCAAATCAGTCTGACCCTGTGCCTCATGGGAACAGTCCAGCCCGAACTGCCAAGCCATGTCTTCCCTGGACCGGAAACAAGCATCCTAGGACCGGTTTCTGGCATTCCAGCCGTCATCAGCCAGGCTTGCTTGAATCCAGTGGCAAAGTGAGCAAGGGACCCACATCTGGGCATACCCCCGCCAACTTAGGGCGAACAAAGCGATACAAAAGGGGATGATGGACGGAACGCTTGAGCCAATCAAACACTCACCCCCAGTCAACTGATCTGGGTTTAATCCATCATCATTCTTTAGCTCACTCCACCACCCCAGTTCAGACATGGCCATATGCAAATCAGTCTGACCCTGTGCCTCATGGGAACAGTCCAGCCCGAACTGCCAAGCCATGTCTTCCCTGGACCGGAAACAAGCATCCTAGGACCGGTTTCTGGCATTCCAGCCGTCATCAGCCAGGCTTGCTTGAATCCAGTGGCAAAGTGAGCAAGGGACCCACGTCTGGGCATACCCCGCCAACTTAGGGTGAACAAAGCGATACAAAGGGGATGATGGACAGAACGCTTGAGCCAATCAAACACTCACCCCAGTCAACTGATCTGGGTTTAATCCATCATCATTCTTTAGCTCACTCCACCACCCCAGTTCAGACATGGCCATATGCAAATCAGTCTGACCCTGTGCCTCATGGGAACAGTCCAGCCCGAACTGCCAAGCCATGTCTTCCCTGGACCGGAAACAAGCATCCTAGGACCGGTTTCTGGCATTCCAGCCGTCATCAGCCAGGCTTGCTTGAATCCAGTGGCAAAGTGAGCAAGGGACCCACGTCTGGGCATACCCCCGCCAACTTAGGGCGAGCGTGGGTCCCTTGCTCACTTTGCCACTGGATTCAAGCAAGCCTGGCTGATGACGGCTGGAATGCCAGAAACCGATCCTAGGATGCTTGTTTCCGGTCCAGGAAGACATGGCTAGCAGTCGAGCTGGACTGTTCCCATGAGCACAGGGTCAGACTGATTTGCATATGGCCATGTCTGAACTGGGGTGGTGGAGTGAGCTAAAGAATGATGATGGATTAAACCCAGATCAGTTGACTGGGGTGAGTGTTTGATTGGCTCAAGCGTTCGTCCATCATCCCCTTCTGTATCGCTTTGTTCGCCATAAGTTGGCGAGTATGCCCAGACGTGAGTCCCTTGCTCACTTTGCCACTGGATTCAAGCAAGCCTGGCTGATGGCTGGAATGCCAGAAACCGGTCCTAGAATGCTTGTTTCCGGTCCAGGAAGACATGGCTTGGCAGTTCGGGCTGACTGTTCCCATGACACAGGGTCAGACTGATTTGCATATGGCCATGTCTGAACTGGGGTGGTGGAGTGAGCTAAAGAATGATGATGGATTAAACCAGATCAGTTGACTGGGAGTGAGTGTTTGATTGGCTCAAGCGTTCCGTCCATCATCCCCTTTTGTATCACCATCTGCACATTGGCATGGGTGCATGGTATACGCATATGCACACGCATGCCATCTCTCACTATGTACATCTGCCACTTGGCACGTGCAAGGTTACGTGTCACATGTGATGTGTATTTGCAAGCACACAGCCGTGTTGGCATGGGGCTGTCAATGTGTACACCTGTCAATGCTTCTGGAGGTGTGATCCGTACAGTGCTGCACATAGGGTGCAGTGGTGACACCAATGACTGTCACATATCCCCTCGTGCCACAGGTCCCACTTTTCTTGGCCGCTCAGCCTGTGCCCACATCGTCGTTGGTGTGTGCCATACTCATCCAGCCTCGGAAGCAGTGTGATGCACAGCAGCCAGTCATGTTGCCGTGGTGTTGCCGCTTGCCGAATATGCAGTCAGTCCCCATCAGCACGCCTCACAGGTCATTGAGGCCTGGATCCCCATGTGCATGCACATAGCAATGGTTTGTGTCACTGCCCATTGCTATTGCTGGGAGACCTGTGTAAGTGTATTGTGGCTGTGCTGTCCCTGCATGACAGCTGTTCTGTGACTCATGTTCTTGCTCTGACATATCAGTTATGTGTATGTGAAAATGCCATGTGGCGTGTTGCTTTGACATGTGTCCACTTCCATCTTTCCTAGGCGGAGACCAAACATTTACCGCCCTTACCAATTGTTGGCGGACATGGAGGATTCTGAGGTCATCCGGAAATTTCGTCTGGACCGACCAACCCTGCATCGACTATGGGCCATGTTGGAACCCCACCTCCGTCCTCGCAGGGTGTATCCGACAGCATTCACCCCCACGGCTAAGGTGATGGCTGCACTGCATTTTTCGCCACTGGGTCATTCCAGCACACAGTGGGCAGTGGAGGTGGGATGTCCCAGCCCATGTTCAGCATGGTGCTGAGGGATGTACTGGCAGCCATGATGCTGTACAGGAACAGGTACATCCGATTCCCCAGGGCACGTGAGTTGGCGGCAGTGAAGGGTGCATTCTATGCCCTTTGACGGATCCCACACGTCGTTGGTGCCATAGATTGCACCCATGTTGGCCTTGTCCCACCACAGGCCACTGAGCAGCTCTTCCGCAACCGGAAGCACACGCACTCCCTGAATGTGCAAGTGGTGTGCCTTGCGGACATGGTCATTTCCCACGTGTGTGCGAAGTTCCCAGGCTCGGCCCATGACGCGCACATCATGCGCAACAGCATATTACCACGACTGATGAACAATCTGCAACAGGACCGTGGCTGGATTGTCGGTGAGTATGTGGAGTTGTGTAGCGTGCTGGCTTAAGGATGCTGTCTACTGTCCTGTTTGAATTGCAACGGTTCTCTGTGTCCCTCACGCCCAGGTGACTCGGCTTACCCGAATGGGCCCTGGCTGCTCAGTCCATTATGAAATCCTCGGACCCCAGCAGATGACCGCTACAATGAGGCACATGGGAGGACCAGACGTGTGGTCGAGCGTACCTTTGGCCTCCTCAAGTCCAGGTTCAGATGCCTGGACCGCACCGAGGGTGCGCTGGCGTACTCCCCACAGAAGGTGTGCCAGATAGTGGTGGCTTGCTGCATGCTGCACAATCTGGCTATTCGGAAGCAGATCCCCTAATTGTGGATGATGGAGATCAACCAGGGCCCCAGCCTGCAGACCAGGACAGCTTGAGTGAGGAAGACAGCGGAGAGGAGGAAGCTGTGAATGTCCGTCAGCAGCTCATCGCCCGCTACTTCACTTGACGGTGAGTGTCCATGTACGACGGATGATGTGGCTGTAGTTGTGCAGGTGTCTGTGTGCTGTGTCACGGAGGCCTTATGTTCACTGTGTGCTGTGTGTCAATGGTCCATGTTCAGGTTTGTATGCCACTGACGGTGGCTGTGGCATTGTGCCCTATTGCTCTGTGCAATGTGTGTACATTGCTTGTAGTTGTTGACATGTACTGTGTGATGGGTGTGTGACACACTCATTGAATGTGCTCCTGTTCTGTCTTCCCCCCCCTAGGTCCCTACAGCCCCTCCTGTCCCATCGCCATGCCACACATCCGATGCTTCTCTGCTCAAGGTGGCGGTTGATCATCGTTCAATAAACACAGTGCACAGACAGCAGTTTGTGTAAAAGGTGCATTTATTTTCAACTGTGACATGTCATTGTGTGCAAGGTGATGACATGAGTGTTGCGTGCAGTGACAATGAGCTGTCGGCCATGGCTGCGTGATGCTCAGGGTGTACCCACTAGTTCTATGTCCCTAGTCCAACAGACACATGCCATTCTGATGGTTGTGTGGGGTGGGATCGTAGTCCAAGTCAATGCAGTGGGTGGTCAAGGATGGCTGGCTGCCTCACTTGCGTCTGGAGCGTGCGAAGTCCTCCCGGGACATCTGTTTCAACTTCGGACGGCCCCTTCCACGTTTGGGAGGGGGTGTGTGGTGGCGACCTGCTGGTGGTGGGTGAGGTGTGCTCACTGGCTGTGGACGCAGGGGAAGTGGACACTGCTGCCCGACCCTGCGCCCTAGCAGGTGGTGGCGGAGGTGGTGTTGCTGGCCTTGCCTGTGACCCCACCGCCACCACCAGCTGGCCCATGAGGTCCACGAGTTGGTCCATACGGGACACGAATTGGCCCATATGGGCGTCCATGGACCTCAACACCCCCAGGACCTCCCGCGTGTCGGAAGCAGACCTGGCCCATTGTCCTTGGGCCTCTTCATAGGCCCCAAGTACTCTGGCCATTTGAGGCAGGGCATGGCTCCCAGGGGAGGCTGGCGTTGGCCTGACCCTGCTCCTCCTACCAGTACTGCTGCCACCGACCTTCCCACTTGCCACATTGCTCACCACGGTCCTCGCTGTGGCTCCCAGGGTGGACCCAGTCGGCCGGACCACCACTTGCGCTGGGGCTGGGGCCAGTGATGACGTGGTGGTGGTCGCGGCGGTGGTGGGGGTTGCGGCAGTGGGAGTGGCCGCAACGACCGTGGGAGTGGCCGCCACAACAGTGGGAGTGGCCGCAACGACAGTGGCAGCAGGGGGCAGTGAGTGGTCATCAGCCCTGGAGGATGGGTTGGTGGGTAGGAGGGTGCCTGGGGTGCGGTTGGGCCCTGCCACACCAGATGGGCCTGCTGGGTGGTCCGTGTCCGAATCGGAGGACAGATCCTCCACATCCGTGAGTCCTTGTTGGGGGCTTGCAGGCTGGCTGTGCTGGCTGCTGTCTCCATCTCCAGCATCCAGCAGTTCGTCACCTGTGGGGGGAATGAGATATGTTATTGTGTTGCACATGACAAAGTATGTATAGGTTGTCTGACATCCACAGTTCGTGCACAGTCGTGCACAGGTTTCCCGGAGCCGTGTGTGTGGCTGTGCTATTTGTTGTTGTGTGGGCATGCCAATGGGACTGTGTGCTGTGGACATGTGGCATGGGACGGATTGGCAATGCCGATGGGTGTGTTGCTGTGCTCCTGCTTTTTGTGGCTCTGGTGTATGCGGACTCCAGACCCATCGTGGAGGTTGGTTTGTACTATGCTCTTGGGGTTCAAATTTAACGCTTAGAAACGCAGATGGCATAATGGGGGTCAGCCCCTGAAACGCATTTGAGATGAACTATGCTTTGGGGGTACATACTGTGAGCCATGGGTGCAGAACGTGACATGTGTTGTGGCAACATGACAGTGCATGGTCTGAGGTGTGTGTATGTCTGACATACCCTGCATATTTGCTGTCTGTTGTGATTTCTGGCCATGTAATTGGACGCATTGTTATGAGTGAGTGATGGTTGTGTGCCACACGACGTATTGCAGATGGTCCAATTCCTTGGTGTGCGTGCTGCCCTGTGCCATGTGCATCACTGCAGTGCTCGGGGGGTGTGGCCCATGTTATGTGTGTTGTTGCTCACAGTGTGACGTGCGCTTCATTCACTTCTGGCACATGATTTGTCATGGGCATGTTTCTTTGCGTGACTACTGTATGTGGACAAGCTGTTCGGATGACATACCTTTCATGTGACTGGGGCTGACGGATGAGATGGATGGTATGTTGTATGTGCATTGTGTGTCTGTGTGTTTGATGGGTCCAGTGGTGTTCGTGTGCATTTATGTTGTTCCACGCTGTTGCGTCTAGTGTGGTATGTCTTACATGGGCGTAGTTGTGGGATGTGTGGTTGACAGGCAGTAGGGGCTACATGGACAGGACTTCGATGGTGTTGCAGTTGTGTGTGATGGGTTGCACTGTGCCTGCCGTGTGGTTCTGTAATCAGTGTGACTTGTGCATGCAGACGTGGCTCCTTGGGTGTTGCTGTGTCTGTGATGGGTCATGTGGGGTGTGACTCTGTGGTTCATGTCCGTGTGCACATTGTTCACATGGTTGTGACAGGGAGCAGTGCTGCGTGTTCCTCTGCTACTTGACATGTCCCATGTGTTAGTCGTAATTCAGTCCTCATGCCTCCAGTCACCCCGCCCTGTCCAGTTTCCCACCTGCAGGTTGTTTTTGAGCGTGCACTGGACTGGATGCAACATGGTTATGGGCGGGGGGTGCTCCATGTTGCAGGTCTGTGGGGGTGGGGGCGGGGGCGGTGTTATGGGTCGTGGTGATGGCTGGACACCCACTGACACCGTTTTTCCTGGGGCGGGATGTCTACCTGTCGGCTGCCGGTGTGCACTGCAGTGGCTGCTACGTGGGTGTGGGGTGTGGGCCGTGCTCCTCCTTGCTGTGCTGTGGGACTATGGGCCTGGTGGGTGTTGTAATTCAGCTGTCCCCCCTCCCACCCACTGCCTTTGTGTTGCGGCTACTTACCTGTTACTTGTCGGTTAGTGCAGCTACGGCTGCCACATGGGTGTGGGGGGTGCTCCGCCTTGCTGTGCTGTAGGACTAGGGGCCTGGTGGGTGTTGTACTTCAGCTGTCCCCCTCCCACCCACTGCCTTTGTGTTGCGGCTACTTACCTGTTACTTGTCGGTTAGTGCAGCTACGGCTGCCACATGGGTGTGGGGGTGCTCCGCCTTGCTGTGCTGTAGGACTAGGGGCCTGGTGGGTGTTGTACTTCAGCTGTCCCCCCTCCCACCCACTGCCTTTGTGTTGCGGCTACTTACCTGTTACTTGTCGGTTGGTGCAGCTACGGCTGCCACATGGGTGTGGGGGTGCTCGTTGTGGCGCTTCTGGAGTACTAGGGGACTTGTTGGTGGTTACGTGGCTGGCTGGTGTACACATGCCCCCATGGTTTTGTTAGTTGATATGTTTGGGCTGTGTGTGTGGTGGTGCCTGTTGCATGTGTGAGTGATGTGTTGTGTATTGTGTACTGGACATGGGGGTGTTTGTCCCTCGGAGCTATGACAGGGTGGTAGTGCATGTGAGTACATAGCGGTGTGCTGGCATACATTTGTTTGTACTTACCAGCCTCCACTCCCCCTGGTAATCCGGTGAGGATCTCCGGATGGATGATGACTCGCACCTTCTCCTCCCACGCTTTGAAGGTCTTGTAATGCGCGGGATTCCCTCCGCCAGTCGGGGCAGCCAGCTCTCGATTTTTGCTCTCCTTCTTCTTGACCAGGCTTTTGATGTCGTTCCACCGTTTGTTTATTTCTCCTCTGTTTCTGGGTACGGTCCCGACTGCATTGACCTGGTCTACAATTCTGTTCCACATTCTGTTTCTGGTGGCTAGTGGTGTGTGCTGGACCTGGTTGCCATAGATTTGTGTGTGCACCTTGACGATCTCATCGACCATGACCGTCAGCTCAGTGGAAGTGAACTTGGGCATTCTGTGTGATGCCATGGTGTTTGTGGTGCTGGTGCGGTGTGTGATGTGTGATGTGCAGGGGGTTTGTGGTGCCGGTGTTTGGTGGTGGTGGTGGTGGTGGGTGTGATGTGTGCGTATCTGTGGTGTGCTGCTGTCCTTGCTGTGTCACTGTGTCCTCTCCTCTCCTCTCTGCTTTGCAATGTTGCAAGGGGTTGTGGTCTGTGGAGGGGCTGCTTTTGTATTTACCTGTTTGGGTGTGTCCTGATGGTCTGTTGTTTTCAGGTGTGTTGTGGCTGGTGTTCTGGGCTTTGTAGTTTATTTGTTTGTCCAGGGGTGGTGTGTATTCGGGATGTGTACTTTGTCTGTGTATTTGTGCGTGGGTTGCTGTGTGGACTTGTTTGCCATGTTGTGTGTGTTTGTTTGAGTCCGCGGCTGTTTCTGTGCAGGGACGTGGCCGCCATGGCTTCTGCCGTGTCCATTTTCTCCGGTGTTGTTTACGCTGGCGGGCGGTGTATTTGTTGTTTTTCCGCGCTCATGTCGGTGCGATCGTAATTTCACGTGCGGTGTCTCGACCGTGAGGGCGGGCGGTTTTCTGTTGTTGTGCGTCTTTCCATCCGTGGCAGGCGGTTTGACTCCGACTCGGGCAAGGGCGGGCGGTGTTTGTGTTTTTTTTCCGCCGCTGGCGGTTTTCGGTTCGGGACATCATGATTGCTGGGTCGGTATTCAGACGGTGTAGGCGGGCGGATTTTTGCCGCTTTCATGGATGGCGGATTTTTTTACGCCCGGTATCGTAATGGGCCTTTAAACTATTTAATAGTATTTAAACTTAAATTTTGCACTCCATTGAGTGCAACAATAGGAGAAGTGTTGGATAGCGGAGGGGTAAAAATTACTATTCCCACTCCAGTTAGTGCAACAGTAGGGAAAATGTTGGATAGCGGACTAGTAAAAATGACTAATCCCACTCCAGTGAGTGCAACAGTAGGGAAAGTGTTGGATAGCGGAGGGGTAAAAATAACTATTCCCACTCCAGTGTGTGCAACAGTAGGGAAAGTGTTGGATAGCGAATGGGTAAAAAACTACTATTCCCACTCCAGTGAGTGCAACAGTAGGAAAGGTGTTGGATAGCGGAGGGGTAAAAATTACTATTCCCACTCCAGTAAGTGCACCAGTAGGGAAAGCGTTGGATAGCGGAGGGGTGAAAATTTCTATTCCCACTCCAGTTAGTGCAACAGTAGGAGAAATGTTGGATAGCGGAGTAGTAAAAATGACTATTCCCACTCCAGTGAGTGCAACAGTAGGGAAAATGTTGGATAGCGGATGGGTAAAAATTACTATACCCGCACCAGTGAGTGCAACAGTAGGGAAAGTGTTGGATAGCGGAGGGGTAAAAATTACTATTCCCACTTCAGTAAGTGCAACAGTAGGGAAAGCGTTGGATAGCGGAGGGGTGAAAATTTCTATTCCCACTCCAGTTAGTGCAACAGTAGGAGAAATGTTGGATAGCGGAGTAGTCAAAATTACTATTCCCACTCCAGTGAGTGCAACAGTAGGTAAAGTGTGGGATAGCGGAGGGGTAAAACTTACTATTCTCACTCCAGTGAGTGCAATAGTAGGGAAAGTGTTGGATAGAAGAGGGGTAAAAATTACTATTCCCACTCCAATGAGTACAACAGTAGGGAAAGAGTTGGATAGCAAAGAGGTAAAAAATACTATTCCCACTCCAGTTAGTGCAACAATAGGGAAATTGTTGGATAGCAGAGGGGTAAGAATTAATATTCCCACTGGAGTCAGTTTAAAATTAAAAACAAACAAAATATCAACAACAACACAAAAGATTTAAAAAGAAAAGAAAACATATATAAAAATATAAAAAAGTACGAAAGATAGAAGCATATTATAATGTTAAAAAGATCTAATAAATACCTAGAAAGATTATATTAAAAAAAATTATAAATAATTTACAAACAAATAACTATTTTTAAATAGAAATTATTTATAAACAAAAACATTAATTATTACATAAATGTAGTCTTTTTTATTTCCTACCCTATAACACCACACAATTTACAACACACATCTAAATTTAAAAAAAGTACCTCGATAATTAACATAATTAATTATCAATTAAAGAAATATTGTTAATTAAAAAACAAATTAAAACAGATAAAAATGTATTTACTCCCCAAACGTTACCCCTATAAAACCAAAACCCACACACAAAATAAAAATAAACAATTACGCGAATTATTTATCAATTGATGAATTAATATTAATGATCAACTAATTATTAATTTATTCAACATAAATTACTTTCCACCCTCTACCCCAATAAATACCACAATCCACACCTAAAAATCATTACACAATTTCCATTACTAATTTTAAATTAATAAATTATTATCAATTAACAACAACTTATTAATTAATTTAAAATAATTTACTTCCCACCCTTTACCACTATAAACCCCACAACTGACATCTAAAATTAATTAAACAATTGCCATATTTAAATTTTAATTAATTAATTAGCATTAATTAACAAATAATTATTAATTCGTTAAAAATAAATTACTTCCCACCCTATTCCCCTATAAACCCACATCCCGCTCCTAAAACAATTACACAATTAACATAATTACCAATTAATTCATTAATAATAATTAACCAATTAATAAATAATTAATAATAGGTTAATTCCCACAATTAACACTATAAAATATAAACTAAATAAATATCAATAAATAAAAAATATTAATAATTGTATTATAATTAAATTACTTCCCACCCTATTCCCCTATAAATCCACAACCCGCTCCTAAAAAAATGACAATATTAACATAATTACCAATTAATTAATTAATAATAATTAGCATCCAATTAATAATTAATTAATAATAAATTAATTCCCACAATTAACACTATAAAATCTAAATTAAATAAATACTAATAAATAAAAAAAAATTTTTATTTATTATAATTAAATTACTTCCCACCCTATTCCCTTATAGACCCACAACCCGCTACAGAACTAAAAATCGCAAAATTTAATTAACATAAAATTAATAACTACTAAAAATTTAACACATATATTAAAAAACAAAAGCAATACTTATACAAAAAAATTGATCACATACTTTTAAAATACATACTAAAATACATAACACTAATTAAAAAATCGATATTTTAAACAACTATATTTTTGCAAATGATATTAATGACTCCTATATTTTCAAAAACAATATTTTTTACCTTACAGTTGATATTCTTGACCACGATATTCTTGCTGTCGATATTTCTGTATCACGATATTTCCAACTTGATATTTGTGTATGTCGACATTTCAAACTCGATATTCTGTCTGTGCACCATTTTGAATTTGTAGCTATCCAAAGAATCACTTTGAAAGTTTTAATTGACACTTTCTCCGCTTTTTCCACTTTTGCCTTTCTGCGCTTTTTAGCTTCTTTGCTCGTTATTCACCCTTGCTTTGCTCCTTTTGTGCTCTCTCATCGTCTAGGGTTGTTTTTCCCTCTCTTTCCGCTCCCCCGCCTCACTGCACACCTCTTACCTTCTCCTTGCACTCCTCTCACTTGTCTGTTTCTCACTCTCCCACCTCCTGCACCGCTTCCAGCCCCTCCCACCACCCCTTGCTGTCCTCCCCTCCCAGGATCTACATAATGTTGCCTGCAGCATGGAAATGTGCAGCAGGCGGGCTTCTGGCGTGACAAAGGCAAGCATGTCTTCAACCGTCCGCAACATCCCGTGCCCAGCCCCAGAAACCCTGGTCCTCCCCTCACCCACCACTGTACCACAACGACCCTCCACGCTGTCAATCCTAGCTGCCCCTTGGCATGTTGCTGCTGCTCCACACCACTCAACTCTGAGATAGCATTCTCCTGCTCTCCTGCCATTACTTTTACTCTCACACCCCCAACACTCCTCGCTTCTACACAGACAGCACAGAACACCCCACTCTCGCCACCTACACAACACTCCATATTCACATGCATGCTTCTCAGCACCCGCTCACTCACCGAACATGCCACGAACATCTAGGACCTGTTACATGACCATTCCCGGACCTGCTGTTCCTCACAGAAACCTACTGAACCCCAACTTGCTGCCAGCATTGCCAAAGAAATCCCTACCCCATATAGAAAATCATTAGGCAAGACAGACCTCACAAGTCCAGAGTTAAAATCGCAGTCATTCACAAAAACACCATCAGCTGCAACACCTCCTCGGACACATCATCTTCTGAAATGGAACACCTGTTGTTCAAGCTCTACATCACTGATAGGTACACCCCGAATGGCACCTCATCTACAAATTGTCGGGACCACGAGTAAAGTTCATCAACACATTTGTGGATATTGTCCTACCACTCGTCCTTGACACAAGCAACTATTTACTTCTCGGAGACCTAAACTTCTACAACCATGCCAACCTTAATTCAAAAGCTCTTCCCGAAGACCTCGAAACCTGGACCTCATACAACAAGTTAAAGAATCTACCCACGTCACTAGACACCTTCCAACAAGGTCCCATTTTCACCTCCTTTAACAAAATCCTCATCGAGGACCCCACACCAGTTAACTGGACCCTTATCAAGTTGAGCATTCCTGTCCTACCGCAACATACACAAAACACCACCAGTACAGCTTGTGGAAATTGGAACAACATCCTGGACAAGATATGGACAACTGCCCTCAACTCTTTTTGACCCAAACACAGCAACATTCCCTCCTAAGGACATCCAGAATTTCAACAACTGAATCAGCTCCTGTGCTGTCTACCGGGTCCCCCTCAAGAAAAGCAACTCCAGCCAGCTGATACAGGGAGGAACTCAGGATGAAAAATGCCACTGGAAACAACTGGAAGGCAGATGAAGATCTAGCATCGACAATGTAGACAGAAGAACTTTCAAATCCGCCCTGAGACGCTACCACCAGTTAATCCGATCCACCAAATGCACCAGCCTGGTGGACCACATCGCCACCAGTACCAGCAAAAAAACTGAAAAATCTTCACCATTGTAAAAGATTTCACCTCTCCACTTGCTGTCTTCAACTCAGCCTCCCCTTCACAGGACTTATGCAACAATCCTCTCAATTCTACAGCAACAAAATCACTGCCATATAAAGCAACTTCAACATGCTACCAAATACAACAGACTGCACCAAATGGATGCCAATTCCATCTAAAGACTCAGCTCTTACCACATGGCCCTTCATCACCACGGAAGAAACCACTACCACCATGACGTCAATCCACTCTGGGGCCCTGTCGAACCTCTGCCACCACCATATCTTTTCCAGAGGAGTCCAACTCATCAGCATCCTACTCACAGTGATTCTGAACACCTCCATCTCCTCACTGAGCTGCAAGATTCCTGGAAACACGCAATAGTTCTCCTGCTGCTGAAGAAACTTTCACAGAACCCACCATGCTCTCCAACTACATGCTGATCTCCCTGCTACCCTACCCAGCCAAGGTTTTACTAACAATTGTCAACTGGCAACTCACCATATAACTCAATAACCACCAACTCCAAGACACTATTCAGGGTCAATTTAGACTCAACCACAACATGGATTGGAAACCCATGTCATCGCCACCACAGGTGACATATGCATGATACCGGACAGAGGAAAAGCAGCAGCCCTCATCCTCCTGGACCTCTCTGCGGCATTTGACACAGTCTCCCACCCATCCTCATTCAATGGCTGCACAATATCGGAATCCACTCTCAGGAGGATCCGCTCCTTCCTGACTGGTAAGACACGGTCAATCAGCCTGGCACCCTTTACCTCAAGCACCCATGATCTCATCCGCAGAGTCCTTCAAGGAACCTCTCTAAGCCCAACCCTCTTCAACACTTACGTGATCCCTCTGGCCAACATCATCCACTCACACTATATCCATGTCCTCTCCTAGGCCGATGACACGCACCTCATTGTCTTCCCCCATGGACTAGAGTCACAGCATTCACAACAAGTTCGTTGCATGCATGGATAATATGATGGACTGGATGTAGACCAACTGTCTGAGGCTGAACAATGACAAGATCAAAGTGGTGATTTTCGGTAAGAGTCCTTCAATGTCGGATTCCTCCAGGTGTCTGACAGAACTAGGATCTACCAACCCGCATCACCCATGCCAAGAACCTCAGCATCATTATCGACAGCAAACTCGACATGACCATTCAAGTCAACGCTGTCGCTGCCTTATGCTTCCACATCCTGAAATGCTGAGGAAGATCTTCAAATGGCTCATAGCCAACTCCCGGTAAACCATCACCCATGCACTTGTCGCAAACAAGCTGGACGACAGAAATACCATCCTCGCCAGGATCAACAAGTAACTCACCAGGAGACCCCAGACCATCCAGAACTCAGATGCCAAACTCTTTCTTAACCACCCTAGCCACACACACATCACACCATACCTCAAGGAGCTCCACTGGCTCCCTCTACACAGATAAGCAAGTTCAAACTCCTCATCCACACCTTCAAGTTACTACCCAGCTCAGGCCCACCATGGGAAACAGCGTTTACAACGCTGTCATCACACACGTTCTATTACAAGGCGGTCCTTACAAGGACCGCGTTGTTAGAACGCAATGCCTTTACATCGCAAGTCATTAGATCGACTTGCTATAGGGGGCGCTCTAACCTAAGGAATAGTATAATTTACTATTCCAACACCTTCCCTACTGTTGCGCAGGCTGGAGCTGGAATAGTAAATTATACTATTCCTAAGACCAGCGAGCCCCCTACAGCAAGTCGATCTAATGACTTGCAATGTAAAGGCATCGCGTTCTAACAACGCGGTCATTGTAACGACCGTGTTGTAATAGAACGCGATGTTATAGCATGCGTAGTAACATGCTATATTCGCCCAGCATACCTCAACAACCCCATCTGCTTTCACAAACCCTCCAGACATGTTCACTCAGCAGAACTTGCACACATCCTTGGCATACGGAAGGCCTTCTGTTACATCACTCAACGAGATTTTATTTGTACCTGCTCCTCACCAGGATACCCTCGAAAAATCTAAATGACATAGAATTTTAAAAATCGGTAATGAGAAAGAATATCGAGGGTAAAAATTTCGACCTACCATAATATCGAGTTAAAAATATCGTAGAATGGAAATATCGAGTGCAAGCATATCGTTGTCAAGAATATCGATTTGAAAGTAAGTAATATCGATTTTAAAAATATAGAAGTTAATAATATCGTTTGCAAAAATATAGGGGCCCATTACGATACCCGGCGTAAAAAAATCCGCCAGGCATGGAAGCGGCAAAAATCCGCCCGCACACACCGTCTGAACACCGACCACGCCATTACGATTACACAAACCGAAAACCGCCATCGGCGAAAAATCACACAAAATACCGCCCGCCAACGTCCGAGTCGGAGTCAAACTGCCCGCCACGGACGGAAACACGCTACGACAACACAAAACCGCCCGCCCTCACGGCCGACACACCGCACGTGAAATTACGATCGCACCGCCATGAGCGCGGAAAAACTACAAATATACCGCCCGCCAGCGCAAACAACGCCGATGAGAATCGACACGGCAGAAGCCATGGCGCCCACGTACCTGCACAGAAACCATCCGCTCACAAAACCAATAGCACACAACATGGCCAACAAGTCCACACAGCAAGGCACGCACAAATACACAAGCACAGTACACATCCGAAAACACCCCCCGACAAACAAAAACTACAAAGGCCAGAATCCCAGACACAACACACCTGAAAACAACAGACCATGAGGACACACCCACATAGGTAAGTACAAAGCAGCACTCCCACAGACCACAACCCCTTGCAACATTGCAAACCAGAGAGGAGAGGAGAGGACACAGTGACACAGCAAGGACAGCAGCACACCACAGAAACGCACACATCACAACCACCACCACCACCACCAAACACCTGCACCACAAACCCCCTGCACATTACACAACACACACCGCACCAGCACCACAAACACCATGGCACCACAAAGAATGCCCAAGTTCACGCCCATTGAGCTGACGGTCATGGTCGGCGAGATTATCAAGGTGCACCCACAAATCTATGGGAACATGGTCCAGCACACACCACTAGCCACCAGAAACAGAATGTGGAACCGGATCGTAGACCAGGTCAATGCAGTCGGGACCCTGCCCAGGAACAGAGGAGAAATAAACAAACGTTGGAATGACGTCAAGAGCCTGGTCAAGAAGAAGGAGGGCAAAAACAGAGAGCTGGCTGCCGTCACTGGCGGAGGAATCCCGCGCTCTTCAAGACCTTCAAAGCGTGGGAGGAGAAGGTGCGAGTCATAATACATCCGGAGATCCTCGCTGGATTAGCAGGGGAGTGGAGGCTGGTAAGTACAAACTAATGTATACCAGCACACCGCTATGTACTCACATGCACTACCACCATGCCACAGCTCCCAGGGACAAACACCCCCATGTCCAGCACACAATACACAACACATCACACACACATGCAACAGACACCACCACACACAGCCCAAACCGAACAACTGTAAGATACGTGGGGACATGTGTACACTCAGCCAGCCACGTAACCACCAACAGGTCCCCAAATATGCCAGAAGCGCCACAACGAGCACCCACCACACCCATGTGTCCGCCACAGCTGCACTAACCGACAAGTAACAGGTAAGTGGCAGGAACACAAAGTGCAGTGGGTGGGACGGTGGACAGCCAAGTACAACACACACCAGGCCCCTAGTCCCACAGCACAGCAAGGAGGAGCATCCCCCACACCCCACAGCCACGTGTCAGACACCGCAGTGCACAACGACAGCCGAAAGGCAGACATCACGGTCCACAGCAATCGGTGTCAGTGGGTGTCCAGCCACCCCCACGACCCACAACACCCCCCACCCCCACAGACCTGCAACATGGAGCACCCCCGCTTAGAGCCATGTGGCATCCAGTACAGTGCACGCACGAACAACTTGCAGGTGGGAAACTGGACAGGGCTGGATTACTGGAGGCATGAGGACCGGAACACGACCAACACATGGGACATGTCACGTAGCAGACAGAACACGCAGCACCGCCCACCGTCACGAACAAGTGAACAATGTGCACACGGACATGAACAACAGACTCACACCCCACATGACCCATCACAGACATAGCAACACCCAAGGAGCCACGTCTGCATGCACAAGCCACACTGAATATAGTACCACACGGCAGCCACTGTGCAACTCATCACACACAACCGAAACACCATTGAAGTCCTGTCCATGTAGCCCCTACTGCCTGTCAACCACACACCCCACAACTACGCCTATGTAAGACAAACAACACTAGACGCAACAGAGCGGAACAACATAAATGCACACGAACACCACTGAACCCATCAAACACACAGACACACCATGCACATACAACATACCATCCATCCCATCCGTCAGCCCCAGTCTCATGAAAGGCATGTCATCCGCACAGCTGCCACACATACAGCAGTCATGCTAAGATACATGCCCATGACCAACCATGTGCCAGAAGTCAATGAAGCGCACGACACACTGTGAGCAACAACACACAACATGGGCCACACCCCCGAGCACTGCAGTGATGCACATGGCACAGGGCAGCACGCACACCAAGGAGATGGGACAACTGCAATACGTTGGCTGGCACACAACCATCACTCACTCATAATGATGCGTCCAATGCCATGTCCAGTAATCACAACAGACAGCAAATATGCAGGCCATGTCAAGCATGCACACACCTCAAACCATGCACTGTCATGCTGCCACAACACATGTCACGTTCGGCACCCATGGCTCACAGCATGTACCCCAAAAGCATATTACCTCCCAAATGCGAATCTGGGGCATGGCCCCCATGTTGCCATATGCGTTCCTAAGCGTTCCATTTGAACCCCAAAAGCATATTCCCTCCCAAATGCGAATCTGGGGCATGGCCCCCATGTTGCCATATGCGTTCCTAAGCGTTCCATTTGAACCCCAAAGCATATTCCCTCCCAAATGCGAATCTGGGGCATGGCCCCCATGTTGCCATATGCGTTCCTAAGCGTTCCATTTGAACCCCAAAAGCATATTCCCTCCCAAATGCGAATCTGGGGCATGGCCCCCATGTTGCCATATGCGTTCCTAAGCGTTCCATTTGAACCCCAAAAGCATATTCCCTCCCAAATGCGAATCTGGGGCATGGCCCCCATGTTGCCATATGCGTTCCTAAGCGTTCCATTTGAACCCCAAAAGCATATTCCCTCCCAAATGCGAATCTGGGGCATGGCCCCCATGTTGCCATATGCGTTCCTAAGCGTCCCATCTGAACACCAAAAGCAAAGTACAAACCAGACCCAGGATGGGCCAGGAGCCCGCATACACCAGAGTCACAATAAGTAGGGGCACAGCAACACACCCATCGGCATGGCCAATCCGTCCCATGCCACATGTGCACAGCACACAGTCCCATTGCCAAGCACACACAACTACAAATGCTACAGCCACACACACGCCTCCGGGAAACCCATGTACGAGATTGCACGAACTGTTAATGTCAGGCGACAAATACATACTTCGCCAGGTGCAACACAATAACAAATCTCATTCTCTCCACAGGTGACGAACTGCTGGATGCTGGGGATGGAGCCAGCAGCCAGCACAGCCAGCCTACAAGCCTCCAACGAGGACACACGGATCTGGAGGATCTGTCCTCCTCTTCGGACACGGACCACCAAGCAGGCCCATCTGGTGTGGCAGGGCCCAGCCGCTCCCCAGGACCCCTCCTACCCACCAACCCATCATCCAGGGCTGCTGAACATTCCCAGCCCCCTGCTGCCACTGTCGTTGCGGCCACACCCACGGTCATTGTGGCCACTACCACTGCCGCAACCGCCACCATCGCCGCACCGACCACCACCGCCACCACCACCACCACGTCTTCGCTGGCACCAGCCCCAGCGCAGGTGGTGGCCCGGCCGACTGGATCCACCCTGGGAGCCACAGCGAGGACCGTGGTGAGCAATGTGGCTAGTGGGCAGGCCGGTGGCAGCAGGACTGGTAGGAGGAGCAGGGTCAGGGAAACGCCAGCCTCCCCTGGGAGCCATGCCCTGCCTCAAATGGCCAGAGTCCTTGGGGCCTATGAAGAGGCCCAAGGACAATGGGTCCGGTCTGCTTCAGACACGCGTGAGGTGCTGGGGGTGCTGAGGTCCATGGACGCCCGTATGGGCCAACTCGTGGACCTCATGGGCCAGCTGGTGGTGGCGGTGAGGTCACAGCCAGGGACAGCAGCTCCCCTCCGCCACCACCTGCCGGGCGCAGGGTCGAGCAGCAGTGTCCAGTTCCCCTGCGTCCACAGCCAGTGAGCACACCTCAACCACCAGCATGTCGCAAGCAGGCACCCCCTCGCAAACGTGGAAGGGGCCGTCCGAAGTGGAAACAGATCTCCCGGGAGGACTTCGCACGCTCCAAGCGCAAGTGAGGCAGCCAGCCAGCCTTCCGCCAGCCTTCCTTGACCAGCCACTGCATTGACTTGGACTACGATCCCACTCCACACAGCCATCTGGATGGCATGTGTGTGTTGGACTATGGACATAGAACCAGTGGGTACACCCTGAGCATCACGCAGCCATGACCGACAGCTCATTGTCACTGCACGCACCACTTTTGTCATCACCTTACACACAATCACATGTCACAGTTTGAAATAAATGCACCTCTTACACTAACTGCTGTTTGTGCCCTGTGTTTTATTTGTACGGAATACAACGGCCACCTTGGGCGGAAAGGCACCTGATGCGTGGCATGGCAATGGAATCCGGAGGGCCTGTAGGGACCTAGGGGTGGGAGACAGAACAGGAGCACATTCAATGAGTGTGTCACACACCCATCACACAGTACATGTCAACAACTACAAGCAATGTACACACATCGCACAGAGCAATAGGGCACAATGCCACAGCCACCAACAGTGGCATACTACCCTGGCCATGGAGCGTTGACACACAGCACGCAGTGAACAAGCGGCCACCCTGACACAGCACACACACACCTGCACAGATACAGCCACATCAGCCGTCGTACATGGACACTCACCGTCAAGTGAAGTAGCGGGCGATGAGCTGCTGCCGCACATTACCAGCTTCCTCCTCTCCGCTGTCCTCCTCACTCGAGCTGTCCTGGTCTGCGGGCTGGGGCCCTGGTTGATCTCCGTCATCCACGATGAGGGGGATCTGCTTCCGAATGGCCAGATTGTGCAGCATGCAGCACGCCACCACTATCCGGCACACCTTCTGTGGGGAGTGCGCCAGCGCACCCCGGTGCGGTCCAGGCACCTGAACCTGGACTTGAGGAGGCCAAAGGTACGCTCGACCACACGTCTGGTCCTCCCATGTGCCTCATTGTAGCGATCGTCTGCTGGGGTGCGAGGATTCCTCAATGGACTGAGCAGCCATGCCCCATTCGGGTACGCAGAGTCACCTGGGTGTGAGGGACACAGAGAACCGTTGCTATTCCAACTGGACAGGGGACAGCATCGCACAACCAGCACGCTACACCACTCCACATACTCACCGACAATACAGCCACGATCCTGTTGCATATTGGACATCAGTCGTGGCAAGATGCTGTTGCGCATTATGTGTGCGTCATGGGCCGAGTCTGGGAACTTTGCACACACGTGGGTGATCACCATGTCCGCAAGGCACACCACTTGCACATTCAGGGAGTGCGTGTGCTTCCTGTTGCGGTACAGGTGCTCAGTGGCCTGTGGTGGAACAAGGCCGACATGTGTGCAGTCAATGGCTCCAACGACGTGTGGGATTCTGCCAAGGGCATAGAATGCACCCTTCACTGCCGCCAATTCACGAGCCCTGGGGAAGCGGATGTACCTGTTTCGGTACAGCATCATGGCTGCCAGTACATCCCTCAGCACCTTGCTGAACATGGGCTGGGACATCCCTCCTCCAATGCCCACTGTGTGCTGGAATGACCCAGTGGCGAAGAAATGCATGGCGGCCATCACCTTAGCCGTGGGGGTGACAGCAGTCGGATACACCCTGCGGGGACGGAGATGGGGTTCTAACATGGCACACAGTCGATGCAGGGTTGGCCTGTCCAGCCGAAACTTCCTTATAACCTCTGTATCGTCCATGTCCGCCAGCAATTGGTATGGGCGGTCAATGTTCGGTCTCCGCCTAGGGACAATGGCAGAGGACACATGTCAAAGCAACACGACACCTAGCAATTTCGCATACACATCACTGGCATGACTGAGCAAGCACATGAGCCACAGCCCAGCTGTCAAGCTGGGGCGGCACGGCCACAATACACTTACACAGGTCTCCCAACAATGGCAATGGCTAGTGATACAAACCACTGCCATGTGCATGCACATGGGGATCTAGGCCCCAATGACTTGCGGGCGTGCTGATGGGGACTGACTGCATATCCGTCAAGCGGCAACGCCACGGCAACATGAATGTCTGCTGAGCATGGAACTGCTTCCGCGGCTGGATGAGTATGGCACACGATGACGACGATGTGGGCACAGGCTGAGCGGCCAAAACAAGTGGGACCTGTGGCACGAGGGGATATGAGACAGTAGTAGGTGTCAGCACTGCACCCTATGTACAGCACTGTACGGATCACACCTCCCGAAACATTGACAGGTGTCCACATTGACAGCCCCATGCCAAGACGGCTGTGTGCTTGCAGTCACACGTCACAGGTGAGAGGTTACATTGCACGTGCCAGGTGGCAGACGTACATAGTGGGAGCTGGCATGTGTGTGCATGTGTCTCCTGTTCAGGATCCACCAGATGGGCGCTGACTCTGTACTGACCATTGGACACAGCATGTTCCGTGGAAGGCTTGTGTGTGTGGGATGGTGGCACTGGATGTGCCTCCGTTGGGTGGGGGGCCATGCACAGGGCGGGTACGTCGATGATTGTGCATTGTTGGTCACGGTGGGTGCACCAACTAAGATGTGTTGCCCTGTGTTCAATTCCTATGTCCGCATGATGATGGACTGTAGATGTGGGCAGACTACACATTGGTCGATGTGCTGTCTATATGCATGTGCCTTCACACCAGGCACAGCTGCCCCTGCACATGTGACCCCTGCTGGACTCGCTGCTGGGTCTGTGGAGCTGATGCACCTTCTGCGCATGGGGCGGACAGCTCTCCTCACTTCCCTCATTGCGCATGTCATGACTTTGCCGCAGGTGACATGGATCATGGAGGGCCCACATGTACGCGTGGGTAGGCTACACATGATTGTTCACTGGTCGCCACCCCCAGTCAGTGTTTCGAATGGGAAGGTTGTCGTGCTGGTGGTATGTTCGATGTGGCGGATGGGCGGGCCTAGGTGCGGGCTTACATTCCGGACATGGGGGGTAGTTGGATTGGCGACTAGTTGCAGTACACACGGGACACGTCTCTTCCTTTCCACATCTGGGTCATCCCTTGTACTAACTGACAGTGATACAGTCATCTTCGCCCCAGCCCTCATGTCCTCCCCTCGCTCCCCCAATATGCATGCTCACCTGCGAGGCTAGCGCTTGCACAGGCAGCCCCAAGCTCGCACCAGGGAGGGCAAGGAGTGTATGTGTGGGTCCAGTTGCACGAGTGGGCTGTCTCAGGGTATGATGTGTGGCGGGACGCCGTCCACCTGCGTGGTGCCCCAAATGGAGACCCAGCCTGCATGGACTATGCATCACAGTCTTCGCCTTCCGGATCCGCCACCTGCGACACCCAGTGGCTGTGGCTGCCCTTGCGGCCAGGCCGCGTCCGTCTGTGGCTGATGGCCCACACATTCACTCTTTGGCCTCTCTGGGGAGGGCTCGGGGGTGGTGGTGCACGCGCTTGCACTTAGTCGCAATGGCATGTGGCGTGGTTGGTATGATGGGCAATGGATGGGATGGTGCGAGCCACCTCCCGTGGCGTCAGTGCTGCTCGTGCTGTGGTGCGTCCCCCTACACTTCCATTTGACTTGTGCCATGCTAGACGTTGAGGTTCTATTGCCTGCGTGATATGACCAGGAGGAGCGCGAGGAGACCTCTCACACACCATGCTCCACTGCCATCCCGTGCCCTGTATCGCCTGTGCGGATTGACTATGTTGGGGTTACACCTGGTCGACTGGGGCTGTGTGTGCCTTGTCAAGGGGCATGGCGGGCGCACAACAGGATCCAGCTTGTCCACAGAGGGTGGGCTGAGGTGCGCCTGGTACCGCTTTGTACGTGTGCCCGGCTGCTGTGCACACACGTGTTCACTCCCCCCCCGACAGGTGTCCTCTCACAATGCCCAGGGAAGCGGAGGTGTACTGTTCATGACCCCTCCCAACACGGCGTGCTCCAACTTGGCATGTGCGCATCTACCCGTCACACCCACCCACCTGAGCACTGCGTCCATACGACTTCACACGACACATGTGTGTCTTCCACAGTTGTGCTACTCATTTGCGTTGACATCCAATACCAGTGGACTACATGGTCATGTCACGACTGCCGTGTACTTCACATACTCTCATCCTCTCTCATTCGTACTTGTGAAATGAGTCAGCGGAGACAGTTTTGGTTTCAAACATTATATTGAGTCTTCTGTCCTCTGTGATGCAGTATAGTGGACACTACTGGCAGCGGAATACATGTTGAGGATATACTGAGCATGATTGCAAATGGGATAGGGTGTGGGGTTACATGTGATTGGCTGTTGCATGTGGGATGTGGGCTTCAGAGTGACATCTGCTTGGCCAAGGCTGTGCTAATGTACATTTACGTATAGCTGCGGAGCTGCGGACTTTGACACAGACGGTATACATGTAGCCTACCAGACCGCTTGGCATCATGGGCACAGTCCATCTCAGTTCCATGTGACAGGTTTGCTGCGGTTGTTCCTCATGCACGCGTGCATGTGAGATGACATCAGGGCATGTGCTTGCGTGCATGCAGCGGCGTGCCACTTGTTGTTGCACTGTGGTGGTTACTGGACATGTCACAGTCACTGGGGTCGTGTTGTTGTTGTATGCACTTGTCGTCCATGCAAAGGTCCTGGTATGGGATTCCCGGGGCGGGGGTGGGAGGGGTGCAGCACCCACAGACTCCAGGCGACCTATTCATGTCCACTGAGCGGAGTGTGTGTCCATGTGCGCTGGATCCATGTCGTGTCCTGGTTGTTCGTGCAGTTCCATCCATGTGGGTGCGATACACAGAGCCCATGCCACTGCCTCCCACGATGTATGCGGTGTTCCTGGATGTGATGGGGAACAGTGTGCATGTCCCGGTCATATCCGATGTCATGGCGATGTCGTTGATGGTGTGGTTACAGTTGCCGGTCGTTTGGTATGGCTGTTGTGGTGGTGACTGGCCAGTCCGTGCGGAAGCTAAGCATGGGTGCGGGGTTGGACATCATAGGTCAATCGGGGAACCTGCGTTGTGGTCCGGCGAATTTACAGGTTGTCAGGTATGCGATGCCGTCCAGCAGGGCTTCCATGTCATTGGTGGTGTACATGTTTGCCAGCCAATGTAGCGGATGGTGGCTGTCAAGGTGTTGTTCGTAAGTTGTCCCTTGGAGGACCATGATGGGGCATGCTGGGTGACATTCGATGTAGCTGTTCTCGATGATCCGTCGTGTGGAGGCACAGTGGTCCCATTTCAGTGCGGGTGCGATGTTGGCCACATACGCCATGCCCCCATAGGCAGAGCAGGCCCTGTCGTGTGCGTCCAGAGGGAGGAGTAGTGGTAGCAGGTCCGCCTTCAGACATGCCGGGTTGGAGAGGCATATCTCCACGGGATGCTGGTAGGGACACCTCCGACAGTAGAAGACGGGCATGACGCAGCTGAACAATGTGATGCGGTAAGTCAGTCGGTAACTTACGTTCAGCAGGGACAGGAGATCGCATCCCAATATATGAAACAGGTTGGTTTTGTACAGCTTGAGCTGTTCGGCGTAGTTGGGTAGGTGTGTTGCGGTTGCCATTTCGCAGCGGTGCGTTGTGGTGGCGTGCTCCGGCTGTGTGTGCAGTCTGCAATGTGCACGCTCCGAGGTTGCTGTGAGCTCTGTGTAGTCGTAGGGAGACAGGACTTGTGTTCTGTTGGCTTGTTTGGAGGACACGGGCCCTCATCCCACATGCTTCTCAGACAGTTCAAGGTCAGTGATGTGTGACTCCTTCCAATTAACTTGCATGTGGCCGACATGGGGAGTGTTTTCTTCTTTCTTCCCCGTCCGTTGTGTGCTTCTGTGATATGCGCTATCTGCCCTGTGGTCGGTCTCCTCGGCAAGCCTGTGTTGGTCTATTCTTGGACAATGGCTGTATTCACCGGCTTCTGTCGTAGGGCTGTGGTTTCGGAGTTGGAATGGAAGGTCATTCAGTGCTGTCTGCTCTCCCTTGTGTGGGCGGCAGGCTGCCTTTCCGCTCTGCGTTGGGCCTTGTGTGTGAATGTTATTCTTGGGCCACCTGTTGTCGGTCCCCGGGCTCTTTGGTGTTCCGTTTTATATGTCTTGTTCATATGTGCAGGGTGGTATGGGTGTTTCAGTGTGGTACTGGCGTTCCTCTTCCCGAAGGAGCCCTGCTTCTCCTAGTTGGTGTTGCCGCCGCTGTGTGCTACGCCATGTTTGTTACACTGGGGTGTGTCCTGCTGTTGTGTGTCTTCACTGACATGTGTGCGTCGGTTGTGTGGCGTTGGGTGTTGTCCGTGAATTGGGCGTTGGGGACATGTCTGTGGCAGGCCTGTCACGTGTCATGTGCGTTCGGGGTGGGGCTGATGTGTGTGCTGCTTGGTTGTGTCCCTGTGTCTGTGTGCGACGCATGCATGGCGCTGCGGTTGGCCTCTGCGTTGTGCGCATGTGTGGCGGCGTCATCGCCGCTTTGGGGCCGTGACGGGGTTGTTGGTTCCTAGTCCCAGGTGGTGTGTACACATGTGTTACGCAATGTTACGATTTGGCCTGTGTGTCATATGTGGATGCAATGGTGGATGTGTAGTGTACACGCGCTGGTGGGGGTTGTCCGCTTTTCCGCCCTGGCACTGTGTGCGCTGTTTGCGTGCACTTGTTGTGTGTGTGCCTACCTGCGTCTCCGCGGTACGTTGCGTCCTTGGTGGTGCATCAGCAGGAGCATGGGGAGGGCCTGCAGTGCTGGATTCATGCTCGGGGAGCCGCTTCTTCGTTGTCCGTGCTCGGCGTCCGTGTTACCGCTTCGGTTTGTCGTGCGGTATCTCTTGGCCGTGGGAGCCGTTTGTTTTGCGGCATCGTAATTTATGCGCCGGGCGGGACGTGTTTCGTCGGACGGTGTGTGTCAGTTGGGCTGCGCCGCTACGTGTACGGGCGCACTTTGATGGCGGACGGTGTTGCTGGCTTGCCGGCGGTGTTTGGCCTACTTTTCGCATCGTAATTGGGCGGGCGTGTGGACTGCTGCGTGCCGGCGGTAACTGGTGGTTTTTGCATCCGCCAGCACAGCGGTTGTGCTTCCGCCCGCCATCGTAATGAGCCCCATAGTTGTTTAAAATATCAATTTTTTAATTAGTGTTCTGTATTTTAGTATATATTTTAAATGTATGTGATGTATTTTTTGTATAAGTACTGTTTATGTTTTTTAATATATCTGTCAAATGTTTAGCAGTTATTCATTTTGTTTTAATTAACTGTTTTGTTTTTTAGTTCCGTAGTGGGTTGCGGGTTTATAGGGGAATAGGGTGGGAAGTAATTTAATTATAATAAATTAATTAATATTTTTAATTTATATTAATTGAGATTTTATAATGTTAATTGTGTTTGTAATTTTTTTGTGTAAATTTTAGGTGCGGGCTGTGGGGTTTATAGGGGTAAAGGGTGGGAAGTAATTTATTTTTAATTAATTAGTTGTTCATTTATATTAATTCATTAATTGACAATTAATTATGGTAATTGTGTAATTAATTTTAGGTGCAGGTTGTGGGGTTTATAGGGGTAAAGGGTGGGAAGTAATTTATTTTAAAATAATTAATAATTAGTTATTAATTAACATTAATTAATTAATTGACAATTCATTATGGTAATTGTCTAATTGTGTAATTTATTTTAGGTGCAGGTTGTGGGGTTTATAAGAGTAAAGGGTGGGAAGTAATTTATTTTTAATTAATTAATAGTTAGTTGATCATTAATCTTAATTAATTAATTGATATTTGATTAGAGTAATTGTTTATTTTTGTGTGTGGGTTTTACTTTTATAGGGGTAAAGGGTGGGAAGTAAATTAATTTTAGTTACCTTATAATTAGTTGTTAAATACGATTCGTTTTTAATAGAAAATAAGTTTTAATTGTGTAATTCATTTTTTTACAGTTTAATTTTAGCTGTGGGTTGTGGGGATTATAGGGGTAAAGTGTGGGAAGTTAATTAATTTTTATGAGTTTTAATTTGTTTTTTAATTAATAATATTTCTTTCATTGGTAATTAATTATGTTAATTATGGAAGTACATTTTTTTTAAAATTTAGATGTGGGTTGTGAATTGTGTTGTATTATAGGGTAGGAAATAAAAAAATTTGTTTCTGAATAATTTCTAATTAAAAATATTTATTTGTTTGAAAATTATTTTGAGTTTATGTAATATAATTTATGTAGGTATTTCTGATATGTATTTAACATTATGATATGTTTTAATTTTTTAGTTTTTAATATTAAATATATTTGTATTTACATTTTTAACATATTTATATTTTAAAATATTTTGTTGTTGTTAGTATTTTGTTTGTTTTTAATTTTGAACTGACTAGAGTGGGAATAGTAATTTTTACCCCTTCGCTATCCAACACTTTCCCTATTGTTGCACTCACTGGAGTGGGAATAGTAATTTTTACCACTCCGCTATCCATCACTTTCCCTACTGTTGCACTGACTGGAGTGGGAATAGGAAACTTTTTCCCTCCGCTATCCAACACATTCCCTACTGTTCCACTCACTGGAGAGAGAATAGTAATTTTTACCCCTTCGATATCCAACACTTTCCCTACTCTTGCACTTGTTGGAGTGGGAATAGTAATTTTTGCCCCTCCACTATCCAACACTTTCCCTCTGTTGCACTCATTGGAGTGGAAATACTAATTTTTACCCCTCCGCTATCCAACACTTTCCCTACTGTTGCACTGACTTCTGTGGGAATAATAATTTTTACCCCTCTGCTATCCAACACTTTTCCTACTGTTGCACTCAATGGAGTGGGAATAGTAATTATTACCCCTTAGATATCCAACACTTTCCATACTGTTGCACTCACTGGAGTTGGAATAGTAATTTTTACCCCTCCGCTATCCAACACTTTCCCTACTGTTGCACTCATTGGAGTGGGAATAGTAATTTTAACTCCTTTGCTATCCAACACTTTCCCTACTGTTGCACTCACCGGAGTGGGAATAAAATTTTAACCCTCCACTATCCAACACTTATCCTACTGTTGCATTCAGTGGCATGGGAATAGTAATTTCTACCCCTCCGCTATTCAACACTTTCCCTACTGTTGCACTCATTGGAGTGGGAATAGTAATTTTAACTCCTTTGCTATCCAACACTTTCCCTACTGTTGCACTCACCGGAGTGGGAATAAAATTTTAACCCTCCACTATCCAACACTTATCCTACTGTTGCATTCAGTGGCATGGGAATAGTAATTTCTACCCCTCCGCTATCCAACACTTTCCCTACTGTTGCTCTCACTGGAGTGGGAATAGTCAATTTTACCCCTCTGCTATCCAACACTTTCCCTACTGTTGCACTCACTGGAGTGTGAATAGTAATTTTTACCCCTCCACTATCCAACATTTTCCCTACTGTTGCACTCAATAGAATTGAAATAGTAAATTTAATTCCTCTGCTATCCAACACTTACCCTAATGTTGCACTCACTGGAGTGGGAATAGTTATTTTTACCCCTTTGCTATTCAACACTTTCCCTACTGTTGCACTGTTTAATGTTTTAATGTGTTATAGATATATTTTTATTTTTATATTGTTTTACATTTTTAACATAATTAAAAATAATAGTTTATTAATTGTTTTAAATAAATATATATGTATAAATTATTATGTTTGTGTGTTTATTTTTTATTACATTTATTTGTTCTATTTTTATTAAAAATGCATATTACATTTATTTTGTTAAAATTATATTTAATATATTTAATATATATAATTTTACTTTATATTTATATAAAATTCGATATTTTATACTTATATATTTTTTACATTGATATTTTTTAGTCGATATGTTTGTACTTACCTGTTTAAGTATAGGAGTCGATATTTTTGTTGTCTATTATTTTTACTCAATATTTTTAACATCAATAAGTTTTACATCGATGTAGTGTCAGTGAATCGACTTTCAGCAAGAGAGCCCAAGATCTGGTAGGTGAAGACTTTGATGGCCCTGAGACTTCTTAACAGGAGGCAAGCTCAACTCAAGCCCTTGGAGAACCTTGGAAGCAGGATGTAGAAAGCAGAGTCCAGTCAATTCGCTCCCAGGACAGAAGCAGCAGCACCAGGCCAGCACAACAAAGCAAACAGCAAAATTTCAGTGTTTCCTGACAGCAATGCAGCTATTCTTCCTGATAGAATGTCCTCAACCCAGAAGTGATCTTAGTATATGGTGTCACAGGTCAAGTACTTATACCCATTTCAGCCTTTAAAGTAGGCAAGCTTCAAAGGAAAGTCTTTGTAGGGCACAATATCCTGTCTTTCCTTGCCCTGGCTCTAGACACACCACAGGGCGGTTGAGACTGCATTGTGTGAAGACAGGTACAGCCCTATTCAGGTGTCAGTGTCAACTCCTCCCACCACTCTAGCTCAGGAAGGATCATCAGCCTGGTGATGGGCCATCAGGATATGCAAGGAACACCTCATCTCCATTTTTTTGTGACTGTCTAGAGTGTATGCACAAACAGCCCAACTGTCATCCTGACCCATGATCCTGTATTTAAAGACAGGCAGAGGCACAAAATGGATGAAAGTAAGAAAATGCCAACTTTCTAAAAGTGGCATTTTCAGACCTGCACTTTAAAAACCATTTTCACTAAAAGATGCGTTTTTAAATTGTGAGTCTAGAGTAGGCCTTGGTGTAAAATTCCCCTCCACTCGTGGAATTTGCTGAATTTGGGAACTCTGCGTTCCACGGAGAATGCGGAGTTCCTGATAAATTCCGTAGCTGGGTTTTGAGAGTGCTCGCAAGCACCAGTGAGATTTGCCGGCCGCCTGTGAGCGCAAGCGAGACTTGCCGACTGCCCGTGAGCACTTGCGAGGCTTGCCAGCCACTCGCCTGTCTTTAGGCCGCGTCTGTGACATCCGACGCCTTTTTTGGGAGGACAGCGAGCGCAAGAGAGCACCAGTGACTGCAGCTGCACCCTTGAGCAGATGTTCTTCTCGAGTGCCGTGCGCGTGTGATTTTAAGCAGGAGAACACATGTTGCGTTACCGGAGAGGCACATTGAGCAGCTCTGCCTCCTCACGGAATTCCGTGGAATCTCGTGGATTTTTTTGACCACTCCGCAGGGTTCCTCGTAGCAGAACTCCACAAGCTCCACCCAGGTCTACTCCAGAGACACCAAACTAATTTTCTATCAGCTCCCAATTGGCAGATACACTTGTAAGATGTTGCAAGGCAGCTCCAATGCTAACCTATGGGAGAGATAGGCCTTGATGTAGTGAAAAACGAAATTAGCAGTATTTCACTACCAGAACATGTAAAACACAACAGTACATGTCCTACTATTTAAATATACTGCACCCGGTCCATGGAGCTACCTTGGACCTGTATTAGGGGTGCCTAACATGTAATAAAAGGGACGTTTTGGGTCTGGCAAGTGGGTGCACTTGCCAGGTCGAAACGGCAGTTTAGAACTCCACACACAGACACTGCAGTGGCAGGCCTGAGACATGTTTGCAGGGCTACTCATGTGGGTGGCACAATCAGTGCTGCAGCGCCACTAGTAGCATTTGATTTACAGACCCTGGCCACACCTGGTGCATTGCACGAGGGACTTACTAGTAAATAGAATAGGCCCATCATGCAGAAACCAAATATCATTACATTTTAGACAGGGAACACTTGCACTTTAGCCCTGGTCAGCAGTGGTAAGCTGCCCAGAGTCCTAATACCAGCAAAAAGGAAATGCTGCACAAATGAAAAACAGGAGGTTAGAGGCAAAAAGACTGGGGAAACCACGCCAAAAGATGCGAGGTCTAACCTACATTATAAACACATTTTTTAATATGAAAGCAAATAGCTAGGAAAGGATCAGAAAAACAAAGATGAAAGGAGGGGAGGGGAATGGAAAGGATACTTGGTATTGATATCCTGCCATGATGCTCTTTCATGACATAATGAAACCTTCTATTATGTGACCTGGGGTCAGCTGGGACTACTTCCTCAATAAAGCCTCCTGTCAACCTACACACACACATTCACATGCATGCATACGCATGCACATACTAACACACACATGATTTGCTTATGCTATGGATCCTTCCCAGGTGTATAACAAGAGTTACAAAAGCTATGCCTTTAAAAATTAAGTAGTAAGGAAGGTATTGGTTTCAAGGTTAGCAGGCATCCAATTAACTCCTTCAGGAGCCTTAGTGGAGATAAGAGAGTTTTTGAATTCTTTTACAGTGTGCTATGTTTTCCACGCTGCACAATTCTACCAAGACTGTGTAACGGTGGGTTACTTGATTGATTGCCTTGCTGGACTTACACTGGGCTTGGTAATTCCTGTAGTAATGACTGTGGATGCATGTTTGGAGATTTATCACACCTTATTACTTGCATTTAAGAAGATGTTTGAATGCCCTGACTTGGAGTGTTCTGCTGGGGAAGTTTTGAGTGGCATTCAGCAATGTGGAATGCATATTTTAACTTATGTGACTCTATTTCATCAAATAGCAGCTGAAAGTACGTGAGTGAAGAAATTCAATTTACTCTTTTCCGTGAAGCTTGAAGTAAGAGATTAAGGGTGACTTGGTTTGTTTGCAATGTCATAATTTATCTTCTGAACTTATACTGTTAATTGAACATTGATTACAAGAAAGATGAAAATAAAAATGAAGCCAGAGGAAGTTACTCCAATTCTACTAAAGTTTCTAAAGTTTCTCCATTTGTTTGACTGGAAGTTCTAGCACAATCATTGCCTCAAGGAAAATCTAAACAAGTTGGGATGGCTAGGGGCCTTTGACTGAGAAAGAAAAGGAGGAATGCCAGAGTTAGGCCACAGTTTGTTTATATCTATAAATACCAGACATAGGATTCAGATGTATCCCAAATTACCTCAAAGAAATGTAGGAAGAACCAAGGCATCTCCTGCGAAAGAAAAGAAGACAGGAGTGCATTAATTTCATTGTACTGGGTCCTTTAATAACAAAGCTGACAAGCATTGATTTCTCTCACCAATCACCTTGAGAACAGAAGAAGGGAAATTTGTGTATACATCTGCATTGCTGGATAGTGGTGCTAGCAGAATGTTCATCAATCTGGAGTGGACTTCTCAGAATAATATGTCTAAGAGAGTTATGAAGGCTCCTAAAGTAATTTCAGCTCTTGGTGGTTCACCATTAACTGCAGCTCCAGTTTCAGAAGCATCATGACTGTTGCAGATCTTCCTCATGTTTTGTCAAGGCTACAATATGCACACTTTCTCCTAATAGGGATTATGACTGTGCTATACCAACTGAACCTTTTGGATGCATTTATTTCTTATTGGAAAGGGGGAAGGAGATACTGGAGGCTGAATTGCTGGAAAATTTGCAAAATTTGCTAATTGTGCTAATTTCCTCACCAGCTGGGGCACCATTGTTTTTGTATTAAAGAAGAATCAAGAACTTTGACCTTGTATTATTCACAGAGATTTAAAAACAAGTTCCGATCACGTATCATTATCTTCTGCCTCTCATGAAGGACATTGTAGAATCCAAGGAGCACTAATTTCACTAAACTTGATTTGCAAAGTGCTTATCATCTTCTGCGTATAAGGGAGGATGATTAGTGGAAAACATATTTCCGCACTCCATTTGGGTATTTTAAATATCATAGAATACCATTTGGCTTATGCAATGCTCCTGCCACTTTTCAACACTTTTTGGATTTCATATTTTATGATGTTTTAAATCAAGTAATGTTGTCCTAGCTAGATGATTTTTTCCAAAGACCCTTGTGGGGGAATATCAAGAACATGTTATTCTGATGTTTTCAAGACTCCACCAACATCAGCTGTATTGTAAGCCTGAACAACCTCAATTCAAGAAAGATGAGATTGGGTATCTTGGATTTAGATTGAATGCGTCTGGTCTTTCTATGGGTTCAAATAAGGTAGCAGCAAAGTTTTACACCCCAGCGTAAGAGATGCTGAAAGCTTTCTTGGATTTGAGTTTGTCATCAATTTATTGAGAATGTTGCAAAGATAACCATGTTCTAAAGAAAGAAAAAATGAAAAGAGATTTTTGCTGGGATGATCAAGTTGAAAAGGCATTTAATATGTTCAAAAGAATGTTTACTGAACCACTCATTTTGCATCATTTTAACAAATTCATTGTGGGAGCAGATACCTCTGAAATAGCTGTAGGGACAGTTTTGCTACAAAAACAAGATGATGATAGACAAGAATATCCTATCTTTCATTTGTTTCTTGTTTGTAAATGAGTGAACATAATTATTCAGTTCCTGAAAGAGAGGGTCTTTCCATATAAATGGCTTTTACTGAATGGAAAATAGACTAGGACGTGAGTCTTAGACAGATCACGCACTACCTGAGAACCCGAGCGCGGGTATATTAATTCAATAAATTACAACTTGTGAACATCATATGCAATTATGAACAAGATTAATCTGATCCGCAACAAACATATATACAAATTAATCAAATGAAAATGAAAAAATGATGATGAGAGAATCCAACGTGATATCTTCAATCCAATTTAATGAAGAAATACTGTCTTCATCGGTAACATAAATACATGAATTTAATGTTGCGTCTGAACATGGATATTCAATCCCAATGCATTTCGGTGTGCATACACCCTTCGTCAGGAAATCTACAAAAAATTAATGAATCTGATTACTTATAAACAATGAGTATCGATTGACAATATGTCTTGCAAGACATCCGGGAAGGTTACAATATGTCAAAGAATAATAGATAAATACACTAAAGCATCAACTATAATGGCAAGAAAACAACAGTTTAAGCCTGAATCAAAATCACACGTGTCAATTACGCTAAAAGATCGAAATTCAAGCGGGGTGTGTACATGCGACAGATTCACCATAGTTCCACAACCAACATAACTGTGTGTGATGGACTCAGAAATCCAAAGAACGTGTAACACCCGTGAACCATACAAACAGAAGAACGTTAAGAGTGAAGCTTAAATATAGTGAAGCTTAAATATAGCGAGTACAGAGTGATACTGATCTAGCCTATAATTAGTGACTAAAACCTTATGAAATGCGGGCTTACCCACACGACTTTTATAAATTCGATTTTGTATCGAAGTCGGAAAGAAAACTGCGAAATTAAAGACAAGTATGATTACATAAACCGCTTTACCGCGGTTACATGAATGTTAAAAGCGGGACGAGAAAAAAAGAAAAAAGAAAAAGAAACCAGCTTACCAAATGCCCAATCGTAAACTTATGAGCTATCCCGAGGGAATAGTGGCGGCGATCGTACTTATGATCAGAGCATATCAATTCCTGTAAAGAATATGTATATGTAATATGATGTAACCGAGCCTTAAATCAATAGTCTCCCCAAGATCCCAAACGATGTGAAACTCACCGAAAAACGTGACCACAGTGCGCGGAAGCTTAGAACGTCCAAATGCTGAAGTAACGGAGCGTGCCTCGCTCAGTGTGAGTGAACTTGACTAATTGCGCGAAATACCGACTTAACGTGCGGTCGTGAACACAAACATAGGACTAGTGCCAAGAAACAGTGAATGTGAGAAACCCAAAGATGGCAGACATCTTAACATGGTAATACATAAACAAACACGAGTTTAAACATGTTAATCATTGGTTGTCAATAGCAATTATATAAAACAAGATAAAGGTAAATGGCTACGAACACAATGTATGATCTGAATTCAACGTGAACAATATACATGCATCCGAAACAATCAATTGAATGCGACAGTATTAAATGCGACAATATTATGGTGTTCGTAGCCATTTACCTTTATCTTGTTTTATATAATTGCTCCGTTACTTCAGCATTTGGACGTTCTAAGCTTCCGCGCACTGTGGTCACGTTTTTCGGTGAGTTTCACATCGTTTGGGATCTTGGGGAGACTATTGATTTAAGGCTCGGTTACATCATATTACATATACATATTCTTTACAGGAATTGATATGCTCTGATCATAAGTACGATCGCCGCCACTATTCCCTCGGGATAGCTCATAAGTTTACGATTGGGCATTTGGTAAGCTGGTTTCTTTTTCTTTTTTCTCGTCCCGTTTTTAACATTCATGTAACCGTGATAAAGCGGTTTATGTAATCATACTTGTCTTTAATTTCGCAGTTTTCTTTCCGACTTCGATACAAAATCGAATTTATAAAAGTCGTGTGGGTAAGCCCGCATTTCATAAGGTTTTAGTCACTAATTATAGGCTAGATCAGTATCACTCTGTACTCGCTATATTTAAGCTTCACTATATTTAAGCTTCACTCTTAACGTTCTTCTGTTTGTATGGTTCACGGGTGTTACACGTTCTTTGGATTTCTGAGTCCATCACACACAGTTATGTTGGTTGTGGAACTATGGTGAATCTGTCGCATGTACACACCCGCTTGAATTTCGATCTTTAGCGTAATTGACACGTGTGATTTTGATTCAGGCTTAAGCTGTTGTTTTCTTGCCATTATAGTTGATGCTTTAGTGTATTTATCTATTATTCTTTGACATATTGTAACCTTCCGGATGTCTTGCAAGACATATTGTCAATCGATACTCATTGTTTATAAGTAATCAGATTCATTAATTTTTGTAGATTTCCCCTGACGAAGGGTGTATGCACACCGAAATGCATTGGGATTGAATATCCATGTTCAGACGCAACATTAAATTCATGTATTTATGTTACCGATGAAGACAGTATTTCTTCATTAAATTGGATTGAAGATATCACGTTGGATTCTCTCATCATCATTTTTCATTTTCATTTGATGAATTTGTATATATGTTTGTTGCGGATCAGATTAATCTTGTTCATAATTGCATATGATGTTCACAAGTTGTAATTTATTGAATTAATATACCCGCGCTCGGGTTCTCAGGTAGTGCGTGATCTGTCTAAGACTCACGTCCTAGTCTATTTTCAGCTTTCAGCATAGGTGGCAGGGTGGAACCACCTCAGAAAACGCACACCAATTTTTGTTTAAACATGATTCTTGTATTAATGGATTAATAGTGAAAATATTGAGTGCATTACTGCTGAGTATATACAATTTTACTGAATGGAGACATCTTTTGATGAGCTTTTGAGAGCCGTTTGAAACTGGAGCTGAGGGGTCGATTCCGATCCCGGTCGGAGGCGCACCTAATACCATTCGGCCGGAAAAAAAGCCAGGCGAATGCCTGTTTCCCGACCGATTTGCACATACGTCCGAACGAGCAAGTACGATGCGCACAACTGCCCAAATCCCGACCCAGTCGTACTCACCCAATACAGGTCCTGTTCTCCGACCGAGGCGGATCCGGAAACGCAGAATCGAGTCGCACGGAAGGAAAAATGCAGCCCCGTCCGGCCGGACAAGTACGATGCGCTTTCCGTACGCGCCGAACCCGTCGCTACTCACGGCACGTCAAAGCATCCGGGAGAGGCGCACATAAGCTCCGATTCGCGCCACAAGACGATCCACGGCTACGAGACGAACACGCCAGCGACGAGGACGAGGCGAAGCAAAGAGAAAGACGAACGAGACGAACCAACCATGAATCCCATCGTGCCGATCCTACCAATATTCTACATCTATTACCAGAACAGGCACGGACGCGTACGGTGCAGAAGGTAAGTCAGACACCAACCACAAAAACAAACTACACGTACCCGACATATCACACACACACAGAGGGATGCAGAAATACTTACACCAGCAACAGCAGCACCATAGGGGCGCACCACTACCACCCCTACTCAGGGGTTGCCAGATGCCTACCACTACTACCACCTCTACCCATGGGGGGCTGGATGCCCACCACCACTACCACCCCTACTCAGGGGGTGCCAGATGCCTGTCACTACTACCACCTCTACCCATGGGGGGCTGGATGCCCACCACCACTACCACCCCTACTCAGGGGGTGCCAGATGCCTACCACTACTACCACCTCTACCCATGGGGGGCTGGATGCCTGTCACTACTACCACCTCTACCCATGGGGGCTGGATGCCCACCACCACTACCACCCCTACTCAGGGGGTGCCAGATGCCTGTCACTACTACCACCTCTTCCCATGGGGGCTGGATGCCCACCACCACTACCACCCTACTCAGGGGGTGCCAGATGCCTACCACTACTACCACCTCTACCCATGGGGGGCTGGATGCCCACCACCACTACCACCCCTACCCATGGGGGCTGGATGCCCACCACCACTACCACCCCTACTCAGGGGGTGCCAGATGCCTGTCACTACTACCACCCCTACCCATGGGGGGCTGGATGCCCACCACCACTACCACCCCTACTCAGGGGGTGCCAGATGCCTGTCACTACTACCACCCCTACCCATGGGGGGCTGGATGCCGACCACCACTACCACCCCTACTCAGGGGGTGCCAGATGCCTGTCACTAATACCACCTCTACCCATGGGGGCTGGATGCCCACCACCACTACCACCCCTACTCAGGGGGTGCCAGATGCCTACCACTACTACCACCTCTACCCATGGGGGGCTGGATGCCCACCACCACTACCACCCCTACCCATGGGGGGCTGGATGCCCACCACCACTACCACCCCTACTCAGGGGTGCCAGATGCCTGTCACTACTACCACCTCTACCCCTGGGGGGCTGGATGCCCACCACCACTAACACCCCTACTCAGGGGTGCCAGATGCCTACCACTACTACCACCTCTACCCATGGGGGCCTGGATGCCTACCACTACTACCACCTCTACCCATGGGGGGCTGGATGCCTGTCACTACTACCACCCCTACCCATGGGGGGCTGGATGCCCACTACCACTACCACCCCTACTCAGGGGGTGCCAGATGCCTGTCACTACTACCACCTCTACGCCTGGGGACTGGATGCCCACCACCACTACCACCCCTACTCAGGGGGTGCCAGATGCCTGTCACTACTACCACCTCTACCCATGGGGAGCTGGATGCCCACCACCACTACCACCCCTACCCATGGGGGGCTGGATGCCCACCACCACTACCACCCCTACTCAGGGGGTGCCAGATGCCTACCACTACTACCACCTCTACCCATGGGGGGCTGGATGCCTGTCACTACTACCACCTCTACCCATGGGGGGCTGGATGCCTACCACCACTACCACCCCTACTCAGGGGGTGCCAGATGCCTGTCACTACTACCACCTCTACCCCTGGGGGGCTGGATGCCCACCACCACTACCACCCCTACCCATGGGGGGCTGGATGCCCACCACCACTACCACCCCTACTCAGGGGGTGCCAGATGCCTACCACTACTACCACCTCTACCCATGGGGGGCTGGATGCCTGTCACTACTACCACCTCTACCCATGGGGGGCTGGATGCCCACCACCACTAACACCCCTACTCAGGGGGTGCCAGATGCCTGTCACTACTACCACCTCTACCCATGGGGGCTGGATGCCCACCACCACTACCACCCCTACTCAGGGGTGCCAGATGCCTGTCACTACTACCACCTCTACCCATGGGGGGCTGGATGCCTGTCACTACTACCACCTCTACCCATGGGGGGCAGGATGCCTACCACCAACAACACCCCCACTCACAGGATGGCTAATGCATGACACAACAAGCACACACCAACATAAGGAATGCAACAAAAACACATCCCCCCAACACCATTACAAGCGTGTGTAGACTGTGTCAAATGCCTACAACACTGAACATGACTTTGAACATACAATGTGACCCCCTATCACATGTGTCACACATAAATGTGTGTGGCCCCCACAATGCAAGCAGACCATGACCACTGTGGCAATGGGGTCTAAGCCCCCATCATCACAGTGACCAAAAGGTAAGTGTGGGGTCCATAGCTGAAGCACCTTTTGAACATTGTGGCAATGGGGTCTAAGCCCCCATCATCACAGTGACCAAAAGGTAAGTGTGGGGTCCATAGCTGAAGCACCTTATGAACATTGTGGCAATGGGGTCTAAGCCCCCATCATCACAGTGACCAAAAGGTAAGTGTTGACATAGAAAAAGCTGCAACTGCCAAACTGCATGGATGATTCCTGGTCACAGAACAACAAACACATCAGTGGCAAAGTAGTGCCTGTGTCCCATAGCAACATAGATTGGGTGAGGCAAACAGTGCAGTGCAAATAAGACATACCTTTGGCCATGTGCAGACAAACATCACCCATGGGAGCTGACACTGTCAACATCCATTAATGACACATTGACAGAAGTGACCATCATAATGCAGACCCACATATTCGCACCAATGGGCACCCAAATGTAGATACCCTGTGGAGACTGTAGATGTGAGGTGAACAAATAACATACCATGGCAGCAATGGGACACACAAACAATGATCATTGTGCTGACTAATGACCTAGGAGTCCCAGGGACAGCAGGTCAAACCCACCAAACAACATACAGCCAATAGCACACTAAAGATATGCCAATGCAGTGGTGCAGATGCACAAACAGGCAGACCCACACTGCACAACAAATACAACAGGTGAGGAGGGGGGGTGCCAGTGTCCCCAGGCAACCACACAACACATGATGAGGCCTGAATACCAATTACACAGATGCACATACAGTGCCACACAAAAGTAACTCATGGATCCAAATCCCCTATGTGGGCAATCAGGCATTGTTAGATGAGAGGGAGCACAAATTACACATGTCACACAAGCATGTAGGAACTGCAACTAACACAGCAAGAGACAGACCCACCACAGCACTACCCCAGGGACCCCATATTGTGCTGACACTAGCCTGCATGATAATCCCACTGTGATGACAATGTCAGATGTCGTTCACACTGTGAAACCCAGCCATGTGACCTGAGCAACTAACTACCATCACACCTACACAAGCTCCAACCAATCAGCACGGCCTGCCAGCCAAGGCCAATATGGAGGTAGGGGTCTGGCCGTGCAACAACTCACTTTTGCACACACTCAACACCACACACCCTGATCCCCAACAATGTGCAGCAGTGAAGCTCACATGGACCGGTGACATTGCACATGCACCCATGACAATACCAGGGGTGGTGGTGGGAACCAAGGTGCAGAAACCCATCACACATGGCCAGTCAACAAGACTTGTCAATGTCTGACACACAGCACAGTATGCTGTACATGGGCATGATGTGAAATCCACCACAATCAATGGGATCCTGGCCATAGTCACACACCAATGAAGAAGCCAAGGTGACACACGAAGAACACACGTACACAACTACCAACATTGCAGCTCTGACCCTGAGGAGTGGCATCAGTCACACACACATCGTGTCACAATCACTGTAAGCTAACACAAACTGTAAATCACATTACAACAAGTGCCAAGGGGAATCCTGAATGTGTCCCATCTGCGTTTGCCCACATCCCCAGCACTGACAACTAAGACAACCTGGGATGACAACCTCATGAACATTAGTTTGCCATGCACCCACATCACAGAGAAACCAGGTCCAAGATGCTGGATGAACACAGAACAACTCAGCAAGCATCACAAAAAGGAACATCCCTAGGGACACAGCCTGTGTAGGAAAAGGGAAGGGAACACGCACAGACATGCTTACACAACACAGGCCCACGCAATGTCACCAGATTACACACTGCCATGAGGGCACAACACTCCTGTGGAAGGCCCGCTGTGCCAAACCTTGTCTGTGCACGACCCAAACATGTCAGCAGAACACTCTGTCAGTGAGTCAACAACCACAACACACAGAAGGCTCTGCTCACATCAGCCTGGGTACAGGAGTGTCACGTCAGTCATCTGCACACACACCAAACACGTGTCAAGCAAGTTGCACTGTATGCACAGATGAGTCCTTCGACATTGATGTGCAAAACTGCATGTCCAGTGGAGCTGGGCACACAGTCAGGGAAATAGGAACATTGAACAGTGCTAAGCCCACCAGATGTGCATCAGTGTAAGACAAAGATGTTCATTTACAAATGCAATAAGGACATCCCTGTGTCAACTGCTGAACATTACACCCTCAGACTGTAGCAAAGGATGCCATAGATCCAGAATACAACAGGACACATATCCCATGGACCACATGGAGTCCATCACTGCAACACTTCATCGTCCTGATGTGAACACTATTACAACTGCAAATGCAGGATGCTACTCATCCACATCATGTACATCAAAAGAAAACCCAAAAGTAAACAAAATGAGGCTTTATTCAGCATATGTCAGGCTAAAAACGGAAGTCCAAAAGAAACTAAGGCCAATGGCCAGTCCAAAATAACAGTACCAACGGGGTGAGAAGTGACAACTGGTCACACATTGCTTGCCTGCACTGGTACGGTTGGGGGACATCCCCCTTGGAGGGGCATACAAGGGGCAGGCCAGCCACCGCAGGGACAGGATCAGGGGATGGCAGAGTGAGGCAGTGAAGGGGTGGTGGGTGCAGGAGTGTCACCGGCAACTGCAGTGGAGGTGTCTGACTCAGGGGGGGCCGGCACCACCGTGGTACACAATTCAGTTGGTGTGGGTGCCGCAACCACTGCAGTGGGCTGGACTGATGTAGTGGACTGGGTACCCACTGCAGTGCCCGAGTCAGACCTGGTGGTTGTGGACTCCACTGCAGTGCATGACTCCAAGGAAGTGGAAGGGTGGGCAGATGAGGTGGGCAGGACAGAGGGGGGGGACCTGGTCACAACAACAGTGCCACTAACAGGCACAGCGTCTGGGTTGGGGGTGGAAGAGCAAGTGGCAGGGGGGGAGGGCCTAAGCAGTTTGGGGATGCGGTATCGGTGTGTGGGGGAACCTGGGGCAGGGTGTGGCGGGGGAACCTGTGCAGTGGTGGCCTGGGGGATGGAGGAGAGAGACTGGGCGCTGGAGCTGCGTGGTGGTGGTGTTGGGGTCTTGCTCTTCCTGCTCCGGGGGGACTTCCGAATGGGCTCCTGTGTCTGCGGGGAGGGTGTCCGGGGGCGAGGGGCACTCCTCTCTGTGTGGGTGGACTTCCTCTTCCCCTGGTGTGCTGGGTCAGCAGGAATGGTGGGGAAGAGGCCGAGGTCACACAGGAAGACCTGCTGTGTATGTGTGGTAGCAGGCGAGGCAAGGGAAGGGGTCTTGGAGGGAGAGGATTTGGAGGACTGCGGAGTGAATGTGGATGCCTGTGTGTGTGTGTGTTCCCCATCACCTGTGTCTGTGGTATCAGTGCCCTGAGGATGCTTGTGTGCACATCTTACCTTACTCTTGGGTGTGTCTGTGCTGCTTGTGTCTGTGTGTATGGATGACTGTGCAGGTGTGCATGTGCTTTGGACAGGTAGGGGGCAGGAAGTGTGGATGGGGCAGAGGTGGGAGGGGTGAGGGACTGTTGGAGGAGGGACACTGCTGCCATCAGGGAGGAGTCCATGGACCTATTGCTCCTCTGTAGGGCAGACATACCCGTCGAGATGCCCTCCATGAACGACACCAGCTGTGTCAACAGAGTGGTGTGTGCATGGAGGACACTCAGCATTGCTGTCTGCCCTACATGGAGCTGCCGAAGGAGGTACACAGACTCCTCACTCAGAGCAGCAGGGGACACAGGGGCAGGGGCTGCGGTGCCTGGCACGAAGGAGACACGCTCCCGAGCACGGGAGCCTCCACGGACCTCAGGGATGGGAGCCGATGGGAGGGCGGTGGTGGTGGTGGTGGTGGCGGGGCCAGACAGACTAGCTGGCCTTTGGTGGCTGCCGAGACCCGCCTCCACAAGGGAGTCATCCTCCAAGCTGCTGTGGTCCCCAGCTGAGGTGGATGGTGCTGAGGACTCCTCAGTGTGGCTCCCCTCGCCCTCCGTGCCACTGGGTCCCTCTGACCACTCGTCCGATGCTGACCCAGTCTGGCTCCGCAGCTCCTCCTGGTCCGTGGAGCTGTCCCCTCCTGTGGCCGTGGATGTATCTGCAAACAATTAGGGAAACAGACAAACATCAGTCACCTGCACTGGCTGCACACACCACAGTAAGTACAGCACATTACAGAGCAAGCCCTGGCATCCTTAGTTGAACATTGCCTAAAGTCCTCGCAAGATTCGGGGAAGCCAATTGTCAGTCTGATGGTCAACCATGGGACTCACACCCCTCCTGCCCTTGCACCCATCTGTCTGGTGCCTGTCTGATGGTAAGACCCCAGTGTGGACACATGCACCACCTACACAGTTGTTGGACATTGCAGGGAACACGGTGAAGCATGTGAACATGCACACATCACATCTCTTGCCACTGAGTCAGTGCAGGTGTCCGGATAAAGGGATGGCCAGATTCTAATTAGAAATGCATGTGATGCATACCAGCACCAGACACCATGATGCACCCATGTCCGGATAGTCAATGCCACAATGGGGTGCATGTTGCACATGTACCTCCCCTGCAGGATCAGTCCCAGGAAGTTGAATGCCATGACACAGGAATGCGTGCAAAGTCATACATTACTGTCTCAAGTCACATGGCCATGGCAGCCAGACAACAACAGTCTGCACTGTGTCACAATCCGAGGGCATGGGGAATGCAAGTTATGTGACTGACAAGTGCACATGTCCATCCCCCAGAAACCACATCATCTGTACTACTATTTGACCACGTCATACCAACTGGACATATGGGGGACATGAAACACAACTCCCTGAACATGAGCACCTCACAGTGTGCTGTGAATGACAATACAGCTACCTGAAAGTCACAGTCGCAAACACCTGTGTGCACAGTCAAGTGATCAGACACCTATAAGTCACAGAAGTATCGTCTATCATGGTCACATCTCAGATGGCATGCTGAGCCCCAAACGATGAACATACCAGTAGTCCTGACAACGAAGACACAGCACAATGAGACAGAGGCAGACACCTGAGGGTACATTTCACTGATCACAACATGCCAGATGATACACGGGAGTGGGAGTACAGAGTGTATTGTATGCACTGGAGTAGGCATGACTGTCCAGCTCCACCTGTAAGAGGGATGAGTCCTGGACAGTAGGCAGGTGGCTAAGCATGTGTGACACACTGGATACACATACTCCTGAGGCCCAAATATTGTTCCCACCAGCAGCATGGGTGTGTGCCACATTCCCCAGGGACATGTGGTGAGTCAGAGCAGCAAGCGGACCACATATCAAAGTTACACGCAGATCACATGTCAGAACTTAGGCACTGTGTAGGCAATTGACCCACCCATGAATCGCACAACATAGTCACGGGAACAAATGCTGTCCCCCACCTTGAGCTAAGCAAAATGCAATGACACAGTCCCCAAATGACACAGTTTCCTGACTATAAGGGCCACACATATGCGTATCAGAGGAGAAGTTGGCATGTAACAAATGAGGGACATGGGTCCTGGACCACATGACTGATGTACTGTGGAAGTTTAACCAGGCCATAGGTGGGCACATAGCATGTCAGACAAAGTGCACAGTGCAGTCATGGACTCACCCCCTCCTTGCTGCTGTCTGTCCCTCAGCTGCCCATCCAGGTCAGGGAAGACCACCGCCAGGATCCGGAGCATGTGGGGGGTCAGGGTCCGGTGTCCGCCCCTCCTGCGAGGAGGCGACAGTTTCAGCTGGACCCTTGCGATCCTCCGGGTCCAGCCACGAAGGTCCTGCCACCTCTTTTGGCAGTTGTGGATCCTGCGCCTGTAGACCCCCACGGATCTTACTTTCCGGGCGATGGTCAGCCAGATTTCCTGCTTCTGGTGGGCATCAACCTGTGAGGATGACAAAGTGAAAAGGCCATTACTACACATGCAACATATCCATGCATCACACAGTTGGACATACATGTCTCAATTACAGGGGCATATGATGTACACAGGCAGTGCAACAATGGCTATGAACAGTTTGCCAGCAGTCACTACATGGTATCATTGCATGGGAAGTAAACCTAGTTGGAATGCACTGTTACTGCCCTGTACCAGTTCAGTGCATGTAACTACACACTTTGGAGTGTGACAACTACTCAGTGGGCATGCTAGCCAGTGGTGTGCACAGTGAAAGTCCTGCTAGTCAGACAACATGCACAATTAGTGATGCAGTGGACAGCACACTCACCTGCTCCCCTGGTTTCCCATACAGCTTGCTGTACTGTGGAAGGAGGCTGTCCAGCAGGGCCTGGTTCTCCTCAAGGCTGAAGGCTGGGGCTCTCTCCACAGTACGTGCCATTGCAGGAGCCAGAGGATGCATAAACAGCAGCAGTGTTGGTGGCAGATGTCGTCCTGGAGCATGTAGTGCAGGCAAGTGAGCTCTCAGGGGAACAGCCAGCATTATATGTGTGCTGCAGAGGCAGATACTGTCCCATGTGTCCAAAGTGATAGGTCCAAGTCGTTTGCATCTTCTAAATCTGACCAATCCATGGTATAGCAGCACTAATACACGCCCACAGCATCCTTCAAATCTTCAACTTCATGACACCCATGATTTTGCAACATTGTTGTGGCTGGCCAACTGAATTCACTGCATCAGACTCGTTTGAGCTTCGAAAACGCGTCCGTTGCCATGCCAGGCCCCAGCCAATGTGTGCGCACCGATCGGTCCATTGCTGTACAACGCGTACCCGCGATACAACGCGTACCCGCTCACATTGCATGCAATGGGCCTGCCGGGCACACCGATCGGTCCATTGCTGTTCAACGCGTACCCCCGATACAACGCCTACCCGCTCATATTGAATGCAATGGGCCGGCCGGGCACACCGATCGGTCCATTGCTGTTCAACGCGTACCCGCGATACAAGGCGTACCCGCTCACATTGCATGCAATGGGCCGGCCGGGCACACCGATCGGTCCATTGCTCTTCAACGCGTACCCGCGATACAACGCGTACCCGCTCACATTGAATGCAATGGGCCGGCCGGGCACACCGATCGGACCATTGCTGTTCAACGCGTACCCGCGATACAACGCGTACCCGCTCACATTGAATGCAATGGGCCGGCCGGGCACACCGATCGGTCCATTGCTGTTCAACGCGTACCCGCGATACAACACGTACCCGCTCACATTGAATGCAATGGGCCGGCTGGGCACACCGATCGGTCCATTGCTGTTCATCGTGTACCCGCGATACAATGCGTACCCGCTCACATTGAATGCAATGGGCCGGCCGGGCACACCGATCGGTCCATTGCTGTTCAACGCGTACCCGCGATACAACGCGTACCCGCTCACATTGCATGCAATGGGCCGGCCGGGCACACCGATCAGTCCATTGCTGTTCAACGCGTACCCGCGATACAACGCGTACCCGCTCACTTTGCATGCAATGGGCCGGCCGGGCACACCGATCGGTCCATTGCTGTACAACGCGTCCCTGGACAAGTCACTGGCATATGTCACCATGCCTGTCACAGGTGAACATATGCCAGCCACATATACTTCCCAGGAAGTGAGGGGCACACCTACAACACCACAGCCTGTCCACACTGTATCCTAAGGCATGTAAGGCTGCATTACCTATTCCGTGTATGGGGGTGGACATGTTGTTCTGTGGGTGTCACTTCGGGGCAGCCACCCCCAGGCTGTGCACGTGTTCATGGGGACAGGATCCTTGGTGTGTCGTGCACATGACCACTGTGATGTGCAACTGTTCATTCCTGAGCATGTGGCATGGTCACATTTCACGGTGGTGTATGTGTATGTCATGTCACATACCCCCTGAGTCCCATGTGGGACGGTATGTACGTCCCAGGGTGACCCATTGGCACAATAGTGATGGTCCTCCACAGTCTGTGTGCATGTTGTGTTTACAATGTCTCTGATTCCATGTGCACAATGGGAGACAGTCTCCACATCCACGTTGTTTGTGCTTGAACTTTGATGTTGTGCGTGTGTGTGTCACAGACGTCAATGTCTGTCCTGACGAGGCAACAGGGACCACTACCTGTGGGGGTCATGGTTGTTTTGCTGTGGTGCATTCATGATGCACCATGCCATGCCAGTGTCCATGTGGCAATACAGGGTCCCTGGGAATCTTCCTGTCGATGAGCTGTGATGCCTGGGGCACATCTGTCCTCACATGTCACTGAGGTGTATGTTTGGAACGTGGCAGCAGTACATGTGTACTGTAACACAGCCTAATGATATCCCGTAGCACAACCTGGGACTTGTTGAGGGAACATGTTGAACTGTGATGTTAGATGTTAGCCATGTAGGTGCCATACATGTCCTTACGGAACGGCACACGCATCATGTACTTGTGTCTTGTAATGGTGTATCATGTGATATTGAGTCTGGTCTATGCCACATATGTGGGGTGACTGACAATCTTTCTTTCTTCACCTATGCACTGCAGGGCACCAGCTGTCCATCGGCCATTCCCTGACCTTGCAACAGTGGTTGAACGGGACTGCATCCGACGGTACCGCTTCACCAGGCCACTGATTGAGGAATTGACGGTGCGGTTGGCCCCACATTTGCAACCTGGCCGGACATACCCTACAGCGCTGACCCCCAAGGTGAAGGTGATGGCAGCCCTACACTTCTTTGCCACCGGTACCTTTCAACACACTGTGGCGTCTGCTGGTGGGATGTCACAGACAATGTTCAGCCGTGTGCTCCGCGAATTTTTGGAGGCTATGTTGAGATACCTGAACCAGTACATCTATTTCCCTAGACTTCAACAACTCACTGACGTGAAGAGTGACTTCTATGCCCTGGGGAGGATGCTGCATGTCATTGGCTCCATTGATGGGACACATGTGGCTTTGGTACCACCACAGGCCCAAGAGCAGGCATACAGGAACCGCAAACACTACCATTCGGTCAATGCACTGGTGGTATGTCTTGCAGATATGAGCATCTCACACGTGTGTGCCCGTTTCCCCGGTTCTGCACACGATGCCTACGTGATGAGGAGTAGTCGCATCCCGAGGATGATGTCACAGATGCGGAAGCAGCGTGCCTGGCTTGTTGGTGTGTACTGACTTTGTACCATTGTGTGTGTTCTGCAATGTAGTGTTCCACCCTCTTTTCCAACTCAGCTAATGTGCAATTGTCTGTATGTAGGTGACTCCGGATACCCCAACATGCCTTGGTTGCTGACGCCCCTCAGGAACCCTGTGACACCAGCCCAGATGCGCTACAATGAGGCACATGGTCGGACGAGGAGAGTGATTGAGCGGACATTTGGTCTCCTGAAGAGCCGCTTCCGCTGCCTGGACAAGACAGGAGGGGCCCTCCCATATGCCCCAGCAAAGGTGTGCAAGATTGTCATCGTCTGCTGCATGCTACACAACCTGGCAGTGCGGAAGGAGTTGCCTCTCATCCTGGATGACGATGATCAACATCCGCCACCTGTGGAGGATCCTGGCCTGGACCACGATGCCAGTGATGATGGTGATGTCTGCACACAGCTCATCACCAACTTCTTCAGCTGAATGTGAGTATCCGGAGATGTCATGTCAATGATGTGAGTATGCATGATATGTGTTGGTGGTGCTCTGGTGCTGTTTGAGTGTGTCCATGTGCTACATGACTGTATGCATGTAGCGATGTGTCCTTACAGGTAGTCTGTACTCCCCAACAGTGTTGACATGCTAACGTGGTTCTGGGTGGGTATCTTGTGACATGTATTGGGCATGAGTATTGCAGTTCTGTCCTGTTCTTCAGTGCTTTTGACTGTGTGTCATTTCTGTCCTTCACAGGGTTCTTTCAGAGTTAATTGGTCAACTGTGATCCCCCAACACTGTGATTGAACTTCCAGGGTGGTAGCTGTCGTGTCCCTACAGGTGATGTGCGCCACACCCATGGACTTCCTTCATTCTACACTTGTTGACTGTGTGCCCACTGCCAGGTGGGATTACCTTGCATCTGTAGTGGTTACAACATGTTGCAGATGTGTAATAAACCTGTGCTTCACTTTGTGATGTGCGTTGTCTGTGGTCACACATCTGACTGACATTTGCTTACTGCACCAGTGGGCTAGTTGACAAAGACTGTGAATAGGTGTTGTGTCTGTGCATTGCACCGTATTTCCTGGCAACATCAGTGTAGGCGATGAGTCAGGTGGCCTTGGTGTGTATATGTTGTGTAGCCCTGGTGGTGTGTCTCCCTCATATGTGTCACGTTGCCATGACTCACATGCCTGTGTTGTACTTGCTGTGGCAGTTAGCATGCACAGTGTAATTTCGCAGGTCATCATCTCCATGACAGAAACCACGTTTGAATCACAACAGAGGCAGGTATGGTGTATTAGTGTGTTTATTGTCATACATGTGTGAGTATAGTGCACAGGATGGTGGGTGCTGTACATTGTGATTGTAATCCAAAGTTCCTAGATGATTTGGAAGTCCTGGTAGCAGAAATGTCCTGAGTAAAGTCCACAGTCATCTGATACATTGGTCCAACTTGTACTCCCCATGTCATGTGGGGGAGTTGTGTTGCATTCAACAGGGTGTACAATTTGCGCACAAAGGTGATTATCCAGAACAGGTTTTGGCTTCCTGGGGGTGAGCATGGCCATCGGCCTCTCAGTTGCCCTTCCTCGGACGACCCCTCTTCTTTGGGGGGGACCCTCAAGTGCAGGCTGCTGCGATGCAGGGGACTCTCCGCCAGAGTCATCCTCCCTCCCTGTGGCAGTTGCAGTTGTTTCAGCACCAGATGTTGTGGGCACACAGGGAGGTGTTGACATGTTGCTGCTCATCTGGCGGAGGCATTGTAATATGTCCCTATGCACCGCCGTCATCTCTTGCAGTGTGTCCCACTTGGACTCCATGCGGGACATGTGTAAGTCCAAGCGTGCATGATGGGCAGCCTGCTGCTGTCGTATGTCCCTGAGGATCCCCACTACCTGGCTGAACTCTCCGGTGCTGGTCTGGTACGCATCGGCTATGCGTACCAGTTGTGGGTCATCATGCAGTCCAGACCCCTCTGCGAGCAGCGACCTATGTCTACCACCCCTCCCACCACCCCATGCGACACGTGCAGTACCTGAGGTGGCATGCACAGGTGATCCTGGGCCCCCTTGGGGGTTGTTGGTGGTGTTGGTGTCCATAGCCCCACGTTGGGCAAGGGTCCGTATGCTGGTGGTGGTGGTGGTCCTTGGTCTGTCCGTGTCGGCAGGGGTGGTTTGTGTGTTGTCAGTCGTTGGAGGGGTGGGTGCAGGGGGTACAGCTGGTGGTCCTGCTGGTGCTGCATGATGACTCGCTCCGGAGGTGCCAGGTAGGTCTTCGTCATCCGAGGAGGGCAGAGGCTGTTCCACACCAGTGAGCTCCGTTTCCCCTGGATCCTGGGACAGGGACTCCTCAGCGTCTGCTGCTGTGTCCCCATCATCACCTGTTTTTGGGAGACACACACAATGTATGTTATGTTTCTGCAGGCATCAATGGTTGACACACCTGACAGTTGTGACTGTACCTCTGGATGCGGGCCTGTACATTGCATTGTCCTAAGTTGTCACAGTCGGAGGTTGATATTGGTGTAGCACATTGTCCTGCATACTTTGAGCATTTCAATTTGAATGTTGGGGTGTTTACATGGTCTGCATTGGTTGTATTTGGTTGACATCCGGCCCTCCTTCTCCCCCCCAGCCCAGTTATCCCACCATGAAGCATGCCACCCTTGCAGTGGGTTCAGGTTGACTCTCAGGATGTCAGTGAGTGGTGTCCTGCTGCTGGTGGTGCCCAGTTCCCAGCAGGGCCTTGTGCTCCCCACAGCAGTACCCAGTGTCAGCCATCTTGTCAGTTCTTTTCCACTCCCTGTGATGTGCGCATGGTTCAGGGTGGTGTTGATGGGACAGTTGTGGGAATGACCAATATCTGTGACGGCCACTCCCATCATGCTATTGCCTCCACCCCCCTTCCCAGCATGCCCATGCTTCCTTCCTTTTGACTCTGCTTCCCTGTGGGGTTGTGTGCCTGTGCTGACAAGATGGCTGACAGTGTTATCCTGGGGTTAGTTTTGCTACAAGTCCCATGTGTGTCCCTGTGCTTCACACAGCATGACCCAGGGTTGTGGTTCTTTGTGGGATATTTGATTGGAGTGTGAGGCAATGCATTCTCCCAGGTGAGTTGTGTGTAGGGGGTGTGTGTGAGTGGAGCTGCTGGTAACTATGGTCAGTGCTGTCAGTCCTCCTTCCCACCCAGCCAGATATCCCACCATGGAACGTGCTTCCATTGCAGGGAGTGCAAGTTGTCTTTCAGGATGTCAGTCAGTGGTGTCCTGCTGTTGGTTGGTGCACAGTTCCCAGCAGGGCCTTGTGCTCCCCACAGCAGTACCCAGTGTCAGCCATCTTGTCAGTTCTTTTCCACTCCCTGTGATGTGCGCATGGTTCAGGGTGGTGTTGATGGGACAGTTGTGAGGGTAAACAATATCTGTGACTACCACTCCCATCATGCTATTGCCTCCACCCCCCTTCCCAGCATGCCCATAATTCCTTCCTTTTGAGTGTACTTCACTGTGTGTGAGTGTGACAGCAATGGCAAGATGGCTGACAGTGGTGTCCTGCTGTTGGTTGGTGCCCAGTTCCCAGAAGGGCCTTGTGCTCCCCACAACATAGCACCAGTGTCAGACATCTTTGATGTGGCTTTTGACTCCCTGTGAGGTGTGCATGCTTGGGTGTGATCTTGCTGGGCCATGTGGGTGGGGGATGCTGGGCTGTGACTACCACTCCCATCATGCTATTGCCTCCACCCCCCTTCCCAGCATGCCCATGCTTCCTTCCTTTTGACTCTGCTTCCCTGTGGGGTTGTGTGCCTGTTCTGACAAGATGGCTGACAGTGTTATCCTGGGGTTAGTTTTGCTACAAGTCCCATGTGTGTCCCTGTGCTTCACACAGCATGACCCAGGGTTGTGGTTCTTGGTGGGATATTTGATTTGTGTGTGAGGCAATGCATTCTCCCAGGTGAGTTGTGTGGAGTTTGTGTTAGGGGTGTGTGTGAGTGGAGCTGCTAGTAACTATGGTCAGTGCTGTCAGTCCTCCTTCTCACCCAGCCAGATTTTCCACCATGGAACGTGCTTCCGTTGCAGGGAGTGCAAGTTGTCTTTCAGGATGTCAGTCAGTGGTGTCCTGCTGTTGGTTGGTGCACAGTTCCCAGCAGGGCCTTGTGCTCCCCACAGCAGCAGCCAGTGTCAGCCATCTTGTCAGTTGTTTTCCACTCCCTGTGATGTGGGCATGGTTCATGGTGGTGTTGATGTGCGCATTGTGAGGGTGGGCAATATCTGTGACTACGACTCCCATGATGCTATTGGCTACACTGACTTGCCCAGCATACACAGGATTCCTTCCTTTCAGTGGGCTTCACTGTGAGGTGGTGTTGTAGTGGTGGCTACATGTCTGGATGTGTTTGTTAGTTATATTTGTGCCACTGCCTAGCTGTAGTTGTAGTTGTGTTTGTACATGTGATGACACAGTTACATATCACTATGAGATGGCATGTGTTGTGTTTATCTGACAGACATACACATTTTGGGATGATTCTGTTTTGGTTGCTATGTATTTGCTAAGGGTGCATGGTTTGACTCTCCCCTTAACAGTGATGTGTGTGTATTGTCGCACAATATTGTGTACATTTGTTGTGTACTCACCAGGCTCTGGGATGTTTTCTAGTCCATATACGCTCACTGGTGGTAGGATGGCCCGCACCTTCTCATCCCAGGGCCTGAGGTATACTGGTTTAGCAGGAGGGCCACTGCCGGTGTGTTGGCTCAAGAGGTAGTCCTTCTTCAACAGGTCCCTGACCCTCCTGCGCACGTCATACCACCTGTTCTGGATGTCTCCCTTTATGCGCAAACATGGTGATTGTGCGTTCACCCTGTCGACAATCCTCTCCCACATCTTGGTTTTCTGCGCCATGGGTGTCTGTTGGACCAGTGTACCAAACAGCTGTGGCTCTACCCTGAGGATCTCATCTACCAGGACTTCCAATTCACTATCTAGGAACTTTTGATTCTTCTTTGGGGGCATGGTGATGGGTGGTGATGGTGAGTGATGTGTGTGTTGGTGTGCAGGCGAGGGTGTGTGAGTGTGTGTTTTGCTGGGTGTATGTGAGGGTGCTATTTGTTGAGGTGCTGCTGGTGTGTGGCTTGTGTGATGGATGAGCTGTGGGTGTGTGTGTGGTTGCTGTCTGTTGGTGTTGAGTGCTGGCAGGTAATTTGAATTTGCAAAGGATCATGGTAGGGATTTGTGTCCTTTATATGGGTGGAGTTGTGGGTGTGTCTTTGTTCCCTGTTTCCCCACCCAGTATTTATTGGCTTTGTAATTGCTTGTTTGGCCTTTTTTGTGTGTTTTTTCCTTAGTACTTTTTGTGCATGTAGGAGACGTTCTTCTGACCGAGTCGGACCCTGCAGTTGTCTCGTGCGAGCTTCTCAGATTCGTTCACGCTGTGTTTGTGCTGTTTTCTGTGCTGCGTACGCGTCGGTCACGGTGTATTGGGTTGCTTCGGCTCGCAGTTTTGTATGCGTGTCGGTCGTATGGCTTGGGCCCCGTGCGACTCGGTCGTGTTTTCCACGCGTTGCATCGTACTTGCCGGGTAGGAGTTCGCGGGTACGTTTCGTTCGGGATTCTTCCTGGTGCGTGTCGGTCGGTTCGATTCGCGTGGTTTTCCGGCCGGATAGCTGTTTTCCGCGCGGTTCGGTCGTTCGGCTTGTGTTCCGTACGCGTCGGTCGGATTTTGCACGCTTCTCATCGTACTTTGCGGGTCGGTCTGCACCGGTACGTGTCGGTCGGAATGAATTCCGGCTCCGAGTCGGTCGGTACGTTTTCCGGCCCGAATCGGAATCAGCCCCTGAGTGTTAGAATTGGCAATGCTTGCAAAATATTCTGTGCAAGAATAAGTGCCAAGATCCATGGACATTTTTCTTTGCACAATATAATTTTACTATCACTTATGTTCCTGGTTTCGATAATTGTTTGGCTGATGCACTGTATCGTTGTTAACAGGGCCTTTGCTCAGTTATAAACAATTTTTGGGGGATTGTTTATTCCTTTCTAGACAGAATAAAGATGGCTTATCTTCAGTCTAATGAGCAAAAAAATGCAAATCAAGACCCGTTTGGAGCAGTATCTGTAATATTACTGTAATTCAACTCAAGTAAATTGGGCTTCCTATTTACCAACGGCTGAATTTTCTTACAGCAATGCAACTGTTACTGTAGCCACGATGTCACCTTTTTCTGTGTGCCAGGTTATCATCCAAGTGTAGCAATAAGCAACAGAAAGGTGACCAGTCAAACTCTGCAAAGATCCCTGCCACTGCGCGGCAACACGAGTTGCTTTGTTTTTAGTAACATTTGAACCGTTTCAGCTAGAAACAATTTGTTTTGTTAAAATCTGCAGATTATGCAGCCAATTATGGATTATATGGCAGATGCGGCAAATGTATAATTATGCAAAAATCACTGTGGCTGTAGAATCGCATAATTCCAGTCGCCCTGGGTATACTGAAACACCTGTGTGTCAGTGGGCTTGTAGGAGAACATGATGCACTTATGGTGCAGCTAGACAACATTGCAGGACTTCGCACTCAGAGCATGACTGGGCAGCTTCATGGCTTAGACCATAACAGCGTTTCTAGAGACGGCTCGAGAGGTGCAACACGACTGGAGAGGTGGAACTGGAGAGGAATGTTGGAGAGGAACGTAAAGTGGGACAAGAAGAAAACTCTATAAATAAATAAATAAATAAATAAATTCAGCATTTTGCAAAAGATGGGAAACCTGCTCTTCTTCTTTGTGTGCCTCACTGAAGCTGTTTGTGAAAGATAGTGGCATAGCTGAGGCTTATGAATTACCCTTTCCAAGATGGTGGTCTTTTGAGGGATTTCTATGTGAGCTTCCCAATCCAAGATGAAGTTCATCCTTTTCCTGTGATGTCAGTTCCTGTCTGAATTATATACAAAGGAGAGCGTTAACAAGAAACAAATGCATCATAACACATTAGTTCCCTTATTTTTTTCATCACATTCATGGCCTACTTGCACAATTTGTGCCTCAGTTGTTTAGCTCCTTGCAGGCAGATGTGCCGTCTGATTTTTCAGTGGATGTCCAGGCTTGCCTACATGTCCGGGAGGGTTTGGTGCCCTGCTTGCTTATGTCTGCACTAATCTTAAGCTTTGACCAAGAGCCATTTAATTACCAATGTCGTTTTTTGCTATTATGGCTTTTTCCTATTAACTGGTACCCTTTTAAGAGATAATTGACACCTATTGTGTGTACTAAGGGGTCTATTACGAAGGCGGTTGGATGACCACCGCCGGGCCGGCGGTGGCGCCCGCCGTACCGGTGGTGGACATCTGCCCGCCATCGCAACCAGGAAAACCGCCGGTCACATTAGGATGGCGGTGGTGACCACGGCGGTGGGAAATTCCAACCGCCGCTTTACCGCCGGTTGCCATCCGCACTCCTGCCTGGCGGACGGAGCAGGATCGGGATAATGGTGGCGGTGCAGAGCAGGGTCCGCCGGCAGGATTATGATGACGGCGGTAGCCAGCCTTTCCTCAGCGGTCAGACCGCCATTGAAAAGCATGCGGTGAGTGTCTTCCGGGGGCCCGTTGCGGGCCCCCATTGTGTTGGGGGGGGTGGGTGCATTGGGGGGGTACCCATGGTCCCCCCTACATTTCCCTGTACCAGGTGGCAGGCACTGTGCAGTGCCTGCCACGCAGTGCAGGGAAAGGCAGGACATGCTCCTTTGGACATCGCGGCGATGCTGCGTGCATCAGCAACCGCCACAATGTTAAAGCCCGCGATCCGACCGCAGCGGTCGGATTTTGAGCATGGAACATTGTAATACGACCAGCGGTTATGTCGCAGGCCTTGCGGGCGGTCTTTTCCCGTTACCATGGCGGTCGGGGAGGTTTTCCGACCGCCATCGTAATAGGCCCCTAAGTGCAGAGTGACAGTGTTGCGGCAGGGAGGAGACACCCTCTCCTCAAGCACTGAAGAAGGAAACTTGACAGACTTCACAGCGTCCAGTCTTTGACAGTCCCTTATTCCTACTCTAACTGTTTATAAAACACATAAACCGTAGACAGTCCCTGGTCTAAAAGCCTTTGAAAGTATTTGGACCCCCTGTATAGTAATTTACATCTACTGGTCATTCTCACTTCACACAGTTACATCTTCTCCAGACCCAGAATAATTATGGGCAGAGTCTGTCTCCCACACTAGACTAGAGGATTTTTTGAAAACTGTTTTACTAGTATAAAGTCTCGTCCGTGTGCCTCTGTGACATTCACATTCACATTCTCTCTCTCTCTCTCTCTCTCTTTCTCTCTCTCTCTCTCTCTCTCTCTCTCTCTCTCTCTCTCTCTCTCTTTTCTCCTCCCACCCTCTGAGGGTTGCTTTTTCTGTTCCTCTCCACCATTGCCTCGTTACCCCTTAACGCCTCCAACAACTGCGTTCCTTTTGTCTTTAATTGACTCAATTGTGCTGGAAAAAAAAATATATATGTAAATTTACCGATCCATGTGGAGCCTACTATCTTGTAGCTGTAAATAAAATATTAAAGCAAATGGCGCCTACGTCATTCCGCTGGTGCACATGCGCATGTGTGTTCTGAAGCATGTCAGTGGAGTGATGCGACTGCCACTGCAGGATTTTTTCATTATTATTGTTTTGCCGATTTTGCAAAGTGTCCCCACCCTGTACAGCACCACCAAAGCAATTAGTAAAGCCAATAGGTCGCAAAGGCAAGATCTATTGGTTTTGTAAATGCTTGTTTTATATATAGCATGAATTTGAGGTTGCCCACGGCGCACGCAGTGTGCCCATATAAAAGGACAGACACCTTAGTGCTGCATTACGGCACATCTCCATGCTCTAGTCATGGGGACCCCCGTGGAGTCCCCCAAAGTCCGGCGCAGAGGCCACGTCACTTCGGCGCACAGAGGGTCAGGGCAAGGTTCTTATACCTGTCCCCGCCCACTGGCCTTCCTCTTTGTCCCACCTGGTCACACCATCTGGAGGTGTTGTGTCGGGTCTGGAGTCGCTGTGTTTGGTGGTTAGTTTGCCCCCTCAGTCCCCCTCCTCTGGGGTGCCGTTGTCCCTGCAAGAGGCACCCTTACAAACCTCCCCTTCCCACATTTTCGGCCGGCTGCTCCACCCGTGGCCCACTTGCGGGTCGGGCGCGAATGGGCAGCCCCGTTGCACTGGGCCGGAGAAGGGGCACTGATGTGGGTTCATTTTTCTTCTTGGGCTGGCACCCATTTTTGGGGGTCGGGGGCCGGCCATCTCTGGTCCCGGTTTAGGCTTGTCTTTGTCCTCAGCGGTAGGGTGGGCACACCAGGCGGCCGCTAAGGCTCAAATGGTTGTGCTTGTATGGGGGGGCATGCCTGTTTTGCCAAGGGGGCTGCGGGCTTACCATGGCTCATCAACGGTGGGGTGGCGTATTAGGCGGCCGCTCAGGTCCAGCGACCTCCGGGCATTGCCCAGTGAGGGCCGCATGCTTGCCTTTGCCTCCCACCAGTGTTGTGGTGCATCGTTGACCCGATGGGGCCACGTGCTTGACTCTGTTCCCCAGCGGTGTGGTGGCGCAGCGGGCCACTGCTCGGGTTCCGGGGCCTCCTGTTATGTTATTTTATTCAACACTTGTAGCGCGCACGGATACTCAGGAGTGTCCCGGCGCGGGAGCCAACTACAGGAGACGGGAGAAACTGCGGTAGGAGGAGCTGAGCTTTTAGTTGAAAAGCAAGGTCTTTAACTGCTTTTTAAACAGCCTGAGATCCTGAGTGTGTCGCAGTTCATATGGGAGGGCATTCCAAGCCTTGGCCGCCTTGAAGGAAAGAGAGCAGCCCCCCGTTCGAGCAAGGCGGAAACGGGGGATAACTGCAAGGCATTGTGCTGCTGATCTCAGATGTCTTTGGGGCTCATAGAAGACAAAGCGTCTCCTCCTGGCGTCCCAGAGCAGCCGACTTGGAGACTGGGGAAGCAAGTTCGAGTCAGGGCGTCTGCCCACCATTCTGCGGGCAGGGCACTTGTCAGGGGGTCTGCCCGTGTGCCCCGATGGGGCAGCGTCCTTTGTGACAGACTGAGCTCGCTTGCTGCCTTGTTCCCCATGAGGAGCTGCTGGCCTTGTGGTGTAGGTTGCGCTGGCTGGGTGTGGCGGTGTTCCCTCCGTATTAGGTTGTCTTAGGAGCGAGATTGGCAGATGGGCTGTTGGATAAGATGGGAGGGGGCCGGCGCCAGAGGGGTGTTTTATGGGCTGCCGCCGGGTCCATTGGTCTACCGGTGCCGATTTGTACAGCAATTAAGATTGGGGGTGGATCGGCTCGTGACCCTATGTGGATGGTCCCAGGCGTGTACTGCGACTGGGGTCTTGTTGGGGGAGAGGAGTTGGCCTAACGGCGAGGGCGGTCGACCTCAAATCTGGGGAACCGGGTTCAAGTCTCATTAAGGACGCGCAACATCCTATGATTCTGGGCAAATCACTTAATCTCCCCATGCCTAACAAAAATGAATGTGTCCTCATGTAACGCAACTGGTGCTCGTGTCAAGCGCTCTGATACCCGATACCTTCGGGTCAAGTATGCGCTATATAAAACTCTGTAAAAAAACTAAATACTGCTGCGGATGATGCAGCACCTGATATACAGATGGCTTGTTAATAAGAGGCACATGGTTTGTATGTTATGCATTGGGCCAGTGGGAATGGAACCGGTGATCAAAGGCCCTGGGACCGGTAATCTGGGTTCCTCCTATTTCAGCATTTTTAAAGAGCGGTGAGCGATACACTGTATATGGAGTTTGCCTTATGTTCCAGTTGGGCCATAATGTGATAAGCCACCGGGCGGCACTGCGTGAAGGAACTGGCAGGACCATTCCCCTCTCCCCCGCTGGCAACTTTGTGGTTTCTCCCCTGGGGTTGGTCCCCAAGAAAGAGCCAGGGAGTTTCAGACTGACACACCACTTGTCATACCCGAGGGTAATTCAGTGAACCACTGGCTGGCGGGCGGGCGTTGTTCTGTCATTTACTGCACGTTCGATGAGGCAGTGGACATAGTAAGGAGATCGGGCAAGGGGGCTTGGTTAGCAAAGGCAGACATTGAATCAGCGTTCCGCCTGCTGCCGGTTCACTCAGGCAGCCACCGCCTGCTGGGTTTTAAGTTGGAAGGACAGTTTTATTATGACAGGTGTATGCAATGGGTTGCGCAGTGTCCTGTGCCTACTTTGATGCCTTCAGCTGCTTCCTGCAATGGGCACTCCAATGGTCTTATGGTGTAAAGGGGTGACGCACTATTTGGACAAATTCTTGTTCATCGGGGAGGAGGGGACACGGGACTGCATGGAGGCACTGCAAAATGTCCAGGGACTGACTGAACACCTAGAGGTCCCCTTCGGCATTGAGCTAGACATGGTGGAGGGCGTGTCCAGACTACAGGTGGGCAAGGTGCAGGCCCTGATCCAGGACATCCAGACAATGTTGGCGACAGACAAAGCATCCTTTGGCGCCATTCAGAGCCTCCTGGGTAGGCTAAATTTTGCAGCAAGGGTGATCCCAGCGGGCAGGGTTTTTGTGAAGGTTGGCCAGGGTCCCAGCTAACGTTAAAAAGAAACACCACCTAGTCAGACTTAGCAAAGGGTTGACACAGGACCTCAGAATGTGGGTGGAATTCTTGGCCGACTTCAATGGCACACTGATATGGAGAGCCCCCTGGGCTGGCAACCCCGAATTTTGCCTTTTTACAGATGCATCAGGTAGGGAAGGTTTTGGCGCAATAATGGAAAGTGAGTGGTGCACACAGAAATGGCCTAACTCATAGAGCCAAAGGAAGATTACAGCCAATGTCGCAGTCTTGGAACTATTTCCCATAGTGGCAGCCCTCCATCTATGGCCAGAGGCCTTGGCAGCAAAAAGGGTTTTGTTTTGGTCGGATAACATGGCGGTGGTGCAGGCCATAAATGTGCAATCTGCAAAATGTCCACTGGTACTCTGCCTACTGAGGGAACTAGTGAGGGCTTGCCTGCATAACAATGTGGAGTTTCGGGCCCAGCACATTCAAGAGGTTAAGAACATGGCAGCTGACGCTCTCTCTCGTTTTCAGTGGCTCCGTTTCCGGGAGGCTTGGCCGCGAGCGAGAGCAGAGATGACTCCTTTCCCTGCACACCTATGGCACCTACTGCAGTGGACCAACGTTTAATGGAACTGGGCAAGCTGTCCCTCACACCAGGGACCAGGAGGCGGTGCAAGTCCTGCATCTCCACTTTCTGCAGGGTGTCAGTAGCATGGGGCGGAGATACAGTAACGCTGGAGCACAAGGTGCAACATTTTGTTCTATGGGTCAAGGATCAAGGCAAGAGCCACTCCTGGTTCATGAGACACTTAGCTGCAGTGAGCCACCATGCCAAACTCAGAGGGCAACAGGACCCTGTCAGGGTGTTCCCCAGAAGGGTGGCATTTAAAGGATGGGCTAGAGGAGAGACAGGGGTACCAGACACCAGGTCGCCCATCTAATTCCACAAACTACAGGGAATGATAGATGATGTGCACAGGGCTACATATTCTACCTATGAGGCCAGCCTTTTCGCTGCTGTATTCAGCCTGGCATTTTTTGGGGCCTTTAGAGTCAGCGAGTTGGTAGCCAGATCAAAGAGGGATGGGTCAGGTATGCTAAATGCAGACAGGACATTCAGTTGCTAGGAGTTACCTTAAGAATATCTGTGAAAAAATCCAAAACGGACCAGTCGGGCAGGGGAAAGACATAGTGCTACAGCCCCTGGGCGACAGGAGGTACTGCCCTGTGGGCTGATCTCAGACTACATGGCCCTCCGCCCCAACACAGGGGGCTACCTGTTACTACATGTGGATCTCATGGCCCTCACCAAATACCAATTGGAGCAGGTTATTAGGTCATGCCTAGAGTTGTCAGGAATCTCTGGGCTGGGAGAGCGATTTTCCAGCCATTCCTTTCGGATTGGAGCGGCAACCTCAGCCTTAAGGTGGGCCTTCCCCTAGACCACATCACGAAGGTGGGGCGGTGGGACTTCCAGTGCTAGAAGCGTTATATTCGCCCATGAGTGGTCACAATGGAAAAAGGGGGCGAACAATGTAAATTAGTGTGGTAAGAAGTGTGTTATTAGCTTGCTGCATACAGTTGTTTATTGTTTACCTAAAATCTGGTTTTGTAGATGTAAATTGTGCATGCCCAGGATTCATGATAGTGTATTGGGGATGTAAAATTAAATGGTGTGCACAAATTTGCATTTCTTTATTTCGTCAGGGTTCAAGGTGTGGGTGATCGGCAACTCCTGCATCGCTAGGGTTGCCCAATGGGCACAGACCAGGACCTGGAAGTGTGGGTTCTACTGCACACAGATAGCGTGGTTGGGGTTCCCGGGCATGTGATGGCACAGCTTGCTCAACAAGCTGCAACGGAGACTAGCTGGGGGGGTACCCCCTCCGAATATTTTGGTCATTCACCTCAGTGGCAACGACCTTACCTCTATGGGGCGAGGTGCACTAGTACAGGCAATAAAAGCCACAATGGGCGAGATTAGCAAAAACATCGGAGCAATGCGAGTTATGGTGGTCAGAGATCACCCTGCAGAGGTTCTGGCACGGGGCCAAGTCGGGGGAGGCCATTGAACATAACCGCGGAAGGGTAAACAGCACCATGCGCAAGTTCACAGAGCAGAGGGGTTTTGGCTTCATAAGACACGGACTCATAGATGCCAACACCAAGGCGTATTTTGATGAAGACAGGGTACACCTGTCAAAGGTTGGCATGGACTTGTTCTTGTTGGACCTGTGTGAAGCCCTGGTAACAGCGGGTTGTAAGTGAAGAAAGTTGCCTGCCTTGAGGGGGGGAGCCCTGGATGTGCCGGCTGCCGCATCTAGAGCGATGGCGGAGTTACAGGGTGATCCAGAGGCTGATTGGTACACAGGGGTACCCTTTCAGGAGCACAGCAGGGGTGCCCTATGCCAAACCCCAGGAGTCTTTATGGCAGGACCCTGGACAAAACGTCAGTGACCCGCTGTTCCTTTGGGCAGTTATACGCCTGAACAACTGGGGGCTTGCCTTGCAACGCTCCGCCCCTAAAAAGGCATGAGTAAGGTCTTGGACTGGGGGTCCACTGTAAAAATTCCCCAGGTAGATGGTAGCACCTATTGGGTTGCTCAAGGTGCAGTTTGGCTCGTCAGGGGGGCAGGGCAGCTTAGGTCAGTCACAGTTGCCTTCCCTTGGATCACCCGTAAGTTAACCCACCACGTTGGCATACTTCTTGCATGAAATAAATGCCGTTTTCCAACAAACCTGGTTTTGTGTGATTATTTATTGCAGTGCATGATATGTTCATAACGCGTGGGAAGGGTTGCCTATATGGGCACTATGATTCAAGGGCATTAAAGTGCTTTACATGAATTATGCTACACATTTTTAGGCCGGGGAAGATCAAGTGATTTGCCCTGAATCAAGGGATATGGAGTCAAAGCCGGACTCACACCTGGTTTCGCACTTCTCTGACCACTAGCCCTAGGCCAGGTCTCCCCTACTTCAGAAGCGCTCATGCTGTAAAATGATTAGTGCAGGAGCTTATTGCAAAGCATTGTGGTCGGTGCACGCCACAGGTGCACGCCATCAGCCAGTCCACTCTCACTCACTCTGATAGCTGGTTGCACAATGCACACACAGGTGCAATGATGTAAGGCGCCTTCCTTCATTTAGAGAGCAGATGACAGGCAAAAGTGTAGTAAAATGGCGCGTGTACAACAGAATGAATGATGTGAGAAGGGCCTTGTTTGGTTATCACTGCTGCTGGAACTAGAACAGGAAATGGAAACAAAGGGATCCTGTGAATAGCGCCAACTGTGAGTGGCATCAGGCTGGAGGGGCTGGGCTCCCGCGGGGGCATGCATGCTGACAGCAGCGCCATTCACAGCCCGGAGATCACGCTGTCCCGCGATGCCCCCTCTCCTTTCAGGCTGGCATTGATGGATGAGTGGCTCGTCTGAGGATGTCCCAGGGGCACTCCAGAGGTCCACGTACTCCTGTGACTCCTGTCTGTAAACCACAGGAGCCTGACATCCTGGACAATCCAGGCCCAGACCGACCAACACGGAGCAACAGAGCAAATCTAGCGCATTGAAGGCCCACCATAGCGTGAACTGACTATTTGGCGCAAAACAACAGCAACAAAATGAGTTCAATGCTGCGTAAAATGACACTGTGATGCACTGCGCCGAAATTCAGATAATTTATGCAAAATGAGCCGAAACAAATTAAGTAGTAATGTGAAAAAAGGATTTACAAACTAGCACATGAGATGTAGCGCTACGAAGCTCATGCTGAAATACAGCAACAACTTGGAACCATCTAAAAAGATGTGCAAACAATGAGCAGTAAACAGAGCCTCAGAAATGTCTAGAACCACTAACTCCCTCTTTTCCTCAGTGAGATACCATGCAGGGTGTGATACACAGAGACAGACTGACACAACGGGAAGCAAATTAACAACGGAGACAACCGTACACCAAACATTATACACTGTGAGTCACTATTATAATCTGCTGTGCGTTATAGGCTGTTGTGTGCTAATGGAATGCATACACGTGTTCTTTGGCATAAAACATTAAGGGGGATATTCTCAAGAACGCGTGATAATTGTCGCAAATTTAGCTTAACGCAACTTTGCACATCGCAGTCCATCGTGGGAAAACAACGCCGTGTTAACGTTGTATTCTCAACACGGCGGTACCATGCGATAGTCTCACGCTAACGCGTCAAATGACCGCGATAAACTTACCGTTACGGCAAAAAAACGCGAAACACGAACGCGAAAAAAGTTGCGATGTGGCCAACCGCGATAAAAAAATCTGCGACAACCAGTGACAGGCCTGCAATTCCCACGCGTCATGCAGGGAAATGCACCATAAAAGCAGAAAAAAAAAAGAAAAGCAAAAATAAACTGCGTAGCGCCATGGATGCACCCGGACCGAGTGCAGAGGACAACGCGAACCCCACAAGCCCCACAGACGACCAGCAAGAAACCTCGGGGTCGGGGAACGGCAAGGAGAAGAGGAAGAGGAAGACGCGGTTCAGTCCGCAGGAAAACAGGATCATCGTCACGGAGGTGATAGAACACTACCAACAACTGTTCGTCACCTCCACTGTGTCATTGGCAACACAAACGGAAATATGGCAGTCGATCGTGAACAACGTGAATGCAGTCGGAGTGTTGAGGAGGTCAATGGAGGAGGTCAAGAGGCGCTGGCATGATGTGAATAGCCAAACCAAGCAGAAACTCGCTGCCAACCGGAAGGCAGCAACGGCGACTGGAGGTGGGAGTCCTGCGCCACAGGAGGAGCTGGATGAGCTGGAGGAAATGGTGGCCACAGTCATCAGTGTGGAGACGGTGCAAGGAGTTGGGGGTCCGGACACAGCCCGACATGACCTGACCCAACAGCAACAGGGTGAATAACGACCAGGGACTGGGGGGACGGGTGGAGATGGGCACAATGGCACAGATGTACAATTATGTGTAGCACACTGCACACCCACAATGATTGTGGAACATGTCCCTGATACCCTTGGCACACTGCAGCACACATAGAAACACCAGGTAGGCCCCGTCCACTATGTGCACAAAGGGGCCCACCTCCCTATCACCAATATCACAACCCACCCATGCACATGTGCTGAAACCAGCAAAGCAGCGGCTCTGTGAGCCACACTGACAATGCAAGTGACACTGCATGACCAATAGCATGGCTGCAGTCAAAATACATGACATGGTGCACAACACAACACTGAGGTGGCCCAGTGTGGACCACATCCTCAAAGGAACAGGTCACACTCTGACACATCCACGTGCACATACAACCTCTGACGTCAACAACACATCTGCAGACAAACAATGCACAAGAGTACAAAAACCGTCCAAGAGCACAAATGACCCAAGTCACCAACATCTCAGCCCCTCAAAAGCACACATGTCAAAGGCACACCGCCCCAAAGGGATAAGGGGCCACTAAATCAGAGCTGCAGGGGCGACTCTCCCACAATGCAGCACACACACATAGCAATCACAGCACATCAACATTGATGACAATGTGGTACAGAGTGCAACACTTACACTACAGAACAGAGGACACAACTGGTGCCGCTTGTGCGTAGAAACTGGCCAATCACATCTGGCATAGCAGGAAACTGTGAGATGATAATGTACGAGTACCATCTCACATCCGTCATGTAGCCAAAATGTCCACTGTCCCCCATCAAATAGCCAGCTCATCCTAAACAGTCACAATGTACATTGTCATGCAGTCTGTATGTAAACATGTACAATGCGTCAACATACATGGAACACACTGTTAACCTGCATCTCCCCTTTACATTGCAGAGGGACAATCAACACCTCCTGCAGAGCAGACCAGACATCTCTTCAGTGATGATGAGGAGGAACCCCTGGCCATCTGCTCAGCACCCTCCAACGGCTCGTGGATAGCCTCCGCACCCCACCTCCAGGAGCAGGGTAGCCCAGCTGCATCGAGGTGACCCCACCCCCTGCACAGCCCACACAGCAGGAAGCACCCACCACCACGGCTGGCTCACAGCACCTCACGGAAAGACACATGGCATTCCAACGCTCTGTGTCAGACTGCCAGAGGGGGTTGGCTGAACAGGTGCGGGTGGGTTTCGACCTCATGGCAGCCAAACTTGATGCCATATGTGGGTGCATGAGTCCCATCAGGGACCACTTACAGTCCCTAACAGACACCCACAGTCCGTTCCATGCTCTACAACAATCCCTGGCTGACCTCGCTGGAGCTATTACTCGGATACAAGGACTGTCCAGTCAGACAGGCTCCAGCGATGGCAGCACAGAGTTGGCACAGATGCGGAGGACAATGGAGAACATGGAGCGGATGCAGGTTGGAAGGATGGCTGCCATGGCTGTACACCAGCGAGATGTAGCTGGGATCTTCCATGCCCTGCAGAACATCATCTCGCCATTGCTGCCACAGAGCCTGTCCCAGATGACTGCTGCAGGAACTTCGACACACACATCTCCGCCCCCTGATGTGTCAGTGGCACACAGTGATGCAGCCATACCACCTCCGCCCCCTGATGTGTCAGTGGCACACAGTGATGCAGCCATACCACCTCCGCCACCTGATGTGTCAGTGGCACACAGTGATGCAGCCATACCACCTCCGCCACCTGATGTGTCAGTGGCACACAGTGATGCAGCCATACCACCTCCGCCCCCTGATGTGTCAGTGGCACACAGTGATGCAGCCATACCACCTCCACCCCCTGATGTGCCAGTGGCATACAGTGATGCAGCCATACCACCTCCGCCCCTGATGTGTCAGTGGCACACAGTGATGCAGCCATAACACCACCACACACACCTGACACACCTGACACAGAAGACATATCAGAGGACTAAGATGTGGATGGCAATGACTCTGTTTGAGAAAGGAGGTTGTAGCATTCATCCCCACCATATGGCCTGTTCCTGCTTGATTCAGCCCTCTGCATCATGCCCGGGAACAACACTTTCCACTATCCCCCGAAACACTCTGCGACATTCACCTGGACCCCGACATGGACTGCCATATCTGCACTGGTTGCCAATGACACAGCAATCAGGCTGCGGACTGAACTATTCCTCTTCCTCTTCCGATTAAATTGTCATTCCCCAAAGGACTCTGGTTGGCCCTCCACTGGGCAACCATGTTATGTGGGCTTTGCATGGCCATGTACTGATCCAGCTCCGACACTCCACAGAATGTGAATAAAACATTCAAAATCACACAGATGTGTCATGTCTATGTTCAATCAAGTATAAGAGTATGGATGAATGTAGGGACATTGATTGCACAAAAAGGTACACCCTGGGAAATGACATCAATGCGCATGTTTGACCCTGACCCACATGGCCAATTAGATGACTGTGAACGTGTGAACTAGCTGTGTCCTCATTGCCCATGAACAACAATCTCGCAACCCCCCAACGTACCCCCACGTCGATGTATTAAATGGGGCTGTGTGTAAAAATTTCTAATTCGCTAGCAGGCCTAAAGTAGTGTCCCCCATCACATGTGACAACAGAACATCTCTTCGCATACCTACTCACACTCAACTGTGTGGACACAGCCTGTTCTGATGGATCACATTGATCCACATGGCAAGAAGTTGGACACCATACTCACATTGCTGAAGACACGTAAGAGCACCGGTCCACCAGCAACTATCCCAACCACAATGTCTGGCTTACAGAGGTGGAGCTGGCAATAGGGACTCACCCCTAAGTGAAATGCGTCAGTCAGTCCCTCCCTATGTATGGACAATGCTCATTGAGGCACACGATTTGTCATTCTAATCAACACTCATCACAGTTGAACACTAGTGAAGTGGCGTAGACTTTATTCGCATGTGCGTGTCAGTACGGGCAAGACAAGGGCCACAACATGCAGACCAATGCTTCAGACATTAACAGGCAGCATGGGAACATGTAGAGGTGCAAGAACTGGGGAGGCAAAAATTGAACACCAATCATTACGGATGGCAACTGTCTCAGCCCACCTTGCCTTGCTGGACGAGTCATGTGATGTTTGGCGTATGCTCATTGCCCCGTGTCAGGGGACACGACTCACAGCCCATGGGATCTGCATAGTGCTGTACCACCGGACTGCGCAGACTGTCTGCTCTGCTGACAGTGAGCAGGTGAAAGGGTCCAACAAGGTCACATGTAGTACTACATTGCCATGTGTGTACACTCCCTCCAGCAGTATGTCAGAGTAAGGAACCTTGCCAAGCGACGCTGTGCAGCTTCGCCCATTGGACTGCCTCACCTTGCACAGGTGTGTGTCAACACGCGTAGGTGCACGCACATGCATTCTGAGTCCAGGCGGATGCAGCCATGTCCACTGTCGTGGTGGGATATGTGACCATTTCTCCAAGATGCAACAAGGTGTTGGGACCTGTGCTCTGGGTTACAAGCAGTTGTGGCTGCAGGAACGTGGTTACTCGTCCATGAATGCGAGCGCAGCTTCCTGGGCAATCAGTTCCAAGAGTACGTCATTGTCGGCCTCAACGAACACGGGGGCGAGCCAATCCATTAACTGGTCCGGACAGATGTGCTCCGTCCACGCCGTTTCACCAATCCGCAAAACAGCCCAATGAGGGAGCCCTTCGAAGTGGTCACTGCACACGAGGACTTGTGCTATCTCCTATGCCCAACTGCCAGCACATACCCCAAATATCAAGGCATCCCATGAACGGGTATCACGGTTACACTCCTGGTCGTGGGCCAACAGGGGACGCACACACAAGTCATAATCCAGTTCAGCTACCGTTGTGTTGGATAGGCAGACCTCCATGGTCCACTCGAATATGCATGATCGGCAGTGGAACCAGGGCTGGACGCAGGTGACGTACCAAGACGGAAGCTCAGACGGTAACTGATGGGCAACACTGCCAGTGGCAGTGCCCCCAACAAATGTAGCATACGTGCACGGTACAGTTCCACGTGACAGGGGTTGTGCATGTACCCGGGATGTTCTGCCATTGTGTTGGTGGCTCTGTTTGAAGCGGCACTGTTCTGACCTGCGCCAGTTCTGTGGATGAAATGCCACAGCTCGGAGCAATGAGTTGTTTTAGTGTGCAACGGTTGTACGCCTGGGTTAATGTGGGAGTAAGTGTGAAGGACATTCCATGCAAGATAACTTCGGACAAGGACTTCTGTGTGTGGGGTGTGTATACGTTGGTCTATCATTAGCGTTTGCGTAGTGTGGGAGTCGTCATCATCTGCTATGGTATCTCTCTCAGGGGGTGCCTGCCGCATGCAAGACCAAGGTCGGAGGTGCAGATGTCCTTCCGCCTTATGTATTGAGACAAAGGAGCTTTGATCCCTAATGTTAGTCTGACTACTGCTTGCATTCTGGAAATGTGATGTGGCTTTCGCGCTGCAATTGAGGCTAAGCCTTAGGCTTATGGTGCACCAATAGCGATACACACACAACAGTTGGCATGCATGAGCCAAGAGCCCGAGCGGCCTTGCGCTCCTTGTACAATCCCTTCGTGCGCGGCCGCCCTCCAGGTGCATGCAACATTGCAACATTGGCGATTGCGGACCGTGTGGCGCAGACACTGCAACAGAGACACACGCATCAGTTGGTTTCCTGTCCAGCCCAAAAATGAACCACACCCAGAGCCCAGGGATAATTATTCACACCCCTACGCTGGCCTGGCATACACCGACCCAGCCCACTTGGCGTACGTGTAAAGGGGGGGGGGACGACGCTACGTGTCCCAGTTCTTCCCCACTGCCGGAGGTGACATGGCTGCGTCCGCCTGGCATGTCACGAGACTCACTCAGAAATGGTCCATGACTTGCGTTGCATGGAGTTGGTGGCACCGGAAACACTGCGGCCGGCACGCGCCTACCGCCACGGGACAGTGACTTTCGGTGCACTGAGGTAAGGGCACCTTAGGTGCTGAGTGGGTGTGCAGCCTGCGATGATGCGCCGTCCTGGCGGTCCGGACTGGTAATGGTTTGTGTGAGCCCTGCTGGACCGCAGTGTAGGCCTGAGACAGCGGGCAGCGCGGGCCTACCGCCACGTGGCGTTGCCTCGCGGTTCAGAGTTAGTGGCACCTATAGCGCTGAGCGGGTGTGCAGCCTGCGATGATGCCGTGTGCACTGATATGATCTCCGCCATTGCGAAATCAAGACCCACAATCACGTGTGTGACCTGGTGGCCCGCGGTGCGGGGCTGCATGATGTGGAGGCTGGCAAGGTCGCGGGCCCCGGGCTTGGAGCTTGCACCGGCACGTGGTGGGCCCTCTTGGAGACACGCTGGTGGCAGAAGGTGAGCAGTGAGGCCTGGGTGCGCAGGGGCGGCCAAACACCGCTGGGCGGCGGGAGTGGCTGGGGTGCAGCAGCCTGTGTGCGCAGGCGCGGCCAAGCGTTGATGGCGTGTGCACTGATATGAACTCTGCCATTCATGAATCTGAACTCTGTTTCAGATAGGGGACCTGGTGGACTGCAGTGTATACCAGCACATGGTTGGGGACACACCGGTGGCAGCAGGTGGGCAGTGAGGCCTGGGTCCGCAGTGTCGGCACTCTCTCTCCCTCTCCCTCTCTTCCTTTCACTGTCTCTCTCTCTCTTCCTCTGTTTCTCTCTCTCTCCTTCTCCCTCTCTTCCTTTCACTGTCTCTCTCTCTCTTCCTCTGTTTCTCTCTCTCTCCTTCTCCCTCTCTTCCTTTCACTGTCTCTCTCTCTTCTTCTGTTTCTCTCTCTCTCTCCTTCTCCCTCTCTCCCCCTTTCTCTCTCTTTCTCTCTCTCCCTCTCTTTCACTCTCTCTCTCCCTTTCTTTCTCTCTCTCTTCTCTCTCTCTCTCTGTCCTTTGATGAGCGCATGACACACCTTCTTATCTTGAATTTTGTCTTGCAGGCTGTGTCTTACAGATTGTCCAGAGAAGACCCGATATGGCTCTTCCGAATAGTTGTTTTGAGTTGAATTTGAATTAAATCATTTGTTTGGAAATTCAAAGATGAATGGATGATTCTCCTTTTTCTGCCCACACATGAATGTTAATTGTTGTACTTGTGCGACATCAGGCGAATTGTTTTGTTCATGATTTCGTAGAGTTGATGTTAAATTTCTTCGTCCGTGGTAGTGCCCCGGGGGGGGGGTCCTGGGTGTGGTGGCGGTGGGTGTTGTGGCCCTCTTGGGGCTCCGAGCTGCATGATCAGTAGAACCATGGCATCTGTTGTTCTTCAGGTGTGGCTCTGGTCTGGGCTCCCTTTTGTGGTGCAGGTTGTCGTCCGACTTAACACCAGGTAGGAGCAGGTGTTAAATCCCTGCTGCTAACGCGCCTTATCGCCGGTTTTGGGATCTTATCACCGATCTGGCTGGTCGTAGAGAATATTGCAATGTGGTGTTTTCGCGGCTTTTTGCACAGGAACGCCTACTCTGCATCTCATTAGCGTTAGTTGCCGGTGTCATCCGTGGCGATGTTTTTTGCGGCTGCTATCGCAGGAAAACTGGCGATATCGGCTGTTAGCACCTGCTTGTGAATGGGGCGATAAATCTATCGCCACGTTGGTTGCAATAAAGTGCCGCTAACTCGGCGATGAGTCCTTGAGAATATGCCCCTTGGAATGCTGAACTGTGCTCTGTTCTGTTGTCAGTTTTGCAGAGGCTGCTCCCGAGTTGGGTGTTTGGAATAAAGCTCCTCGAATCCATTATGGGAGCGTGAACTTTTAACATTCACTCTGTGCTCCGGGTTTGCATCACAAGGTGACGTAAACCCGACGCAAAGTGTTGGGATGGGATATACTGTCCAATGCAAACCAGTTCACCACACCACAGTAACACAAAGTTGCCCTATGCGCTTCTTTGCACTAATTTGTGCCAATGAGCAGTGGCGGCTCGCCGAGGGAGTGCTGCGGGACGGTGAGGCGGGGCGGGGGAGGGGTATGGTGGGGGGGTAGTGGAGTCCGACATACGACGGACGGGAGTAAGGTAAGTAATTAAATAAATAAAACTAATTACCTTGCGCTCGCTGCATCACCAACTCGGCAATGCAGCGAGCGCAAGGTAAATAGTTTTATTTATTTAATTACTTACCTTACTCCCGTCCGTCGTATGTCAGACTCCACTACCCCCCCACCCTGCCCCTCCCCCGTCCCGCCCCACAGCACTCCCTCAGGGAGCCGCCACTGCCAATGAGTCGTTCCACGGGTGGTACATGGGCATTCCCATGCAACCACACTTGAGTTTGATGCAAATCCATATCTACTATTATTCGTAGACAGGGATTTGCACCAAAACCTTAGGCCTCCTTGAGGCAGACGTAATGAAGCAAAATGTTTTAATTTTCCTTGTTTTTCCAACTTTGCATGGGTGCACATCAAACAGCACACATACAAAGTGGGAAAACTCTAAAAGTATAGGTTTTGTACTTTGTACTTTTGTACTGGAAGGCAGCCGCGACCCGTGCAGGTAAGAGCGGTGAGGCGATGGGTCCGAGTGGGGGGGGGGGGGGTTTCGACAGATGACGATAAGGGAAAACTAATTATTTATTTAATTTTCCCTTCTCATCGTCCGTCGAAAGCACCCCCCCATCCAGCCCCACTGCTCTTACCTGCATGGGCCACAGCTGCTGGAAGGGTCTCCGTCCAGGACAAAACCTATGCTTTAGAGAACGCAGATTCCCTTGTACCATGACACACGGGGTGTGCGCATTGGTGCATGGCAACCGAAAGTGCGCCAGCACAAGGGGAGAAAAAAATGTGCAGTTTTTTCTCACTCCCTTTGACGCAACTTTGGTTGCTGCACTGCTTTGCATCAAATATTAGCAAATCTGGGTCTGTTTGCGTTACAAGAGGACACCGTCATGCAAAGGTTTAGTCTAAGCGCTACAATTCGATTCGATCTCCGTGAACAAATGCACTGTCTCTTGCACCAACAACAGCTCGGTCTCAGGCGATGCCAGGGCATGTTAAGTACTTTTCGTGATGAAGTTGCTGTATTCTGGCTCCTACAGCAAACGTGCAGCAGCAGTTGACGTCTCTCAAGCTGATTTGTCTCCTGTTCTGCCACATATTTTGGAAGCAGTCTTTACCATCACACCACATCCGCTGAGGGTCTCTAAACCAGATGTCAAAATGCAGCTGTCAATGGCTAGCTTACGTCCCAAAGCCAATTTCCCTCAAGTCAAAGGTGCCATAGATTACACATGGCACATTTAGACCACCTCTTGATGAGGAACACATTTACAGGAACCGGAAACACAAGCAGTACATCAATGTGCAGGAAATATGTGAGTATTCAAAACATTTTGGTGAACATAGAAGCATGCAAAAAAAAATAGGTATGATATGTGAATGCTGGGAAAGTCAAGATGAGTCTCTTACATATGTGATGTAGCTCTCTGCAAGGGCGTAACCACACCCAAACTTCAGGGGAGGAGAGTTAAGCCCACACTTCAAACAGGGACGGGAGATGGAGCCATCTTCATAACCATCGTGAGAATGACCTGCAGGGGCTCCTTTCACTCTTGTGGCACTCAGCATAATAAGGGTAGTCCTTTTCTGGGCAATATGTGGTCAATGGTGCAATTAAAAGCACAGCAGGCCACTAACATGGGTGTAAGTTTAGCATCCTTTACTGGGGTTAAGGATTTCCCTGAAGCAGTTTTATCAGAATGGATTAAAAATGCCATATATTATACACATTTGGCCTGCAGACCTAATAAGATTTGGAATTTCGGATGCTTGTTTCAGGGACAACATGTGATGATTCTTAAACAAACTAAGGGTCTGAATTAGATCTTGGCAGGGCTCCGTGGCGGCAGTTACCAGTACTTCGTCGAGCTGACGGAATCCCGCCCACTGTATTTAGATGTGGGCTGGATGAACCGCCATCTGCATCAACAGACTGTCTTCCTTCAACGCAGCGGACTCCTCTGCTGGCTAACAGTACTCTGTCGCCGTCAGGCCGTCGGGTTTGTGCTGGGCCTATTTAGATTTCCCAATTGTGCTGGCGTTGTCCCAGTAGCGGATGCCTGATGGAGTAAGTCCCTGGTGAAGTGAAGACTGGTAAGTACTACGAATTAATGTGTTACAACACATATATGTTGTGTTTCCTTAAAAAATATATGTAGGTTATGTGTTATGCCCTTTGTTGTTACACATAGCATAGCACACAAACAATACACACTATTGAATGTACACCCACAGGCACCACAAGCACAACACCGACAACCATCACAACCAACAAATATTTTTTTAAGTGTCAATACAGGTGTGTTCATTTTACCTTGATAAGTTGTAAAATAAACACTACTGCATTAAACATTAGGAAAAAAATGCATGTAAGAGCAATTTAAAAATGCACAAGGCCAAAGCAAATGTTAAAACATGGTTCATAGTAAGACAAGTGAAAAAGAAGCCTACCTTAGATCCCGGTGACAATGGAGTTAATTAGTGTCGTGGTGAAGTAGTAGCAGCAAAGGAAGGACCTGGACAATGGGGTTGAAGACAGTAACAGAAGTGGAAAAAAGAAAAAAAGGTAAGTTTCTACCTCATTTCCTTCGATTCTGTCAACTCAAGTTTGAAGGTGTCCCCACAGTTTACTCAACGGAAATGTACATCGTGATTGGCCCGGCGGTAATCTTGAATGCACTCCCTCCAACAGCTGCTTTTGCCTATGACGTGGTCAACGCGGGAGGAAAATCCTGACGGAGACGGTGAGACTCGGATGGACTATCGTCCATAGACACACCAACATCTAAATAGTGCAGGAGGACCGCCAAGTAGGCAGGCGGTGAAACCGTCGGAAAAGTGAAGGCGAGACCAGATCTGCCAAGATCTAAATCACGCCTTAAGGCAGGTGCATTGGTTTCAACCTTCATAAAATATCTTTTCTAAGATATTTAATCATTCTTCCCTAAAGAATATTTTAGAAATCAGTAGCAAATGATGTAATTCAAACACCTTCCGTTAGGTATTCTTTCGTTAATTCTGCCTTTCCTAGCACAGAATGCCTTTACATTGTATGCAGGGCAGGACATTAGTACAGGAGACAACTCTCTTGATGTCAGGAGGAAGGATCCTTCATGTCCATGCTCTGCTACACATAAAGGGGCCGATTCCGATCCCGGCCGGTAGGGCACCTAATAGTATTCGCCTGGAAAAAAACCAAGCCGAACGCGTGTTTCCCGACCGATTCGAACAGTCGTCCGAACGAACAAGTACGATGCGCATAACAGCCCAGATTCCGAGCGAGCCGTACTCACCCAATTCTGCTCCTGTTCCCCGCCCGAGCCGGATCCGTAAACGTCCAATCGAGTCGTACGGAACCAAATACACAGCACCTTCCGGCCGGACTAGTACGATGCGCATACCGTACGCGCCGAACCCGTCGCTACGTCCGGCACGTCAGAGCATCCGGGAGAGTTGCACATAAGCTCCGATTCGCGCCACAAGACGATCCACGGCTACGAGACGAACAAGCCAGCGACGAGTACGAGTTGAAGCCACGAGAAACCCGAACAAGACGAACAAACCATGAATCCCATCGCGCAGGTCCTACCAATACCCTACATCTATTACCGGGACCGGTACGGACGCGTACGGCGAAGACGGTAAGTCAAACACCCACTACACAAACAAACCACACGTACCCAACATATGTCACACACACATAGGGATGCAGAAATTGCGTACACCAGCAACAGCAGAACCATAGGGGCAGGATGGCTACCACCAATGCCATACACACCCATAGGGGGATGGATGCCTACCACTACCACTACCCCTACTCAGGAGGGCCTGGATGCCTACCACTACCACCACCCCTACTCAGGGGGGCTGGATGCCTGTCACTACTACCATCCCCACTCATAGGGTGATGGATGCCTACCACTACCACCACCCCTACTAAGGGGGTGCCAGATGCCTGTCACTACTACCATCCCCACTCATAGGGGGCTGGATGCCTACCACTACCACCACCCCTACTCAGGGGGGCCTGGATGCCTACCACTACCACCACCCCTACTCTGGGGGTGCCAGATGCCTGTCACTACTACCATCCCCACTCATAGGGGGCTGGATGCCTACCACTACCACCACCCCTACTCAGGGGGGGCTGGATGCCTACCACTACCACCACCCCTACTCAGGGGGGCCTGGATGCCTACCACTGCCACCACCCCTACTCAGGGGGGGCTGGATGCCTACCACTATCACCGCCCCTACTCAGGGGGGGCTGGATGCCTACCACTACCACCACCCCTACTCAGGGGGGCCTGGATGCCTACCACTACCACCACCCCTACTCATGGGGGCTGGATGCCTACCACTACCACCACCCCTACTCGGGGGCCTGGATGCCTACCACTACCACCACCCCTACTCAGGGGGCTGGATGCCTACCACTACCACCATCCCTACTCAGGGGGCCTGGATGCCTACCACTACCACCACCCCTACTCTGGGGGATGGATGCCTACCACTACCACCACCCCTACTCAGGGGGCCTGGATGCCTACCACTACCACCACCCCTACTCAGGGGGCTGGATGCCTACCACTACCACCACCCCTACTCAGGGGGCCTGGATGCCTACCACTACCACCACCCCTACTCAGGGGGCTGGATGCCTACCACTACCACCACCCCTACTCAGGGGGCTGGATGCCTACCACTACCACCACCCCTACTCAGGGGGCCTGGATGCCTACCACTACCACCACCCCTACTCAGGGGGCTGGATGCCTACCACTACCACCACCCCTACTCAGGGGGCTGGATGCCTACCACTACCACCACCCCTACTCATGGGGGGCTGGATGCCTACCACTAACACCACCCCTACTCATGGGGGCTGGATGCCTACCACTACTACCAACCCCACTCATAGGGGCTGGATGCCTACCACTACCACCACCCCTACTCAGGGGGATGGATGCCTACCACTACCACCACCCCTAAACATAGGACGGGAAATGCATGACACAACCAGCATACTCCAACATAAGGAATGTCTGAAAATACAACCCCCCAACACCATGACAAGCGTGTGTAGTCTGTGTCAAATGCCCACAACACTGAACATGTCATTGAGCATACAATGTGACCCCCTATCACATGTGTCACACATAAATGTGTGTGGCCTCCACAATGCAAGCAGACCATGACCACTGTGGCAATGGGGTATAACATCCATCACCACAGTGACCAAAAGATAAGTGTGGGGCCCATAGCTGAAGCCCATATTGAACATTGTGACAATGGGGCCTAACCCCCCCCTCATCACAGTGACCAAAAGGCAAGTGTGGGGCCCATAGCTGAAGCACATATTGAACATCGTGACAATGGGGCCTAACCCCCCATCATCACAGTGACCAAAGGCAAGTGTGGGGTCCATAGCTGAAGCCCATCCTGAACAATGTGACAATGGGGCCTAACCCCCCATCATCACAGTGACCAAAAGGCAAGTGTGGGGCCCATAGCTGAAGCACATTTTGAACATAGTGAGAATGGGGCCTAACTCCCCCTCATCACAGTGACCAAAAGGCAAGTGTGGGGCCCATAGCTGAAGCCCATATTGAACATTGTGACAATGGGGCCTAACCCCCCATCATCACAGTGACCAAAAGGCAAGTGTGGGGTCCATAGCTGAAGCACATCCTGAACATTGTGTCAATGGGCTCTAAACACCCATCACCACAGTGCACAAAAGGTAAGTGTAGTAATGGTAAAAGCTGCAAATGCCAAACAGCATGGATGATTCCTGGTCACAGAACAACAAACACATCAGTGGCATAGTAGTGCTTGTGTCCCATAGCAACATACATTGGGTGAGGCAAACAGTGCAGTGCAAATAAGATATACCTTTGGCCATGTGCAGACAAACATCGCCCATGGGGGCTGACATTGTCAACATCCCTCAATAACACAATGACAGAAGTGACCATCATAATGCAGCCCCACATATCTGCACCAATGGACACACAAATGTAGATATCCTTTGGAGACTGTAGATGTCAGGTGAACAAATACCATACCATGGCAGCAATGGGACATACAAACCATGATCATTGTGCTGACTGATGACCTAGGAGTCCCAGGGACAGCAGGGGAAACCCACCAAACAACATACAGCCAATGGCACACTAAAGATATGCCAATGCAGTGGTGCAGATGCACAAACACAAACAGGCAGCCTCACACTGCAGATCAAACACAACAGGTGATGGGGGTGTTTGCCAGTGTCCCCAGGCAACAACACAACACATGAGGAGGCCTGAATCACAATTACACAGATGTGTACACAGTGCCACACAAAAGTAACTCATGGATAGGATTCCCCTATGTGGGCAAACAGGCATTGTTAGATGAGAGGGATGCCAAATTACACATGTCACACAAGCTCGTAGGAACAGCAAATAACACAGCAAGAGACAGACCCACCACAGCACTACCCCCAGGGACCCCACATCGTGGTGACCGTGGCCTGCATTATGATCCCACTGTGATGACAAAGCTAGATGTCGTTCACACTGTGAACCACAGTCATGTGTCCTGAGCAACAAACTACCATCACACCTACACAAGCACAAATCAATCAGCACGGCCTGTCAGCCAAGGCCAACATGGAGGTAGGGGTCTAGCCGTGCAGCAACTCACATTTGCACACACTCAACACCACACACCTTGATCTCCACCAATGTGCAGCAGTGAAGCTCACATGGACTGGTGACATTGCACATGCACCCATGACAATCCCAGGGGTGGTGGTGGGAACTAAGGTACAGAAACCCATCACACATGGCCAGTCAACAAGACTTGTGAATGTCTGACACTCTGCACAGTACGCTGTACATGAGCATGATGTGAAATCCACCACAATTAATGTGATCCCGGACACAGTCACACACCAATGAAGAAGTCAAGGTCACCCACAAAGAACACACATAGACAACTTCCAACATTGCAGCTCTGACCCAGAGGAGTGGCAGCACTCGTGTCACAATCACTGAAAGCTAACACAAACTGGAAATTACATGAAGGTGTAACCAACAAGTGCCAAGGGGAAACCTGACTGTGTCTCATCTGCGTTTGCCCACAAACTCAGACCTGACAGCAAACACACCTATGGATGACACCCTGATGACCAGTAATGTGCCATGCACCCACATCCCAGAGAACCCAGGGCGAAGATTTTGGGGGAACATAGGTCAACTCAGCAAGCATCACAAACAGGAACATCACTAGGGATCCCAGCCTGTGTTGCAAAACGGAAGTGAACACACACAGACATGCACACACAACACACACCTTGGGCTCAGGCAATGTCACAGAATTACACACTGCCATAAGGGCACTCCACTCCTGTGTAAGGAAAGCTGTGCCGTACGTTGTCTCTGCAGGGCTCTATCATATCAGCAGTCCACTTGGTCACTCAGTCAACAATTAGCACAAAATGAAGGCTCTCGTCACATCAGCCTGGTCATGGCAGTGTCACCGACACCATCTGCACAGATCCAACACACATGTATAGCAAGTTGCACTGATCACACAGATGAGTCCTTCCCCATTGATGCCAGAACTTGCATGTCCAGTGGAGATGGTCACACGGTCAGGGAAACAGACAAATTGAACAATGGCAAGCACAACAGATGTGCAGGGGTGTAAGCCACAGATGTGATATTGCAAATAAATGTAGGAAAAACCATTGCCAAATATTGAAAACATGACACCCTCTTATTGCTGCAAAGGATGACATGGATACACAACAGGATAGGACACTTCCCCCTGGACCACATGGGGTCCTGCACAGTAACACTTCATCTCCCTGATATCAAAAATCACCATCAGTGCAGCAAGGGCACGGTTAGCATCATCAACATCATGTACATCAGAAGCAAAACCACTAGAGAACAGAAAGTAGCTTTATTCAGCATTTTTGTGTGATGAAGTGAAAGTCCAGAATCATAACAAAGGCCAATGGCCAGTCCATTACAATAGTCCAAACAGGGTGACAGTGCCAGATGTCACCCTTTGCATGCCTGCACTGATATGGAGCAGGGACATTCCCCTCGGAGGGGCATACGGGGGCAGGCCAGGCACCGCAGGGACAGGATCAGGGCTCACCAGAAGGAGGCAGGGAAGGGGTGGTGGGTGCTGGAGAGTCACTGACAACTGCAGTGGAGGCGTCTGACATGGTGTGTGCCGGCACAACTGGGGGCATGAGGCAGATGGTGTGGGTGCCGGCACGACTGCAGTGGGCCGTGCAGATGAAGTGGACAGGTTCCCCACTGCAGAGCCCAAGTCAGACAGGGTGGTAGTGGACTCCACTGCAGTGCCTGTCTCCAGGGGAGTAGAATGGGGTTCAGGTAAGGTGGGCAGGACAGAGGGGGAGGACACGCTCTCCACACCAGTGGCACATACAAGCGCAGCGGGGGTGTGGTGCTGGAAGAGCAAGTGGTAGGGGGAGAAGGCCGGATCTTTCTGGGGATGGTGTATCTGTGGGTGGGGGAACCTGGGGCAGGGTGTGGTGGGGGAACCTGTGGAGTGGGGGCATGAGGGATGGAGGAAGGAGACTTGGTGGTTGAGCTGCAGGGTGGTGGCGGGGTCTTGCTCTTCCGGGTCCGGGGGACTTGCGGATGGGGGCCTCAGTCTGTCTGCGCCTGGGGGAGGGTGTCCGGGGGCGAGGGCACTCCCCTCTGTGTGGGTGGACTTCCTCTTCCCCCTGTATGCTGGATCAGCTGGATCGGAGGGGAAGAGGCCGAGGTCACAGAGGAAGAGTTGCTTTGTAGGTGGGGTTGCAGGTGAGGCAAGGGAAGGGGCCTTGGAGGGAGAGGTATCGGAGGACTGCGGAGTGACTGTGGATGCCTGTGTGTGTGTATGTACCCCTTCCCCTGTGGGTGTGGTATCAGTCCCCTGAGGATGCCTGCGTGCATGTATTGTTTTTGTAGTGAGTGTGTCTGTGCTGCTCGTGTCTGTGTGTTTGAGTAAATGTGCAGGTGTGCATGTGCTTGGGACAGGTAGGGTGCCAGGAAGTGTGGATGGGGCAGAGGTAGGAGGGGTGAGGAACTGTTGGAGGAGGGACACTGCTGCTGTCAGGGAGGAGTCCATGGACCTATTGCTCCTCTGTAGGGCAGACATGCCTGATGAGATGCCCTCCATGAACGACACCAGCTGAGTCAACAGAGTGGTGTGGGCATGGAGGACACTCAGCATTGCTGTCTACCCTACATGGAGCTGGCGAAGAAGATACACAGACTCCTCACTCAGGGCAGCAGGGGACACAGGGGCAGGGGCTGCGGTGCCTGGCACGAAGGAGACATGCTCCCGAACACGGGAGCCTCCACGGACCTCTGGAATGGGAGCCAATGGGAGGGCGGTGGTGGTGGTGGTGGTGGTGGTGCGGGGACAGCAATAGTAGCTGGGGTGTGGTGGCTGCTGACACCCGCCTCCACAAGGGAATCATCCTCTGAGCTGCTGTGGTCCTCAGCTGAGGTGGATGGTGCTGAGGACTCCTCGGTGTGGCTCCCCTCGCCCTCCGTGCCACTGGGTCCCTCCGACCACTCCTCGGCTGCTGACCCAGTCTGGCTCTGCGGCTCCTCCTGGTCCGTGGAGCTGTCCCCTCCTGTGGCCGTGGATGTATCTGCAAACAATTAGGGAAACAGACAGACATCAGTCACCTGCACTAACCGCACAAAACCACAGTAAGTACAGCACATTACAGAGCAAGCCCTGGCATCCTTAGTTGAACTTTGCCAAAAGTGCCCAAACAGAGTAGGAGAAGCCAATTGTCAGTCTGATGGTCAACCATGGCACTCACATCCCTCCTGGCCTTGCACCAATCGGTATGGTGTCTGTCGGATGGCAATACCCCATTGTGGACACATGCACCACCTACACTGTAGTTGGACAGTGCAGAGAACACGGTGAAGTATGTGAACATGCACACATCACAACTCTTGCCACTGAGTTGGTACAGGTGTCCGGATAAAGGGATGGCCAGAGTCAATATTTGAAATGCATGTGATGCATACCAGCACCAGACACCATGATGCACCCATGTCCTGATAGTCAATGCCACAATGGGGTGCATGTAGCACATGTCACTCCCCTGCAGGATCACTCCTAGGAAGTTTAATGCCATGGCACAGGCATGCCTGCAAAGTCATACATCACTGTCTCCAGTCACATGGGCAGGGCAGCCAGATATCAACAGTCTGCACCGTGTCACAATTCTAGGTCATGGGGAATGCAAGTCCTGTAGCTGACAAGTGCACATGTCCATCCCCCACAAACCACATCCTCTGAACTCTCATTTGTCCACGTCATAACAATTGGACATATGGGAGACATGAAACCCAACCCTCGGAACCTGAGCACCTCACAATCTGATGTGAATGGGAAACAGCTGCCTGTACTTCACTTTCGCATACCCCAGTTTGCACAGTCAAGTGATCAAACACCTATATGTCACACAAGTATCGTCTCCTATGGTCACATCTCCGGTGGCATGCTGAGCCCAAACCGATGAACACCCCAGTAGTCCTGACAACGAAGCCACAGCACAATGACACAGAGGCAGACACCTGAGGGAACATTTCACTGAGCACAACGTGTCAGCTGATACACGGGAGTGGGAGTAAAGAGTGTATTGTATGCCCTGGAGTAGGCATGACTGTCCTGCTCCACGTGGAAGAGGGATGAGCCCTGGACAGTAGGCAGGTGGCTAAGCATGTGTGACACACGTGATATACATACTCCTGAGGCCCAAACATTGTTCCCACCAGCAGCATGGGTGTGTGCCAAATACCCCAGGCACATGTGGTGAGTCAGATCAGCAATTGGACCACATATCAAAGTAACATGCAGATTACATGTCAAAACTCAGGCATTGTGTAAGCAATGGACCCACCCATGAAGCCCACCACAGAGTTACGTGAACAAATGCTGTCCCCCACCTTGAGCTAAGCAAAATGCAAGGACACAGCACCCAAGTGACACAATTTCCTGACTGCAAGGGCCACACCTGGGTATCAGATGAGGAGTGTGCAGTGCACAATTGAGGGACATGGGTCCTGGACCACCTAACTGATGTACTGTTGAAGTTTAACCAGGCCAGAGGAGGGCACATAGCATGTAAGACAAAGCTCACAGTGCAGTCATGGACTCACCCCTCCTTGCTGCTGTCTGCCCTTCAGCTGCTCATCCAGATCAGGGAAGACCACCGCCAGGATCCTGAGCATGTGGGGGTCAGGGTCCGGTGTCCGCCCCTCCTGCGAGGAGGCGACAGCTTCAGCTGGACCCTTGCGATCCTCCGGGTCCAGCCCCGAAGGTCCTGCCACCTCTTCTGGCAGTTGCGGATCCGGCGCTTGTAGACCCCCACAGACCTTACTGCCCGGGCGATGTCCAGCCATATTTCCTGCTTCTGGTGGGCATCAACCTGTGAGGATGACAAAGTGTAAAGGCCATTACTACACATGCAACAGATCCGTGCATCACACATTTGGATATACATGTCTCAATCACAGGGGCACATGATGTACACGGGCAGTGCAAGGATGGCTATGAACAGTTTGCCAGCAGTTACTACATGGTATCATTGCCTGGGAAGTCAAACCTTGTTTAAATGCACTGTTACTAAAAAGCAAGGGACCCCCTCTAAAGGCGAATAAGGTCTGGGAGTAAGAGGGGAACAGAACAGACAATAAGAACCAAAAAACACTCCCCTAAGACCTATATTTTTTTGCAAAAGATTAAATCTAGTATGGGTATAAAGAAATTCCAAACATAAGATATTTATAACATACCGACAACATCATTGTTTTCCATTTTTTAAAGATCATGTTTATTCTTTCATTAACTTCTTTTCTCCTTTTTTTTCCAATACATGGAATATCATTTTTCAATAGATACAAAAACTTTATCTTGGTTTTTATATAAAAATTGTAAATACATATGTACAATCTTACAAAAATAAAATGCAATTTTATTAGTCCCCACAATGACAAATTTTCTTACAAAACAAACATACCACACAAACGTACATACTCATACAAGACCCTTATGCACATCTGGATACAGGGAAAACATAAGATGTAACATATTTCCACCAAGATGAACAAAACAATAATAAGGTCTGGACACACGAGGTTGACGCGCGTTTTGGTGGGTTAACACAAATTGTGAACCACCTTCCTCAGGACCTTGTCCAAAACGGGCACAGTATCACACCAGCAAATACACTTGGGAACAAGTTTACTATATTGGAGTTCCAATATCCAAGTGGAACAACTGGATCTTTATCGAGGCAGTAACCCCTATAACTTATTTTCAAATGTTAAAATCTGTGTTTGACCTTCCACGTATTCTCTACAGGTGATAGCAGGACAATAGCAAAGATAAAATTCACCAATTGTTAAGTTTACTATATTGGAGTTCCAATATCCAAGGCGGAACAACTGGATCTTTTATCGAGGGCAGTAACCCCTATAGCTTATTTTCCAAAGTTTAACGATAGGGTCCCTCAACGCACTCCGCGTCCCTCACCGAATGCATTCGGTGAGGGACGCGGAGTACGTTGATAGGTCCCTCAACGCACTCGCGTCCCTCACCGAATGCATTCGGTGAGGGACGCGGAGTACGTTGAGGGACCCTATCGTTAAACTTTGGAAAATAAGCTATAGGGGTTACTGCCCTCGATAAAAGATCCAGTTGTTCCCGCCTTGGATATTGGAACTCCAATATAGTAAACTTAACAATTGGTGAATTTTATCTTTGCTATTGTCCTGCTATCACCTGTAGAGAATACGTGGAAGGTCAAACACAGATTTTAACATTTGAAAATAAGCTATAGGGGTTACTGCCCTCGATAAAAGATCCAGTTGTTCCCGCCTTGGATATTGGAACTCCAATATAGTAAACTTGTTCCCCAAGTGTATTTGCTGGTGTGATACTGTGCCCGTTTTGGACAAGGTCCTGAGGAAGGTGGTTCACAATTTGTGTTAACCCACCAAAACGCGCGTCGACCTCGTGTGTCCAGACCTTATTATTGTTTTGTTCATCTTGGTGGAAATGTATTACATCTTATGTTTTCCCCTGTATCCAGATGTGCATAAGTGTCTTGTATGAGTGTGTACGTTTGTGAGGTATGTTTGTTTTGTAAGAAAATTTGTCATTGTGGGGACTAATAAAATTGCATTTTATTTTTGTAAGATTGTACATATGTATTTACAATTTTTATATAAAAACCAAGATAAAGTTTTTTGTATCTATTGAAAAAAATGATATTTCATGTATTGGAAAAAAGGAGAAAAGAAGTTAATGAAAAGAATAAACATGATCTTTAAAAAAAATGGAAAACAATGATGTTGTCGGTATGTTATAAATATCTTATGTTTGGAATTTCTTTATACCCATACTAGATTTAATCTTTGCAAAAAGAAATATAGGTCTTAGGGAGTGTTTTTTGGTTCTAAATGTACTGTTACTGCACTATACCTGTTCAGTGCATGTAACTACACACTATGGGGGGTGACAACTACTCAGTGAGCCTGCTAGTCAGTAGCCTGCAGACTGTAAGTCTGGCTAGTCAGACGACATGCACATTTGTAAGGCAGTGGACAGCACACTCACCTGCTCCCCTGGTTTCCCATACAGCTTGCTGTACTGTGGAAGGAGGCTGTCCAGCAGGGCCTGGTTCTCCTCAGCGCTGAAGGCTGGGGCTCTCTCCACAGTACGTGCCATTGCAGGATCCAGAGGATGTAGAGACAGCAGCAGTGGTGGTGGCAGATGTCGTCCTGGAGCATGTAGTGCAGGCAAGTGAGCTCTCAGGGGAACAGCCCGCATTATATGTGTGATGCTGAGGCAGATACTGTCCCATGTGTCCAAAGTGATAGGTCCAAGTCATTTGCATCTTCTGAATCTGGCCAATCCATGGAATTGCACCACATACACACGCCCACAGCATCCTTCAAAAGTTCAACTTCATGACACCCATGCATTTGCAACATAGTTGTGGGTGGCCAACTGAATTCATAGCATCAGACTCGTTAAACATTCGAAAACGCGTCCGTTGCCATGCCAGGCCATAGCCAATGCGTGCGCACCGATCGGTCCATTGCTGTACAACGCGTATTCCGGGTACAACGCGTACCCGTTCACAACAGATTCAATGGCCAGTGCGTGTACACCGATCGGTCCATTGCTGTACAATGCGTATTCCGGGTACAACGCGTACCCGCTCACAACAGATTCAATGGCCAGTGCGTGCACACCGATCGGTCCATTGCTGTACAACGCGTACCCGCACACAACAGATTCAATGGCCAGTGCGTGCACACCGATCGGTCCAACAGATTCAATGGCCAGTGCGTGCACACCGATCGGTCCATTGCTGTACAACCCGTATTCCGGGTACAACGCGTACCCGCTCACAACAGATTCAATGGCCAGTGCGTGCACACCGATCGGTCCATTGCTGTACAACGCTTCCCTGTACAGGTCTCTCGCATATGTCACCATGCTTGTCACTGGTGAACGTATGCCAGTAACATATACTTGCCAGGGACTCAGGGGCACACCTACAACACCACAGCCTGTCCACACTGTATCCTAAGGCATGTAAGGCTGCATTACCTTTTCTGTGTATGATGGTCAACATGTTGTTTTTGGGGTGGCACTTGGGGGCAGCCACTCCCAGGCTGTGCACGTGTTCATGGGGACAGGTTCCTTTGTGTGTTGTGCACATGACCACTGTGATGTGCAACTGTTCATTTCAGAGCATGTGGCATGGTCACATTTCCAGGTTGTGTATGTGTATGTCATGTCACATACCCCCTGAGTCCCATGTGGGACGGTATGTACGTCACAGGGTGACCCATTGCCACAATAGTGATGGCCCTCCACAGTCTGTGTGCATGTTGTGTTTACAATGTCTCTGATTCCATGTGCACAATGGGAGACGGTCTCCACATCCACGTTGTTTGTGCATGGACTTTGATGTTGTGCGTGTGTGTGTCACAGACGTCCATGTCTGTCCTGCCGAGGCAACAGGGAGCACTACCTGTGGGGGTCATGGTTGTTTTGCTGTGGTGTATTCATGATGCACCATGTCATGCCAGTGTCCATGTGGCAATACAGGGTCCCTGGGAATCTACCTGTCAATGAGCTGTGATGCCTGGGGCACATCTGTCCTCACATGTCACTGTGGTGTGTGTTTGGAACGTGACAGCAGTACATGGGTACTGTGACACAGCCTAATGATATCCCATAGCACAACCTGGGACTTGCTGAGGACACATGTTGAACTGTGATGTTCGATGTTGTCCATTTTGGTGCCATACATGTCCTTACGGAATGGCACACACATCATGTACTTGTGTCTCGTAATGATGTATCATGTGATATTGAGTCTGGTCTATGCCACATATGTGGGGTGACTGACAATCTTTCTTTCCTCACCTATGCACTGCAGGGCACCAGCTGTCCATAGACCATTCCCTGACCTTGCAACGATGGTGGAACGTGACTGCCTCCCAAGATACCGCTTCACCAGGCAGCTGATTGAGGATTTGGCAGTGCGCTTGGCCCCACATTTGCAACCTGGCCGGCCGTACCCTACAGCGCTGACCCCCAAGGTGAAGGTGATGGCAGCCCTACACTTCTTTGCCACCGGTACCTTTCAACACACTGTGGCGTCTGCTGGTGGGATGTCACAGACTATGTTCAGCCGTGTGCTACGCAATATTTTGGAGGCAATGTTGAGATGCCTGAACCAGTACATCTATTTCCCTAAACGTCAACAACTCACTGACGTCAAGAGTGACTTCTATGCCCTGGGGAGGATGCCACATGTCATTGGCTCCATTGATGGTACACATGTGGCTTTGGTACCACCACAGGCACATGAGCAGGCATACAGGAACCGTAAACATTATCACTCGGTCAATGCTCTGGTGGTATGTCTTGCAGATATGAGCATCTCACATGTGTGTGCACGTTTCCCTGGTTCGGCACACGATGTCTTCGTGATGAGGAGTAGTCGCATCCCGAGGATGATGTCACAGATGCGGAACCAGCGTGCCTGGCTCGTCGGTGTGTACTGACTTTGTACCATTGTGTGTGTTCTGCTATGTTGTATTCCGCACTCATTTCCAACTCAGCTAATGTGCAATTGTCTGTCTGTAGGTGACTCCGGATACCCCAACATGCCGTGGTTGCTGACACCCCTCAGGAACCCTGTGACACCAGCCCAGATGTGCTACAATGAGGCACATGGTCGGACCAGGAGAGTGATCGAGCGGACATTTGGTCTCCTGAAGAGCCGCTTCCACTGCCTGGACAAGACAGGAGGGGCCCTCCCATATGCCCCAGCAAAGGTGTGCAAGATTGTCATCGTCTGCTGCATGCTACACAACCTGGCAATGCGGAAGGAATTGCCTCTCATCCTGGATGACGATGACCAACATCCGCCACCTGTGGAGGATCCTGGCCTGGGCCACGATGCCAGTGATGATGATGATGATGGTGATGTCCGCACACAGCTCATCACCAGCTTCTTCAGCTGAATGTGAGTATCCAGAGATGTCATGTCAATGATTTGAGTTTGCATGATATGTGTTGGTGGTGCTCTGTTGCTGTTTCAGTGTGGCCATGTGCTACTTGACTGTATGCGTGCAGCAATGTGTCCTTACAGGTAGTCTGTACTCCCCAACAGTGTTGACATGCTAACTTGGTTTTGTGTAGGTATCTTGTGACATGTATTGGGCATGAGTATTGCAGTTCTGTCCTGTTCTTCAGTGCTTTTGACTGTGTGTCATGTCTGTCCTTCACAGGGTGCTTTCAGAGTTGTTTGGTCAACTCGGATCCCCGACACCATGATTCAACTTTCAGGGTGGAGGCAGTCGTTTCCCTACGGGTGATGTGCCCCACACCCCTGGACTTCCTTTCTTCTACACTTGTTGACTGTGTGGCCACTGCCACGTGGGATTACCTTGCATCTGTAGTGGAAACAACATGTTGCAAATGTGTAATAAACCTGTGCTTCACTTTGGGATGTGCGTTGTCTGTGGTCACACTTCTGACTGACATTTGCTTACTGCACCTGTGGGCTAGTTAACACAGACTCTGAATAGGTGTGGTGTGTGTGCATTCCACAATATTTCCTGGCAACATCAGTGTAGGCGATGAGTCCGATGGCCCTGGTGTGTATGTGTTGTGTGGCCCTAGTGGTGTGTCTCCCTCATATGTGTCACGTCACCATGACTCACATGACGGTGTTGTACTTGCTGTGGCAGTTAGCTTGCACGGTGTCATTTGGCAGTTCATCATCTCCGTGACAATAACAACGTTGGAATAACAACAGAGGCAAGTATGGTGTATTGGTGAGTTTATTACATACATGTGTGAGGTTAGTGCACAGGATGGTGGGTGCTGTACATTGGGATTGGAATCCAAAGTTCCCAGATGAGTTGGAAGTCTTGGTAGCAGAAATGTCCAGGGTAAAGTCAACAGTGATCTGATACATTAGTCCAACTTGAACACCCCATGTCATGTGGGTGAGTTGTGTTGCATTCAACAGGGTGAACAGTTTGCACACAAAGGAGATTTTCCAGAACAGGTGTTGGCTTCCTGGGGGATGTACATGGCCGTCAACCTCTCAGTTTTCCTTCCTCGGACGACCCCTCTTCTTTGGGGGGGGACCCTCACGTGCAGGCTGCTGCGGTGCAGGGGACTCTCCGCCAGAGTCCTCCTCCCTCCCTGTGGCAGTTGCAGGTGTTGCAGGAACAGATGTTGTGGGTACACAGGGAGGTGTGGCCATGTTGGTGCTAATCTGGCAGAGGCATGTCAATATGTCCCTATGCACCGCTGTCAGTTCTTGCAATGTGTCCCACTTGGACTCCATGCCAGCCATGTGTGTCTCCACACGGGCCATGTGTGTCTCCACACGGGACATGTGTGAGTCCAAGCGGGCATGATGGGCAGCCTGCTGCTGTTGAATGTCCTTGAGGATCCCCACTACCTGGGTGACCTCTCCGGTGCTATTCTGGTACGCATCAGCAATGCGTACCAGTTGTGGGTCATCATGCAGTCCAGACCCCTCTGCAAACAGCGACCTATGTCTACCACCCCTCCCACCACCCCTGGCGACACGTGCGGGACCTGCGGTGGCACACACAGGTGTCCCTAGGCCCCCTTGGGGGTTGTTACTGGGGTCGTTGTCCGTAGCTCGACGATGGCCCAGGGTCCCTGTGCTGATTTCATTGGTGGTCCTTGGTCTGTCCGTGTCGGCGGGGGTGGTCTGTGTGTTGGCAGTTGTTGGAGGGGTGGGTGCAGGGGGTGCAGATGGTGGTCCTGCTGGTGCTGCATGATGACTCACACCGGAGGTGCCAGGTAGGTCTTCGCCATCCAAGGAGGGCAGAGGCTGTTCCACACCAGTGAGCTCAGTGTCCCCCTGAGCCTGGGACCGGGACTCCTCATCGTCTGCTGCTGTGTCCCCATCATCACCTGTTTTTGGAAGAGACACACAATGTATGTTATGTTTCTACAGGCATCAATGGTTCACACACCTGACAGTTGTGACTGTACCTCTGGATGCGGCCCTGTACATTGCATTGACCTAAGTTGTCACAGTAAGAGGTTGATTTTGGTGTAGCACATTGTCCTGCTCACCTGAGGCATTTAAATGTGAATGTTGAGGTATGTGCCTGGCCAGCATTGGTTGTATTTGGTGGACATCCGGCCCTCCTTCTCCACCCAGCCAAGTTATCCCACCATGATGCATGCCACCCTTGCATTGGGTTCAGGTTGACTCTCAGGATGTCAGTCAGTGGTGTCCTGCTGTTGGTTGGTGCCCAGGTCCCAGCAGGGCCTGGTACTCCCCACAACAGAGCACCATTGTCAGCCATCTCGTCAGTTGTTTTCCACTCTCTGTGATGTGAGCATTGTTCAGAGTGGTGTTGATGGGCCAATTGTGAGGGTGAGCAATATCTGTGACTACAACTCTCATCATGCTATTGCCTACAGCCCCCTTCCCAGCATGCCCATACTTCCTTCCTTTTGACTCTGCTTCCCTGTGGGGTAGTGTGCCTGTGCTGCCAGGATGGCTGACGGTGTTGTCCTGGCGTTTGTTTGGCTACAAGTCCCAAATGTGTCCCTGTGCTTCACACAGCATAACCCAGTGTGGTGGTTCTTTGCGGGATATTAAATTAAAGTGTGAGGCATTGCATTCTCCTAGGTGAGTTGTGTGGAGTTTGTGTTAAGGGTGTGTGTGGGAAAAGCTGCTTGTAACTATGTTCAGAGCTGTCAGTCCTCCTTCCCACCCAGCCAGATATCCCATCATGGAACGTGCTTCCATTGCAGGGAGTGCAATTTGGCTTTCAGGATGTCAGTCAGTGGTGTCCTGCTGTTTGTTGGTGCACAGTTCCCAGCAGGGCCTTGTGCTCCCCACAGCAGTCCCCAGTGTCCGCCATCTTGTCAGTTGTTTTCCACTCCCTGTGATGTGAGCATGGTTCTGAGTGGTGTTGATGGGCCAATTGTGAGGGTGACCAATGTCTGTGACTACCACTCCCATCATGCTATTGCCTACACCCCCAATCCCAGCATGCCCATACTTCCTTCCTTTTGAGTGTACTTCACTGTGTGTGAGTGTGACAGCAATGGCAAGATGGCTGACAGTGTGGTCCTGTTGTTTGTTGGTGCCCAGTTCCCAGCATGGCCTTGTGCTCCCCACAGCTGAGGCCAGTGTCAGACATCTTTGATGTGGCTTTTCACTCCCTGTGAGGTGTGCATGCTTCAGTGCTAGCTTGCCGGGCCATGTGGGTGGGGGATGTTGAGCTGTGACTACCACTCCCATCATGCTATTGCCTACAACCCCCTTCCCAGCATGCCCATACTTCCTTCCTTTTGAGTGTACTTCACTGTGTGTGAGTGTGACAGCAATGGCAAGATGGCTGACAGTGTGGTCCAGTTGTTTGTTGGTGCCCAGTTCCCAGCATGGCCTTGTGCTCCCCACAGCTGAGGCCCGTGTCAGACATCTTTGAAATGGCTTTACACTCCCTGTGAGGTGTGCATGCTTCAGTGCTAGCTTGCTGGGCCATGTGGGTGGGGGATGTTGAGCTGTGACTACCACTCCCATCATGCTATTGCCTACATCCCCCTTCCCAGCATGCCCATACTTCCTTCCTTTTGACTCTGCTTCCCTGTGGGGTAGTGTGCCTGTGCTGCCAGGATGGCTGAGAGTGTTGTCCTGGTGTTTGTTTGGCTACAAGTCCCAAAGGTGTCCCTGTGCTTCACACAGCATAACCCAGTGTGGTGGTTCTTTGTGGGATGTTAAATTAAAGTATGAGGCATTGCATTCTCCCAGGTGAGTTGTGTGGAGTTTATGTTAAGGGGGTGTGTGGGAAAAGCTACTTGTAACTATGGTCAGAGCTGTCAGTCCTCCTTCCCACCCAGCCAGATATCCCACCATGGAACGTGCTTCCATTGCAGGGAGTGCAATTTGGCTTTCAGGATGTCAGTCAGTGGTGTCCTGCTGTTGGTTGGTGCACAGTTCCCAGCAGGGCCTTGTGCTCCCCACAGCAGTCTCCAGTGTCCGCCATCTTGTCAGTTGTTTTCCACTCCCTGTGATGTGAGCATGGTTCTGAGTGGTGTTGATGGGCCAATTGTGAGGGTGAGCAATGTCTGTGACTACAACTCCCATCATGCTATTGCCTACACCCCCCTTCCCAGCAAGCCCATACTTCCTTCCTTTTGGGTGGACTTCACTGTGTGTGAGTGTGACAGCAATGGCAAGATGGCTGACAGTGTGTTCCTGTTGTTTGTTGGTGCCCAGTTCCCAGCAGGGCCTTGTGCTCCCCACAGCAGTACCCAGTGTCAGCCATCTTGTCAGTCCTTTTCAACTCCCTGTGATGTGTGCATGGTTGAGAGTGGTGTTGATGGGCCAATTGTGAGGCTAGCCAATATCTGTGACTACAACTCCCATCATGCTATTGCCTACACTGACTTCACCAGCATACCCAGAATTCCTTCCTTTCAGTGAGCTTCCCTGTGAGGTGGTGTTCTGGTGGTGGCAACATATGTGACTGTTTGTTTGTTATATTTGTGCCACTGGCTTGCTCTATTTATTGTTATGTTTGTACCTGTCATGACACTGTTACATATCACTATGAGATGGCAGGTATTGTGTTTCTCTGACTAACATAGTCATCTTGGTATGATTATCTTTTGGTTGCTGTGGATTTGCTGAGGGTGCATGGTTTGACTATCCCCTTGGCAGTGATGTGTGTGTATTGCCACACAATATTGGGTATATTAGTTGTGTACTCACCAGGCTCTGGGATATTTGTTAGTCCATATACGCTCACTGGTGGTAGGATGGCCCGCACCTTCTCCTCCCAGGGCCTGAGGTATAGTGGTTTGGCAGGAGGGCCACTGCCGGTGCGCTGGCTCACGATGTAATCCTTCTTTAGTAGGTCCCTGACCCTCCTGCGCACATCATACCACCTGTTCTGGATGTCTTCCTTTGTGCGCAAACATGGTGATTGTGCGTTGACCCTGTCGACAATCCTCTCCCACATCTTGGTTTTCTGCGACATGGGTGTCTGTTGGACCAATGTACCAAACAGCTGTGGCTCTACCCTGAGGATCTCATCTACCAGGACTTCCAATTCACTGTCTAGGAACTTATGATTCTTCTTTGGGAGCATGGTGATGGGTGGTGGTGGTGATTGATGTGTGTGTGTGTGCAAGTGGGGGTGTGTGTGTGTAGGTTTTGCTGGGTGTATGTGAGGGTGCTATTTGTTGAGGTGCTAATGGTGTGTGGCTTGTGTGATGGATGAGCTGTGAGTGTGTCTGTTGTTGCTGTGTGTTGGTGTTCTGTGCTGGCAGGTCAGTTGAATTTGCAAGGGATCATGGTAGGGATTTGTGGCCTTTATACAGGTGGAGTTGGGGGTGTGTCCTTGTTCCCTGTTTTTTCCCCCCTGTATTTATTGACTTTGGCATTGCTTGTTTGGCCCTTTTTTTTGTATTTTTCCCTTTGTATTTTTTGTGCATGTAGGAGACGTTCTTCTGACCGAGTAGGACGCTGCAGTTGTCTCGTGCGAGCTTCTCCGAGTCGTTCACGCTGTGTTTCTGCTAGGTTCATTGTGCGGCGTACGCGTCGGTCGCGGTGTATTGTGTTGCTTCGGCTGGGTTTTGTATGCGTGTCGGTCGTGCGGCTTGGTCTCCGTGCGACTCGGTCTGGTTTTCCACGCATTGCATCGTAATGCGCGGCTTGGAGTTCGCGTGTAGGATTCGTTCGGGTTCCTTCCGGGTGCGTGTCGGTCGGTTCGATTCGCGTGGTTTTCCGGCCGGATAGCTTTTTTCTGTCCGGTTCGTTCGTTCGGCTTCTGTTCCGTACGAGTCGGTCGTGATTCACATGCATTTCATCGTACTACCCAGGTCGGGCAGCGCAGGTACGTGTCGGTCGGACTTTATTCCCGTACCGAGTCCGTCGGTACGTTTTCCGGCCCGAATCGGAATCGGCCCCAAAATGTTTAAGATTTACTTCATAGCACTACATGATAATCCTTAGTTCACTCTCCCATCAGGTATTCATAGTTTTGATTTGTTTGGTCACTACCACAGACTGAAATAAAACCCACATTTGGAAATATATTGGCCCTAGTAGCACAAAAAGCACAGCAACTGAACATAAGGAGAGAATATGAAATGAAATTAAATGAATTTGTACTTGTAAAGCGCACTGATACCCTGAGGCTTCCTGGCGCTGTACGCATACCGCTGTGGAACCCTTCCTGGCTTTTCCCTGTGAAATGTCCACTCCTGGGCACCCCCAAGGTGAAGCCAGGCATCCCAGCGCTGGTGGGGCCGTTGTGGAGATTAAGCAAGCTATTGCCCAGAGTTGCAGAGTGGGACCCATGATTAGAAGAGGCACCGAGGCGAGAATTATCAGGTCCGAGGACGTTGAGCCCAAGACCCGCCGAGGCGGGAATTGAACCCTGGTCCCGGGCCAGATCTCTGCATCAGGGTCTGCCGCTCTAACCATTGAGCCACACTTCTCCACGGTCCAGTGCTTAATTTGAGCCGGTGGTTTCCGGAGTAGGGTCTGCTACAGCTGGCTTGCAATTAGAACTTTCTTACTTTATACTTTGTTGTCTCTAGTTAGCCTATGTTCAGTAAATCGGTGATTCCTGAATGGTTGATGGGGGGATCAAGGGGCCATTCATGTGATAGGATTGGTGTATGATGTCAGTTCTACTCCCGTTGGCATTTCACTGAAGTACACAGAAACAATGGTCAGACATCACCATGATCATAAAAAATAGTAACAGAAGAATATTAAATAGTAATACCCTTCTCACAATAGTTAGCAACAGTGTGGCCATCTGGAACATGTCAACAGACACACAAGAAATGAAAATGCTTCTTGTGATGGCACCAGAAGTATTGTGTTTAAAGAAATCAAAGTTGGCACATGAGAGAGAACCCTTCTCGAGTGTGATTATTTTTTATTTTGCTGTAACACCAGTGTGCACAGCAAGCTGACACTGCAGCAAAATAAAGTGAAAGTAGACTATGCTAATGGTGCAATGTACTTTCACTTTTGATCACTGCCGGGGGCCGTAAGTGCCCCTGAGAGGTGATCAATCCCACTAGACACCAGAGTGGCTCTTTATGGGGCCTCCATCGGGGCAGATTGGGGGTTTGCCCCAATACTGTCTGCCTGTACCCCTGATGTGCAGATTGGAATGTTTGCGATTTTTTTAAGTGCAAAAGAGGGTAGGTGCAACCCACTCAGGCATCCAGCCATGCCTTCACCCCAGAACGTGTCCATCAGTCTTTTTGCCCACCAGGGGGTAGATTTGGGGTTTACCACAAATCTGGCCTCAGTGGAGCAGAATGCCCACTAGACACCAGAGATATATATTTCTTTTTAAAAAAAAGATATATAAATATGGTGTGTGTGTGGGCTGCCAAGCCCCCACACCTAAAAACCCAAAAGGGACCATGATCAAAACAAGGACCTGTTCTCATGGTACCTGGTTTGATGCAGTCCTGTGAGGGGAAATAGAGTCCAGCCACAAAAGTGGAGTACCACTTTCATCGAGGGAAGTGTGGGAATACTGAGTAGTACACATTTTATGGATCCACGCAGATTCCAGAAATTTCAATCACAGAAATATAATGAAAATGTATAATTTCAGCCAAAGTTTCAGGTTTGCAGGATGTTTTGGGCAAGAAAACATTGTGGGATCAATGCAAGGCACACCATCCTGAACTCCCCTGGGGCTCTAGTGTTCAGAAATATTTGGGTTTAATAGGTTTCCTTGAGTGGTGATCAAGCCTGGGCACAAATACTGCAGCTACCTATATCGCCAAAGTGGATCAATTTTGATGGGGAATATTTGATGTCTCTGTGTTGCGTTCTGGGGCCATTCCTGTTGTTTTGTTAGACCCAGGGACACAGGTGGGGCAGCTTTTTTATCCGGAGAAGTGTGGGAACACTTGGTAGGAAGTTTGTGGATCCCTGCAGATTCTAGAAGTTTCCATCACAGAAATATGAGGAGAATGTGTGAGTTTAACCAAACTTTGAGGTTTGCAGGGCATTGTGGGTAAAAAACATTGTGGAATCCTCACAGGTCAGACCACCCTGGACTGGGTTTGCAGTTTTCCGAAATATCTGGGTTTTATTGGTTTTTCTTTGTGTTGGCCCAGCCGAGGTCTCTACACCCCGGTGACCCTTATCACCAAAAGAGGTAACAGGTAATTTTTTAAAAGAGAAAATGCTGATCTCGCCACAATGTGGTTTGGGACCTTTTGTGTTATGGGTGCTAGGTCCAGTCACACAAGTCAGGTTCCATTTTTATTAGGAGAAGTGTGGGAACATATAATAGCATAAGATTTACTATTGTGAATTGAATTTCTCTCCATTACTGGATTCCAAATGTAAGCCAGTGTGCAAGAATGATCACACTTTGCAAATTGCCCTGTAAATCACATGACAGTGTGAGTAATCTCAAATTCAAAGTTGCACAAATAACCACTATTGCTAGAATCGGTATCTAGGGCACATTTTGAAAAAATTCTGGGTTTTCTTCATGCTCGTTTTAATTCCTTACAGTTTACCTTATGAATGTTGATGCATGGTCTATACACAAATAAATATAATTATTAGCTGCAACTTATTTTTTGGCTCAGGGTGTCTCATGTTTTTGGACAACCAACAAAAACTATATATCCCTGTGAGCAGAAGTATCTGTCAGATGTAATGGTATACTGCTTTTGTAAATCGGATATTGGGACAAAAGGTGTAGATGAAAACATTGTCAGCGATTTGCACGTGTTCCTTTTTATCCATTATTTTATATTTCAACAACAAGTTTTGTTGAGGAACCATGAGCTATCTAAAAAATCCGCCCTTGCTGAATTCTGAATTTTGTCTAGTTTTCAGAATTATATAGCTTACCATATTCATCCATGAGCTTCACACTTTTCCACCAAACACTGAAAGTAGGTTGAATCCACAAAGAAAACAGGAAGAATGGCCTGGCCCTTAGAAAAATACAAAAACTGAAGTAAAACGTTTTTTTCTCAGCTCTGCTTGTTCCTGAAAGCTGGGAAGCTTGTGATCTTAGTACTGCAATCCTTTCATGGATACCATTTTTATAAACAAATACACATTCATCTACAGCATTATTTTCTCAAATGTTTAAAAAAAACTCCAAAATGTAACTATATTTTACCTTTTTTCTCTGATACCGCCAGGAAAATCAACAAACCCCGGGTACCTTTATAATCCACAGTATGTGGGAAAAAAGGATGCAAACTTGGTATTGATATATTTTGTGGAAAAAAAGTTATGAAGGCTTAAGCTTAAAGTACCCCCAACATCAAACAAGGGCTTAGCGCTGAGAGTAGAAAAGCCTCAGCAGCTAAAGGATTAAACATTGGAATTCATACATATGTAGTGGAGTAGTTGTGTGTGGCAAAGGAATCATGAATTAAGACTTCTGATTTGATTTGATTTGATTTGATTTGTGAATTTATATAGCACACGAATGCCCAGGGGCATCTAGGCGCTGAGACCAGAGAATCCAGTAAGGTTACAGATGAAACTGTAGATGAACATGTTAGTTGGCGAAGAGCCAGGTTTTTAGCGATTTCCTAAAAGATAGCAGCATAGGGCTGTTCTTAATGCAGGCCGGGAGCGAGTTCCATGTTTAGACCGTCCCTAACAAAAAGCTTCTTCCGCCCCATCGGGCTTTCTTGAACCTGGGAGTTTGTGGGAGTTTACTATGTGCAGATCTTAGAATTCTGGAAGGCACACACAAGTTCAGATGTTTCTTCAGGAATTAAGGACCGGCACCGTGCAATGCCTTAAAAGCTAGGCATTGGGATTTAAATTTGATCCTCTTGTCCACTGGGAGCCAGTGCAGGGTTGTCGGACAGTGGGAGACTGGCTGGAACCTAGGGATATCCAGCAGTAGTCTAGCTGCCGCATTTTTGAGTTGCTGTAGCCTCTGTAGATACTGTGATTGGATACTCATGTACAAAGCATTACCATAGTCCAATCTGGACAGGGCTAGTGCTGTTACAAGTGTTTTTAGGGAATCGGGCGGGATGAAAGGGCGAACTTTCCTGATTATTTTTAAGAAAAAAAAAATAGTTGAGGTGAGTGTACTGATCTGATTTTTGAATGTCAGTTTGTCATCAAAAATGAACCCTAAGGGGTCGATTACGATGTCGGGCGGATCGCCACCGCCCGCATGGCGGTGGCGATCCGCCCGCCATTTACGTCCGTCCGCCACCAAATTCCCCCCCGCCATATTACCATGGCGGAGGGGACCCCGGCGGACAGAAAGACCGTCCGCATGTTTTCTGCCCGGCCGATCAGTCGCCCGGGCGGAAAAGGGATTAATATGGTGGCGGTGTCTGCAAGACACCGCCATCCACATTATGATGCCGGCGGTGATGAGCCTTTCCATGGCGGCATCGCCGCCATGGAAAGGCTCGCGGTCCCTGACATTGGGGGCCCGTAGCGGGCCCCCAGGTATTTTGGGGGGTGGGGGGTGCACATGGGGGTCCCTATGGTACCCCTCTGCATTTGCATATACAACATGGCAGGCACCGCGTGGTGCCTGTCACGTTGTGCATACAGATGCACAACATGCATTTCCAGCACTGTGGCGGGCGGTGTTGTGAGCACCACCCGCCACAATGCTGGAAATGGGGGATGCCACCGCCACCGTGGCGGTGGCATCCTAATCACATGTGCGGGACCGCCGGACACATAGCGGGCGGTCCCATTTACCGGGGCGATGGAGGGCGGACAAAGTCCGCCCGCCATCATAATCGGCCCCTAAGTTTTTCACCTTCTGCACTGGAACTGGAAGGTTGCCCAAACTGGGGGGCCACCATCTAGGTGACCAAAAGGAGGTGTCAGTACCTAACAAAAGAACCTCCGTCTTTCTGCCGCCCAATTTTAGGCAGTTAGACCTCATCCACAGGTTTACCTGCATCATGCAGCTATTAAATCGATCTACTGTCTCTTCAACGTTGCTTGAAACTGACACCACGAGCTGGGTGTCATCAGCGTATGAGACCACTGAGAAGCCGAACTGTCTGATGATTGTAGCCAGCGGGGTAACATATAGATTGAAAAGCGTGGGACTCAGGGACGAGCCCTGTGGCACCCCACAGGGGAGTTTAAATTGCTCGGACAAGAAAGCTCCGGGCTCTACTGATAGAACCCTATCGGAGAGAAATGATGTCAGCAGCTTAAGGGCGGTGCCTCCGATTCCTAGCTCAGGTAACCTGTTGGCTAATATTTCATGGTTCACTGTGTCAAAGACTGCCGATAGATCTAACAAAATCAGGGCAGCCTTACCACCAGTGTCCAGCATTGCTCTTAATTCTTCTGCTGTCATGACCAGAGCTGTCTCAGTGCTATGCCCCTCCCGGAACCCATATTGTGAGTGACCTAGGAGGTCCATGGAGGAGATGAATGCCGTGAGCTGTGCATTTAGTATTTTCTCCAGCACCTTAGCCGGGAAGGGTAGTCTGGAGATAGGTAGGTAGCTGCTAGGATCAGCTGGATCGAGATTGTTTTTTTTTAAGAGTGGTAGAATCAATGTTGTTTTCCAATCGTCAGGGAAAGTGCCTGAACAGATTATCTCATTGAATACTACACCTAGTTGTTCACTGATAATTTCAGGAATCAGGTGCAGTATTTTGGGAGGACAAGGGTCGGATGGAGCCCCGATTTGGACGTTTTTACCACCTGAGTGATCTGTTCTGTGGGAGGAGGGGAAAAGGAAGTAAGCAGATTGGGTGGGAAAGTAGATGTGACTGCTAGAGGGTTCCCAGATATGGTATTATCACAGTCCCTAAAGGATTTGTACACTGTCTCCACTTTGTCCCTAAAAGACTGTGCCAATCAGTTACAAAATTTGACACAAATTTCCATCCTAGGTGGTTCTGGTAGTTTGGCTAGGCTTTTAACTGTAGAGAAAAGCTCCTTACTACAGTTTTTTGCCTGCAAGATTTTTGTTGAAAAGTATTTACTTTTTTCTTCCACTATCAGTTTCTTATAGTCTGCCAGTGTTTGTGCATATTTTGTTTTTTCTATAAGGTCGTAATTTGCTCTCCACTGCCTCTCTATCCTTCTACAGACTTGTTTTTGTGCTGTTAGTTTGTCAGAGAACCACGGTTCTGATGGATTTTTCCGCCTGGAAAAAAGGTCTTCACCTGGGCTAGGGGTGCACAGACAGAATATCGAGTTTAAAATGTCGACATACACAAATATCGAGTTTTAAATATCGTGATACAGAAATATCGACAGGAAGAATATCGTGGTCAAGAATATCGACTTGCAGGTAAGAAATATCGTTTTTGGAAATATCAAAGTTGTTGATATCGTTTGCAAAAATATAGTTGTTTAAAATATTGATGTTTTAATTAGTGTTATGTATTTTAAAATGTATTTTAAAAGTATGTGATTTTTTTTTGTGTAAGATTTTGTTTTGTTTTTGAATATATGTGTTAAATTTTTAGTAGTTATTAATTTTATGTTAAATAAATTTTGCGTTTTTAAGTTCTGTTGCGGGTTGTGTGTTTATAGGGAAACAGGGTCGGAAGTAATGTAATTATAATAAATTAATGATTATTTTTTATGTATTAGTATTTATTTAATTTAGATTTTATAGTGTTAATTGTGGGAATTAATTTATTATTAATTATTTATTAATTGGTTGTTAATTATTTTTAATTAATTAATTGGCAATTATGTTAATTTTGTCATTTTTTTAAAGAGTGGGTTGTGGGTTTATAGGGGAATAGGGTGGGATGTAATTTAATAATAATAAATTAATTATAATTGTTTATGTATTAGTTTTTATTTAATTTAGATTTTATAGTGTTAATTGTGGGAATTAATTTATTATAAATTAATTATTTGCCTGTTAATTATTATTAATTAAATAATTGGCAATTATGTTAATTGTGTCATTTTTGTAGGAGCGGGTTGTGGGTTTATAGGGAATGGGGTGGGAAGTAATTTAATTATAATAAATGTATTAATATTTTTTATTTATTAATATTTATTTAATTTATATTTTATAGTGTTAATTGTGGGAGTTATTTTAATATTAAATATTTATTAATTGGTTGTTAATTATTATTAACTAATTAATTAAGTTAATTGTGTCATTTTTTTAGGAGTGGGTGGTGGGGTTTATAGGAGAATAGGGTGGGAAATAATTTATTTATAATTAATTAATAATTGTTTGTTAATTAATGCTAATTGATTAATTAAGATTAAAATGTGGCAATTGTGTAATTAATTTTTGATCTAAGTTGTGGGGTTTATAGTGGTAAAGGGTGGGAAGTAAATTATTTTAAATTAATTAATAAGTTGTTGTTAATTGATATTAATTTATTAATGTAAAATTAGTTATGGAAATTGTGTAATCGTTTTTAGGTGTGGGTTGTGGTGTTTATTGGGGTAGAGGTTGGAAAGTAATTTATGTTTAATTAATTAATAATTAGTTGATTATTAATATGAATTTATCAATTGATAAATATTTATGGTAAGTGTTTATTGTTATTTTGTGTTTGTGTTTTGGTTTTATAGGGGTAACGTTTGGGGAGTAAATTAATTTTTATTTGTTTAAAAATGTTTTAATTGAATAATATTTGTTTAATTGATAATTAATTATGGAGGTACATTTAAAAAAAAAAAAAAAAATGTGGGATGTGAATTGTGTGGTGTTATAGGGTAGGAAATTAAAAATATTACATTTATGTACTAATTAATGTTTTTGTTTATAAAAAATTTCTCTTAAAAAATTGTTTTCTGTTTTTAAATTATTTTTGAATTTTTTAAAATAATCTTTCTAGGTATTTGTTAGATGTTTTTAACATTCTAATCTGTTTCTATCTTTTGTAATATTTAAAACTTTTCTATATGTTTTTTTAAAATCTTTTGTGTTGTTGTTAATTTGTTTGTTTTTAATTTTGAACTGACTGCAGTGGAAATATTAATTTTTACCCCTCCGCTATCCAACACTTTCCATACTGTTGCACAAACTGGAGTGGGAATAGTAATTTTTACGCCTCCGCTGTCCAACACTTTCCCTACCGTTGCGCTCACTGGAGTGGGAATAGTATTTTTTACCCCTCCGCTATCCAACACTTTCCCTACTGTTGCACTCACTGGAGTGGGTATAGGCATTTTTACCCCTTCGCTATCCAACACTTTCCCTACTGCTGCACCCACTTGAGTGGGAATAGTAATTTTTACCCCTCCGCTATCCAACACTTTCCCTACTGTTGCACTCACTGGAATGGGAATAGTAATTTTTACCTCTCCAATATCCAACACTTTCCCTACTGTTGCCCCCACTGGAGTGGGAATAGTAATTTTTACCCATCCGCCATCCAACACTTTCCCTACTGTTGCACACACTGGAGTGGGAGTAGTAATTTTTTCCTCTCCGCTATCCAACACTTACCCTACTGTTGCACCCACTGGAGTGGGAATAGTCATTTTACCCCTCCGCTATCCAACATTTCCCCTACTGTTGCACTCACTGGAGTGTGAATAGTAATTTTAACCCCTCCGCTATCCAACATTTTCCCTACTGTTGCATTCACCGGATTGGGAATATTAAGTTTTACCCCTCCGCTATCCAACACTTTCCCTACTGTTGCACTCACTGGAGTGGGAATAGTAATTTTTACCCCTCCGCTATCCAACATTTTCCCTTCTGTTGCACCCATTGGAGTGGGAATATTAAGTTTTACCCCTCCGCTATCCAACACTTTCCCTACTGTTGCACTCACTGGAGTGGGAATAGTCATTTTTACCCCTCCGCTATCCAACGCTTTTCCTACTGTTGCAACCACTGGAGTGGGAATAGTAATTTTTACCCCTCCGCTATCCAACACTTTCCCTACTGTTGCACTCACTGTAGTGTGAATAGTCATTTTTACCCCTCCGCTATCCAACAGTTTCCCTATTGTTGCACCCACTGGAGTGGGAATAGTAATTTTTACCCCTCCGCTATCCAACACTTTCCCTACTGTTGCACTCAATGGAGTGCAAAATTTAATTTTAAAGACTATTAAATATTTTAATGGTTTAATTTATAATATAATGTTTTTTTATTAGATTTTATGTTATAAGTGTATGCAAATATATATATATTTATTTGTAAATTTTTATATATTTATAAAATTATAAAATAAATCAAAATTAATAGTTTATTAAGGGGCCCATTACGATGGCGGGCGGAAGCACAACCGCCGTGCTGGCGGATGCAAAAACCACCAGTTACCGCCGGCACGCAGCAGTCCACACGCCCGCCCAATTACGATGCGAAAAGTAGGCCAAACACCGCCGGCAAGCCAGCAACACCGTCCGCCATCAAAGTGCGCCCGTACACGTAGCGGCGCAGCCCAACTGACACACACCGTCCGACGAAATCACGTCCCGCCCGGCGTATAAATTACGATGCCGCAAACAAACGGCTCCCACGGCTAAGAGATACCGTACGACAAACCGAAGCGGTAACACGGACGCCGAGCACGGACAACGAAGAAGCGGCTCCCCGAGCATGAATCCAGCACTGCAGGCCCTCCCCATGCTCCTGCTGATGCACCACCAAGGACGCAACGTACCGCGGAGACGCAGGTAGGCACACACACAACAAGTGCACGCAAACAGCGCACACAGTGCAAGGGCGGAAAAGCGGACAACCCCCACCAACGCGTGTACACTACACATCCACCATTGCATCCACATATGACACACAGGCCAAATCGTAACATCGCGTAACACATGTGTACACACCACCTGGGACTAGGAACCAACCACCCCGTCACGGCCCCAAAGCGGCGATGACGCCGCCACACATGCGCACAACGCAGAGGCCAACCGCAGCGCCATGCATGCGTCGCACACAGACACAGGGACACAACCAAGCAGCACACACATCAGCCCCACCCCGAACGCACATGTAACGTGACAGGCCTGCCACAGACATGTCCCCAACGCCCAATTCACGGACAACACCCAACGCCACACAACCGACGCACACATGTCAGTGAAGTCACGCAACAGCAGGACACACCCCAGTGTAACAAACATGGCGTAGCACACAGCGGCGGCATCACCAACTAGGAGAAGCAGGGCCCCTTCGGGAAGAGGAACGCCAGTACCACACTGAAACACCCATACCACCCTGCACATATGAACAAGACATATAAAACGGAACACCAAAGAGCCCGGGGACCGACAACAGGTGGCCCAAGAATAACATTCACACACAAGGCCCAACGCAGAGCGGAAAGGCAGCCTGCCGCCCACAGAAGGGAGAGCAGACAGCACTGAATGACCTTCCATTCCAACTCCGAAACCACAGCCCTACGACAGAACCCGGTGAATACAGCCATTGTCCAAGAATAGACCAACACAGGCATGCCGAGGAGACCGACCACAGGGCAGATAGCGCATATCACAGAAGCACACAACGGACGGGGAAGAAAGAAGAAAACACTCCCCATGTCGGCCACATGCAAGTTAATTGGAAGGAGTCACACATCACTGACCTTGAACTGTCTGAGAAGCATGTGGGATGAGGGCCCGTGTCCTCCAAACAAGCCAACAGAACACAAGTCCTGTCTCCCTACGACTACACAGAGCTCACAGCAACCTCGGAGCGTGCACATTGCAGACTGCACACACAGCCGGAGCACGCCACCACAACGCACCGCTGCGAAATGGCAACCGCAACACACCTACCCAACTACGCCGAACAGCTCAAGCTGTACAAAACCAACCTGTTTCATATATTGGGATGCGATCTCCTGTCCCTGCTGAACGTAAGTTACCGACTGACTTACCGCATCACATTGTTCAGCTGCGTCATGCCCGTCTTCTACTGTCGGAGGTGTCCCTACCAGCATCCCGTGGAGATATGCCTCTCCAACCCGGCATGTCTGAAGGCGGACCTGCTACCACTACTCCTCCCTCTGGACGCACACGACAGGGCCTGCTCTGCCTATGGGGGCATGGCGTATGTGGCCAACATCGCACCCGCACTGAAATGGGACCACTGTGCCTCCACACGACGGATCATCGAGAACAGCTACATCGAATGTCACCCAGCATGCCCCATCATGGTCCTCCAAGGGACAACTTACGAACAACACCTTGACAGCCACCATCCGCTACATTGGCTGGCAAACATGTACACCACCAATGACATGGAAGCCCTGCTGGACGGCATCGCATACCTGACAACCTGTAAATTCGTCGGACCACAACGCAGGTTCCCCGATTGACCTATGATGTCCAACCCCGCACCCATGCTTAGCTTCCACACGGACTGGCCAGTCACCACCACAACAGCCATACCAAACGACCGGCAACTGTCACCACACCATCAACGACATCGCCATGACATCGGATATGACCGGGACATGCACACTGTTCCCCATCACATCCAGGAACACCGCATGCATCGTGGGAGGCAGTGGCATGGGCTCTGTGTATCGCACCCACATGGACGGAACTGCACGAACAACCAGGACACGACATGGATCCAGCGCACATGGACACACACACCGCTCAGTGGAGGACATGAATAGGTCGCCTGGAGTCTGTGGGTGCTGCACCCCTCCCACCCCCGCCCCGGGAATCCCATACCAGGACCTTTGCATGGACGACAAGTGCATACAACAACAACACGACCCCAGTGACTGTGACATGTCCAGTAACCACCACAGTGCAACAACAAGTGGCACGCCGCTGCATGCACGCAAGCACATGCCCTGATGTCATCTCACATGCACGCGTGCATGAGGAACAACCGCAGCAAACCTGTCACATGGAACTGAGATGGACTGTGCCCATGATGCCAAGCGGTCTGGTAGGCTACATGTATACCGTCTGTGTCAAAGTCCGCAGCTCCGCAGCTATACGTAAATGTACATTAGCACAGCCTTGGCCAAGCAGATGTCACTCTGAAGCCCACATCCCACATGCAACAGCCAGTCACATGTAACCCCACACCCTATCCCATTTGAAATCATGCTCAGTATATCCTCAACATGTATTCCGCTGCCAGTAGTGTCCACTATACTGCATCACAGAGGACAGAAGACTCAATATAATGTTTGAAACCAAAACTGTCTCCGCTGACTCATTTCACAAGTACGAATGAGAGAGGATGAGAGAATGTGAAGTACACGGCAGTCGTGACATGACCATGTAGTCCACTGGTATTGGATGTCAACGCAAATGAGTAGCACAACTGTGGAAGACACACATGTGTCGTGTGAAGTCGTATGGACGCAGTGCTCAGGTGGGTGGGTGTGACGGGTAGATGCGCACATGCCAAGTTGGAGCACGCCGTGTTGGGAGGGGTCATGAACAGTACACCACCGCTTCCCTGGGCATTGTGAGAGGACACCTGTTGGGGGGAGTGAACACGTGTGTGCACAGCAGCCGGGCACACGTACAAAGCGGTACCAGGCGCACCTCAGCCCACCCTCTGTGGACAAGCTGGATCCTGTTGTGCGCCCGCCATGCCCCTTGACAAGGCACACACAGCCCCAGTCGACCAGGTGTAACCCCAACATAGTCAATCCGCACAGGCGATACAGGGCACGGGATGGCAGTGGAGCATGGTGTGTGAGAGGTCTCCTCGCGCTCCTCCTGGTCATATCACGCAGGCAATAGAACCTCAACGTCTAGCATGGCACAAGTCAAATGGAAGTGTAGGGGGACGCACCACAGCACGAGCAGCACTGACGTCACGGGAGGTGGCTCGCACCATCCCATCCATTGCCCATTATACCAACCACGCCACATGCCATTGCGACTAAGTGCAAGCGCGTGCGCCACCACCCCCGAGCCCTCCCCAGAGAGGCCAAAGAGTGAATGTGTGGGCCATCAGTCACAGACGGACGCGGCATGGCCGCAAGGGCAGCCACAGCCACTGGGTGTCGCAGGTGGCGGATCCGGAAGGCGAAGACTGTGATGCATAGTCCATGCAGGCCGGGTCTCCATTTGGGGCACCACGCAGGTGGACGGCGTCCCGCAACACATCATACCCTGAGACAGCCCACTCGTGCAACTGGACCCACACATACACTCCTTGCCCTCTCTGGTGCGAGCTTGGGGCTGCCTGTGCAAGCACTAGCCTCGCAGGTGCACATGCATATTGGGGGAGCGAGGGGAGGACATGAGGGCTGGGGCGAAGATGACTGATTCACTGTCAGTGAGTACAAGGGATGACCCAGATGTGGAAAGGAAGAGACGTGTCCCGTGTGTACTGCAACTAGTCGCCAATCCAACTACCCCCCCATGTCCGGAATGTAGGCCCGCACCTAGGCCCGCCCATCCGCCACATCGAACATACCACCAGCACGACAACCTTCCCATTCGAAACACTGACTGGGGGTGGCGACCAGTGAACAATCATGTGTAGCCTACCCACGCGTACATGTGGGCCCTCCATGATCCATGTCACCTGCGGCAAAGTCATGACATGCGCAATGAGGGAAGTGAGGAGAGCTGTCCGCCCCACGCACAGTAGGTGCATCAGCTCCACAGACCCAGCAGCGAGTCCAGCAGGGGTCACATGTGCAGGGGCAGCTGTGCCTGGTGTGAGGGCACATGCATATAGACAGCACATCGACCAATGTGTAGTCTGCCCACATCTACAGTCCATCATCATGCGGACATAGGAATTGAACACAGGGCAACACATCTTAGTGGGTGCACCCACCGTGACCAACAATGCGCAATCATCGACGTACCCGCCCTGTGCATGGCCCCCCACCCAACGGAGGCACATCCAGTGCCACCATCCCACACACACAAGCCTTCCACGGAACATGCTGTGTCCAATGGTCAGTACAGAGTCAGCGCCCATCTTGTGGATCCTGAACAGGAGACACATGCACACACATGCCAGCTCCCACTATGTACGTCTGCCACCTGGCACGTGCAATGTAACCTCTCACCTGTGACGTGTGACTGCAAGCACACAGCCGTCTTGGCATGGGGCTGTCAATGTGGACACCTGTCAATGTTTCGGGAGGTGTGATCCGTACAGTGCTGTACATAGGGTGCAGTGCTGACACCTACTACTGTCTCATATCCCCTCGTGCCACCGGTCCCACTTGTTTTGGCCGCTCAGCCTGTGCCCACATCGTCGTCGTCGTGTGCCATACTCATCCAGCCTCGGAAGCAGTTCCATGCTCAGCAGACATTCATGTTGCCGTGGCGTTGCCGCTTGACGAATATGCAGTCAGTCCCCATCAGCACGCCCCGCAAGTCATTGGGGCCTAGATCCCCATGTGCATGCACATGGCAGTGGTTTGTATCACTAGCCATTGCCATTGTTGGGAGACCTGTGTAAGTGTATTGTGGCCGTGCCGTCCCAGCTTGACAGCTGGGCTGTGGCTCATGTGCTTGCTCAGTCATGTCAGTGATGTGTATGCGAAATTGCTATGTGTTGTGTTGCTTTGACATGTGTCCTCTGCCATTTTCCCTAGGCGGAGACCGAACATTGACCGCCCATACCAATTGCTGGCGGACATGGACGATACAGAGGTTATTAGGAAGTTTCGGCTGGACAGGCCAACCCTGCATCGACTGTGTGCCATGTTAGAGCCCCATCTCCGTCCCCGCAGGGTGTATCCGACTGCTGTCACCCCCACGGCTAAGGTGATGGCCGCCATGCATTTCTTCGCCACTGGGTCATTCCAGCACACAGTGGGCAGTGGAGGAGGGATGTCCCAGCCCATGTTCAGCAAGGTGCTGAGGGATGTACTGGCAGCCATGATGCTGTACCGAAACAGGTACATCCGATTCCCCAGGGCTCGTGAATTGGCGGCAGTGAAGGGTGCATTCTATGCCCTTGGCAGAATCCCACACGTCGTTGGAGCCATTGACTGCACACATGTTGGCCTTGTTCCACCACAGGCCACTGAGCACCTGTACCGCAACAGGAAGCACACGCACTCCCTGAATGTGCAAGTGGTGTGCCTTGCGGACATGGTGATCACCCACGTGTGTGCAAAGTTCCCAGGCTCGGCCCATGACGCACACATAATGCGCAACAGCATCTTGCCACGACTGATGTCCAATCTGCAACAGGATCGTGGCTGTATTGTCGGTGAGTATGTGGAGTGGTGTAGCGTGCTGGTTGTGCGATGCTGTCCCCTGTCCAGTTGGAATAGCAACGGTTCTCTGTGTCCCTCACACCCAGGTGACTCTGCGTACCCGAATGGGGCATGGCTGCTCAGTCCATTGAGGAATCCTCGCACCCCAGCAGACGATCGCTACAATGAGGCACATGGGAGGACCAGACGTGTGGTCGAGCGTACCTTTGGCCTCCTCAAGTCCAGGTTCAGGTGCCTGGACCGCACCGAGGGTGCACTGGCGTACTCCCCACAGAAGGTGTGCCAGATAGTGGTGGCGTGCTGCATGCTGCACAATCTGGCCATTCGGAAGCAGATCCCCCTCATCGTGGATGACGGAGATCAACCAGGGCCCCAGCCCGCAGACCAGGACAGCTCGAGTGAGGAGGACAGCGGAGAGGAGGAAGCTGGGAATGTGCGGCAGCAGCTCATCGCCCGCTACTTCACTTGACGGTGAGTGTCCATGTACGACGGCTGATGTGGCTGTATCTGTGCAGGTGTGTGTGTGCTGTGTCAGGGTGGCCGTTTGTTCACTGCGTGCTGTGTGTCAACGCTCCATGGCCAGGGTAGTATGCCACTGTTGGTGGCTGTGGCATTGTGCCCTATTGCTCTGTGCGATGTGTGTACATTGCTTGTAGTTGTTGACATGTACTGTGTGATGGGTGTGTGACACACTCATTGAATGTGCTCCTGTTCTGTCTCCCACCGCTAGGTCCCTACAGGCCCTCCGGATTCCATTGCCATGCCACGCATCAGGTGCCTTTCCGCCCAAGGTGGCCGTTGTATTCCGTACAAATAAAACACAGGGCACAAACAGCAGTTTGTGTAAGAGGTGCATTTATTTCAAACTGTGACATGTGGTTGTGTGTAAGGTGATGACAAAAGTGGTGCGTGCAGTGACAATGAGCTGTCGGTCATGGCTGCGTGATGCTCAGGGTGTACCCACTGGTTCTATGTCCATAGTCCAACACACACATGCCATCCAGATGGCTGTGTGGAGTGGGATCGTAGTCCAAGTCAATGCAGTGGGTGGTCAAGGAAGGCTGGCTGGCTGCCTCACTTGCGTTTGGAGCGTGCGAAGTCCTCCCGGGAGATCGGTTTCCACTTCGGACGGCCCCTTCCACGTTTGCGAGGGGGTGCCTGCTTGCGACATGCTGGTGGTTGAGGTGTGCTCACTGGCTGTGGACGCAGGGGAACTGGACACTGCTGCTCGACCCTGCGCCCCGGCAGGTGGTGGCGGAGGGGAGCTGCTGTCCCTGGCTGTGACCTCACCGCCACCACCAGCTGGCCCATGAGGTCCACGAGTTGACCTATATGGGCGTCCATGGACCTCAGCACCCCCAGCACCTCCCGCGTGTCTGAAGCAGACCTGACCCATTGTTCTTGGGCCTCTTCATAGGCCCCAAGGACTCTGGCCATTTGAGGCAGGGCATGGCTCCCAGGGGAGACTTGCGTTTCCCTGACCCTGCTCCTCCTACCAGTTCTGCTGCCACCGGCCTGCCCACTAGCCACATTGCTCACCACGGTCCTCGCTGTGGCTCCCAGGGTGGATCCAGTCGGCCGGGCCACCACCTGCGCTGGGGCTGGTGCCAGCGAAGACGTGGTGGTGGTGGCGGCGGTGGTGGTCGGTGCGGCGATGGTGGCGGTTGCGGCAGTGGTAGTGGCCGCAATGACCGTGGGTGTGGCCGCAATGACCGTGGGTGTGGCCGCAACGACAGTGGCAGCAGGGGGCTGGGAATGTTCAGCAGCCCTGGATGATGGGTTGGTGGGTAGGAGGGGTCCTGGGGAGCGGCTGGGCCCTGCCACACCAGTTGGGCCTACTTGGTGGTCCGTGTCCGAAGAGGAGGTGAGATCCTCCACATCCGTGTGTCCTCGTTGGGGGCTTGTAGGCTGGCTGTGCTGGCTGCTGTCTCCATCCCCAGCATCCGGCAGTTCGTCACCTGTGGAGAGAATGAGATTTGTTATTGTGTTGCACCTGGCGAAGTATGTATTTGTCGTCTGACATTAACAGTTCGTGCAATCTCGTACATGGGTTTCCCGGAGGCGTGTGTGTGGCTGTAGCATTTGTAGTTGTGTGTGCTTGGCAATGGGACTGTGTGCTGTGCACATGTGGCATGGGACGGATTGGCCATGCCGATGGGTGTGTTGCTGTGCCCCTACTTATTGTGACTCTGGTGTATGCGGGCTCCTGGCCCATCCTGGGTCTGGTTTGTACTTTGCTTTTGGTGTTCAGATGGGACGCTTAGGAACGCATATGGCAACATGGGGGCCATGCCCCAGATTCGCATTTGGGTGGGAATATGCTTTTGGGGTACATGCTGTGAGCCATGGGTGCCGAACGTGACATGTGTTGTGGCAGCATGACAGTGCATGGTTTGAGGTGTGTGCATGCTTGACATGGCCTGCATATTTGCTGTCTGTTGTGATTACTGGACATGGCATTGGACGCATCGTTATGAGTGAGTGATGGTTGTGTGCAAGCCAACGTATTGCAGTTGTCCCATCTCCTTGGTGTGCGTGCTGCCCTGTGCCATGTGCATCACTGCAGTGCTCGGGGGTGTGGCCCATGTTGTGTGTTGTTGCTCACAGTGTGTCGTGCGCTTCATTGACTTCTGGCACATGGTTGGTCATGGGCATGTATCTTAGCGTGACTGCTGTATGTGTGGCAGCTGTGCGGATGACATGCCTTTAATGAGACTGGGGCTGACAGATGGGATGGATGGGATGTTGTATGTGCATGGTGTGTCTGTGTTTGATGGGTTCAGTGGTGTTCGTGTGCATTTATGTTGTTCCGCTCTGTTGCGTCTAGTGTTGTTTGTCTTACATAGGCGTAGTTGTGGGGTGTGTGGTTGACAGGCAGTAGGGGCTACATGGACAGGACTTCAATGGTGTTTCGGTTGTGTGTGATGAGTTGCACAGTGGCTGCCGTGTGGTACTATATTCAGTGTGGCTTGTGCATGCAGACGTGGCTCCTTGGGTGTTGCTATGTCTGTGATGGGTCATGTGGGGTGTGAGTCTGTTGTTCATGTCCGTGTGCACATTGTTCACTTGTTCGTGACGGTGGGCGGTGCTGCGTGTTCGTCTGCTACGTGACATGTCCCATGTGTTGGTCGTGTTATGGTCCTCATGCCTCCAGTAATCCAGCCCTGTCCAGTTTCCCACCTGCAGGTTGTTCGTGCGTGCACTGTACTGGATGCCACATGGTTCTAAGCGGGGGTGCTCCATGTTGCAGGTCTGTGGGGGTGGGGGGTGTTGTGGGTCGTGGGGTGGCTGGACACCCACTGACACCGATTGCTGTGGACCGTGATGTCTGCTTTTCGGCTGTCGTTGTGCACTGCGGTGGCTGACACGTGGCTGTGGGGTGTGGGGGATGCTCCTCCTTGCTGTGCTGTGGGACTAGGGGCCTGGTGTGTGTTGTACTTGGGCTGTCCACCGTCCCACCCACTGCACTTTGTGTTCCTGCCACTTACCTGTTACTTGTCGGTTAGTGCAGCTGTGGCGGACACATGGGTGTGGTGGGTGCTCGTTGTGGCGCTTCTGGCATATTTGGGGACCTGTTGGTGGTTACGTGGCTGGCTGAGTGTACACATGTCCCCACGCATCTTACAGTTGTTCTGTTTGGGCTGTGTGTGGTGGTGTCTGTTGCATGTGTGTGTTGTGTATTGTGTGCTGGACATGGGGGTGTTTGTCCCTGGGAGCTGTGGCATGGTGGTAGTGCATGTGAGTACATAGCGGTGTGCTGCTATACATTAGTTTGTACTTACCAGCCTCCACTCCCCCTGCTAATCCGGCGAGGATCTCGGGATGTATGATGACTCGCACCTTCTCCTCCCACGCTTTGAAGGTCTTGAAGAGCGCGGGATTCCCTCCGCCAGTGACGGCAGCCAGCTCTCTGTTTTTGCCCTCCTTCTTCTTGACCAGGCTCTTGACGTCATTCCACCGTTTGTTTATTTCGACTCTGTTCCTGGGCAGGGTCCCGACTGCATTGACCTGGTCTACGATCCGGTTCCACATTCTGTTTCTGGTGGCTAGTGGTGTGTGCTGGACCATGTTCCCATAGATTTGTGGGTGCACCTTGATGATCTCGTCGACCATGACCGTCAGCTCAATGGGCGTGAACTTGGGCATTCTTTGTGGTGCCATGGTGTTTGTGGTGCTGGTGCGGTGTGTGTTGTGTAATGTGCAGGGGTTTGTGGTGCCGGTGTTTGGTGGTGGTGGTGGTGGTGGTGGTGGTTGTGATGTGTGCGTTTCTGTGGTGTGCTGTTGTCCTTGCTGTGTCACTGTGTCCTCTCCTCTCCTCTCTGGTTTGCAATGTTGCAAGGGGTTGTGGTCTGTGGGAGTGCTGCTTTTGTACTTACCTATGTGGGTGTGTCCTCATGGTCTGTTGTTTTCAGGTGTGTTGTGTCTGGGGTTCTGGCCTTTGTAGTTTTTGTTTGTCCGGGGGTGTTTTCGGGATGTGTACTGTGCTTGTGTATTTGTGCGTGCCTTGCTGTGTGGACTTGTTGGCCGTGTTGTGTGCTATTGGTTTTGTGAGCGGATGGTTTCTGTGCAGGGACGTGGGCGCCATGGCTTCTGCCGTGTCGATTCTCATCGGCGTTGTTTGCGCTGGCGGGCGGTATATTTGTAGTTTTCCCGCGCTCATGGCGGTGCGATCGTAATTTCACGTGCGGTGTGTCGGCCGTGAGGGCGGGCGGTTTTGTGTTGTCGTGCGTGTTTCCGTCCGTGGCGGGCGGTTTGACTCCGACTCGGACGATGGCGGGCGGTATTTTGTGTGATTTTTCCGCCGATGGCGGTTTTCGGTTTGTGTAATCGTAATGGCGTGGTCGGTGTTCAGACGGTGTGTGCGGGCGGATTTTTGCCGCTTCCATGCCTGGCGGATTTTTTTACGCCGGGTATCGTAATGGGCCCCTAATTGTTTTAAAGTAAATAGATATATATTAAATTTTATATATGTATGTTTAAATATTTTCTAAATTAAATTTACATTATTATATTTGTTAAAATATATATTAAATCTAAATAATGTTTTAAAGTTAATTTTATTATTTAATATATTTAACATTAATTTTATTTAAATAAAAAAATCAATATTTTGGACATCTATTTATTTTACATCGATATTTTTGTTTCAATATTTTTGTATTTACAATTTTAAATATAGTATGTCGATATTTTTGATATCGGTATTTTTGCATCGATATTTGTGTATGGGGATATTTTGGGCATCGATATTCTATAGGTGAACCGGGGCTAAGGGGTCGACTGCAGCTTTAATCCAGGTGGAAAGCCTGTGGGCAGCAGTATTGGCGTCGGTGGTAAGATCTGGCTTTGAGCAGGATAGGGACATTTGTAGAGTGAGGGCGTCAATATTCCCCCAATCACGACCTTTAAATGTGACACGAGGGTTATGAGGTCTCGAGGTGTGCTGATCAGTACTCAATGAGAACATGATAGCTTTATGTTCTGACCATGGGACGGGCAACACTTCAGAGACCTTCAAAGATGGATTTGAAGTAAATATGCCATCTAAGGTATGCACTGCGTCGTGGGTAGCATGCTCGACGATCTGTGTCAGGTAGAAACTAGCCATGGTATCGACTAGTGAGGTTGTGTCGTGGTCCTCCAATCTTTCTAAATGATAATTGAAATCTCCTAACACTGTGAAATCGGATGCATCAATACTAGATTCTATAGAAGGGCTAATGGCATTCACAAAGGTGGTTCTTGACCTTGGAGGCCTGTATAGAAGAAGGCCCTGAAGAGTATAGTTTTTACTTAACGTAATCCAAAAGGATAGTACTTCGCAGTCTGGGAAGCTTCACGTGCGGACCCTGAAACTCGTAAATCATCTCTTAACATAATTGCTAGACCCCCACCCGGCTTGTCTGCTCGATCAGCTCTAAGAATCGAGTATCCTGCTGGGATCGCTAAGCTCAGGTCTGGGTCGGAAGATTCGTCCGCCAAGATTTCACTGACAGATGCCAAGTCAAACTTATATGAGCCCACCATCTCTGCGAATTCTGTATTGTGTTTTGGTAGGGACCGTGCTATGTATAGCATGCTGTGTATAGCACAGTGTTTTCATATTGAATGCTAAATATACAAAAGTGGTGTTTAACAGGAGCGAAGGGGCTAAATCTGAAACATTGATTAAAACTTTGGATAAATTGGACAAATCATAATGTGAGAAAGAGACTGAGGCCCTGATTTAGAGGTTGGCAGACAGAGTAAAGGCTGTCTATTTGGTGGAGGACTTTACATCCATCACCGTGCTTTTACTCTAGCCACCAACTTAATAGTTCACCACCGGCCCTGCAGTGGACTCTATTGGTTTGTACAAGCCGTCACTGCAGTGGTTCATAGAAAGTCATTTAAAAGTTTGGTATGCGTCCATCATTGGTGACAGATGCTTACTCCAAACTTTGGGGCTGATTACGATGGCGGGCGGAAAAACATTCTGACCGCCGTGCTAGCAGGAAACTTCCGCCCGCAGGTACCACGGCAAAACCGCCGGCCAGATTAGGATGCACTGCCAGAAACTCCCTACCGCGGCGGTCGGATTCCAGGATTCAGCGCCGGAAAAGCTGAAAATCCGTCCGCGGCGGTCGGATTTGCTGCAGAAAGGCCAAAGACCGCCGTTTCCCCAGCGGTCTGGAACACATGGAGCTATCTGCAGTATTGCCATCCTCGAATGGCCGGATTCTCCGCAGCTGTGTGGTGGGCTGTATGAGGCATCGTGATTTGACCGGCGGTCCTGACTGCATTCCACACGGCGGTACCTCTCATGTGGCTCCGTCCGCTACCGGTGCGGACGGAGATTTTCAGCGGAACCCGGAACACCGCAGCGGACGGGAAATGGGCTATCTATGCCCATCATAATATGGCGGACGCAAAGACCGCCGATTGAGTGCGGAAAAGGGCATTTTCCGCCACCGCCAGCACGGCGGATGTGCCTCCGCCCGCCATCGTAATCAGCCCCTTTGTATTTTTTTTGCATAAATCTTTTTATTGAATTTTCAGTAACATACATATATCCATTAGCAAATGTGTGCTTGATAACATTCCAGGCCAAGGACAGCAGGCTCACAAAGGAAGAGTTTGTTTGGTACCACCATGCTGGAGTGCGCTGCTGCTGGAACAAGGCTGTATAACCAATGATAGCCATGATTGAAAACTACAAAAAGAGGAAGAAAGAGACAGAAAGGAAGGGGAGGAGGAGGGGAAAAGAGATGGATTCCCTTGTATGCCTAGAATTGCCCCAGTCTTTGGGGGGCAGCTGGATTGAGCCTGTTATTGGACATGGGTGGGTGGGTGGTCAGAGGAGTTCTCCAATACCTAGGAGGGGAAAGGCGAGGGGGCACAGCACCATGTGAGTCATGTGTTCCCCTCCCGGCCTCCAATCATAACAGAATAGAGGAGACTGCGAAGTGGTTGCTCTAGTGGTGTTGAGGAGCGGGAGGGAGCATGGGGGGATCAGGGAGACGTTAGTATGCTATCACGTCGCTTAGCAGAAAACTTGTAATGCTAGGAATCACTGGGGCTGAAACCTACGGATTTCAAATTACTCCATGTAATCTATAAGTGGTTGGCACACTTTGGTGAATTTGTTGTCTGAATGGGTGGGTGCGTAAGTGATCTTTTCCATTGGAAGCCCATGCCACATTTTATAAAACCAGTGTGTCTTTGATGGGGGTCTTTCTTTTTCCAGCTAGACACGACGAGTTGCTTAGCTCTCCCTATCATATGGTAGACAAGTGTCTTATCATTTTTCGTAACGCCCTTCATGGTGGAGGATAGAATACCTAGGAGAGTGGTGAGGTTGAGAGAGGGAATGGGGTATTCTGCCTCTGATATGCCCTAGGATTTAATGTCAAGACAGGAGGCTAGCATTATGCATCAACATTGTATTCACCACTTCTGAGTAGCAACCTTAAAGTTTCAGGTCAAAACACAGCATGAACTCATAATCCAATAGAATTCCAATCTTCCTTATAAGTCCCTTGAACTCCATTCTCTTCCTCTTTTGTTTGCTGCTTCTAAGCAGCTAAGTATTGCGTTTTCATTAATTTTGATCAATGGGAATATTTGATTTGGTTGTTGTGAGGAGATTGCGTATGTGTGACTTTATCATTTACCCAATTTTCAGGTACAAATGTGTAGGAATATAGATTGTACATGTATTTAGGAACAGGTTAAAGGAAGCGTATACATCAGGTTTATAGTGGTCACATTTAAAAGAAAGGCAATTTAACAGGGAACTACCTGTGAATAGCAATAATAATTAGCCTGAAGAGCGTGAAATATGGGGGGGAAACCAGCCAGAGAACCGTTATTGCCTCCCGTCATGCACGCACAGTGTTCACGTAGTGACTGACGGAACGTACATATTACAGACGCTACCATGCCCTTAGGACAGAAGAGCACATGAAGCAGCATGCCTATTTTCGGAAGGAAATAGTGTGTAAAGCTAAACAATTTCATTGCTTTCATAAGGAAATAGTGTGTGTATGAGCTGGGGCTACTTTAACGTGTTACTGAGCAGGAGACCATTGTTAAGCAGTGCGCGACACATAACAATCTGCTGGGAGAGATAAGGCAATTAAACAGGCAGTTTAAAAAAAAAAGAGAAATATTTATTAGAAAAGGGAAAGCATATCATCTAAAGAAAGATACATTTGAAAATCATAATAAGAAGCGTATTATCTACTGAGGAATACGTTGGTACGGTATAATGTCTGAAGGAATTAATGTGTTTACACAGGAAGAGCAGGAGGAAGTTCTAAGGAGAATGATAAAGAAGGATTTTGGGGATACAGTTCAAGAGAAGTTAAAAACACCATTAAAGAAAGACAAGAGAAAAGATAAAAATATAGAAGATGAGGAACTTTGGTCCTTATCGGACAATGATGAGAGGACTAATAGAAGAGCTGGAGGGGAGTGCTTGATAAGAGAAAGCAAAGTAAAGAATCTGGAGTTTCAGATGATAGAAGAGGAGTCTCAAGCACTTGCACTTTAGTGGTTTCCAAAAGCGGAACACAAGGAGGGCAGGAGAACCCTGCAAAGGAGAAGCCTATTTGAATTGAACAAGATTTGGATGCAGATGTGGATGAGTATAGCCTAGATTTGGGATATGATGATGGCTACAATGAGTTTGCAAGTAACAAGACTGCTAAAGTTAATATTTAAAAGGAGGTCAGGGACCCATTGGGTCAGACATTGTTTATCCCTTCAGAGATGAGACATCTGCGCAGTTCTGAATGGTGGCCTATCAACCATGTTGCGGAATATAATAAATATTGGATCAGAAGACGGTTAGAAAGGGGAGTGAGGAATCTCATGAGAGCAGAATGTTTTTACCCGGTAATTGAATACAAGGAGACTATGACTCCTAACATGGATACAGATTTGATAACATATTTGTTTAAGTTGGGCAGAGATCCAAAGAAGGGCTTAGAAAGATCCCTCAAACAGTATGATGATAAGTTACTTGATGTATTGGGACCTATTGCAAGAATTTTTGATATGGTAGAAGAAGCTTATGTTAAGGGAATTGAGTTGGATATAAATCTTTTGCGAGGTTGGAGTCAAAGAGCAATATGTTTTCTAGGAAATGCCAATGCGGGTATCTATGCTGGGAGACTGAAAGCAGTATTATTATGTATAAGTTAGAAGTGAGTACTTGGCAAATAAACAGTCCATCGAAGAGGCTAAGGGACTTCTCTTTGAAAAGGGTTTCGTTAAAACCCTTGGGCAACATGTGCAGACTTTTACTGCCTTGGATAAGGCGTATTCTTCCATGAGGAAGGTGTTTGGAGATGGATGGAAGTTTATATGGTAGGGCCGGAAGTGGAGGGCAACCTTTCGGCCTCCCCTACTATAAGAGCCCATATAGACAGGCTAGAGGAATGTTCAGGAGAAGCATAAACTCTTTATCCCCAAAGAGGAAGAGGAAGAAGCAACAGATCAGCACAAGGAAGAGCACAGGGAAATTTTACAGGACAAGGTGAGTACGAAGAATGGTATTGGTTCTATCCAGAGAAACATAGGAAGGAGATTTAGATTTTTTATGTAGGAATGTGAGAAAATAACGAATGATCCATGGGCCATTGGGACAGTGACAGGTCTTTTAATAGAGTTTCATATGAAACCGATTCAGATGAGGGAACCAAGAGAGTTACATTTTCAAGGCGATCTGAAGAAGATTGTATCAGAAAAAATAAAAGATGTTACTGAAGGAAGCCAATAAAAAGGTAGGGGAAGAACACATTGGGCTTGTCAGCACCATTTTTTGGTAGAGAAACCAGACAAAAGTTGGAGAGCTACATTATTTTGTAACATACAGACATTTCAAGGTGGAAGGAATACATCTGTTGAGGGGCATTTTGTTAGATTTGGATTGGATGGTGAAGATAGATCTAAAAGATGCATATTTTTCGATTCTATATACCATGAAATTGAGAGGCAAACAAAGTTTTCAATTATAAACAGCAAACACTTTTGCTGAAGTGTAGAGAGAGAAAATAGACAAGTTGGTTTTGAAAGTCTTGCTATATATTATATACATGACACAACAAATATTATTGGTATTTACAGATACATTTTACTTCCTTCTCTTTCTATAGCGCTCCAGTTACTTTGTCCTTAGGATCTCTGAAAATTGGGTTATACTCTTGGACTCCAATCAGATGTTGGCGTTTAAGCTTCAGTGTCCTATAAAACATAATAATGCGTCAGGTATTGGTCCTTGCCGACATTTAAATTTTGTAGTTGTACTAATTTTCTTAAATGTTGGGTGTGCCTAGTTTGTTCCTCACTTTTGAAACATGACTCTTCTTTTACAACAGATTTGGGGCATCAAGGTTATTGAGACCGCACGGGTGATTTATTGGTAACCTTGGGATTTGGTCCATGGACGATGGGATTTGATCACAGATATATTTGCACTTTGTGAAAGAGAATCATGGGTTTGATTAATCAGAAGTTAACGTACATACGATCTTTTACTAGTTTCCTCAATGGTTGTGATAACAGTCTGACACGCTGACAGATTCAACTCAAGACTGAATTGAATATTTTAACACTCGTAAGACTGTTTTTCAATTGTCTTTTGACACTTGACTATCAGAAACCGGTTATAGCTCATGGATTTTAGTGGAGTTAATTTCTCATTATTTTTCCAAGGTTTCTGGCACAGACACAACCTAGGATATAGGTAATATTCTTGTCCTTTTCTTTACCTGTTCTTTCTTCTCCCTCTCTTTTCCTATTTACATATGTTGTATACATTTATTTGTGTACGAAAATTAAAAGTAGATATATTGTCTTGGAGTCTCTCCAATGCAATACATATATGGGATTGTATTCCAATAATAATACTTCTTGGATATACTTAAGGACATGTACTGTGGTTTAGATTCATTCATGAAATGTGAATAAGCCTGTCAGTTTGTATTATTATTACACTTGACTGTAGCTATTTGTGTCGTTCCAATATGACTATCAATACATGTTGTCTTTATGTGACAAAAGTCAATAAGTCAGTTTTATTTTGTGTAACCGTTAACCCTTTTTCTTCTGTTTAAGTCTTGTTTCACCGCATTGTTTACGCTTGTACTGACATTGACTATGTGCCATTTTTTTTAATTGTAACGTGCTTTTTATTTGTATGTTAAATGTTTTTAACAGATTATTTATATGCATCTTTGTTGTAACCTAATTGTTGCCATTCCTTTTCCTTAGCTACGTCTTCCCTACTGCTCAGACAGGATAAGTGCTGGAGTGCTTGGTGATGAATGGAATGCTGAATGCTTGGTGATGTCATAGAATGCATGGGTGCCTGGTGATCTGCTGAGTGTCAGTTGGAGTATGCAATGCTGAGCAGCAGGGAGGCTGCTCCTGGTGGGGCTATCCGCTATCTTACCTGGAAATTACCTTGTAACTAAGCTTGAATAAACCATCTATCGAATATACACCTCGGCTAATGGACTTTCAATTACAACATTTTTGGCGACGATTTGAACAAGAACCTACGTGTTGGGGAAGGAAGACTGTACAATACCCTGCTAAAGATACTGAGACTAAGGAGCCTACTGAAGAGAATGGAACTAAGCTAACTGAAACTTGAAGGAAAGGCAACGCTCTGGTCAGCCCCACCAGTGTCCCTCATCACCTGGACAGCCTGCAGCCTGGGGCGTTTGACCTTCTTGTCATCTATGACCTTCATGAACAGATGTCAGCAAGTCAAACAGTTTTCTACAAGTGGTGATGCTGCGTGCCTTGATGTGCTAAACAGACTTCTACAAGTGGTGGAAGCATAGATGCCTTGATGCTCAAACGGCCCGCAGCAGAATGAAATGCAAGTCTTTACGTACATTTAATTGGGAAGCCATGGGGGCCAAAATATCAGTGGGGCAATGCCCCCACGCCCTAAGGGACGCACCACCCCTGCGTTTCCTCTAGGATGACAAGCATGGCTGTACAATAAGGAGATCAAGGAGATCCCAACAGCGTGATTTTGTTGCAACTGACTACACATCTCTTGGGAGAACAGCTGGACTTCTACAAACTTGTTGGTATGTGATTTGTCTTTTATGCTTCGTGGACATAGCAATACTTACAGCTTGCGCTGTTGTATCAAAAATCGGAAATTTTGGGTATTGTTTTACCACCTTTTGGCCGTTAATTTTAACTGTGTGTTTAAAGTTGCGTGCTCGAGTGAGAGCCGCAACAATTGTGCATGCAGAGGCCGCGCGAAGGGAAGCATTGTGATGTCAGCTAAGGAATCCCTGATGCCGTGCGCTGAGGAGATGCATGCTGATGTCTGCTGAGGAGTTTCATGCCATGCACTGAGGAAAAGTGCGCACATCGGCGTTGTGTGCGTCAGTTCTCAGAGTCTTTTCTTGTTGTCAGCTGTTCAGCTGAGGAAGCAAGCCGCGTGCAGTTGAAAAGAGTGCTGGCGCTGGGGCGAGGCAATCATATCAGCTGTGTGCGTGTTAGTGCACCTGTCAGCGCTGCCGTTTGGAAACGGTGTACGTTCCTCCACGTCTTGTATGAGCTGTAGGGGAAGAGTATGTATCTGCGCATTGAAGGTAACAACGGGGTTTGGAATACTTACTCAGAATGGCCAGCATTGCTCTGTGTGTCTTCGACAGTTTTAATCCATTCGTACTTTCCCACAATCTGAGGACATGTTTCTCCTGCTTCTACTCTGACGTGTCTTATTCGAAGATTCAACCTAATTGGATGTCTGATTTCCATTAGAGGAAAGGCTGTCTCATAGTCTCCAAGACCTTGGAAGATCGACTACCATGGAAGAATTACTCTTAGTTGTATGTTTGGGTAGGCATCGCTCACCGAGGTCGAGGACTTGGTGTTACCTACCAGTGAAAAATTTTGTAAGGCTGTTTTCTTTATTGATGTTTTACTGCTGATTTCTTTAGTGATGCTGTCAAGTTTTAAAGTTGTACTGAATGTTTAAGTATATTGTCAATTTTACACAATGCCATGCTAAATGTTAGTTACTAGAATTTTGCTGTTTTGTGTGGAGTGTTTAATTTAAAATGATCCTCCCTCAGGAGTTCAGGAGATTGTGTGGCTCTAAATCTGTACGTAACCAGGTGTGTCTCCCTTGGAGCTGAGTGGTGAATTTTATGTGTTGTCCTGTTTCAAGGATGAGCGAATGGGTGAGTGTGGGTTTGAGGGTTGAAAGAGACCCTTTGTGAGGGTTGAAAGACGCCTATTGTTACCTAGTGTTACAAGTGTTCTACTTAAGGGCTTAAGGAGAAGTGTAGGGGCTGTGCGCTGTACCCTTGTACAGAGTTGTAGGGTGGTGAGTACCCTAGTGCAGAGTTGTAGGGTGGTGAGTACTCTGGTGCAGAGTTGTAGGGTGGTGAGTACCCTAGTACTGAGTTGTAGGGTGGTGAGTACCCTAGTGCAGAGTTGTAGGGTGGTGAGTACCCTAGTGCAGAGTTGTAGGGTGGTGAGTACCCTAGTACTGAGTTGTAGGGTGGTGAGTGCCCTAGTGCAGAGTTGTAGGGTGGTGAGTACCCTAGTGCAGAGTTGTAGGGTGGTAAGTACCCTAGTTCTGAGTTGGTGGGTTGGATGTACCACAGTGCTGAGTGGCTCCACTTGCGTGTTGTGTTGCAGGTGTGTGTATTTGATTACTGTGTGAAGTATGTTTGCCTGAGATTCTTGTTGGGTCAGAGGTACAGGGTGTGTTGCGTGTTACGTCTCATCCTCTTTGGTCTCGGTATGCTTGTATGTTTATGTTCCCTAAGGAAGGGGGATGGGGTAAATCTTAATGTATTTAATTGATTCAGGAAGTGGTGATTGCTTTAGGAGTTATTGTTTGCTTCAGGTATATTCTGTCAATTGTTTTCCATGATTTTAATGCATGTATACAATAGGAATGTTCCATCAATCTTTTGTGAATTTAATGTATTTAATGATTTGGCAATGTAACTTTATCCTCTACTTTCTTCCTTTTGGTTTATATGCACATTTCCGTCTTTTGCATTATTTCTGCTTATAGTTTCCCTAAGGAAAGGGGATGTGTTGTAACCTAATTGTTGCCATTCCTTTTCCTTAGCTACGTCCTCCCTACTGCTCAGCCAGGATAAGTGCTGGAGTGCTTTGTGATGAATGGAATGCTGAATGCTTAGTGATGTCATAGAATTGATGGGTGCCTGGTGATGTGCTGAGTGTCAGTTGGAGTATGCAAAGCTGAGCAGCAGGGAGGCTGCTCTAAGTGGGGCTATCCGCTATCTTACCTGGAACTTACCTTGTAACTAAGCTTGAATAAACCATCTATAGAATATACACCTCGGCTAATGGACTTTCAATTACAGCAATCTTCTTGGTATGTTTTCAGCCCTGAAGAAGCCTATGTTTAGGTGAAACACATTGGATGCGGCTGCACACTTTTTTCTGTTTGAAGAAGAATAAGAATAATAGAAAGCAAGACTTTCAAAGCCAACTCGTCTATGTTCTCTCTCTACACTTCAGCAAACATGTTTGCTGTTTATAATTGAAAACTTTGGTTGCCTCCCAGTTTCATGGTATATATTGTCTAGAATGTGACCAACTTGGTAGCGGATCACTTGAGGTTGTCAACGAATGGTGCTTATCGAATTTGTGATTACTTTGGGTGGTGCAGTGACTAAGTTCCCTAGCTGCCAATGTTTGTTCAATAATTTTCGATTCCAGTTGCACAGGAGAGTCAAGGCTTTCTTTAATTCAGATAGAATGGGCAGTTGTACCAATTCAGATGTCTTCCCTTTGGTCTGTCATCTATACCATGGTATTTTTCAAAGGATAACTCAGGATTGGTTCCCTTCGGTTATGGAAATGGTAAATGAAATTGTAAAGGACGAGCCATTGTTCATTCGGGCATGCAACGGGCTTTTGGAAGATATAGAAGGAGGGGAGCATCTTCAAGTATAGTCAGGATTGCTCAACCCTCTAGTTTGGAAGATTTCAGGAGATCAGGAAGATTTAATGCGTTATCAGGAGATGCTTCAAAATTACTCTTTGAACCATGGGCACCAGGAACAAGGAAAAGGTATAGGTGTGCTTGGAACATCTGGCTACGTTGATGCTTGGTGAGGAATTTGAATCCCATGGAGGCAGATGAGCTTATGATAGCTAAATGTTTAGCAAAGCTGTTTGTAAAAGGACTGAGCTGTAGGACATTAAGGGGCCGATTCCGATTCGGGCCGGAAATCTCTCCGACCGAGCCGGACTCGGAGAGATTTCTGACCGAATCGGACCCTAGCAGCCCGACCGAACGAGTACGATGCGCACGTATGCCATCGGACCCGATTCGGTCGGACTCCCATTGAAGTCAATGGGAGCCTGTCGTACAACGCGTATGCGGGCTCCCATTGACTCAATGGGTGCGAGGCGAACAAGGGCGCCCCCTACAGCGTGTACACGGCGAAGCGACTTGCGCCGTACACGCACAGGTAGGGGGGACCCATGGGTCCCCCCTGTGTGCGACTTGCGTGGCTACGCGTACAGGGGGGTCCGACACGGACCCCGAAGTACGGCTCCGACTGCTCCTTCGAGCTGGACGGCGTGAGTCGGTCGGACTGCTCGCGGCGCGCATCGTACTTGCCCGGCCGGGGAACGTCTCCATTGCACGGTGCGAGGCGTGTCCGAGCGAGTCGGTCGGAGCGGTCGGCTTTCGCGTACGAGTCGGTCGGTGCGTTTGGGTCTCGCGAACGAGTCGGTCGGAGATTTCGCATCGTACTCGCTCGCCCGGACGCGCGTACGAATCAGTCGGGAAACAGGGCTCCGAATCGGATCCGGTTCAGCCGGATCTGATTCGGAGCCCTACCGGCCGAGATCGGAATCGGCCCCTAAATTGTTACGGATCAGCTAATGCAGCTGGGTATTCCCTTGTGTTTTGGCATGTCCGTGGGAAGAAGTCCGCTGATTTGTCGAGTTATGAAAGGAATGAGAATTAAGAAACCCCCAAGGGCAAAATATGATAAACTTTGGGATGTTGGACAGTTTTTTTTATTTATTTGCAAGTAATAATATTATCCAAGTAAAAAGTATTTGAATACTAGGGACTTGACATGGAAGTTAGCTACTTTGCTGCACTTGATATCCTTTAAGAGAGAATCCGATGCAAGAGAATAGATTTTATCAACCTGGAGGGGAGTTTTTTAAATCTGGAAAATAACTAAAACTACGTTGCAATCTGTTTTCTGTCATAGGTTTGATGATCATCCAAAACTGTGTGTGGTGAGATGTCTCAAAGAGTATGAGCTAAGAGTGAGTGAACATAGAAGTGCAGGAGTAGATCGGTTGTTGATCTGCTATGTGAGACCGTATGGTGCAGTTTCACCCACATTCTCGGTGGATGAAGAATGTAATGAGAGAAGCAGGAGTGAATTTGAATTTGTTTACAGCACATTCAGTAAGGGGATATTTGGCAATAAAGATTTACAATGCAGGGGTAAGGTTGGGAAAAAGTATGAAGGCCACGGATTGGTGTAATGATGAGGTTTTTAGGAAATTATTTTTTAAACCAATCAAGCATGTTGTAGGCTTGGCATTAAAAGGCTTTGAACATGCATAATGCTAGCCTCCTGTCTTGGCATAAAATGGTGATTCGCAGAGGTTTCTTTGTACAGAGAATCGTGAGTTTATTAAAGACAAAGAGGCTAGTATTATCCTTCCCTCCCACCCATGGAGGCGAGGACTGGACAAGAAATGGTACTTAAAGTAGGTCAAGCCAAATAACTTGTATAACTGTGCAGATTGAATTGTGAAAACAAAATTGGTATTTTTGGAGAGACATAACGTTTCTTTCAGAATTGTTTTATGTTTTTCAGACATTCAGTAGAAGACAACAATAAAAAGAAGATGGAGAATTTCAGGACAAGTGGAGTAAAGAACATTTTCGCAAGAAAGCGGCAACAAAAGAGGAAGAGAATGGAGTTCAAGGGACTTAAAGGAGGATTGGAATTCTATTTGATTATGAGTTCATGTTGTGTTCTAAATTGGAGCTCTTAAGGTTGCTGCTCAGAAGTGGTGAATAAAAGGTTGATGCATAATGCTGGCCTCCTTGTCTTTAATAAAATCATGATTCTCTATACAGTGAAACCTCTGAGAATCACCAGTTCCTTCCAATACATCTCTATAAGTGCATAATCCCACCAAATGTGTAGGAAAGATCCCTTGGCCTACTCAAATTTCCAGCAAAGTGCTGGAGTGTTCGGGTACATTTTGGGGAGACGGGCTGGCATTGAATACCAATGATACATTATTTTATAGGTGGATTCTCTCAGAGAAATGCTGCGTAGTGTTATAGGAATGTCATGCCATAGTTGATCCCAGGTTTTGGCTCCCAAAGGTTCCCCTAGGGCTGTGTACCAGCTGGAATGGTAGGGTTGGGAGAGAATTGGCTTTGAGTCTTGCATAGTCTTGTACAACTTGGATATAAGCCCTTTGTTGCCTGAGAAGGACCTTAAGAGGTCCTCAATGGGTATGCGGGTCACTCCTCATGCGTTAAATGGGTGTAGGGCCCAATGGCACAATTGGATATATTAGAGTCTGGTGGTCTCGCGGAAATGGTATTCCCGGGAACACTGTTCAAAAGATTTGATTGAACCATTATAAATTACATCCATGAGTATGCTGAAGTTGCCATCCATTCAGCTAGTGAAGGCTCTAAGGTCCTGGGCAGGGGTGAAATCAGGATTTTGGGCGATACGTGTGTCAAGGGAGGGGAAGGTCGTGAAGCCCTTTTTAGTGGCAAGTCAGTCCCAGATATCCAGGACTGTTCTCGTTGGAGTGTAGACACTTTTGAGGTGAGCTGTACAAGGCAGCCACACCAGGTCCCATATGGGGCGCAGGCTAACGCCCTGTCCATATGGAACAATATATCAAGATTTGACAATCAATAAATCAGTCAGTACTTGTATAGCACGGCTAATCACCCGTGAGGGTATCGAGGCGCTGGGTTTAGTCGAAAAGCCAGGTCTTGAGTCTGTTCCTGAAGTCCGTCAGCAAGGGTGAAGTTCGGAGGTGAGACAGGTGATTTGTACTCTAATACCCCAAATTCTTCTCTGTGTTACCTCGGTCCATGCGAACAACCTCCCTTCTCGAACCATGACCACTACCTCCTCCCCTCTCCTGATCCCTCCCATTACCCGTCCTCTCTCTTTTCCTTCTCTCCCTAGCCGAGGGACAGATGCCCAAAGCCAGTTACCCATAAAGCACTGTTGCTCTTCACAGTGAGATACTAATGTCTTGGGGATTACCCACTCTATCCAAACTTGTCCTTCCTCATTCCCTCTGCCTTCCATCCTGCCTTCCTCTCTGCTCAGCCCTCTTTTCTACCTCCTGCTTCTTCGGCACATTGAGGCAACCATATAGGGGCTTGAAGAGCTGTGCAAATAAGCAGCATCCCATCTTAGGTCAGCCAGAGCCAACAAAAAAGTCCCTTACTTTTACATTAAAAATTCATTCATTAAAAACCTTTTGCTTTGAAGTATTACATTACTTTCTGGATTTCTGTACATTGCAATGAGTAGTTCTCTTTCTGATTCTTTATTTCTGGGCATATGTTAGTCTCTCTTTCACTCACTCTCTATGTATATGGAAGTTTCTCCTTATTGACCACTTTTTTCTGGGTTTCATTTTCAAATTTCCCATGTTGGCTCCTCTGTTCCCTCTCTTCCTCTCCTTTCCCTTTGGTTCACTTCCAAGCTCATCTCCTCCATGACCTCTGCAACATGCCCTCAAAAGGTGCAGTTTCTAGTAAGATACTGCAAAGAGAATGTTAAGAAGCACAAAAAGCTACAAATCCCAGAAGCCTGCTCTCTCAGATTATGAACCGCAGGACGTGGATCATCAAAGTCAACTCAGCCATGTCCAGCAATTACCACAAGCAGGAGGGGTGTTGGTTACAATTCAAGCCTTACGGGCTTGAGCAGTGAATACCGGGGTATTAACGCACCCGAGATAAACATAAACAGGGCACATCAATGGTATTTAGGTCCTTGACCATAAACATAACATTCCCTTAAGAATGGTGTAAAAACTCATATTTCACAGGAACGATATCATACAATTAATGATTTATTTTAAAATTTGGGGAAATTACTTTAACCACCATGAATTACATATTTAAACCATTGACACACCTAGAACTGCATACTACTCTAATTAGTGTTATCATGTGGTACTGCTTTCAAAACACATGGGGGAGATATTCGCAAGAACGTGCGATAAACATCGCCAAAATAGGCTAACGCAATTTTTCATATCGCCGTCTATTGCGGGAAAATAACTCTGTGTCAACGTCGTATTCTCAACACGGCGGTAACATGCGATAGTTTCCCTATAACGCCTCAAATGTCCACGATACAACTACCGCGACGGCGATAAAAAAGGAAACCTGAACGTGAAAAAAGTTGCGATGGGCCCAACTGAGATAAAAATCCAGCGAAAAGCAGCGCCAGGCCCGCAAGTCCCACAAGTAAGGCGGGAAAAATCACTATAAAAGCGGCAAAAATGAAATACAAATAAAACACAAACAACTGCGAAGCACCTTGGAGGTAGCCGGAGCAAGCACAGAGGATAACCCGAACCCCACAAGCCCCACGGAGGACCAGCCTGGGACCTGGGGGTCAGGGAAGGGCAAGGAGAAGAAGAAGAGGAAGACACGGTTCAGTCCGCAGAAAACAGGATCCTGATTACAGAGGTGACAGAAAACCATCAACAACTGTTTGTCACCTCCACTGTGTCATTGGCAACAAAAAATGGAATATGGCAGTCCATCGTGGACAAGGTGAATGCAGTCGGAGTGCTGAGGAGGACAATGGAAGAGGTCAAGAGGCGCTGGAATGATTGTGAAGCGCAAAACCAAGCTGAAACTCGCCAACAACCGCAAAGCAGCAATGCAGACTGGGGGTGGGAGTCCTGCGCCACAGGAGGAGCTGGATGAGATGGAGGAAATGGTGTACACAGTCATCAGTGTGGAGACGGTGGCAGGAGTCGGAGGACCGGACACTGCTCAACATGACCTGACACAACAGCAACAGGGTGAGTAACCACCAGGGACTGCGGGGACGGGGGGAGATGGGCACAATGGCACACATGCACAAGTAAGTACAGCACATCTGCGGACAAACCATGCCCAAGAATCACAACTCCGGCCAAGAGCCCAATTTACCCAAGTCTGCAACAGCTCAGCACTGTATAAGCACTGAAGTGAAAGGCACACCGCCTGAAAGGGATAAGGACCAGCCAAATCAGAGCTGAAGGGGCAAATCACCCACAATTCAGCACACACACATAACACTCAGAGCACCTCAACATTTACAACAAAGTGGACCAAACTGCAACACTTTCACAACAGAACAGAGGACACAACTGCTGCCACTTGTGTGTAGAAAATGGCCATTCGCATTTCGCATAGCAGGAAACTGTGAGATGATAATGGACAAATACAACCTCACATCCGTGATGGTGGCGAAATGTCAACTGACCAGCATTAAATAGGCATCTCCACACAAACAGTCACAATGTACATTGACATGCAGTCTGTTTGTAAACTTGGCCAATGCTTCAACATACATGTGAACACAATGTCAAACTGCATCTCCCCTTCACATTGCAGAGGGAGAATCATCACCTCCTGCAGAGCAGACTGTACTCTTCATCACCGATGATGAAGAGGACCTACACACCATCGACCCCGACGCCCTCCAACAGCTCATGGACACCCTCAGCACCCCACCCCCAGGAGCAGGGCAGCCCAGCTGCATCGAGGAGAACCCACCCCCTGCATAGACCACACAGCAGGAAGCACCCACCACCACGGCCGTCTCCCAGGATCCCCACGACCAACACATGGCATTCCAACGCCGTGTGTCGCAGGGCCAGAAGGGGATGGCAGAGCAGGTGCGGGTGGGGTTTGACCTCATGGCAGACAAACTAGTTGCCATACGTGGGTGTCCAAGTCCCATCAGGGACCACCTCCAGGCCCTAACGGACGGTAAATAGACATAATATCGAAAAAAATATATCGAATGGACAAAATATCGAGTCCAAAATATAGAATGGGCATAATATCGAATGGACACAATATAGGGGCCGATTCCGATTCGGGCCGGAAAACGTACCGACCGACTCGGAGCCGGAATTCATTCCGACCGACACGTACCGGTACAGCCCGACCCGCAAAGTACGATGAGAAGCGTGCAAAATCCGACCGACGCGTACGGAACACAAGCCGAACGACCGAACCGCGCGGAAAACAGCTACCCGCTGGAAAACCACGCGAATCGAACCGACCAACACGCACCAGGAAGAATCCCGAACGAAACGTACCCACGAACTCCTACCTGCCAAGTACGATGCAAAGCGTGGAAAACACGACCGAGTCGCACGGGGCCCAAGCCGTACGACCGACACGCACACAAAACTGCGAGCCGAAGCAACCCAAAACACCGCAACCGACGCGTACGCAGCACAGAAAACAGCACAAACACAGCGTGAACGAATCTGAGAGGCTCGCACGAGACAACTGCAGGGTCCGACTCGGTCAGAAGAACGTCTCCTACATGCACAAAAAGAACTAAGTAAAAAACACACAAAAAAAGGCCAAACAAGCAATTACAAAGCCAATAAATACTGGGGGGGGGACACACCCACAACTCCACCCATATAAAGGACACAAATCCCTACCATGATCCTTTGCAAATTCAAATTACCTGCCAGCACTCAACACCAACAGACAGCAACCACACACACACTCACAGCTCATCCATCACACAAGCCACACACCAGCAGCACCTCAACAAATAGCACCCTCACATACACCCAGCAAAACACACACTCACACACCCTTACTTGCACACCAACACACACATCACTCACCATCACCACCCATCACCATGCCCCCAAAGAAGAATCATAAGTTCCTAGATAGTGAATTGGAAGTCCTGGTAGATGAAATCCTCAGGGTAGAGCCACAGCTGTTTGGTACACTGGTCCAACAGACACCCATGGCGCAGAAAACCAAGATGTGGGAGAGGATTGTTGACAGGGTCAATGCACAATCACCATGTTTGCGCACAAAGGGAGACATCCAGAACAGGTGGTATGACGTGCGCAGGAGGGTCAGGGAGCTGTTGAAGAAGGACTACCTCTTGAGCCAACACACCGGCAGTGGCCCTCCTGCCAAACCAGTATACCTCAGGCCCTGGGAGGAGAAGGTACGGGCCATCCTACCACCAGTGAGCGTATATGGACTAGAAAACATCCCAGAGCCTGGTGAGTGCACAACAAATGTACACAATATTGTGCGACAATACACACACATCACTGTCAAGGGGAGAGTCAAACCATGCACCCTTAGCAAATACACAGCAACCAAAACAGAATCATCCCAAAATGTGTATGTCAGTCAGATAAACACAATACATGCCATCTCATAGTGATATGTAACTGTGTCATGACATGTACAAACCCAACAACAAATAGAGCTAGGCAGTGGCACAAATCTAACCAACAAACACAGTCAGATATGTAGCCACCACTAGAACACCACCTCACAGGGAAGCTCACTGAAAGGAAGGAATTCTGTGTATGCTGGGCAAGTCAGTGTAGCCAATAGCATCATGGGAGTCGTAGTCACAGATATTGCCCACCCTCACAATGCGCACATCAACACCACCATGAACCATGCCCACATCACAGGGAGTGGAAAACAACTGACAAGATGGCTGACACTGGCCACTGCTGTGGGGAGCACAAGGCCCTGCTGGGAACTGGGCACCACCAACAGCAGGACACCACTGTCAGCCATCTTGCCATTGCTGTCACACTCACACACAGTGAAGTACACTCAAAAGGAAGGAAGTATGGGCATGCTGGGAAGGGGGGTGGAGGCAATAGCATGGTGGGAGTGGTAGTCACAGATATTGCTCACCCTCACAACTGTCCCATCAACACCACCCTGAACCATGCGCACATCACAGGGAGTGGAAAAGAACTGACAAGATGGCTGACACTGGGTACTGCTGTGGGGAGCACAAGGCCCTGCTGGGAACTGTGCACCAACCAACAGCAGGACACCACTGACTGACATCCTGAAAGACAACTTGCACTCCCTGCAATAGAAGCACGTTCCATGGTGGGATATCTGGCTGGGTGGGAAGGAGGACTGACACCTCAGACCATATTTACAAGCAGCTTTTCACACCCCCCTTAACACAAACTACACACAACTCACCTGGGAGAATGCATTGCCTCAAACACACAAATCAAATATCCCACAAAGAACCACAACCCTGGGTCATGCTGTGTGAAGCACAGGGACACACATGGGACTTGTAGCAAAACTAACCCCAGGATAACACTGTCAGCCATCTTGTCAGCACAGGCACACAACCCCACAGGGAAGCAGAGTCAAAAGGAAGGAAGCATGGGCATGCTGGGAAGGGGGTGGAGGCAAAAGCATGATGGGAGTGGTAGTCACAGCCCAACATCCCCCACCCACATGGCCCAGCAAGATCACACCCAAGCATGCACACCTCACAGGGAGTCAAAAGCCACATCAAAGATGTCTGACACTGGTGCAATGTTGTGGGGAGCACAAGGCCCTGCTGGGAACTGGGCACCAACCAACAGCAGGACACCACTGTCAGCCATCTTGCCATTGCTGTCACACTCACACACAGTGAAGTACACTCAAAAGAAGGAAGTATGGGCATGCTGGGAAGGGGGGTGGAGGCAATAGCATGATGGGAGTGGGAGTCACAGATATTGCTCACCCTCACAATGCGCACATCAACACCACCATGAACCATGCCCACATCACAGGGATTGGAAAACAACTGACAAGATGGCTGACACTGGCTACTGCTGTGGGGAGCACAAGGCCCTGCTGGGAACTGTGCACCAACCAACAGCAGGACACCACTGACTGACATCCTGAAAGACAACTTGCACTCTCTGCAATAGAAGCACGTTCCATGGTGGGATATCTGGCTGGGTGGGAAGGAGGACTGACACCTCAGACCATATTTACAAGCATCTTTTCACACACCCCCCCTTAACACAAACTACACACAACTCACCTGGGAGAATGCATTGCCTCAAACACACAAATCAAATATCCCACAAAGAACCACAACCCTGGGTCATGCTGTGTGAAGCACAGGGACACACATGGGACTTGTAGCAAAACTAACCCCAGGATAACACTGTCAGCCATCTTGTCAGCACAGGCACACAACCCCACAGGGAAGCAGAGTCAAAAGGAAGGAAGTATGGGCATGCTGGGAAGGGGGGTGGAGGCAATAGCATGATGGGAGTGGCAGTCACAGATATTGGTCACCACCACAACTGTCCCATCAACACCACCCTGAACCATGCGCACATCACAGGGAGTGGAAAAGAACTGACAAGATGGCTGACACTGGGTACTGCTGTGGGGAGCACAAGGCCCTGCTGGGAACTGGGCACCACCAACAGCAGGACACCACTCACTGACATCCTGAGAGTCAACCTGAACCCACTGCAAGGGTGGCATGCTTCATGGTGGGATAACTGGGCTGGGGGAGAAGGAGGTCCGGATGTCAACCAAATACAACCCATGCAGACCATGTACACACCCCAACATTCAAATTGAAATGCTCAAAGTATGCAGGACAATGTGCTACACCAATATCAACCTCTGACTGTGACAACTCAGGACAATGCAATGTACAGGCCTGCATCCAGAGGTACAGTCACAACTGTCAGGTGTGTCAACCATTGATGCCTGCAGAAACATAACATACAATGTGTGTGTCTCCCAAAAACAGATGATGATGGGGACACAGCAGCAGACGCTGAGGAGTCCCTGTCCCAGGATCCAGGGGAAACGGAGCTCACTGGTGTGGAACAGCCTCTGCCCTCCTCGGATGACGAAGACCTACCTGGCACCTCCGGAGCGAGTTAACATGCAGCACCAGCAGGACCACCAGCTGCACCCCCTGCACCCACCACTCCAACGACTGACAACACACAAACCACCCCTGCCGACACGGACAGACCAAGGACCACCACCACCACCAGCACACGGACCCCTGCCCAACGTGGGGCTATGGACACCAACACCACCAACAACCCCCAAGGGGGCCCAGGATCACCTGTGCGTGCCACCTCAGGTACTGCACGTGTCGCCAAGGGAGGTGGGAGGGGTGGTAGACATAGGTCGCTGCTCGCAGAGGGGTCTGGACTGCATGATGACCCACAACTGGTACGCATAGCCGATGCGTACCAGACCAGCACCGGAGAGTTCAGCCAGGTAGTGGGGATCCTCATGGACATACGACAGCAGCAGGCTGCCCATCATGCACGCTTGGACTTACACATGTCCCGCATGGAGTCCAAGTGGGACACACTGCAAGAGATGACGGCGGTGCATAGGGACATATTATAATGCCTCCGCCAGATGAGCAGCAACATGTCAACACCTCCCTGTGTGCCCACAACATCTGGTGCTGAAACAACTGCAACTGCCACAGGGTGGGAGGATGACTCTGGCGGAGAGTCCCCTGCATCGCAGCAGCCTGCACTTGAGGGTCCCCCCCGAAAAAGAGGGGTCGTCCGAGGAAGGGCAACTGAGAGGCCGATGGCCATGCGCAACCACCAGGAAGCCAAAACCTGTGCTGGATAATCACCTTTGTGCGCAAATTGTACACCCTGTTGAATGCAACACAACTCCCCACATGACATGGGGAGTACAAGTTGGACCAATGTATCAGATGACTGTGGACTTTACTCAGGACATTTCTGCTACCAGGACTTCCAAATCATCTAGGAACTTTGGATTACAATCACAATGTACAGCACCCACCATCCTGTGCACCATACTCACACATGTATGACAATAAACACAGTAATACACCATACCTGCCTCTGTTGTGATTCAAATGTGGTTTCTGTCATGGAGATGATGACCTGTGAAATTACACTGTGCATGCTAACTGCCACAGCAAGTACAACACAGGCATGTGAGTCATGGCAACGTGACACATATGAGGGAGACACACCACCAGGGCTACACAACATATACACACCAAGGCCACCTGACTCATCGCCTACACTGATGTTGGCAGGAAATACGGTGCAATGCACAGACACAACACCTATTCACAGTCTTTGTCAACTAGCCCACTGGTGCAGTAAGCAAATGTCAGTCAGATGTGTGACCACAGACAACGCACATCACAAAGTGAAGCACAGGTTTATTACACATTTGCAACATGTTGTAACCACTACAGATGCACGGTAATCCCACCTGGCAGTGGGCACACAGTCAACAAGTGTAGAAGGAAGGAAGTCCATGGGTGTGGCGCACATCACCTGTAGGGATACAACAGCTACCACCCTGGAAGTTCAATCACGGTGTTGGGGGATCACAGTTGACCAAACAACTCTGAAAGTACCCTGTGAAGGACAGAAATGACACACAGTCAAAAGCACTGAAGAACAGGACAGAACTGCAATACTCATGCCCAATATATGTCACAAGATACCCACCCAGAACCACGTTAGCATGTCAACACTGTTGGGGAGTACAGACTACCTGTAAGGACACATCGCTACACGCATACAGTCATGTAGCACATGGCCACACTCAAACAGCACCAGAGCACCACCAACACATATCATGCATACTCACATCATTGACATGACATCTCCGGATACTCACATTCAGCTGAAGAAGTTGGTGATGAGCTGTGTGCGGACATCACCATCATCATCATCATCACCATCACTGGCATCGTGGTCCAGGCCAGGATCCTCCACAGGTGGCGGATGTTGATCATCGTCATCCAGGATGAGAGGCAACTCCTTCCGCACAGCCAGGTTGTGTAGCATGCAGCAGACGATGACAATCTTGCACACCTTTGCTGGGGCATATGGGAGGGCCCCTCCTGTCTTGTCCAGGCAGCGGAAGCGGCTCTTCAGGAGACCAAATGTCCGCTCAATGACACTCCTGGTCCGACCATGTGCCTCATTGTAACGCATCTGGGCTGGTGTCACAGGGTTCCTGAGGGGTGTCAGCAACCACGGCATGTTGGGGTATACAGAGTCACCTACATACAGACAATTGCACATTAGCTGAGTTGGAAAAGAGGGTGGAACACAACATTGCAGAACACACACAATGGTACATACTCAGTACACACCAACAAGCCAGGCACGCTGGTTCCGCATCTGTGACATCATCCTCGGGGTGCGACTACTCCTCATCACGTAGGCATCGTGTGCAGAACCGGGGAAACGGGCACACACGTGTGAGATGCTCATATCTGCAAGACATACCACCAGTGCATTGACCGAATGGTAGTGCTTGCGGTTCCTGTATGCCTGCTCTTGGGCCTTTGGTGGTACCAAAGCCACATGTGTCCCATCAATGGAGCCAAAGACATGCGGCATCCTCCCTAGGGCATAGAAGTCACACTTCACGTCAGTGAGTTGTTGAAGTCTAGGGAAATAGATGTACTGGTTCAGGTATCTCAACATAGCCTCCAAAACATCGCGGAGCACACGGCTGAACATGGTCTGTGACATCCTACCAGCAGACGCCACAGTGTGTTGAAAGGTACCGGTGGCAAAGAAGTGTAGGGCTGCCATCACCTTCACCTTGGGGGTCAGCGCTGTGGGGTATGTCCGGCCAGGTTGCAAATGTGGGGCCAACCGCACCGCCAATTCCTCAATCAGTGGCCTGGTGAAGCGGTACCGTCGGATGCAGTCCCGTTCAACCACTGTTGCAAGGTCAGGGAATGGTCGATGGACAGCTGGTGCCCTGCAGTGCATAGGTGAAGAAAGAAAGATTGTCAGTCACCCCACATATGTGGCATAGACCAGACTCAATAGCACATGATACACCATTACGAGACACAAGTACATGATGCGTGTGCCGTTCCGTAAGGACATGTATGGCACCTACATGGCTAACATCTAACATCACAGTTCAACATGTTCCCTCAACAAGTCCCAGGTTGTGCTATGGGATATCATTAGGCTGTGTCACAGTACCCATGTACTGCTGCCACATTCCAAACACACACCACAGTGACATGTGAGGACAGATGTGCCCCAGGCATCACAGCTCATCGACAGGTAGATTCCCAGGGAACCGTGTATTGCCACATGGACACTGGCATGACATGGTGCATCATGAATACACCACAGCAAAACAACCATGACTCCCACAGGTAGTGGTCCCTGTTGCCTCGTCAGGACAGACATGGACGTCTGTGACACACACACGCACAACATCAAAGTTCATGCACAAACAACGTGGATGTGGAGACTGTCTCACATTGTGCACATGGAATCAGAGACATTGTAAACACAACATGCACACAGACTGTGGAGGACCATCACTATTGTGTCAATGGGTCACCCTGGGACGTACATACCATCCCACATGGGACTCAGGGGGTATGTGACATGACATACACATACACCACCGTGAAATGTGACCATGCCACATGCTCAGGAATGAACACTTGCACATCACAGTGGTCATGTGCACGACACACCAAGGATCCTGTCCCCATGAACACGTGCACAGCCTGGGAGTGGCTGCCCCGAAGTGACACCCACAGAACAACATGTGCACCACCATACACGGAATAGGTAATGCAGCCTTACATGCCTTAGGATACAGTGTGGACAGGCTGTGGTGTTGTAGGTGTGCCCCTCACTCCCTGGGAAGTATATGTGGCTGGCATATGTTCACCTGTGACAGGCATGGTGACATATGCCAGTGACTTGTCCAGGGACGCGTTGTACAGCAATGGACCGATCGGTGTTCCCGGCCGGCCCATTGCATACAATGTGAGCGGGTACGCGTTGAACAGCAATGGACCGATCGGTGTTCCCGGCCGGCCCATTGCATACAATGTGAGCGGGTACACGTTGAACAGCAATGTACCGATCGGTGTGCCCGGCCGGCCCATTGCATTCAATGTGAGCGGGTACGCGTTGTATCGCGGGTACGTGTTGAACAGCAATGGACCGATCGGTGTGCCCGGCCGGCCCATTGTATTCAATGTGAGTGGGTACGTGTTGTATCGCGGGTACGCGTTGAACAGCAAAGGACCTATCGGTGTTCCCGGCCGGCCCATTGCATTCAATGTGAGCGGGTATGCGTTGAACAGCAATGGACCGATCGGTGTGCCTGGCCGGCCCATTGCATTCAATGTGAGCGGGTATGCGTTGTATCGCGGGTACGCATTGAACAGCAATGGACCGATCGGTGTGCCCGGCCGGCCCATTGCATTCAATGTGAGCCTGTACGTGTTGTATCGCGGGTACGCGTTGAACAGCAATGGACCGATCGGTGTTCCCGGCCGGCCCATTGCATTCAATGTGAGCGGGTACGCGTTGAACAGCAATGGACCGATCGGTGTTCCCGGCCGGCCCATTGCATTGAATGTGAGCGGGTACGCGTTGAACAGCAATGGACCGATCGGTGTTCCCGGCCAACCCATTGCATGCAATGTGAGCGGGTACGCGTTGAACAGCAATGGACCGATCGGTGTTCCCGGCCGGCCCATTGCATTCAATGTGAGCGGGTACGCGTTGAACAGCAATGGACCGATCGGTGTGCCCGGCCGGCCCATTGCATACAATGTGAGCGGGTACGCGTTGTATGCGCAATACGCGTTGTACAGCAATGGACCGATCGGTGCGCACACATTGGCTATGGCCTGGCCTGGCAACGGACGCGTTTTCAAATCTTTAACGAGTCTGATGCTGTGAATTCAGTTGGTCACCCACAACAATGTTGCAAATTCATGGGTGGCATGAAGTTGAACTTTTGAAGGATGCTGTGGGCGTGTATTAGTGCTGCTATTCCATGGATTGGTCAGATTCAGAAGATGCAAACGACTTGGACCTGTCACTTTGGACACATGGGACAGTATCTGCCTCTGCAGCATACATATAATGCTGGCTGTTCCCCTGAGAGCTCACTTGCCTCCACTACATGCTCCAGGACGACATCTGCCACCACCACTGCTGCTGTACCTGCACCCTCTGGATCCTGCAATGGCACGTACTGTGGAGAGAGCCCCAGCCTTCAGCACTGAGGAGAACCAGGCCCTGCTGGACAGCCTCCTTCCACAGTACAGCAAGCTGTATGGGAAAGCAGGGGAGCAGATGAGTGTGCTGTCCACTGCCTTACTAAATGTGCATGTTGTCTGACTAGCAAGACTTACAGTCTGCACGCCACTGGCTAGCAGGCTCACTGAGTAGTTGTCACCCCCCATAGTGTGTAGTAACATGCACTGAACAGGTATAGCGCAGTGACAGTGCATTTAAACACGGTTTTACTATCCAGGCAATGATACCATGTAGTAACTGCTGGCAAACGGTCCATAGCCATCGTTGCACTGCCTGTGTACATCATGTGCCCCTGTGATTGAGACATGTATATCCAACTGTGTAATGCATGGATATGTTGAATGTGTAGTAATGGCATTTTCACTTTGTCATCCTCACAGGTTGATGCCCACCAGAAGCGGCAGATATGGCTGACCATCGTCTGGGCAGTGAGATCCGTGGGGGTCTACAAGCGCCGGATCCGCAACTGCCAGAAGAGGTGGCAGGACCTTCGGGGCTGGACCCGGAGGATCGCACGGGTCCAGCTGAAGCTGTCGCCTCCTCGCAGGAGGGGCGGACACCGGACCCTGACCCCCACATGCTCAGGATCCTGGCGGTGGTCTTCCCTGATCTGGATGGGCAGCTGAAGGCCAGAGAGCAGCAAGGAGGGGGCGAGTCCATGACTGCATTGTGAACTTTGTCTGCCATGCTATGTGCCCTCCTCTGGCCTGGTTAAACTTCCACAGTACATCAGTCATGTGGTCCAGGACCCATGTCCCTCAATTGTGCACTGCCCACTCCTCATCTGATACCCAGGTGTGGCCCTTACAGTCAGGGAATTGTGTCACTTGGGTACTGTGTCCTTGCATTTTGCTCAGCTCAAGGTGGGGGACAGCATTTGTTCCCCTAACTCTGTGGTGGGCATCATGGGTGGGTCCATTGCTTACACAATGCCTGTGTTCTGACATGTAATCTGCGTGTTACTTTGATATGTGGTCCAATTGCTGAGCTGATCCACCACATGTGCCTGGGGTATCTGGCACACACCCATGCTGCGGTTGGGTACAATGTTTGGGCCCCAGGAGTGTGTATATTACGTGTGTCACACATACTTAGCCACCTGCCTACTGTCCAGGGCTCATCCCTCATTCACGTGGGGCAGGACAGTCATGCCTACTCCAGGCCATACAATACACTCTGTACTCCCACTCATGTGTATTTTGGGAAAAAGGGGGACCCCTACAAATACAATGTGCTTGCTAATCGCAGGGAAAAAGACTCTTAGGTAAAGAGATAATAGCAAGCTTTCATTTAAATCTGGAGTTAAAACATTCTAGGTATCATGTAAACAGATATAACCACACAATGAACCGACTATAAACTAAAAACAAAATCTTATTTCTGTTTATAAAAATATATTTTATTTAGTTATTTAATCTCTTTTTCTTGGAATCATTTTCCATTCTTGATCAATAGTGTAGATATACATATATACAGAAAAAATGAACACATAATAAATACAAGAAAGAAAAGGTCAGTCCAAATCATGCGGTCAATAATTGTATCATTCTTAAAAACTTTTAACAACTTTTGACAACAGTTGTCATCTACCGCTAGCCTTCATCTAACCTAAAAAAGTTTTTTAAGAATGATACAATTATTGACCGCATGATTTGGACTGACCTTTTTCTTTTCTTGTATTTATTATGTGTTCATTTTTTCTGTATATATGTATATCTACACTATTGATCAAGAATGGAAAATGATTCCAAGAAAAAGAGATTAAATAACTAAATAAAATATATTTTTATAAACAGAAATAAGATTTTGTTTTTAGTTTATAGTCGGTTCATTGTGTGGTTATATCTGTTTACATGATACCTAGAATGTTTTAACTCCAGATTTAAATGAAAGCTTGCTATTATCTCTTTACCTAAGACTCCCACTCACGTGTATCAGCTGACACGTTGTGCTCAGTGATATGTCCCCTCAGGTGTCTGCCTCTGTGTCAGTGTGCTGTGACTTCGTTGTCAGGGGTGTTTCTCGTTTGGGGCTCATCATGCCACCGGAGATGTGACATAAAAGACGTCGACCCAGAAGTCTTATTTATTACAGAAACCTGGCTCAATTCCTATTCTGAGCCGGATATTGTTCAAGCACTCCAGCCGGGCTATCTGATTCAGAGGCTGGACAGAGAGACAGGCAAGGGTGGAGGTATCGCCATTATTTATAAAGATTTCCTAACCTGCCGCCTGTTAGGCAGCCCGATGCTCGATTGTGAGAACCTTCACTTCTCCATCGAATTTACACCTTCTCTTTCATTCTCAGGTATTCTAATCTATCGGCCGCCTGGGGCAACTGGAGATTTTTGTAAATCCTTGTTAGAAACAACGGTCAATCTCGCCAGTCTCGCGGCTAATTTTACTTTGCTAGGAGATTTTAATTTGCACTTTGACGACCCTTCGGCTTTGCCTGCAACAGAACTAACCCAAGATCTTTCGGCCTATCAACTAATCCAGAAGGTCTCCCAAGCAACTCATGTCAAAGGACACCTTCTTGACCCCATTTTCTCCAATTTAGGAAACCTGGAGGGGAAAGAACCCATTCCCCTTCCATGGTCGGACCATTTTATGATTCCTCTTCTTTGGTCGCCACCGAGCACTATGCCTCGGGCTCCTGCGATACGAACACTAATCCGACCCTGGTCCAAACTTCCTTTGGAGAAGTGGACATCAGAACTTAAAATGACCTTACCAATTCCCGCCTCTGATCCTACTATAGCCAACGCAAATTTTGGCACCTGGATCGAGGACTCACTTAGGGGCCGATTCCGATCTCGGTCGGAGGCGCACCCAATACCATTCGGTCGGGAAAAAAGCCATGCGAAAGCCTGTTTCCCGACCGAACCGTACGCTGGTCCGGCCGAGCGAGTACGATGCGAGTCGCCGACCGACTCGTCCGGGCGTCCCGACAGCTCCGACCGACTCGCTCGGACTCGAACCGCTCCGACCGACTCGCTCGGACCCGATTCGCACCGCGCAATGGAGACGTTTCCCGGCCGGGTAAGTACGATGCGCGCCGCGAGCAGTCCGACCGACTCGCGCCGTCCGGCTCGTAAGAGCTGTCGGAGCCGTACTTTGGGGGTCCGTGTCGGACCCCCTGTACGCGTACCCGTGCGAGGCGCACACAGGGGGACCCAAGGGTCCCCCCTACCTGTGCGTGTACGCCGCGGAGCGCCCGCGGCGTACTCGCTGTAGGGGCGCCCTTGTCCGCCTCGCACCCATTGAGGCAATGGGAGCCCGCGTACGCGTTGTACGACCGGCTCCCATTGAGTTCAATGGGAGTCCGACCGACTCGTGTCCGATAACATACGGCCGCATCGGACTCGTTCGGTCGGACTGCACGGGTCCGATTCGGTCGGAAATCTCTCCGGGTCCGGCTCGGTCGGAGAGATTTCCGGCCCGAATCGGAATCGACCCCTTAATGTGGTACTCCCCAAAGTCTCTTTTCAGAAGAAAGTAGGATCTAAAAAGGCTGCTTGGTTTTCCCCCAAATTACGTTCTTTAAAACAGTACTGTAAAAAACTGGAAAGAGCATGGAGGAAAGGCTTTGCCCCTGAGAAGAAACAGGAATATAGGGTGGCCGTTGGGCGGTACAAGGCGGAAATAAAAAGTGCGCAAACTGCCTTTTATCAAGAAAAAATTGAGTCCGTCGCAGGCTGCCCTAGAGAAATTTTCCGAATCGCCAAAAAATTACTCAAAGCACCTTGCCCCTCGGTCCCATTGGATCCCTCCGGTCTCCGCTGCAACGAACTAGCCGAATACTTTTCGACTAAAGTTCAAAACATACTCAGCCATCTTCCGCAAAATGATTTCAATATTTCCACTAAGAATACGAATGCCGGCAGGCAGTCAGGGGAAATAACCTGGAGTCTTTTCCCATGCTGACCCAGGCACTATTCTTAGCCACCCTATCAGCTATAAAAAGTGGGTCCCCGCTAGACCCTGCACCCCCAACATCTTAGAATTGGTGGGTCCAACAATCGCCCCCATAGCCACCAGTCTGATCAATGTTTCATTCAAGGAGGGCATGGTTCCCTTGGAATGGAAAAGGGCGATGGTAAAAGCCTTGTTGAAAAAGCCTACGCTAGACCCAGTTGACCTGGGTAACTACCGTCCAATCTCGCTTCTACCGGGAATTAGTAAGATAGCGGAGAAAATTGCTAACCGTACCCTTTCCATGTTCCTAGAAACTAATCATGTCCTCCACCACTCTCAAACGGGGTTCCGCCCGGGCAAGGGACGGAAACCGCTATACTATCTGTAGTGGAAGAAACAAGGAAAATTCTCGATTCAGGAGGGTCATCAGCAATAATCCTCCTCGACCTGAGTGCAGCCTTCGACACGGTGAATCACCGTGTCCTGGTCAGCCGCCTCAGGGAAGCAGGAGTGACGGGACTAGCCTTGCAATGGCTACAATCTTTCCTGGAGGGCAGGTCCTTCCAGGTTTGGGAAGGCGATACGCATTCAAAGCCCATTCCCCTGCAGTGCGGAGTCCCACAGGGCTCCTCCTTGAGTCCTACTCTCTTTAATGTTTATATGGCCCCCCTGGCAGATGTTGTATCTCCCTTTGGGATCCACATGGTGACATATGCTGACGATACGCAGCTGATCGTTTCATTGAACCGTTCGAACCATCAGACCAACGACCTTCGGTCTTGTCTTGAGGCTGTGTCTAAGTGGATGAGAGCATCTTATTTGAAGCTTAACGGGGATAAAACCGAACTCATGATTCTTGGCAATCCGGGGAGCGCGTTATCTGGCACCTTGTGGCCTACCACTATGGGCCCGGTGCCAGTCCCCAAAACCGAGATCAAAAGTCTGGGAATATGGTTAGATCAGGAACTTACGTTCAAAGTTCAGGCGAGGAAGACCGCCGCTGCCTGTTACGGCCTACTCAGAATAACTCGGAAGATTCTCCCCTCTTACCCTTCCCAGCAAAAAAGATACTGATCCAGGCACTAATTTTGTCGAGGATTGACTACGGAAATGCCCTTTACCTGGGAGCCCCAAAGTCAGTAACTGCAAAGCTTCAAGTTATTCAAAATTGCGCAGCTAGGCTTCTACGGAGACTCCCATTAGGAGCTCAGCAAAGCCCGCGTTGCGCTCTCTCCACTGGCTTCCGGTGGTACAGAGAATTAATTTTAAGGCACTCTGCATAGCCCACAAGGCGCTTATGGGCAGCGGACCCCTTATCAACAACGGTATGATTCGCCCCTACAGGGCGAATAGGAAACTCCGCTCAGACAGACTCCACCTGGCAGTAGTTCCCAGGATTAAGAAGGCCAGAAGTGGCGGACGGCTTTTTTCGTTTAATGCCTCCAGACTATGGAATTCCATTCCGCTGGACCTCCGGAGCGAACCTAACCATCTGGCATTCCGAAAACAACTTAAGACGTGGCTCTTCCCTTAGTGCACTCGGTTCTCTGGTTACTGCTTCAGCGCTGGGATGCCTCCGGGTAGCCATGCGCTTTACAAGTGCCCATTCATTCATTCATTCATAGGAGACGATACTTGTGTGACACATAGGTGTTTGATCACCTGACCGTGCAGACTGGGGTATGCGAATGTGAAGTTCAGGCAGCTGTTTCCCATTCACAGCAGATTGTGAGGTGCTCAGGTTCAGAGGGTTCTGTTACAGGTCTCACATATGTCCAATTGGTATGACGTGGACAGATAAGGGTTCAGATGATGTGGTGTGTGGGGGATGTACATGTGCACTTGTTCAGCTCCAGGACTTGCATTCCCCATGACCTACTATAGTGACAGTGCAGACTGTTGTTGTCTGGCTGCCCTGCCCATGTGACTGGAGACAGTGATGTATGACTTAGCAGGCATGCCTGTGCCATGGCATGAAACTTCCTATGAGTGATCCTGCAGGGGAGTGACATGTGCTACATGCACACCATTGTGGCAATGACTATCAGGACATGGGTGCATCATGGTGTGTGTCGCTGGTATGCATCACATGCATTTCAAAATTGACTCTGGGCATCCCTTTATCCGGACACCTGTACTGACTCAGTGGCAAGAGTTGTGATGTGTGCATGTTCACATGCTTCACCGTCTTCTCTGCACTGTCCAACTACTGTGTAGGTGGTGCATGTGTCCACACTGGGGTATTGCCATCCGACAGACACCAGACAGATGGGTGCAAGGCCAGGTGGGTTGTGAGTGCCATGGTTGACCATCAGACTGACAATTGGCTTCCCCTACTCTGTTTGGGCACTTTTAGCAATGTTCAACTAAGGATGCCAGGGCTTGCTCTGTAATGTGTTGTACTTACTGTGGTGTGTGCGTTCGGTGCAGGTGTCTGATGTCTGTCTGTTTCCCTATTGTTTGCAGATACATCCACGGCCACAGGAGGGGACAGCTCCACGGACCAGGAGGAGCCGCAGAGCCAGACTGGGTCAGCAGCCGATGAGTGGTCGGAGGGACCCAGTGGCACGGAGGGCGAGGGGAGCCACACCGAGGAGTCCTCAGCACCATCCACCTCAGCTGAAGACCACAGCAGCTCGGAGGATGACTCCCTTGTGGAGGCGGGTGTCAGCAGCCACCACACCACAGCTAGTGTTGCTGTCCCCGCCACCACCACCACCACCACCGCCCTCCCATCGGCTCCCATTCCCGAAGTCCGTGGAGGCTCCCATGTTCGGGAGCGTGTCTCCTTCGTGCCAGGCACCGCACCCCCTGCCCCTGTGTCCCCTGCTGCCCTGAGTGAGGAGTCTGTGTACCTCCTTCGCCAGCTCCATGTAGGGCAGACAGCGATGCTGAGTGTCCTCCATGCACACACCACTCTGTTGACTCAGCTGGTGTCGTTCATGGAGGGCATCTCATCGGGCATGTCTGCCCTACAGAGGGGCAATAGGTCCATGGACTCCTCCCTGACGGCAGCAGTGTCCCTCCTCCAACAGTCCCTCACCCCTCCTACCTCTGCCCCATCCACACTCCCCAGCACCTTACCTGTCCCAAGCACACACACACCGGCACAGGCACACACCAGCACAGACACAGGCAGCACACATACACACATGCCAAAATCCACACGCACACGCACGCACAGTCAGGGGACTGAAACCACACTCACAGGGGATGGGGCCAAGGCACACACACACGCATCCACGAGCACTGCGCAGTCCTCAGTTACCTCTCCCTCCAAGGCCCCTTCCCTTGCCTCACCTGCAACCCCAAAGACACAGCGGGTCTTCCTCAGTGACCTCGGCCTCTTCCCCTCCGATCCAGCTGATCCAGCATTCAGGGGGAAGAGGAAGCCCACCCACACGGAGGGGAGTGCCCTCTCGCCCCCGGACACCCTCCCCCAGGCGCAGACCGACTGACGCCCCCACCCGCAAGTCACCCAGGACCCGGAAGAGCAAGACCCCGCCGCCGCCCTGCAGCTCAAGCACCAAGTCTCCTTCCTCCATCCCTCAGGCCCCCACTCCACAGGTGCCCCCACCACACCCTGCCCCAGGTTCCCCCACCCACAGATACACCATCCCCAAAAAGATCCGGCCTTCTCCCCTGCCACTTGCTCTTCCGGCACCACACCCCCGCTGCGCATGTCTGTGCCACTGGTGTGGAGACTGTGTCCTCCCCTCTGTCCTGCCCACCTTACCTGAACCCCATTCTCCTCCCCTGGAGGTAGGCACTGCAGTGGAGTCCACTACCACCCCGTCTGACTTGGGCACTGCAGTGGGGAACCTGTCCACTACATCTGCACGGCCCACTGCAGTCGTGCCGGCACCCACACCATCTGAGTCGTGCCCCCCAGTTGTGCCGGCACACACCATGTCAGACACCTCCACTGCAGTTGTCAGTGGCTCTCCAGCACCCACCACCCCTTCCCTTCCTCCTTCTGGTGAGCCCTGATCCTGTCCCTGCGGTGCCTGGCCTGCCCCCCGTATGCCCCTCCGAGGGGATTGTCCCTGGTGTGTAGCAGTGCAGGCATGCGTAGGGTGACATCTGCCACTGTCACCCTGTTTTGACTTTCAGAATGGACTGGCCATTGGCCTTTGTTTCTATTTTTTCTGGACTTTAACTTTAGAACCCACATATGCTGAATAAAGCTACTGTCTGTTCTCTAGTGGTTTTGCTTCTGATGTACATGATGTTGATGATGCTAACCGTGCCCTTGCTGCAGTGATGGTGATTTTTGGTCTCATGAAAATGAAGTGTTACTGTGCAGGAACCCATGTGGTCCACGGGTAATGTGTCCTATCCTGTAGTGTATCCATGTCATCCTTAGCAGCATATGAGGGTGTCATGTTTTTAATATTTGGCAATGGGATTTCCTACTTACATTTGCAATATCACATCTGTGGCTTACACCCCTGCACATCTGTTGTGCTTGCCATTGTTCAATTAGTCTACTTCCCTGACCGTGTGTCCATCTCCACTGGTCATGCAAGTTTGGGCATCAATGGGGAAGGACTCATCTGTGTTGTCAGTGCAACTTGCTATACATGTGTTTTGGATCTGTGCTGATGATTTCGTTGACACTCCCATGACCAGGCTGATATGACGGGAGCCTTCATTTCGTGCTAATTGTTGACTGTGTGACCAAGTGTTCTGCTGACATGATGGAGCCCTACTGAGGCGACATATGGCACAGCTTTCCTCACACAGGAGTGGAGTCCCCTCATGGCAATGAGTAATCCTGTGACATTGCCTGAGCCCAAGGTGTGTGTTGTGTGAGCATGTCTGTGTGTGTTCACTTCCATTTTGCTGTGCATGCTGGGATCCCTAGTGATGTTCCTGTTTGTGATGCTTGCTGAGTTGACCTATCAATCAATCAATCACAGAATTTGTAGAGCGCACTACTTACCCGCGAGGGTCTCAAGGCGCTGGGGAGAGGGAAGGGGGGGGGGATGCTGCTACTGGTCGAACAGCCAGGTCTTGAGTAGCCTCCTGAAGGTCAGCAGGTCTTGGGTCTTTCGTAGGCTTAGTGGAAGGGTGTTCCAGGTCTTGGCGGCGAGGTGTGAGAAGGATCTGCCGCCGGTGGTTGTTCTTCGAATGCAGGGGACGGTGGCGAGGGAGAGGTCGGCGGAGCGGAGCTGGCGGTTGGGGACGTAGAAGAAGAGTCGTCTGTTGAGGTAGGCTGGGCCAGTTTTGTGGAGTGCCTTGTGTGCGTGGGTGAGGAGTTTGAAGGTGATCCTCCTGTCGACGGGGAGCCAGTGCAGGTTCCTCAAGTGGGGGGTGATGTGGCTGTGGCGTGGTACGTTGAGGATCAGTCGTGCGGAGGCGTTTTGTATGCGTTGCAGTCGCTTGATGAGCTTGGCCGGGGCTCCCGCGTAGAGGGCGTTCCCATAGTCCAGTCTGCTACTGACGAGGGCCTGGGTGACTGTTCTTCTTGTGTCTGTCAGGATCCACCTGTAGATCTTGCGAAGCATGCGGAGGGTGTTGAAGCAGGAGGAGGAGACTGCGTTGACTTGCTTGGCCATGGAGAGCGTTGAGTCGAGGATGACTCCCAGGTTGCGTGCGTGGTCGGTGGGTGTCGGGGCTGCTCCCAGCGTCGTTGGCCACCAGGAGTCGTCCCAGGCTGAGGGGTTGGAGCCGAGGATGAGGACCTCCGTTTTGTCCGTGTTCAGCTTTAGTCGGCTGATCTTCATCCAATCGGCGGCGGCCTTCATTCCTTCATGGAGTTTGGCTTTGGCGGCGAGGGGGTCCTTGGTGAGGGAGAGGATCAGTTGAGTGTCATAGGCTTAGGAGATAATGTTGAGGTCGTGTTGTCTGGCGATGCGTGCGAGCGGGGCCATGTAGATGTTGAACAGTGTTGGGCTGAGGGACGATCCCTGGGGTACGCCGCAGATGATCTCGGAGGCTTCGGATCGGAAAGGTGGGAGGCGTACTCTCTGGGTTCTGCCGTCGAGGAAGGAGGTGGTCCATTCCAGGGCCTTGTCTCGGATCCCTGCGTCGTGGAGGCGTGCGCGTAGAGTGCGGTGGCAGACAGTGTCGAAGGCGGCGGAGAGGTCCAGCAGGATGAGGGCTGAGGTCTCACCATTGTCCAGCAGGATCCTGATGTCGTCGGTGGCAGCGATGAGGGCAGTCTCAGTGCTGTGGTTGCTGCGGAACCCTGATTGGGATGGGTCCAGGATGCTGTTTTCTTCGAGGTATCGGGTTAGCTGTTTGTTGACGATCTTCTCGATGACCTTGGCTGGGAACGGAAGCAGAGGATGGGCCGGAAGTTCTTGAGGTCTCTCTGGTCCGCCTTGGGTTTTTGAGTAGGGCGTTGATCTCTGCGTGTTTCCAGCTCTCTGGGAAGGTCGCGGTCTCGAAGGAGAGGTTGATGATGTTGCACAGGTGGGGTGCGATGGAGCTGCTGGCTTTGTTGAAGATGTGGTGCGGGAAAGGGTCTGACGGGGAGCCGGAGTGTATTGTGCTCATGGTCTTGATGGTGTCCTCGATGTTCACGCTGGCCCAGGCTGGCAGGGGGTCGTGGTCGATGGTGTGTGGCGGGTCTGGTGTATCGATCTTAGTTGGGGTTGTCTGGGTGTCGAAGCTGTCGTGGATGTCGGCGATCTTGCGGTGAAAGAAGGTGGCGAGGGAATCGCACAGGGGTTGCGACGGCGGGATGTCGTTGGTGTTGGAGCTGGGATTGGAGAGTTCCTTCACGATGTTGAAAAGCTCCTTGCTGTTGTGTGCGTTGTTGTCGAGGCGGTCTTTGAAGGAGATTCTCTTGGCGGACCTGATGAGGTGGTGGTGGTTACGGATGGCGTCTTTGTGGGCTGTGTGGCTGTCCGGTGTCTTATCGCTGTGCCATTTCTTCTCTAGTTCCCCCAAAGTCTTCTCCCTGGGTTCTCTGTGATGTGGGTGCATGGCACATTACTGGTCATCAGGGTGTCACCCATAGGTGTGTTTGCTGTCAGGGCTGAGTTTGTGGGCTAACGCAGATGGGACACAGTCAGGATTCCCCTTGGCACTTGTTGTTTACACCTGTCATGTAATTTCCAGTTTGTGTTGGCTTTCAGTGATTGTGACACGTTGTGTGTGTGACTGCTGGCACTCCTCAGGGTCAGGGCTGCAATGTTGGTAGTTGTCTATGTGTGTTCTTTGTGGGTGACCTTGGCTTCTTCATTGGTGTGGGACTGTGGCTGGGATCCCATTGGTTGGTGTGGTATTGCCGTCATGTCCATGTACAGCGTAGTGTGCAGTGTGTCAGACATTCAGGATTCTTGTTGAGTGGCCATGTGTGATGTGTTTCTGCACCTTAGTTACCACCCCCCCATGGGATTGTCATGGGTGCATGTGCAATGTCACCAGTGCATGTGATCTTCACTGCTGCACATTGTTGGAGGTCGAGGTGTGTGGTGTTGAGTGTGTGCAGATGAGAGTTGTTGCCCGGCTAGACCCCTGCCTCCATGTTGGCCTTGGCTTACTGGCCGTGCTGATTGATTTGTGCTTGTGTAGGTGTGATGGTAGTTTGTTGATCAGGACACATGACTGTGGTTCACAGTGTGAACGACATCTAGCTTTGTCATCACAGTGGGATTGTCATGCAGCCCAGGGTCAACACATTGTGGGGACCCTGGGGGTAGTGCTGTGGTGTGTCTGTGTCTTGCTGTGTCAGTTGCTGTTACTACATGCTTGTGTGACATGTGTGATTTGTGCTCCCTCTCATCTAACAATGCCTGATTGCCCACCTAGGGGATTTGGATCCATGAGTTACTTTTGTGTGGCACTATATGCGCATCTGTGTAATTGGTATTCAGGCCTCATCATGTGTTGTGTGGTTGCCTGGGGACACTGGCACCCCCCCCCCCGCCCCACCTCACCTGTTGTGTTTGATGTGCAGTGTGGGGCTGCCTGTTTGTGTTTGTGCATCTGCACCACTGCATTGGCATATCTTTAGTGTGCCATTGGCTATATGTTGTTTGGTGGGTTTCACCTGCTGTCCCTGGGACTCCTAGGTCATCAGTCAGCACTATGATCATTGTTTGTGTGTCCCATTGCTGCCATGGTATGGTATTTGTTCAGCTCACATCTACAGTCTCCACAGGATATCTCCATTTGTGTGCCCATTGGTGCAAATATGTGGGTCTGCATTATGATGGTCACTTCTGTCATTGTGTCATTGATGAATGTTGACAGTGTCAGCCCCCATGGGTGATGTTTGTCTGCACATGGCCAAAGGTATGTCTTATTTGCACTGCACTGTTTGCCTCCCCCAATCTATGTTGCTATGGGACACAAGCACTACTTTGCCACTGATGTGTTTGTTGTTCTGTGACCAGGAATCATCCATGCATTTTGGCAGTTGCAGTTTTTTCAATGTCAACACTTACCTTTTGGTCACTGTGATGATGGGGGTTGGACCCCATTGTCACAATGTTCAAAATGTGCTTCGGCTATGGACCCCACACTTACATTTTGGTCACTGTGATGATTGGGGCTTAGACCCCATTGCCACAATGTTCAAAATGTGCTTCAGCTATGGACCCCACACTTACCTTTTGGTCACTGTGATGATGGGGTTGGACCCCATTGTCACAATGTTCAAAATGTGCTTCAGCTATGGACCCCACACTTACATTTTGGTCACTGTGATGATGGGGGTTGGACCCCATTGTCACAATGTTCAAAATGTGCTTCAGCTATGGACCCCACACTTACATTTTGGTCACTGTGATGATGGGGGTTGGACCCCATTGCCACAATGTTCAAAATGTGCTTCAGCTATGGACCCCACACTTACATTTTGGTCACTGTGATGATGGGGGTTGGACCCCATTGTCACAATGTTTATAATGTGCTTCAGCTATGGACCCCACACTTACATTTTGGTCACTGTGATGATGGGGGCTTAGACCCCATTGCCACAATGTTCAAAATGTGCTTCATCTATGGACCCCACACTTACCTTTTGGTCACTGTGATGATGGGGGTTGGACCCCATTGTCACAATGTTCAAAATGTGCTTCAGCTATGGACCCCACACTTACCTTTTGGTCACTGTGATGATGGGGGTTGGACCCCATTGTCACAATGTTCAAAATGTGCTTCAGCTATGGACCCCACACTTACATTTTGGTCACTGTGATGATGGGGGGTTGGACCCCATTGTCACAATGTTCAAAATGTGCTTCAGCTATGGACCCCACACTTACATTTTGGTCACTGTGATGATGGGGGTTGGACCCCATTGCCACAATGTTCAAAATGTGCTTCAGCTATGGACCCCACACTTACATTTTGGTCACTGTGATGATGGGGGTTGGACCCCATTGTCACAATGTTTATAATGTGCTTCAGCTATGGACCCCACACTTACATTTTGGTCACTGTGATGATGGGGGCTTAGACCCCATTGCCACAATGTTCAAAATGTGCTTCAGCTATGGACCCCACACTTACCTTTTGGTCACTGTGATGATGGGGGTTGGACCCCATTGTCACAATGTTCAAAATGTGCTTCAGCTATGGACCCCACACTTACATTTTGGTCACTGTGACGATGGGGGTTGGACCCCATTGTCACAAGTTCAAAATGTGCTTCAGCTATGGACCCCACACTTACATTTTGGTCACTGTGATGATGGGGGTTGGACCCCATTGTCACAATGTTCATAATGTGCTTCAGCTATGGACCCCACACTTACCTTTTGGTCACTGTGATGATGGGGGTTGGACCCCATTGCCACAGTGGTCATGGTCTGCTTGCATTGTGGAGGCCACACACATTTATGTGTGACACATGTGATAGGGGGTCACATTGTGTGTTCCTAGTCATGTTCAGTGTTGTAGGCATTTGACACAGTCTACACACGCTTGTCATGGTGTTGGGGGGATGTCTTTTTCTTGCATTCCCTAGGTTGTAGTGTGCTGGTTGTGTCATGCATTGTCCATCCTATGAGTGGGGGTGGTGTTGGTGGTAGGCATCCAGCCCCCCATGGGTAGGGGTGGTGGTAGTGGTAGGCATCCAGCACCCCCTGGGTAGGGGTGGTAGTAGTGGTAGGCATCCAGCCCCCCATGGGTAGGGGTGGTAGTAGTGGTAGGCATCCAGCACCCCCTGGGTAGGGGTGGTAGTAGTGGTAGGCATCTAGCACCCCATGGGTAGGGGTGGTAGTAGTGGTAGTGATCTAGCACCCCCTGGGCAGGGGTGGTAGTAGTGGTAGGCATCTAGCACCCCCTGGGTAGGGGTGGTAGTAGTGGTAGGCATCCAGCCCCCCATGGGTAGGGGTGGTAGTAGTGGTAGGCATCTAGCACCCCCTGGGTAGGGGTGGTAGTAGTGGTAGGCATCTAGCACCCCCTGGGCAGGGGTGGTAGTAGTGGTAGGCATCTAGCACCCCCTGGGTAGGGGTGTTAGTAGAGGTAGGCATCCAGCCCCCATGGGTAGGGGTGGTAGTAGTGGTAGGCATCTAGCACCCCATGGGTAGGGGTGGTAGTAGTGGTAGGCATCTAGCACCCCATGGGCAGGGGTGGTAGTAGTGGTGGGCATCTAGCACCCCCTGGGTAGGGGTGGTAGTAGTGGTAGGCATCCAGCCCCCCATGGGTAGGGGTGGTAGTAGTGGTAGGCATCTAGCACCCCATGCGTAGGGGTGGTAGTAGTGGTAGGCATCTAGCACCCCCTGGGTAGGGGTGGTAGTAGTGGTAGGCATCTAGCACCCCCTGGGCAGGGGTGGTAGTAGTGGTAGGCATCTAGCACCCCCTGAGTAGGGGTGGTAGTAGTGGTAGGCATCCAGCCCCCCATGGGTAGGGGTGGTAGTAGTGGTAGGCATCTAGCACCCCATGGGTAGGGCTGGTAGTAGTGGTAGTCATCTAGCAACCCCTGGGCAGGGGTGGTAGTAGTGGTAGGCATCTAGCACCCCCTGGGTAGGGGTGGTAGTAGTGGTAGTCATCTAGCACCCCCTGGGCAGGGGTGGTAGTGGTGGTAGGCATCTAGCATCCCCTGGGTAGGGGTGGTAGTAGTGGTAGGCATCCAGCCCCGCATGGGTAGGGGTGGTAGTAGTGGTAGGCATCTAGCACCCCCTGGGCAGGGGTGGTAGTAGTGGTAGGCATCTAGCACCCCATGGGTAGGGCTGGTAGTAGTGGTAGTCATCTAGCACCCCCTGGGCAGGGGTGGTAGTAGTGGTAGGCATCTAGCACCCCCTGGGTAGGGGTGGTAGTAGTGGTAGTCATCTAGCACCCCCTGGGCAGGGGTGGTAGTGGTGGTAGGCATCTAGCACCCCCTGGGTAGGGGTGGTAGTAGTGGTAGGCATCCAGCCCCCCATGGGTAGAGGTGGTAGTAGTGACAGGCATCTGGCACACCCTGAGTAGGGGTGGTAGTGGTTGTGGGCATCCAGCCCCCCATGGGTGGAGGTGGTAGTAGTGACGGCATCTGGCTCCCCCTGAGTAGGGGTGGTAGTGGTGGTGGGCATACAGGCCCGTATTTGTGGCATTGGTGATGGCCATCCCGCCCCTATGGTGCTGCTGTTGCTGGTGTAAGTATTTCTGCATCCCTCTGTGTGTGTGTGATATGTCGGGTACGTGTAGTTTGTTTTTGTGGTTGGTGTCTGACTTACCTTCTGCGCCGTACGCGTCCGTGCCTGTTCCGGTAATAGATGTAGAATATTGGTAGGATCGGCACGATGGGATTCATGGTTGGTTCGTCTCGTTCGTCTTTCTCTTTGCTTCACCTCGTCCTCATCGCTGGCGTGTTCGTCTCGTAGCCGTGGATCGTCTTGTGGCGCGAATCGGAGCTTATGTGCGCCTCGCCCGGATGCTTTGACGTGCCGTGCGTAGCGACGGGTTCGGCGAGTACGGAAAGCGCATCGTACTTGTCCGGCCGGACGGGGCTGCATTTTAGCTTCCGTGCGACTCGATTCTGCGTTTCCGGATCCGCCTCGGTCGGAGTACAGGACCTGTATTGGGTGAGTACGACTGGGTCGGGATTTGGGCAGTTGTGCGCATCGTACTTGCTCGTTCGGACGTATGTGCGGATCGGTCGGGAAACAGGCATTCGCCTGGCTTTTTTCCCGACCGAATGGTATTAGGTGCGCTTCCGACCGGGATCGGAATCGACCACATAGTCGTTAAAAATATCGAAATTAAGGTAAGTAATATCGATTGTTAAAATATCGAAGTACATAATATAGGCATTAAAAAATATTGAATTTTTAATAATATCGAATTTTTTCTAAGTGTATTGTATGTTAGTATATGTGTTAAAAGTGTATATTAGTTGTTGTAATGTATGTTTAATTTTTTAAAAGCAATGAATTTTATGTTATTTAATTTTTGCGTAATTTAATTCCGTAGCGGGTAGTGGGTTTATAGGGGAATAGGGTGGGAAGTAATTTAATTGAAATTAAGTACATATTAATTAATATTAATTGGTATTGATAATTAATTTATTGTTAATTAATTATTAATTAGTAATTACATTTTATTAATTGGTAATTTTTTTTTTAATTGATTAATTGGTAATTATGTTAATTCTATTAATTAAATAGTTGTAGCGGGATGTGGGTTTATAGGGGAATAGGGTGGGAAGTAATTTAATTGAAATTAAGTACATATTAATTAATATTAATTGGTATTGATAATTAATTTATTGTTAATTAATTATTAATTGGTAAATACATTTTATTAATTGGTAATTAATTTTTTTAATTGATTTATTGGTAATTATGTTATTTCTATTAATTAAATAGTTGTAGCGGGATGTGGGTTTATAGGGGAATGTGGGGGAAGTAATTTAATTGTAATTAGTTAATTATAGAAAATATTTTTTTGTATTGATACTTAATTTACTGGTAATTAAATATTAATTGGTATTTATTTAAATATTTATACAAATCTGGTAATGATTATTAATTGGTTGTTAATGATTTATTAATAGGTAATGAATTTTTAATAAATAATATGTATTGTATTTATAATAAATTGATTATTAAAGATTTTGTAATTGGTAATTAGTGTTATTAATAATATTTATTAGTATTGATAATTAATTATTTTTTAGTAAAATATTAAAATATTACTTTCCCTACTGTTGCACTCACTGGAGTGGGAATAGTAATTTTAACCCTCCCGCTATCCTACCCTGTCCCTACTGTTGCACTCTCTGGAGTGGGAATAGTAATTTTTACCCCTACGCTATCCAACGGTTTCCCTACTGTTGCACTCACTGGAGTGGGAATAGTAAATTTTACCCCTATGCTATCCAACGCTTTCCCTACTGTTGCACTCACTGGAGTGGGAATAGTAATTTTTACCCTCCCGCTATCCAACGCATTCCCTACTGTTGCACTCTCTGGAGTGGGAATAGTAATTTTTACCTCTACGCTATCCAACGCTTTCCCTACTGTCGCACTCTTTGGAGTGGGAATAGTAAATTTTACCCTCCCGCTATCCTACGCTAAAAGTAGTGATTATTATTTTATATTATTATGTTAATATATGTATGTATTAAAAAATAAAAATGTATGTAGATTTTTTTTAACTTAAAATAATTATTTATTAATTTTAAAGTAATTTAACTAATTTTAAGTATGTTTTACTTTATTTTATTTATTATTTCATTAATTTTACATTACTTTTAACAGATTTATAAAATTCGATATTTTGACTAACTATATTTTTAACGACGATATTTTGGATTCAATATTTTTGTACTTACCTGTTTGGAGATAAGGAGTCGATATTTTGACAGTCGATATTTTGTCCATGACATTTTGTCTGCTCGATATTTGTGCGATCGATATTTTGTCAGTGATCCCTAACGGACACCCACAGTCCGCTCCATGGCCTCCAACAATCCATGGCTGACATCGCCGGAGTCATGACTCGTAGACAAGAACAACTGTCTAGTCAGAGTGGCTCCAGCGATCTCAGCCGTGAGTTGGCCAACATGGGGAGGAACATGGAGAACATGGAGCGGATGCAGGCGGGAAGAATGGCTGCCACGGCTGCACACCAGCGAGATGTAGCAGGGATCTACCATGCCCTGCAGATCCTCATAATGGCAGTGCGGCCACAAGGCCTGACGCAGATGAATGCTGCTGCCACTACTCCCTCCACATCACCGCCCCCTGATGTGTCACTGCCACACAGTGCTGCAGACAAAAGACCACCACCCACATGTGAGGCACATCACACATAGGAGGAGGATGATGAGGATGAATCTGCCGTTGGGCTAAGTAGGAAGCGGTAGCATTCATCTCCGCCATATGGCCTCTTTCTGCTTGGTTCTGCCCTCTGCATCATGACCAGAAATAACACCCTCCACTGTCCCCCTTAACACTCTGCGACACTCACCTTGGCCCCCGACATGGACTGCTACATTTGTTTAGGCAACCAATGACACAGAAATCAGACTGCGGACTGAACTCCCTCTCCTACGATGTACTTTTCCCTCCCCAAAGGACCCTGGCTGGCCCTCCACGGGGCAACATTGTAAAGTAGCGTGTGCATGGCCAGGTACTGGTCCACCTTCACCACTCCACCGAATGTGATTAAGACATTCAAATTCACACAGATGAGTCATGTCCATGATCAAGCAAGTATGAAAGTATGGATGTATGTAGGGGCAGTGATTCCAAACAACGGTGCTCCCTGGGAACTGATTTCAATGCGCATGTATGTCTGTGACCCAGATAGGCAGTGAGATGACTGGGAATGTGTGAACTAGCTTGGCCTCATTGCTCCAAAACAACAATCTCGCTATTTCCAAACTTAGCCCCACGTCAATGTATGAAATAGGGCTGTGTGTCATAAAGGAAAAGTCAAAGTTATGTGGAAGCCACAGCTCGGAGCAATGATTGGTTTGAGTGTGGAGCGCTTGGACTCCTGGGATGGTTGGTGCGTAAGTGTGAAGGTCATACCATGCAAGTGAACTACGAGCAAGGACTCCTGTGTGTGGGGTGTGTATACGTTGGTCTCTGGTTAGCGCTGTGCATAGTGTGGGAGCCATCAGCAGCTGCTATGGTATCGCTCAGGGGGTGCCGGGCGCATGCATTCCCAAGGTCGGAGGTGCAGATGTGCTACCGCCTTCTAGTTCAGACAGAGGGGCTGTCATCCACAATGTTAGTTTGTCATCTGCTTGCATTCTGGAAATGTGATGGGGATTGGGTGGGGGGATGTCACTGCTTCGCCTTCCGGCATGGTTGAACCCTTCCAGCCATGTACGTGCCCTCACGGTCAGTATTGCATGCTCTGATGTAGCAGTGTTGTTTTGCTGCAGTCTGACAGTTATGGGTGCAGGTAGCTGTGAGGAGACGGTTGACCACTCACCTTGCACCTATTAGCTAGCACTGATCACTACTCTTGATGGATGACGTCCGTGTACACATGTACAAATGTGACCTGTACATGGCACATTTGACCAGGGGACACCTTGGTGTGTCCCACGCAAGGTGTACCTGCTGGCTTCTAGGCTGGTGTGCATCTCCCAATGTTGCTGAGGTGTCCACTGTGCCCACATCCCCCTTACGGCCATGTTGTTCATGTTGTGGGACTCGACACACAGGGTGTATATTTGCATCAGGCAGGTGCATCTCTGACCACAAATGGCCCCCTGTTGTCTTTTCCTGAACACCAATGACGGCCTTCATGTCATGTTCATGTACACGTGGGACGCTGATGAGTGGCATCACATACTACATGTGACACCCTGATATGGCATATCGAATACGTGATGCCCTAAACAGCCTCTCGGTACAGAGGTGACATACACACCATCTCTTCTTGCAACATATGCGAATGTTAGCACTCAATGTTGCACTTACACCTTTCAGAGTAATGTGCTAATGCAGAGGACTGACATGCACATGGGGAATGTGTGTTGCTAAGAGTTTATTTGCACATGCTGGTCATGTGGTCATCTTGTGCTGTGCCATGATTGCTGTGGACAGTCACAATGTGACGTGCTCATGCGAAGAAATTGTTGATGATTGTGTTCCTTTGGGCTATTCCTGCTGTGGCTGCAGTGGGGTGTGGTCCACCTGCATCATCTTCCTCATCATCGTCCGGTGCTTCTGGGACTTGGATCCATGGGGCATTGGTGCGTACACATATGTTGTGCAATACACAACATGCAGTGATCATCTTGCACACTATTTCTGGGCTGTACAAGAGTCTTCCACCAGTGATGTCCAGGCACCTGAAACGTGATTTCAACACGCCAAATGTGCGTTCAACAATGCCCCTGGTGCGTTTGTGGGCCACATTGTACTGCCTCTGGGCCGGGGTGTTCGGGTCTCGGAGGGGTGTCATCATCCACGGGCAGAGTGCATATCCTTGATCACCTGTGAGAGGTAAGTGAGATTAGTGTTAACTGGTGGTTCTGCATGCTTTGTTGGCAGACATACAAATTTTGTGGTGTGTGATTTGTGCGACCTTGGGATTCATGTTAGCCATGTATTGCTGCTGGCAAATGTGGTAGGACAATGTGTATTACGTAGCCTCACAGCTGCTCCTCCCTCCCACCGAGCCTATTTACTTGTGTGTGCTGCGCGGTTGCATCACTTGCACTCCTACGGCACACCATTGTCATGCCTGTCTGCACCTGTCCGCAGGACTGACAGCAAGACTGTAATGTTGGCCGTTGAAGGTGGGCGGCCACGTGTGTGTAGGCCTATGGTCAGGATATGGCGGACACAGAGCCACACGCAGTAGTTACTTCGGTGGCCGTCCCGGAAGTGAACCACTCCCTGAGCCCCGGCCTATTTAGTCACTCCCCTATGCTGGACTGGCGTGCGCCGGCCCTGCCCACTTCGCTTACGCTTACAGGGGGGCCGACATGGCTACTTGTCCAAGGTGTTCCCCACTGCCTGTGATGACATGGTTGTGTCCACTGTCCACAACACTACAGACTCCAGCAGTATGTGTCCACATGGACATGTCTGTGCTCTGCATACTCAAGACTGTCCAGCACATCACCGCCACACTTGGCATTGTGTACATTGTTATTCATAGGTCCATTGCTGCTAACGCGCCTTATCGCCTGTTTTTGTCCGGCATCGCAGTTCTGGCTGGTCGTTGAGAATATCGCGAAGTGGTGTTTTCGTGTGTTTTTGCACGGGAACGCCTACTCTGCATATCATTAGCGTTAATTGTCGATCTCATCTGTGGCGATGTGTTTTGCGGCAGCTATCGCAGGGAAACTGGCGATGTTGGCAGTTTGCACCAGCTTGTGAATAGGGCGATAAGTCTATCGCCACTTTTGCGGCGCTAAAGTGCCGATAAATCGGCGATGACTCCTTGAGAATATGTGTATTATCCCTTTAAAAAAAAACACAGGGAGAACACAGCCAGTCACATCTTCTTCCTTTGTATCAGCATCCTTGCCCATCACATGGGAGACATTTTTGAGTTTCGACGTTTTCACTTCTTTTGCTTCTTGTATATATCAGACCCTTAACGGGGTTTACTGATCACAAAGAGCTTTATTTAACTTCTTAGGTTGATAGGAAAAAATCTAATTTTGAGTCAGCAGGCCAAGGATAAATGTAATGACATCATATCATGTGACAAAAAGGAGGTTTTTCTTTGGAAACTTAAACAATTACTTCCTCCCACACACTGTTCACAAATACCAATAATATTGGAAGTACCCACCAAACTAAGGACAGTGTTAAAAAACTTGAGTTTTGTTTGGAACTCAGACTTGGGTCAGATCCTTAAGTCAACTACACATAACACTTCACTTTCAACGTGAGAGCACACACAAAGTATGGTGTAGACATGTGATAGAGACAAGTATTGATTATGGCAACACCCTCATGGAGGTTTCAAGAGTCACAAATACCATCGCTACTGCTTGTCCAAAGTTCTGTCTTCGACTGATACTTGCGCTGAAGAAGGGGCAAAACCTCCCAGACGAAAACACAAGCGGTCACACAGTAGACTACACAGTACACAGTACCCAGTTAAATGCAGTCATGGGCCAAAGGCAATAGGGCTCGAAGAAGTGAGGAACAAATCACGAGCAGGGAAAACCCTGCTGATCGAAGATGGTAAGTGCTTTGCAATCAGCACAATGAGTGTAGATAGATGCCGGAAGGCGTAAAAGACTGAGAAGTCACTGCAGTTCCTGATGTATAAGGCAGCTCAGGGGACAAACTCCAGGAAAATCCAACAGAAAGCAGCCACACAGGACCTGTCAACCATGGTGAACTCCATAAAAACTCAGCAGTGTCCAGGTACAATTACAGAGGCACAAAGAAATAAACTGCATCAGGAAGACAAAAAAGTCAAGATGATGGGAATTTGTTGCCAGCAATCACAGTGACACAGCCAACCCACAAAGGATGGTATACACAATCTGCTACAATGTTGCCACAGGATCTCCGAGGAAGCACAGAGGAATTAGCTGCCAAAGGTGGAAAAGCAGGTGCCACCAGCATAGATGCTGCAGATGCATGGCACCACAATCGGGCTGAGATTTGGGGCCATGAGGAAGGTATGTTGGGGCGTCAGCTGTACATCACATTAGACTACCAACGAGCCCTGATTTTGAGCAAACAAATGACTCTAGCAGTATTTCTTCAACCACATGGTGATTTAGAAACGAGGTCTCCAACCTTTCCAATCGTGAGAGCTACTTCTGATCAATGAAAAGTATCATGAGTCACTCCCTGATAAGGATTGGATAAGGGTACATAAAGGTCAAGAAACATAACCTCTGACCTTAGAGCACCCAGTGCTGATTCCACAGGAGCTGCATCTGGAAAGGTTTGCCCGCGAGGTCCCTTCGTTCTAAATTATGAATCACCTCTGAGATGTGGGCGTCTCACTGGCATGTGTGCTCTCCGTCATGTAGTACATTGGATGACGCTGCTCTGATTATAAAAGCTTGGGTCCAAAAGACATTAACCATCTAACTAATAATGCTGAAGTCCATTGTTTGTTGACTTAAAAAAGCCCAGTTTTAATGACTCAAGATTAAAAATTATTACTTTTTGCCGGCAAGGCCGGTTCTAGAGTTTTTACTTCCCTAGATTAAAATGTCCAAGCACTCCCTGGTACATTACGGGGCAGATTTACAACAAACTAACGCAGCACGGCGCAGCAAGTCATTTCGCTGCGCCGTGCTGCGTTAGTTTGGAAAGCACAGCGATGCGACATATTTACAACAATATGTCGCACCTCTGTGCTTCCCCCTGTGCTGGCGCACAAACTGCTGCCATGCGCCGACGCAGGCACCCTTGCATCATGGTGCAAGGATGCCTGCGTCGTGGGGAGATTGTTTTTGTTCAGGAAGGGAACCCTTCCTGAACAAAAACAATCATTAGAGGTGATTTCCTCTTTCAATGCGTGCTGTAGAATGCAGCACGCTTTGAAAGAGGAAAAAACGAGGAGAAATGAAAACATTTCTCCTCGTTGTGCCTCGCTACGCCTCCCCTGGGGAGGCATAGCATTGACACGCATTTCCAGATTTACGATTCCTAGTAAATCTGGAAATGTGTCTCGTTCCATGGGTGTTGCGTGGGAACACCCACAGCAACACCCATGGAACGCCCCTTCCACGCAAAGTGCTGTGTGTGAAGGGGCCATATTTACAAGGAGAGGAAAAGTCACGCAGGGTGGCTTTTCCTCTCCTTGTATATATGGAGAAGTGGAATGCGCCTCCAGTACGACACAAAAAGTGACGTACTGGTGGCACAGGGGGCTTGTAAATCTGCCCCTACATCTTTACCTGGGACCGTTAACTATCATACATTTTGAAAGGTGCATATAGACTTCCTTAGTTATCTATAGCCTCCAGCTCCATGCTTATAAGCATACCTATGAGCCAGGGACGAAGGAAAAAATAATCAATGGAAAATACATTTTAAACGTTTGGTCCTTTTCATGAAAGAATGAGAGAAAGAGAGAGGGAATGGATAAAAAAGGGCAGGGGAAGAGACAAAAGATAAGGAAAGAGAAGGGGAGGAGAAAGAAACAACAAGGGTATGAGAAAGGAGAAAATAGAGAAAGAAAATAAAAGGAATGACAGAAAGAATGAAGAAGAAAAAGAAAGGAAGGGAGGACATAAGAGAAGGAGAGAGGAAAGAGAAGAGAAGGAAACATTAAAGGAGTGTATGAAACAAGAAAGGACCTAATGAATAGATGAAAGGAAGCCAAGCAACAGAAATGAAAGTGTACAAAATATTGAAATAAACGAAAGAAGTAATGAAAGGAAAAAGAATGCAAAGACAAGGAACATAATGAAGGTACAAAGATGAGAAGGAAAGTAAAGAAGGGATAAAGGAAAAAAGAAAATGAAGAAAGAAAGAGGCAATGAAAAAAGAGAAAGTGAGAATGAAGTAAAGGAACAAAGGAGAGAAGGAACAAAGGAGAGAAAGAATTAAAACAAGGATTGAAGGCGAAAATGAAAGAAAGAAGCAGAAACAAACATGGAAACAGGCACGGCCGGCACAGGTGACCGCGGTGGGGCAGCGGGGCGGGGGTGAGGGGGAAGTCGGCAGACGATGGAATAGTGAAAATAAAATAAATAAATAAATCATATTCCATCGCCTGTCGACTTCCCCCTCACCCCAGACCCGTCTCCCCACCGCGGTTACCTGTGCCGGCCGTGCCTGAAATGGAAAGTAGATGATGAGATAGAAAAGAGACCGAGAAAGAAGGGGTGAGAAAGAAACACAGAAAGAAAAAGAGAATGAAAGGAAGGAAGAGAGAAAGAGACAGAAAAGAAGAAAAAGAAATAAAGAGAGAAACAGATCAAATAGTGTGCTTTGAGGCATTTCTTGTTGTCAGGGTTCTTACCAGGCAGCAGCTTGACATTGTTTATCTAACATGAGGGTGGGCTGCATGCTGCTCCTGCTCCTGCTTGTCAGTTGTGGAAGCCTTACACAACTGGGCGCAGAGCGATTTACAGTGCATCATTAGAAGGAGGGCAGCTGCATACTCCTGAGCCCGACTGACAGGCAGCAAGCTACTCCAAGACAGCCTGCCAGCTACTGGCCCCTTGCGATAGACCAGGTTTCTCCAACGAGTAGCTTGTGAGCTGCTGGTAGCTCTTCAGCTACCTAAAAGTAGCTCACTTGTGTGCAGCCCACTGGACTAAATTAGAAGCTTTTGCTTTACTGAATTAATATATGTATCCCAAAATTGAAAAGCCTGTATTTGAGACTTAAATGTTTGTATTTTCAGAACTCATAAGCTGATGTTTAGAGAAAAATGGTTGAATTTCCTAAATATATTTAAAGCTAAATGTTTGAGTGATAAATCATGCAGCGTTGGACTCATCACTATTTTAACTTTGGTGCCAGGGCACTACAGCTATATAGAGGCCTGCCAAATTGATAACATCTTTTTAGGTCGAGCCTAGCGCAGCGCGCATGCGCTGCGCCTAGGAGAGGGCCTCTTGGAATCACTCCAGACTTCCCTGAGACTTCTCCGTGTGGGTCGGACTCCTCCCACACATTCCATTGGCCTTTGCGTGTGGCTTTCAATAATGAAAGCACGCAAATGGCCAAAGACGGGTGCATGTCCCGCCTTTCCTCTAAACGTTCACTTCCATGGCCTTTGGGTCTCGGGAGCGAGCAGCGGCGCGCAAGCTGGCAGCTGGTCGTGGATCAGGTTACTAATTTATAGCGCGGTCGCTTTCACTTTCGCATCCGCGCTTGTTTTGTGTTTGTTTTTACTTTCTGCCACCACTCGACGCAAACCAGGTGAGGAAAAACGTGTTTTAATTTTACAGAGCTCCTTATAATTTGAGTTGATTAGCGCCCCTCCGCTGATGCGTCGCTTTCAGTAATTTCTTTTTCCATTCATGCACACTCCGCTGTATTCTTGCCCGTCTGTCCCTTTCGCCCCCGTCTCTTGTTTTCTCAATTGGTTTATTGCTTTTTCCTCTATTATACACCCACACTCCTTTGCTTGTTTTAACTTTTTTTTTTTTTAAACTTTTGTACCCCCACTCGAACCCGGTATCACAGCATCAAAGTGCCGCTCCAGCCATTGAGCCATATCCTCTCCATTCCCCTTTCTGCTTGCTCCTTCCTTCCCGCACCAATCACAGGCACTTTCTGAAAAAGCGGTAACGTACCAGAGGTTACCATTCAGAAGAGCGTTCCATGTCTTTCACAAACAGGGAGTCAGATTTCCTCTGCTCGGGTCCTGCCTTGCAGTTTTGGGACGTGCTCCTTTCCTGGCAGGGGCTTCTAAATGAATAACGAAAAATGCCATCCTGGAGAGTATTGGGAACATCCAGCCTCATTAGGTTCAGCAGCGGGAGTGACCTTCACATCACAATTGTGTATTCTTTTCTACAGAGCATTCATTTTTGCTTCATTAAGGTTCACATTTGAATTTGAACATATTCGGTGAGAATTGTTTTTCTGCACGTTACTTATTTCATATTAAGTCTACACAACAGTCCATAGTTTGCAGGGAATATTTATGGTCTTTTATTGTTTAACATCATTTTACAGAAGTTGTCTAATTAATTAGGATATGAGATAGGCATCGACGTGTTTTAAGATTTCACATAGTTGCATGTGAGCACGGTAGGTTGTGCGGTGGTTCTTCACATATTTCTTTTATGTTTACTCAGGATTAACTTTCACAGTCACATGTTGTTAAAGCTCAGCCATGAGGCGTTCAACGCAGGCAGCATGCGAGGCAAGGAGGCACCGTGCATAGCTCTTATTCCCCAGCCTCTTATGGCATTTTCACATAATACCACTCAGTGCCACACAATTACACGCCACATTTAAACTCTACTCAAAGCAACATAAAAACACTCCACATAATACCACTCAGTGCCACATACTTATGTGCCACATCATTACACTCTACTCAATGTAACACAAAACACTCCACATGATGCCACTCAGTGCCACATAATTACACTCTAATCAATGCAACATAAAAACACTCCATATAATACCACTCAGTGCCACATAATTGTATGCCACATAATTACACTGCACTCAATGCAACATGCACTCCACATAATACCAATCAGTGCCACATAATTACACTCTACTAAATGCAACACAAATACATTCCACATAATACCACTCAGTGCCACATAATTACACGCCACATAATTACACTCTACTCAATGCAACATAAATACACTCCACAAAATACCACTCAGTGTGACATAGTTACACACCACATAATTACACTCTACTCAATGCAACATAAATACACTCCACATACCACTCAGTACCACATAATTACACGCCACATAATTACACTCTACTCAATGCAACATAAATACACTCCACATAATACCACTCAGTGCTGCATAATTACACGCCACATAATTACACTCTACTGAATGCAACATAAATACACTCCACATAATACCACTCAGTGCCACATAATTATATGCTACATAATTACACTCTGCTGAATGCAACATACGCTCCACATAATACCACTCAGTGCCACATAATTACACGCCACATAATTACACTCTACTCAATGCAACATACACTCCAAATAATACCACTCATTGCCACATAATTACACGCCACATAATTACACTCTACTGAATGCAACATACGCTCCACATAATACCACTCAGTGCCACATAATTAGACGCCACATAATTACACTCTACTCAATGCAATAAAAATACACTCCACATAACGCCACTCAGTACCACATAATTACACACCACGTAATTACACTTTACTCAATGCAACATAAATACACTCCACATAATACCACTCAGTACCACATAATCACACGTCACAATTACACTCTATTCAATGCAACATAAATACACTCCACATAATACCACTCAGTGCCACATAATTACACACCACATAATTACACTCTACTCAATGCAACATAAATAAACTCCACATAATACCACTCAGTACCACATAATTATACATCACATAATTACACTCTATTCAATGCAACATAAATACACTCCACATAATAACACTGTGCCACATAATTACACGCCAAATAATTTCACTCTACTTCATGCAACATAAATACACTCCACATAATACCACTCAGTGTGACATAGTTACACGCCACATAATTACACTCTACTCAATGCAACATAAATACACCCCACATACCACTCAGTACCACATAATTACAAGCCACATAATTACACTCTACTCAATGCAACATAAATACACTCCACATAATACCACTCAGTGCCACATAATTACACGCCACATAATTACACTCTACTCAATGCAACATAAATACACTCCATATAATACCACTGAGTGCCACATAATTACACGCCACATATTTACACTCTACTCAATGCAACATAAATACACTCAACATAATACCACTCAGTACCACATAATCACACGTCACATAATTACACTCTATTCAATGCAACATAAATACACTCCACATAATACCACTGTGCCACATAATTACACGCCACATAATTACACTCTACTCAATGCAACATAAATACACTCCACAAAATACCACTCAGTGCAACATAGTTACACGCCACATAATTACACTCTACTCAATGCAACATAAATACACTCCACATAATACCACTCAGTGCCACATAATTACATGCCACATAATTGCACTCTACTCAATGCAACATAAATACACTCCACATAAATGCACTCTATGCCACATACCACCAATCAACATAAATGCACTCCACACCATGACACAATTTCACTAAGCATAATTTCACTCAACACCACAGTTCCAGGCCATACAATTCAACTCCACACATTTCCAATACACACCACATAATTACACACCAAACAACATATTTCAACTCCACAACTCCACAATCCACAACATACCTCCAATCCACACCATATAGTGGCACCACCTGAGCACCAAACATCACTCACCACCACCATTTTGCATCAGCGCACCACCTAAGCATCACCTAAACATCACCTAAGCATCATGTCAGTCTGCCCTCGGAATCTGGCATCTGTTGATTCTCCCCTAGTGTCCGTCCGCTGCTCGTGTTCTAATTAAATTACTGTTTTTCAACCTCCACTCCCCCGTTATTTATGTCCCGCTCCCCCATAACAAAAAAAATTATAACAAACAAGCATGAGAACAGGCAGGAAGAAGTTGCCAGCAGTGCAAGTACAAAAAAACTAGAAGACATTTTTTATGTTAAAATCTTTTTTAATCAGGTTGTTCAGTTGTATATAATGTCGTCTTGGTTTGTATAAAGGTAACAAAAATGCTTAACACTTTTTATTATAACTTTTCAACATGATGCACAGCACGCACAATGCTCTACAACATAGCCAAAAGTTCTGGCTAAACACATAAGGTCCCAAAGGCGAGACCTATTGGCTATGCCAATGCTTGTTTTACATTACTGTTGGCAACCCTGCCTGATGCACTGAGGAGATGACTGCTAGTAATCTTGCAAGGGGTGGCCACTAATGTAATATTGTCTGATGTGGTCACTTTTACAACACCAATAATAGTAGTAGCTCAGGATGATTTTCATTGAACATAAGTAGTTTGTATCACAGAAAAGGTTGGAGACCCCTGTGATAGACCTAGGAGATGCCTTCGGCCCAGAGGTAGCAAAAGTAAGGTCCATACTTTCCCTGTGTTTCTGTGGAGAAGAAACCATCAAAACAAAGCTGGAATCTACAGCTTAAGAGGGCCGAGGACCAGCGAAGCAACCACTGCTATGAGAAGTCCACCCTGCCGTTCTGTGGCAGCTAGCAAAACCCTCTTCCTGCCATCATGTTGTATCCCCATTCACAGGCACTTATAATCGACAAAGCCCACACGCAATAACAATATTGCCACATCTAGTTCAGTACATAAACAATCTTAAATGGCAATTTGTAATTTCTATTTGTGCTGTTTTGTGCAGTACACATAAAAGTTGCAAAACTTAATTTTTAAAATGATTGTTTATGTGCAGGAATGGACACCTTCCTGTACACAAACAATAATGCATGGCATTTTGCTGTTTTTATGTGTCCTGCACAATGCAGCACACATAGAAACAACAAAAACAAGGAGAAATAAAGCATTTCTCCTGGCTGCGCCATGTTAAGACCAGGTTTTTTTTTGGGTCTTAATTTTGGCACTGCCCATATTTACCACACCCTTGTAAATATGAGGCAGCATCAAAATCAGTGGGTGTTGTGGCAGAACGCCCACTGCAACATCCATTGCCCACCCCTTTCACACTAATTATAGTGTGAAAGGGTGCCTTATTTAAACAGCTGCTTTGTAAGTAAGGCGAAACCCATATCGCCACAGGAACGTCAAAATAAGTGACGTTCCTGTGGCGATAGGGGCTTGTAAATATGCCCCAAAGTTTTCAAGAGATGTCAAAAAGTGCAATGAGTATGGACTCCAACACTTTAAAAAATATACAGCAAGCATACTGGAATATATCAGTTGAAGAACTCTTTTTTTTTAAGTTTGAATTTATTGAAAAACAAGAGAAAAAGAACAGGATATACAATTTAAGCTTAGAGAGTTACATTAATATAAGGAATGTTAAGCAATAAGAAAAATCATCATTATAACAATCATGCTGTAAATAAAGCGAGGAGGGGAAAAGGAAAAAGAGGGGGGGGTAAAACATAATCTAACTCTATCAAAATTCTTGAGAAAGAAACAACAAGGTAGAAAGTTAAACACTGTAAGCATAAAAGGAAAATACCTAGGAAATAAGAGAATCTCAATATAAACTAATTTTAGTACATAAACATGAGTAACAATATCCTAATTTTGTGAAGTAAGACAACAAGGTGAAATTAAGGCGGTTTTCGGACATCATTAGCAACGTTAACAACATTAGAGGCAGACCAAGATAAGTATGTAGTGAGGGGAAGCCATAAGAGATCTCTCTTAATAGCTAAAGAAATAGGGTTAACAAAATTGGTATCAAGCCTGTGATGAAAGCATATGGCGTTCCACCAAGCTCTGAAAGTAACTTTGTCAGTTTGTTTCCAATTTGAGGTTATTAGATGTAAAGCGACAGCCAATAATAAATCTAGCAACTTGAAATTAGCTGGTGATTGAGGCCAGTGAGAGGACAGGGAACCTAAAAAATATTGGATAAGGAGAAAGGGATGTTAACTTTAAAGAGCTTTTAATCTGGGACCAAACAAGTTGCCAGAAATTTGCAATATTGGGACATTCAAATAACATATGTTTTAAATCTGCATTAGAGCTAGAACATGACCAACAGTTAGATGAAGTAGTATGTAAAAAGGAAGCTAATTTTGCAGGGGAAAGTAATAATCGTTGCTAGACAAAATAAAGGGTTTGAGAGGTGTTAGCTGCCCTTGAGGTTTTGTGAATTTTAAGCCACAATTTATCCCATAAGGAGGTTGGCCAGCATTGTTGCAGATCCCTTTCCCACGCCAATTCAGTTTTTGATTTAAACCTCTCCAAAGGTAATAATAGACACTTATAAATAGAAGAAGCCGAGGGGGATGAGTCCAGAATGGGAAATAGAGAGGAACAAGTTATAGGAAGAGCGGGACTAGTCGATAATGCAAGAAGGTAATGATTAAGCGAAGGGAGTAGAGAATTATATTGTTTACGAAAAGAATTAGGTAATTAAAATTCTGCTTGTAAATCAGAGAAGGATAGGGGAAGATTATTATTTAAAAGTTGGGAAATCCAGAGTAATCCCTTGGATCTCCAAGATTTCCAATAAATGGTACGATTCCTAATGCATAATAATTTATTGTGCCAAATAGGTTGTTGAGACATTGAGGCAATAGAAGGGTAAGAAAAAGGTAGAAAAGGGGTTAGAAGCTTACGAGAATGAGAAATAATAGGAGAGCGAACAGAAGAAATATTGTTGGTAAAAGCAAGAAACTCCTGAAATGCAAAGGGAGAAAGTATAGACTTCTCTATGGAAAGCCACACAGGGGGATGAGGGGAAATTCTGAAGAAAGCCAACGGGAAGATTGTTTCAGAGAAAAGGCCGAGTGATAAGATTTGAAATCTGGAAATCGAAGACCTCCATTAGATTTATCCATTTTTAAAGAAGATAAGGCTATTCGAGGGGATTTGTTTATCCATAGAAATTTAGTTAAAAGTGAATCAATTTTTTTAAAATAATGTCCGGGAATATGCACAGGTATCATAGAAGGAGTATATAAAATCAATGGGATGAGCATCATCTTAATGGAATCAAGTCGACCCCACCAAGATAGAAAAAGAGGATGCCAACGAGTAATATTATCATTTAGCGATTTTATAATATGATAAAAATTTAGTTTTAAAGTTTCAGGGATAGAAAAAGAAAACCATAGACCTAGATATTTGATTTTAGAGGATTGCCAAGAAAAACCTGTATGAGTGAAATATTGTTTGAGGCATAAAACATTAAGTGGTAATATTTCACATTTATCTGGATTGAGACGGTATCCTGACAATTGAGAGAAAATATTAACCTGATGAAGGAAGGGAGGGAGGGAAGTGGTCGGATTAGAGCAATAGAAAAGAATATTGTCTGCGTAAACAGACATTTTAACCTGATGAAAATCAAGTTGAAAACCAGAGATCTGAGCATCTTGCCTTATTTTAGTTAAAAAAGGCTCCAACGCTATTACAAATAACAACTGAGACAAAGGACAACCTTGTCTTACTCCTCTGAGAAGAGAAAAATAATCTGAGGATTTGCCATTAACGAAAATAGAAGCTCTGGGACCGGAGTAAAGCAATGAAATTAAGGAGATTAATTTAGGAGGAAAACCTATCCATTTTAAAGCATGAAACATAAAATCCCAACCAATCCTGTCAAATGCTTTTTCAGCATCTAAAGCTATGGCAGCAATAGGATAATCTAAGGAAGAAGCCTTACTGAGGACATTAAAGAAGACTCTAGAATTATCGGAGGATAAGCGACCTTTTACAAAGCCGGATTGTTCAGGTCCAATAAGTTCAGGTAAGATAGGATCGATGCATAATGCTAAAATTTTTGCAAAAATCTTATAGTCGGTATTGACTAAAGAGATGGGGCAATAGTTTTTACAAGGGGAGGGGTCTTTGTTGTCCTTTGGGATTAGACATATCATGGCTTCTTGAAAAGTGCCATGAGACGAACCATTAGTAATAAAGGAATTAAATAAGAGTAAAAGATTTGGAAGAAGGAGTTTAGCAAAATGTTCGTAAAATTCAACAGTAAATCGTTGAAGAACTCTTTAATAAAAACACACAGCACTGCTAGCAAAAACGGCAATGAATTCTGACTGGCCATTATCACTCCACAGCACAACTGTGCATTATTTGTGTATAGGGCTGTGATTTTTGTTTTAATAAAAGCACAGAAAGCGATGCTTTTTGGTACTTTATAGACTTTTGTAAGTGTTTTAGTCTATAGTGATTGGAACCTTACCTTTCATGAAACCTTTGTTTTTTCATTTAACAGCTCTATAGCTTTTAGACCAAGAAGTGCTTGTTACAGCATAATATGTAGTTTTTAGCCCTGTAAATGTCAAGTGTTCTGAAATCATCTAAGTGATAGCCTTTGATCTTTCTCAGAGTGCTAAAGTGAATGAGACAGCGGCGGCTCCTCTGCTATGGCGAAGAGCGTTGCCCCCCCTGCTGAGTGTCAGCCAGCTGACAGAAACGGGAAAAATAAAATGATAATAAATCCATTTTATTATCATTTTATTTTTCTTTCTGCTAAAGGCAGCCAAGTCTGGGCGGAGCAGGGCCTTGACGAGAGCAGGGGAGGAGTAGTGCACACTGTAAGTGGCATGACGGTTTGGCCGGCTGTCTAAGGCCATCCAAACCGTCATGCGCACTTTGATCTCTCTTCACCCAAGCTGTGTTGCACAGCCGGGTGGAGTAGAGGCACAGGCTGCTAGGACCTGAGCTAGAGTGAAACGAGCCCGCTCAGGCCAATAACGGCGCTGCTCCCATGAGAGCAGCGTCTTCATTGGTGTCTAGGAGCATGCACAGTGTGCAGCGACCGGAGCAGAAGAACCCCAAGAGGGCAGCCGGCAGCACAGCAGAAGGTAAGTGCTTTTTAAAAACATTTATACACCTTACCCACCACACCTCCCCAGCTCACCACTTATTATGAAAGTGAGCCGCTACTGGGATTAGATAACCCTTATGAATTCAACACTCCTGCAGTTACACAAAGATGACTTTTTAAAATATTGCTGCACTTTTTGATTTGTCTAAAAAACTGAGTAAATTAAGCAAAGCAGTACTGAAATGTATGTTCAAGGGCATACGCCAAAATGCACATGTACATATCAATTGGAAGGCAACATCCATTCTGTCAGAATCATTTCCTCGTCTTTAAATTGCCATTTGATAGAAAGTTTTTTTGTCTTTTGTTGTTGCCGAAATGTTGCTGTGCACCCCTGTTGCTTATTTGTGAATAGAGATACTGTGATAGCAGCAGATTTTATCCGGTGTTGTGACTGCACACCTGTTCCCCAGCCTGTTTAAACATTGCACGTCACTGCTGCTCGCACAACTGAGTAGGACCGCGGGGGACAAAGAAAGCAATGGAAGAAAGAAAAACAACAAACAGAGGCTTGTGAAGTCTGTAAGTGTATTTTACGAGGACTAGAGCAATACCTTTGGAGGTGTCTTGGCCTGACAAGGAGAGGAGGGGTCGATGGGGGTGGGGGGGCTCAAACCCCTTCAGCCCAATGGGCGCCGCACACCTAGCTCTCTGCAGTATGACGAATATCCGGCATGTAAAAGCACAACATGGTCACCATGATTTAACTTCACAAATATCAATATATGAAAAGAGAAGTGAGAGACAATATAAGTAAGAGATATATAACCAGGATTCCCTATTTTACAAAGTGTTGTATGCCATAACGTCATCTCCTGCGCACACTGGGGTACATCTACAAGGAAATGGCACAGCTCTGCCAGCAATTTTGCAGCTCAGCGCTACGTCAGTTCAAAAACACAGGTATGCACCATATTTACAAGAATACGGCACAGCCCTGTGTTTTCTCTTGAGCTAAAAAAAAGCTGCCTAGAGCCAACACAAACACCCTTGCGCCATAGTGCAAGAGTGCCTGCGTTGTAGGGATGATTTCCAGCAACACAGACACTGTTTGACAATAGTGCAAGGGTGCCTGTGTTGCAGGGAATCATCCCTGCAAAGCAGGCACCCTTGCACTATGGTGCTAGGGTGTCTGTGTTGCAGGGAATGATTGCTTATGTGCAGGAAGGGGCACCTTCCTGCACATAAACAATCTTTAAAGGCATTTTGCTCTTTCTATGAGTGCTGCCGAATGCAGCACTCATAGAACGAGCAAAAACGAGGAGTATTTCTCCTCGTTGCGCCAATCTAACGCCTGCTTTTGAATGACGTTAGTTTTTGGCGCTGCCTCAGATTTACACATCCACGCAAATCTGGGGCAGCGTCAAAAAGCAATGGGTGTTGTGGTGGAACGCCTAAAGCAGCACCCATTGCACGCCCCTTTCACACGGATATCTGTGTGAAAGGGTTTCCATATTTACAAAGAGGCGTTAAGCCACGCAAAGTGGCTTAACACCCCTTTGTAAATATGGAGCAGGGCATTGCGCCGCCGGAGCGTCGGTAAAAGTGACGTTCCGGTGGTGCAATCCCCCTTGTAAATATGCCCCACTGTGCCTTTGCTTCTGGTTCCCTGTAGTCACTGACGCCACCGGGAGGGCCCAAATGTGTCTGCTCGTTATTGATTCACTGCATTACGATGGCAATGCCCCATTGAGATCTTAATATTTGAGCACTGATGCTCAGTTTGCACCTTGCCAACACCTGTATGCCACTGTAAGGCAGCTGGTCTTTCCGGACAGTGTCCCGAGTGACTCTTTGATATCTACAAATATGTTGCTAATTGCAGTCTTCATGTCTGCACACATGTAGGTCTATGTTTTAGTAATATATACATTTATATAGTCTATGAAATAACCAAAGGATAGAGATAAGTTATAGTTAGGAAAACTTTATGTATTCTTTCCATGTAAACCATACTTAAACTACACAAACATTATAAATTCTAAAGTTACACATATAGCTTACATTTAGAATGTACACACCACCTTCTAATTACTATAAGTCGTGCACCTACATACACAGTGTTACTTATAACTTACATTTTAACTTAACACATCACCTTCAAATTACGATAAGTCATGCACCTCTGTACACAGTGTTTTTACATCACTCGCCATATTACATTAATTATAACTCACAACTCTACCATGTACAATCATCTCAATTGAGGTGTCATAAGTGTTGTTATGAAAGCTACGATTTGAGATGTTGTAAGGGATGTCATATGCAAGGGCATAACCAGTGCATTGAGAAGCCACGAGTTATAGTTAATGTAGTACGGCGAGTGAGGTGAGAACACTGTACAGAGGTGCATGACATAGTAATTTGAATGTGGAGTGTTAAGTTAAAATGTAAGTTATAAGTATCACTGTGTACGTAGCTGCGCATTTAATTTAGAATCTGAATAAACCTCATGCCTTTAAATCCTGTGTTACCCTTTAATCATAGGGCGGGTGGGCTCAATACAAGCATCAAGATTAAAGTTTAAAACGGTGAAGTTTGATCGCTTTGGGGTAAAGACTTGTGAGTGTCAAAAGAAATTGAAATGCCCCATAATTGTGAATTTCTGGAGAACCTTTCATAAAAACGCAACTGGTAACTGCATCACCCATCACATAACCTGACGATCCTCAGCAGCCTGGGCGGCTCCTCTGTTATGGCGGAGGAGCGTCGTCCCACTGCTGGAACCAGCAGACACACGTAAAATTAAATGATAATAAGGTAGTTCTAAAACTGCTTTATTATCATTTTATTTTACTCCCGCAGCCGTCTTGATGGTGGGGCCATCAGGAGCAGGAGGAGTGGTGGGCTCAGGGCACTACCAGTGTGCATGTAGGTTTGGCCGGCCGTCCACGGCTGGCCAAACTGACATGCGCACTTCGATATCTCCAGGCTATTGCTTGGAGATATCAGCAGGGTCAGGAACACAGGCTCCCAGTCCCTGCTGGAGTGTGGAACCAGCCCGCTCCGCCCAATCCCTATGCTTCTCTCATGCTGGGTAACACCAGCATAAGAGTAGCATCTGGATTGGTGCAGGGGACTCTGTGAGCCTGTGTGAGCATCGGAGCTGAAGAGGCGGTGAAGTGGCGGACGTCGGGCTGCAGGTAAGTTTTTTGTTTTTTTTTATTCCCCCAGCGCTACCCCAGCTATTTCCCCAGCCTGCGGCTGCTACTGTCAGCAGAAAAACTGTAGTGAGACTTACATTTTTCAAATTGTGCGGATGATGAATCCTAATCAATTTTCCTTCTCTTCAGTCAGCACTCGCACATCAGTGTCCGTCTCATTCATACACATTTCTACCTGGTCTACGGTTGTGTATTCATCGTCTTGACTGCAAGTGTTTCTAAACTTTGCAACCTGTCTGGGCTCGGGCACAGGCGGTGACAAAACAACAAACTTTTGAAAACTTCAAAGTGGGATTTAATACACTCCATGGGAGGTTTCAGAGCTTAGTTGACACTAGGTCCCTTAGTTGGAAGCTCCCAGAAAGAGGCCAAACTACACATTTAATGCATTAATTACTGGTGCACAAATGAAGGATTTCTCCCAAGAGAGTACCTGGCATGGAGCCGAGGGCTGCCTCTTCCATGACAATCTCTATAATGTCTTTAGAGATGCATAAGGGGTGAGAGTGTAAGACATCCTACATGCAGCAGCGGCTGGACCCAAATGTGCTCGCTTAGCATGCTACAAAGATCATAATTCCCATCCACACAAAATCAGTTAATTGCAAAGGAACTGCATCCGTCTTGGGCCTGCGTGCATCTCACTGTCATGCTGCCATGGAGATGAAACAGCTGGAGTGGTACCCTTTAGGGCAAACATGGTGTCAAAATCAGTAGCCGTTGTTATATCCACAGAGTCCACCCATTTCAGATCCCTTTGACTCTCTTTTCACTCATCAGCCACTTAGGAAGTCATTCTAGTGTCCTTAGCGCTATTCCCTAGTGATAACCCTTGTCTGCAGAACGTGGGTTTCGTCATGCCTTCTGGTTCTCCTGGATAAAACCTTGAGAGGTCTTCCCGGGCAGCACTCATTGCCTGACTGTGTGCACCAGCGTTCTGAGAGCTTTGGACATAAATAAATAAACTGCTCCCGTGGAGGTACCATAGTCACAATATCCGTTGCAAAGAAAAACTAAAACACAGCCATAACAATCTTAAAAAAAAATTAAGAGCATGTTACACCCCATAAATCCTACTTCACACAAGCTATCTTCTTTCCTTTTAAGGTTTAAAATGTGTCACTTGCTCCATTAATGACACACATATTATTTCCTATACTCCTTCAGCCATTGGCTACATTTGCTCCAGAACATTCAGGCATTGGCTTGAGACACGTTCAGTCTCATTTTGGATCAGCCCACAGGAATATTTTAGTCTCACCGTTTCTCTATTGCTTGCTTAATTGTGTTTTTCGACCTCCATTGGAAGACAAAAGGGAGAATTTTGCATCAGAAATCAGTCGGCGAGTGGGTCTGTAGCAGTAGGGACCGAGCTCTGAAAAAAGCATCTGAGAAATGAACCCACACCTTTTTTCAGCAGCATCAAGCTTTCATGTGTTTTGGTTTGCTCTGGCTCCTGAGTACCCACACAAGCATTGGCAAAGCCAATAGGTTTGATGGTTGTAGAGTGTGCCCATGCATGATGCAAGCATCAACCTTATTGTCTTTTCCAGTGCTTGTTACTAAAGGAGGACACTTAAGAGGGTAACCTGGCTTTGCCGATATTTGCTACTGTAGTTCTAACTTTGCTGCAGTCGACTGGTATGAGTATTTGAAGCTGAGTTCACGCCTGTAGCTGCTGTATTGCATACAGTGTTCCTCCCTTGCATCTGCTTGCCTCCACCAGTATACATCTTGGAGCGTTGCTCTATGTGTTATCTTGGGGCTCTCAGCCCCAGGCCACACCAAATCAAACAACAATGTAGGTGACCCTACCCTCAACCGAGGGCGCAACAATAACCTGTGCTAAAATGGCAGTGTTAATACTTTAATCCCGTTTACTATACAACCCTGTGCTATAACCCCTTCATCTGCATACACCCTGTACATTTGGCCGCCATCTTGTCGTTTCATCAGTTCGTCCCACTGCTGTGTGTATGTTCTGCTTTTTGCCTTGCAAACGCCATAGAAAGCGAACACCTAGTGAATAGCAATTAGCAATAAAGTATTTTAGATGTACAAAGTATCCAGTGTTAAGTGTTACAAAGGGCTACGGCTAAATCTATTCACAGGAATAGATAGAATGCTCTTCGTAGACAGAGCACCAATGAAAAGGTGGCGGGTATTATGGACATATAAATGTACACAACTTTGGGCCTGATTTAGAGTTTGTCGGATGAGTTACTCTGTCGCAATCATGACAGATAGGCCATCCACCACATTACAAGTGCATTAGGATTTAAGGCGCTCGTAATAAGGCAAAGTCAATATCCCTCAAGTTTGTGACAGAGTACCGCGTCCACCACACTGTAAATCAGACTCTTTGTTCCATCGATTTCCTTCATTACCGCCATCACATTATTAGGATACACGCACTAGTAATATGTCGGAGGGGATATCCCTCACGTGTGATGGAGTAACGTGTCCACCACACTGTGAATCAGACCCTTTGCTCCATCGATTTCCTTCATTACCGCCATCACATTATTAGGATACACGCACTAGTAATATGTCGGAGGGGATATCCCTCACTGTGATGGAGTAACGTGTCCACCTCACTGTGAATCAGGCTCTTTGCTCCATTGATATCGTTCATCCCCCTCTCCGCCAGTTCCTCGTCTGATTCCTTCTGGCATATTCAATAGATGAAGAAAGGATAATTGGCGTAATCACGATTACTAGGAAATAATCTGGCCATTAGCTCCTTACCCCTTCCTCTCCACATACCTTACTCCATCCTCAATAGACAAGGCAGCAAGACTCGGCATAGTGGAGAGCAACGCTAGGTAATCTGTCCAGTCAGCCTCACAGTCCAAACATGAAGTTGAAACAGCGCTAGGGAAGGCGGGGCCCTGTTGCACTAGGTTGTCCAAAAGGCCTTCCAGTCCCGTCCCACTGTTGCCTACACAGATTGATAACAACTCTGGATGATTCAGGTAGATTCAGGAAGCACGTGCATAGCGTGGGAAGGTTCCCACAGGCATGTCCCTAAGACACCCGAAGAGACCCGGATGTGTTTGTTCTGTTTCCTGTGTATGTGTAAGGTCACTGGAAGACCTCTGCAGACGGCAGCAGGCAGACAGCTATTTCGATGATGTGCTTGTTATCCGGGTGTTTGCCTTCGGTCCAGACAGCCTCTGTGGAACAGCTGCGTGTATCCCCTCGTGACCCTGCCATCACTTACAAAGGCACTGTAGCGCAGACCCATTAGGACCATCCGCAGGCAGGAGGGATTCGGTCATTTAGAGGTCAGAGACTTAATAACTTGATGGGTAGGAAGGTCAGATACCATCAATAATCAGCCCTCCATATGCTCACTCCAGGGGTAAGACAAAGAGACTGTCAGTCCATCTTGTGTATGAGCATTACTCAGGGAGTTGATTCCGGATATCTCTGAAAACATTGTGTTTTTTCATTTGCCTCTTGTGATAGTTTGTTGATATCTATGAGTCAGTCATGGCTGACTGATATGATATCTATCCCTGCGTGAGGCACTTTCTTGATGACTTTTGTATGTGTGTGTGTGTGTGTGTGTATGCGTGTTTGTAGGTGTTTGTGTGTGTGCATGCATGCGTTTGTGTCTGTATATCTGTGTTTGTGTCTGTGTGTGTTTGTGGGTGGGTGCATGTATACGTGCATGTTTGTATGGGTGTGTGCATGTACATGTATGCATGCGTTTGTGTGTGTGTGTGTATTTTTGTGGGTGGGTGCATGTATACATTCATGTTTGTATGTGCTTGTGGATGCACACATGTGTTTGTGGGTACGTGCATGTATACATGCATGTTTGTATGTGTGTGTGTGCATGTGGATGCATGCATTTGTTTGTGTTTTTTTACCGGTGGGTGCATATATATGTGCATGTTTGTATGGGTGTGTGCATGTGCATGCATGCATGTGTTTGTGTGTGTGTCTGCATGTGGATGCATGCATGTGTTTGTGAGTGTGTTTGTGGGTGGGTGCATGTATACGCGCATGTTTGTATGTGCTTGTGGATGCACACATGTGTTTGTGGGTACGTGCATGTATACATGCATGTTTGTATGTGTGTGTGCATGTGGATGCATGCATTTGTTTGTGTTTTTTTATGGGTGGGTGCATATATATGTGCATGTTTGTATGGGTGTGTGCATGTGAAGCATGCATGTGTTTGTGTGTGTGTGTTTGTGGGGGGATGTATATGTTCATGTTTGTATGTGCATGTGGGTGCATGCGTGTGTTTGTGTGAATTAACCTCATACTTGAAATCCCTCCCACACATCGGTCAGTTATTCGGCTGCTCATTCCACCCATGTGGTGTCTGATCCCATGTGGTACAGACACACCACATGACCCAACATTTTGAGGCCAGGTGCATTATCCATCTGCCTGACCTACGGCTTTCATCTCCTGCCACCCTCATGGCTCATCCTGCTTACAACCACTTGACTCATAGACTGAGAGTCTGCTATCCAACCATGCACCAAATACACCCCTGTTTGGCCATGGCCATAACCGCTGTGGCTACAGAACAGCCCACCGATGGGTCGTGCCTCAACTCGACCCTCACCCTATTGACATAATCCCTTTTCCTATAGGGAGCCCGCAGACTCCTGCTCCATTTCCCTCATTCAGTCTTGCAGACTCTCTCTACTCATAGACTGTCTCTACTCATAGCCCCAGCCCCCCACACCTCGGCCTGTGGCCCTATCATCTGGCCTGATGCACCCACACATCAGCACGAGCCCAGGATCCTCTTCCTGGCCTGTCATTTGGCCTGGTCTTCCCTGGCCTTCCAGAAAGAGAATGAAGCCACCAAACATGCATCTTTTACATGTGGGCTTGACACCTTGCCCAATCCTTGTCAAAATGAAAACAGGACAAGAACATGCGATCAGCCAGTCCATGGCTTTGTAACTGGGATCAGTTCCCTACTCAGTGTAAAGCTATATCTGGTAAAGAACATATTGTGCGAGGGGCACATGCCAGATTATTAACTCTTCAGCAGGGTAGTAAAGAACCTGTTGGTTATTATAGCCACTTTAGCACTTGGTCTCGGAAGCAGACTGGACAGATGAGGTTTCTTCTGCCGTTTGCTGTCAGAGACCCGGGAAAGATTAAAGGTTGCACTGGCATTAATAGTCGATCGACCCGCTACCTCCACAGCTTTAAGAGATTTAACGATACAAATCGATGCACAACAGAAGACTTGTAGAGTGAGGTACGGTTATACTAGTTGCTCTTGGGTTACTAATGCTAAAGGGTTGCTGTTCTGATATCAGAGGAGATGTTATTCCAAATCCAAAGGTTGATAATACTTGCTTTCTTGTTTTCTCCTTCCTGCTGTGTTTAGTCCCTAATCTGGCAATGTCAGAGCTGCTCGTCTGTCATTGACCTCCAGGTATTGTTAGCTTGTTAGTTAGGTAGACAGAGGTCTTGATGTAGAGTGTGTTGTAAGTGATACAGCTGATCTTGAAGATGACCTTGGCTTGGACGGGGCAGCCAGTGTAGATCCTTTAATGCAAGGGAGCTTTGGCTGGATTATTGCAGCCAACCGAAGAGCCATGCTGCTGCATGAAGGACGCCTTTCAGGGGAGCAATGGCGGTCTCTGTGATGCCACTGAGCAGGACTTTGCCTCCATCCAGGTAGGAAAGGACTAATGCTCGAACTTTCATTCTAAAGTCGTCTCCAGGGAGAAAAACCTTCACGTTTGGAACCGGGCCCTTTTGGTCTTCTCTGCAATGTATCCTTTGAGTGAGAGGTTTGCATTGAGGGTAAATCCGAGGGATATGGCCTGTTCGGTCAGTCAGTGTGTGAGGCCCATTAGGAGAGCCATGATTAAATCAAAGAATGTTTGGTGTTGTTGGCAAACAGGAGGCATTCAGTCTTTGTAGGATTTAGCATCAGGTAGTTTGGTGGCATCCAGGAATGGATGTGCTCACGACAGGCTTCACGTCTCTTTATCTGATTGGTTGAGGACATTTTGATATAGTGTTGTGAGCCATGTCAGAAAATAAAATACCATTACGATTTACGCTTCAGGCTGCTTTCACTACATGAGAGGGTCATTAAAATACATATAACATTACTGCTCAAATATTCACAGATGTGGCACCCTTTATTAAGCAGCGATGCATATACGGCTATTCAGATTTCTGCTCATTATGCAAGAAGATCAGGAGTAATCACTGAGGATTAAATAGTGCTATGCAGTTCATTCTGCCTGGGAAGCCTCATGCACCAAGGGTCTGTTCACAGTGCCACGCTTGTTACTCACCTTAGAATTGGTGAGTGCCCTCAGATAACTGGTCCTAGATCATCAATTTCCATGCAGTAGAATGATCCATCTGTAGTCAGTGTCATGCTGGCATGTTCTCATTGACACGTTGTCATGTTCAAGGTACATACCACTTTTCACAAGCCGCATAACTTCACCTATATCAGTGCTTTTCCTAAGCCTTTCTCTCTACTTCTCCCCTCGCCTTCCACTTTACCTGCCTCTATTTCGTGTCTTTCTCTTGTCTCTCTTTCTGGTTGTATCTCATCTCTCCACCTCATCAACCACTGATCCCTGCCTTTCTCTCTATGGCACTTCTCTGTCTACTCCTATCTCTGACTATCTATGCCAACTCCCTGTACCGCCTCTCGTTCTCTTTCTCATCTAGCTTTCCTTCTCATATTACCTATTTTGCCGCACCCTCTCACATTATCCCTCTATCTCTCTTTCTCTCTCTCTAGCTCTGTCTCAGTGTACTTACCCCATCTCTGTTTCAACTCTCTCAACTTTGGTTCTTTCTACACCCCGTCTCTCTTTATTAATTTCACTCCCTGTCTCTACCTTCCTGTCAGCCTTACACCTCTCTTTGCTTGACATCTTTCTATGCCACACTTCTCAATTTGCCCTTCTCGCTACATCATCACTTTCTACCTTGCATCTTTCTGTGTTTCTTTCACAACCTCCTGTATTTCTGTCTTGCCTTTTTCTATACCTCATCCCTATGCATCACCCTCCCCTCTCTCTACATTTCTTTCTTTCTGTCTCTAGTTCTTCCGATCTCACTCTATAACCTTACCTATCTAACTACTTCTCTTTCGCTTCCTACTTCTGTATCATTCTGTCCGGCTACCTCACCTTTCTCCCTTTACCTTACGCCTCTCCTTACCTCACCTGTTTCTCCACCTTATTTTTGTCTTCACCTCCCTTCTCTCTATACCTCTTTTGCTGTACACATCACATTACTTCTCCTGACCCTTTCCTGTCTTCCATCCCTCATACTTCTCTTGCTGAGCAGAGCAGGTGATCACTTCTTGATCAAAGAAATGTACACATGGAAAGAGGATAGGAGAGCAAGGCAAGAGAAGAGAATAAAAGAGAAAAATATCAGGATTCACCTTAATATTTTCAATGTCACTCTTGCAGTGAGAATGTCAGTAGTAGAGATGGATGTACTTGTGATTACAAGTATGCAGCAATTAAAGTAAAACTTCAATCTCTTTGTGCAAATGTTTTATTTTAATATTATGCACTTTTCCGCTAAATATCCACCAAATCCCCCTTTCTTTTCCTTTACTGCTAGGAGAGGGCCCCAAAACCCCTTCAGCTGGCACTGCTTCACCCTGCTCCAGTTCATGCCAGTGCCATTTCTTACCTTGCTTCCTTTCACTGTTTTCAGTCCCTGACCATTTACCTTAAACAGCAAAAGCAGTGAAAGCCAAAAAACCTGGAGACACAGCCAAATCATTTTAATTTTCTTTGGTTCCAATAGCCAGAGTGCATGTGGAACAAGTGGCCACTGGGCAACTTACACACGTAACAGCATTCTAAAAATGGCACATATGCAAAGAAACTAAAGGATACTACAACTGAAATTTATTTTTCCACATAATGCATTTTTATCAACTTTTGTGACGCTTCTTACATGAAAAAGTTGGGTTTCCTCTGCCTCTTCCTAACCAAAAAAACCAGACATTTGACTGAGGCCATCATTTGCTTGGCCATGTTCACACAACAGTTAGACAAGGCTAACAGCCTGTGTCTAAGCACAAGTGAAACAGAGTGATTTGCATTAGGTCACACACTTTAGTGTAGCGTGCAAACTGGGATGACAACACGTTTCCACAAACCCACTGTCCACATCTCCTTAGACCTGGACTCTAGTCACCTGATGTGGCACGTGGATGCTCAAAGCATAAAACACAGCTCATGCACATAACTGGTTTTAACCACACCTTTGACCTCACCAACTACTAGCACCCACTCTGCACCTCTCCCTTCCAACTACCTTCTGACATGGTCCATCACTTTGCAGTAGGGTACCAGCTCACTTTATGTCATTATGAGCACTGCTTCAACTCCTGGGCTGTCGAGTGACATCCTAATGCATTCTGGTTCTTGTAGTCTCGGTCTGCTTCATTGAACTAATTCAAAGTGCAACAACTGATAGCAACGATTCGCAGATGAGCAACTAGGATTGGAAATGTTGTCCATGATAACACGTTGAGTGAGATGTCCACCCTACACAGCACTAGCGACCACTCTCAGTTCCTTCTTTCATATCATGCCATCTCAGGATCTTCCAATTTGCCTGCTATTCCCACATCACAGATCTTCAAACTACACCTGTCTGTCACACGCTGTCTGTAAAGGCAAAGCTGTCAAGTCATGTGTGACACATTCAGCCAGTTCTGTCTTGTTAGCTATCAGCACTTTGCATGTAAGGATTCTGAAAAAAAGACTACAAGTCCCAGAATGCAAAGCAATGCTGTCCAAAAGCCCGGACTGGCTGTAGAAGGGCCCCTTGATACGAATGAACATGTTCTAACTAAGTACTCTGCCACAGCACTCGCTACCCTGAACGAAATTCCGGAAATGCATCCATCGTCTCGCCTGTTCCACAGTCCATTCATTCTTTAGTGTTGCATTTTATTATATAACTTATATAGCACTTTTTTAACCCCAATGAGAAGCAAAAATGCTTCCTTTCACTTCTGTTTCTTGGTGCCCTTTCTAAATACATGGTTGGTAGAATGTGTATTGAAGTGTGGCCTCGAGCAGGTGTTAGGCGAGGTACAGGGGGTTCTTCCACACATCACTTCCTTCACAACTTCTCTTGTTTTATCTCTAAATGCTATTTCCCCCACTCCGCCCGCTCAAACCCAACTGGTTGACTTTCAAGAAAGTGGGCCATTTGGTTTGTTTCAGGATAGAGCAGGCTGGTGGTGGGAAACATGGCGACTACACCGCCAGACAGCTGCTTGTGAAAGGTTGGAGGCAGTGCCATTTAACGCATGGGCACGCTGGGCAGTTGCCCGGGGGCCCCACGAGCATAGGGGCCCCATGCAGACCAGAATTTAACAATAATTTTCAATTAAACATTTTTATTTCTGTGAGTGGTTGTGTAGGCAGGGCCCAGTGCACTGCTTTGCCCGGGGGCCTATAATGCTGTTAAGACGGCCCTGGTTGGAGGAACTGATGCATAGTAATTTCGTCACAACCTTTAAAATGTAATGGACAGGCTAGAGATACCATAATTGAACAGTAGACAGCCAACATGTGAAGGTATGCTCTCTGAAGCCTTCAGAACACATCAGAAAAGTGCTGTGTGTCGTAGAGAGATGGCTTATTCTTTTCTTATGCCAGTGCTGGGTTCCTTGGAGAAAGTCCTCGCTATAAAGGGGGTGCATGTAGATTATCAAGGGAGCTGCACCTTTTATGCTACTCTGACCTGTGTGCACCTATTTCCAATTTTTTCTACTGAACATAGCATTGCTATTGTCTGGCAAGATTGAAACAATTTAAAGATGTTAAGAAATATCAACGTTTGTTTAAAAATTTGCCAGTTTCCCTCCTGATTAGGGAGAGTTGGCGTTTGTTCATACAGCTCCCTGAGCCACTGCTGATGGCTCGAAGCACATTGGCTACAAATAATAACAAAGTTGTGTTATAGTTCTTCCAAGCGTCGCACATATTCAGTGTCATCATTTGATGATAAGAATATAAACAGCCACATATTATACTTACCTCAATCCCTTGAGTCAGTGGCTCAACTTTGTCAAATGACAGCCTTGAGGCTCAGGTAGGTACATGATTTGCCGAGGATCACAGAACTGACAACGATGGGATTCAGTGGATGTTGTTTTACTCTAACCAACATTACAACCACTCATTAAAGAGTCCGAGCTGCTACTATTGGAACTAGAGGGCATACATGTGGGCACATCAAGCTCCTTCACATGTTATGGCAGCATACACAGCACTGACAGCTCCTAAAGGTCTACACCAATAAGCTTTTCATACCTGATCCTAATAAGCAGTAGGCCAGTGGAAGACTTGGGTCGAAGGGATGGCAGCAGACCACAGTGTTCCTGTTAGTCGGGAATCACCCCTGGCAGCCCATCCACTTTGGGGCAGATTTATTAACAAAGAACTAGTGCAAAGTCACCTAATGTTTTACAAACTGGTGAAAAGTGTTGATCTTTTTTGCTCTGTAGCATGCCACAGGTGGTACATGGGCATTCTCACACTACTATATGTGGTTTTTGACACAAAGCCCTACTTACTACCAATGGTAGACAGTTCTTTGCACTCCTCCTTGAGGCAGGTGCAAAGTAGGAGATTTTTTTTTACTCCTAGCTTTTCAAACTTTGCAAGTTTGATCCACTGTAGAGCACACAAAGTAAAATATGGTTTAAAGTGTGCCTATGGGCATCATGTGTGCACTTGCATGTTTGGCATCCATCTTGGAATATTTTTTCTTTTGCTTTTAGAAACATAATTCAAAGATTGCTGCCATACTTGGGTGCACATACATTACTAAGCAAACACAAGGAGATGATGGACAGAGCGCTGAAACTTTTCAGACACTCACCCCCTGTTACCCCGAAACCGGTCCCAGGATGCTTGTTTCCGGTTCATGGAAGACCTGGCTTGGCAGTTTGGGCTGGACTGTTCCCATGAGGCACAGGGTCAAGACTGATTTGCAAATGGCTGGGTCTAAACTGGGGTGGCAAAGTGAGCTAAAGAACGATGATGGATTCAACCCAGATCTGTGACTGGGTGTGAGTGCCTGAAAAGTTTCAGCGCTCCGTCCATCATCTCTTGGTGTTTGCTTAAAGTGTGCCTGGTCATTGTATTTTGTACTGGAAGGCACAAAACCTATGCTGAGGTGCAAAGTTGTGTGCATGGCACTAGGAGGCCTAAAAGTGCACTAGTGCAAGAGAGCAGCAGCACCATATCTCAGTAGATATGGCGCTATCCTGCTCTCTCCCTCTCATGCAATGTAGAAACTTTGGCTGCTGACCTGTGTTGCATGAATTATTAGTAAATCCTTTATACCCTCCCACTGTGTGCAATTTGCGGGTCTCAGCTGCCGGTGCCCACCAGTTCCCCCCGTCTCCTCTCCGTGCAAGGTAACAATACATTGGGTCCTATATACTAAATTACAGTGCAATGCAGCACAGCAACCAAAGTTGCTGTGCTGTGTTGCATTAGGGCGATAAAGCAGTGCCCAGCCATATTTGCTAAATATGGTGTCTGTTAGGTCTCTCTTCCCCTACGCTGCCGCACTAACTTGCTACCTAGCACCCTGCACCCTGATGCAGTACATAATAGTATGGTTAGAATTTGTTTTTAACATTTCATACTTTGGAGGTGTGGTGTACAGTGCTCACAAGCACTGTGAAATGTAAAGACAAATACAAATGTTTTTCCTGTTTACACCTCCTTCAAGGAGTTGTTATGTTTTTTATGCAAAGCCAGGTCTGGCAATCTTTGGAGATTTTTCTTTGGTTCAAAAACAATGCGTGGTATTTTTGGAATTCCCAGGTACTACACTTGGATGCCTCTTTGACATAATGTAGCACATAGCATAGTGCTATGTGCACTAGATAAAGGGCATAGCTCCAGCACAAACAAGTAAATGGTCAATCAAGGCTTTGCATTTCTTTGTGTAACTTTTCATGACTTTGGGGTAATGCAAAGTTATGATAAATCTGTCCCTTTGTATTGTATCCCTCCAGGACCTTCAATCAAGTCAGGCAACAGGAACTGTGATGCATTTTACTTCTGAAATGCAATTAATTATTAGAAAAAATTAGCCACTCAGGGGCATATGTACAAGCCCCTATCGCCACCACAACATCACTTTTTCCGACATTGTGGTGGCGATAGGGGCTTAGCCTTATTTACAAGCAGCGTTAAGCCACTTAACGTGACTTAGCTTCTGCCTTGTAAATAAGGCCCCCTTTCACGCTATGCTTAGCTTGAAAGGGGTGGGCAGTGGGTGTTGCGGTGGGCGTTCCACTGCAACACCCATTGATTTTGACGCTGCCCCCTATGTACAAGGGTGGCGTACATAGGAGGCAGAGCCAAAATTAAGACCAGGGAAAACCTGGTCTGAACTTGGTGAAATGAGGAGAAATGCATTGTTTCTCCTCGTTTTTGCTTTTTCCATGTGTGCTGCCTTGTGCAGCACACATGGAAAAAGCAAACCGCCATGGATTGTTTATGTACTTGAAGGTCCCCCTTCCTGTACATAAACAATCTGTAAAAAAAATGCCATTTTGTGACTTTCATGTGTGCTGCATGAAGCAGCACACATAAAAGTGACAAAATGGCATTTTAGGATTGTTTATGTGCATGAAAGGACACCTTCCTACACATAAACAATCCTCCCCTGCACGCAGGCACCGTTGCACTGTAGTGCAGGGGTGCCTGCGTTAGCGCTACTCTACTAAGTGTAGCGCCAGCGCAGGGGGAAATGCAAGGCTGCACCATATCCTTGTAAATATGGTGCAGCCTTGCTTTTCTGAAGTGGCGGAGTGAAGCGTTAAGCCATGATGGCTAACGCCTCACTCCGCCACTTCCTCGTACATATGCCCCTCAGTGTGGTGCTTAAGCAAACTACGGGCCAGATTTAACATTTATTCACACAGCGCAGTGCAGCAGCTGCCAATGCTACGCTGCGTGAAAAGGAGAGAGGAGGAGAGCGCCATATTTACAGAAATATGGCACTTTCCACCCCTTTCCCTAGCGCTGAAAACCAGCTGATGTGCGCCACAGAGACACCTTTGAGCCATAGTGCAAGGGTGTCTCCATGAGTATAGCATAGGTTTTGTACTGTATGGATAGCCTTCCAGTACAAAATACCATGCTTAGACTAACTTTAACCCTTTTCCCTCTTTGTATGCGTGCTGTATAGTGCAGTGCACGTACAAAGTCGGTAAGGAAGTGGAAATGAAAGCATTTCTGACCCTAAACCCTGTCTACTTTATTTAGTAAATAGGGTTTAGCATCAGAAACTTTGGGTGGTTGCATGGGAACGCCCATGCTCCACCCATGGTACACCCCCTTGGCGCTAAGTAATGCAAAGCAGCGCTATGTGCTGCTTTGTGTTACTTTCATGTTATTTCCAGCACTAAACAAGTTTAGCGCTGGAAAGTAAGTCGGAAAAAAAAGATTTTGCACCGATTTGCATCACGTTTGTGATGCAAACACAGCGTAAAATCGTATTAAATCTCCCCCTAAGTGTTTGCATTTCGATTGTAAAATGCAAGCTAATAACGTGATTATATCGCATGACAGGCAAGGGGTGCCTCAGAAAAAAAATAGCCAACCAGGGGAGCATGGCCCCTTTGATCCCCTATGAGCTCTGCCACTAGGTCACTTTGTGTATTTGTTAATACCTTGCTGGCCCTTCAATGCTCATGCAGCCTTCTAACATTTTAAATGGTGTCTCCCATGATCTCCTCAATGTTTACATGGCATGCTATTTAGGTAATATTTGAATATACTCTGATACCTTAGGACAACAATGCACTCTGGTCTGTAAAGTCCCTGTGAGTCTTATAGATCACTCCTTGCATGCCAGAGCAGAGTGCCTGCTAGAAGTTGCCAGTATCACCTTCTTGGGTTTCCCCCTGCAGGGTATTATAATGGATTCTTCCAAGGTGAAAGCAGTCATTGAATGGCCGACTCTTAATATCAGTAAAAGGTGTACAAAGAGTCATTGGGTTTTCCAATCTTATCAGCAACTCATACAAGACTTCTCTACTATCATTCAATCCATTATTCAGCTGATTAAAATCAGCTATCCATTTTGTTGGAAAGAACAACAAGAACAGGCATTTTAAATATAAAGCAGCCTTCACACCAGCACTAAAACAAAGATATTGGATACACTCTTTATTTTTATGGTAGAAACAAATGCATCCTCGTTTGCTTAGAGGTCGGTGTTATCTCAACGTCATTGCTAAATCCAAGCTCCACATCCAGTGGCTTATTTCTCGCACAATCTCTCAAACACTGAACGTAATTGCACCATTTATGATGGAGAACTACTCGCGATAAAAGAAGCATTCACTCACGGGAAGGTTTAGCTGGAAGAGATACATCATTATATCATTGTCTGGACGAACCATAAGCACTTACTGTATCTCACATCCATAAAGTATGAAAATACCAGACATGCTAAATAGACTCTATTTTCTCATATTTTCATGTCTAATCCTACACAGGCCAGAAAAAGACATGGCGAGGCAGATGATCTCTCCTAAACAGACTGAAGAAGTCAAATTTTCCTCCACACCACCACCTATCGTCCCAGCAACAACAAGTAAATCAGAAGATCTTTCTATCTTTTCAGAACTTGTGAAGAAAGCTTGGAAAACATTGATATCCAACAGTGGATACAAAAGGAACCCAGCATGAGGCCCTTTCAGAAGGAATTGTTATTTTGAGGAGAACCTTTATAGCTGTCATGTAATTCCATCTAACAAGTAGTACTGAAAGAGTGCCATGACCCTTGCATGGCTGGGCAAGAGAAGATGCTAGATTTTAAAGGCCGGCACTTTTGGTGGTCTCATTTAAAACAAACTCTGCAAGTACACATCTAAAGACGCATGGTGTGTGCTGAAGCAAAGACTTCCTGCACTCCTGTATCAGGATTCTTGCAACCACGACCCACTCCAAATCAACCCTGGAACATGACCTTGATGGACTTCATTGTACAGTTACCATCCCCTAAAGGATGTACAACATTGCTGGTAGTCCTGCATTACTTCACAGGCATAGGACACATTATTCCACTTAAAAAAACTATCCTCTGCAGTACAAGCCAGAATTTATCAAATATAAAATTTCTATTTACATGGTCCTTCGTATATCATCGTCACTGAGGTAGACAGTTTATGGACCTATTTTGGAATGAATTGATTAAAAAAATGGTTGCAATAGACTTTAGGTCCACCAGCTACCATCCACAAACAAGTGGACAGACAGAGCATTTGAACCAATCAATAGAGCAATGTGTGAGGGGTTTTTGATGGATCATCAGAATACCTAATACGAATGGATAGCACTACAGAATGTGCATAAAATAATTAACTGCACTCTTCTTCAGTTAGGTCCACCTTTTTTCCTCTAATTAATTGCATTCAAAGACGTAGCTTGCCAGGATTACTTCCTCCACGGTACCCTCTGATATGGATCTTCTACAATAGATTGATACCATTCAGAAGGCTGCACATTCAGAGTGCTGTGCATAAATATCGCTTGCAAGCCAACACACAATATAAACCTTTTGCATATCAATACAGAGCAAAGCACCTTCATAACAGAAAGGTGATCTGGTTATCTACAAAGTATCTAACTATACTTCCGCCCATCCCAAGTTTGTGTCCCATTTGCAGGTCATTCTCCTGATGAGTCTAATCTGTACGGCTGCAAACCTGTGATGAATGCATTCCTAGGATAAACTTCAGTCTGGTGTTTCTCTCTCACTCCATTTCCCTGTTTTTCCTCACTTCCTACAGTAGATGTGTTACTTTTACGTGCTCATGCAGGACCTCAGGGCCCACAAGGGCTTTCAGCAGTTCCGTGCATCAGGATCCTGGCAGTCCTCCAGAAAAAAGTATAGTACCTCTGTTAACTTTAAGAAAATCCCTCCAATCTTCAAGACTGGCTTTCGATACTATTAACTAAGATCCACATGGACTAAGCAGAAGATATGTCCAGTTACAATGGCTGGAAATCTTCTAGGATGGCCACAAATTCCTGTGTGTCAGCAACATCTCCGCCTTTCTGCCATGGTGGGAACCTACCACAAAGGGAAAGCAGGCTTCTCTGGAAAGACTGTGACCCTTTCTTCCCTGTGGAACATGAGAAGACTACCCCAACCTTGAAGAAACTGAGGAAGAGAAGTACAAGACAAGGATAGAGACTTCTCAGGGAACCATTCTTCAGTGCTGCAGCAGTTTCCCTTCTTTTTTTAGTTACAAGTAGATTCTTTCCTTTGAGTGGGTGAAGCAGGGTGTTTTAATGGGTAAGTCAGTCAGCATTTGGTAATGAGGCCTCACGAGTCATAGTACCGAAACTCCTCTCCGTTTTCCAGTAGTGTGATGATTTTCTTCTCCCAAGAACATGCCTTATGGCACAATAAGACATTCATTCCTCTTACCGATGCAGGTTTCTTTTTAACATTAATGATATTCATCTATTTTTAAACCTTTCTAATGTTTTCAAATTCATTGACATCTTCTGAATATTTTGTCAGGTTCTTTTAGCTCTTATGTCGTGAAGTGGGTCACTCTTTACGGTAGATATTGGATGGATACCATTGAAGTACAGCATCAAGTTGTTATGTATTGGCTTTTGTTATATTGTAGTTGTCAGTCTGTCATTCATTCATTTCAATTCCACTTCTAAAAAGACTATCAACTATTTGCTGCGGTCAGAGGTAGATATCAAATTTACATTTAAATAATGTTTATGCAAAGTTTCAATATAACTTTCCATTTCTTCCAGGTGCAGTCACGGACTTCCTATTTCAGATAGAACTGGTGCTGAGGGTCAGAAGATTACTGCAGTAGCCAGCACCACCATCACAGGAGGAATATGTAGTGTACCAGGTCTGTGTTGCTTGTTGGAAGTACACACATCTCCTGCTTTGCCTGACTTTGGCCTGTCGGTCTAAGTCAAATAAGTAGGACTGTAGCAGGAGGGCGTTGGTAGACCTATCCCTATAAGCTTGGGCAGTGTGGCAGGACAGGATTTTGGTGCCTCTAGCAGTCACTATCCAGAATAGCATAAGGTGCTGTATGATATAACCAAGGTTCATTAAGGTCCACAATGAACTTGCTAGAACAGGGGCATATCCATAGTGGGGTCGAAACGTTGTCGACAACCATTAAGTATAGTCTTGAAAGCACTAGAAAAGACTCTGGTTCTTGATCTGAAACAGTGAATCAAAATCACAAAAGACATCCTTCTTATTCCAATAACCAGTTTAAAAAAGAAAATACAGTCACTTCATGTTTTAATACAAGTTGGTTATGGTCACTTCACTGGGGTCACAAATGTCACTAATTTTCAATTCTTTAATTATAGCGTATTCATTATAAATATACTTTGTGGTGTGTGAGCGAGTGTTTTATAAAGATTTCTGTAATTATAAATAAATATATTACTCATTTCGGCTGAAGTGAGTATTGATCAATATATTCCTTGGGCTACTTTCTTACAATACATTAGGTAAATATTACAAATATTGAATTAATTTAGATAACTGTATTATATTACATTTACTCTTTCAGGCTTATGATTAAATCATTGCAAAAGTTAGACACTTGCAAAAACGATAAACATTTTTCGAAAATGAGTTCCTTGTGAACAATTGTTCCTAGCTAAATAGCTATTACCCAGTTCACATGGACATATGGGTTGCTCTTGTGTTTTTGAAATATTGATTGTGCAGTGCCTACTGCAAGAGCTATATTGTATTTTTGCTCTACCTACTTTGGCTTGTCTTTTCAAAGAATTATAAATTGTAGTGTATGTGTTTTGTCTACTTGTGTCTGTGACTTATATGTGTTGTTAATTGTGTATATTTTCATTGTTCAATTGTGTATGTCAACATATGTCACTGGCTGCTCTTTTCTATAAAGTAATGAAGTTAGCTGCTATTCCCTTCTAAATTGATTGACAACTTCACATAGGGAAGCTCCCTTGTATACAGAAGAATATATTGCTAAAGTAATAAGTGGACCATCTCTATTTTCTTCAAGTAGCTCCACCACCAGCATTAACCCAAGACAGGTACTCCTTGAGCGTTTAGAACGTGCTAAGAAAAAACATGTGCGAACAGAACTGCATGCACGAATGGTAACCGAATATCTGAAAGCGAATATTATACCACAGGGCATATTAGTTCGCAACGTCCCAGAAATATTCAGAGAGGACAAGAAATGCAAGGGTGGGTTCTGTCACATCTCCACTACCTGTTCCAGACACTGGATGGTGCTGGGGATAGAAATTGCTCTGGAACATAGCAAAACAGAGCTACAAGAAATTGCACACCTAGAGAAAGAACGCTGTGGGTGTGATAGTTTGGAAGAATCCAAATTAGCATTGTAAAAACTAAATAAAACAACACCTTTGAATTAAAGAAAAAGGCTGACAAAGACCAAAAGGATATAAACGCCTATAGCAAAGAAAAAGCATGTCCTTATTTACACGAGGACTATTATTCTCAAACACAACCCGCAAGGAAGAACGTTACTTGGGGCAGATACAAAAACAACAAACTAATAACATTATCCGACTCCTCAGCCAGATCAGAATCTTCAGACGACGCTGGAGAGGGACCAAGCTTTGGTCACGGGAATCAGCCTCCAAATCATTTTTTAAGGCCAAGCCCAGAGAGGAAAGGGTACCAATCGAAATCAAATGAGAACATGGAATCAATATACAGGCGCATGTCAGACGCGCAGGCAGTACTACACGCGGGGCCCGGAGGGCCAATAGAAGATGACACAGACCCGGATACAGAACATCTACCAATACCAGCTGACCTACGATTAAGAAATTGAGGGGCTCCTGATGCCATCGCTACTGAGGTGTGAGATACCAGGTTTATTGAGCAAGAAGGAGTTATTCCTACCTTTAATCTCTCCCACCATCAATTAAAGAGCAGTGAAATATCCCTTGTGAGCAAAGGATTGTCCTATGTGATTACAGAGAGGGCTGACTTCTTCAAAATGCAAACGGAACTCCATACATTTTTCAGAGCTCTTAGACTTAAATATTTTTTTCAAGATGATAAAATCGGTTCCACCACCCAGATTTCCAATCTGCAACCAAAGTCATCATTCATACCTGCGAATGCTTTGATGCCCCCGGATATATTTGCATTTGAAAAGGCAGTGCGGGAGGACATTAACAATATGAAAACGATGAAGACGTTCACTCCCTATAACATTTCCCTGTTGGAGAGACAGTCATTACTCAGTCTTAAAAAGGGATTCCATCATTATCAAACCAGCAGACAAAGGTGGGGGTATTGTCATCCAGGAGAGGACAAAATATGAGGCCGAAATAATAAGACAGCTAAATGACACCCACTATTACAAGAAACTCAGCAAGAATCCACTACCAGAGATCGCGAAGCGGATCCAAGAAGTAACTACGAATGGCCTTGAAGAAGGTTTTCTCTCACAATTGGAATTTGAATTCCTTAAGAAGAAATGTCCCAGAACCCCGGTCCTATATACCCTGCAGAAAATCCACAAGGACACTACCAATCCCCCGGGCAGACCAATTCTCTCAGGATACGGCTCTATCTTAGAACCGGTTGGTGAATACATAAACCTCTTTATTAAGAAATATGTCCCTGTCCTAGACACGTATGTGAGAGGCACTACATACATGATCAACCTCATTGAAGGATCAGAATACAATCCTGCGGAGGATATTCTAGTAACACTAGACATAGAATCCTTGTACACGAAAATCCCCCAAAATGAAAGCATTGAGGTAATAAAATGAGTCCTTGACTCACGTCCTGCACCATGCCACGTTTCCACGGCATTCATCACTGATCTCCTAGAAATTGCACTAACCACCAACTACTTTATGTTCAACTCAACATACTACCAACAGTGCTCAGAAACATTTATGGGGGCCATTTTTGCTCCAAATCTGGCGAATCTGTTTGTTGGTAACCTGGAGCAAAAATATATCATCACCAGAGATAACCCATTCCTTGAGAACATAAAATGCTGGAAGCGTTATATTGATGCCATTTTCTTTGATCTGGAAAGGCACGGAAGACAGACTTAAACTGTTCATAGCATATTTACATAGCTGTCAATCCTCCGTCACCTTTATCTACAATGTCGATAAAGAAAGGATTCCCTTTCTGGATCTGGAGATAAAGAATAAAAATAATGAATTGATTGTGAGCCTATACAGGAAACCCACAAAACAGAATACAGTACTACAATACAATAGTTTCCACCCTCGAGCTCTAAAGGACGGACTCCCTTACGGCCAATTTTTGAGATTGCATAGAAATTGCTCTGAAAAGGAAGATTTCTTTCGAGAAGGAAACATACTAAGCGGCAAGCTAAGAGAAAGAGGATACCCAAAAAGGCTAATCAAAACATCTATGAAAAGAGCCTGGTACAGCCCATGAGAAGAGATACTAAAACCTAAACAAAAGACCCCCTGTAACAAAAATATTTGTGTGACTACATTTTGCCCACATAGCACACAAATTGCTAAAACCATCAACCGTCATTGGCCCACACTGAATACCATGAAGATATTTAAGGAACTTCCAATGTTCTCATACAGAAAAGGAAGAAACATTAGAGATCACTTAGTACACTCTGACACCAGCATTCACAAACAGGAGGGCACTACTGTAAACATGTGGGGATTACCATCTGTCAAAGGTCACTTCAAATGTGGTAAATGTATAGCCTGCCAATATACTACCAACACTAAGGAATTTGTACATGGACAGATTAAAATGGCCCTACAGGACCATACAACTTGTTCTACCTCACACGTAATTTACTGCATTTGGTGTCCGTGTAACCTAATGTACATAGGACATCGCAACCAGTGAAGGCACGTATAGGACAGCACAGGAGTAGAATACGATGTCTTATAGAAAATGCCCAATTGGTACAACATTACAAAGACAAGACCCACACAGCAACGAATTGCGTTGGCAAATCATTGAAAAGGCCAATATCTCCCAAAGAGGTGGAGATATATCATTGATTTTGCAGACTCTAGAGTGTAAATGGATAGATAAATGTAACTCAATTCGACAAGGGTTAAATAGTCTGGAAGAATGGTGCAGGTTTATTAGTCTGAATTGAGTATATACCTGCCTACCTCAGACAGATAAACAGAAGAATGACTTCTAGATACTCATCCTCAGCTGTAAATATATTAAGTTGTTCCAATTACCCTGTATGTTAACATGTCATCAGTGGGAAAATGAATTTTTGTGAATTGCCTCTACATTCTAGTCATTGTTAACCCATACACATTCCTATGTTCACTTATACTGTGCAAATTCACATTATTCGGTTTTGATATAGTTTCATGTGTGGGATGTATAGTTTGAGTACACAGTATATTTGCTCCTGACTCTATCTGTCTATCTTCACGAGTAACGCTGTACACCACAACAGACACATACAGGATAGAACACAAGAACTAACTATCAAGATAGGCAGAAACCTTGGCAGATTTATACGGTGCCCCAGCCACTTAAAGTAATTGTCTGGGGCCATCTAGCATGTATAACAACACTCCTCTCTAGTACATTAGAGTATGCCATCTGTTGCAGATTCATGCCCAGTCAGAAATTAAATGAACCACACAATCTGCTTTTCACAATAGCGCATATGGATTACTTGGCCACTTTCACCTCCGTAAGATGGCCGCCAGTTTCGACTGGTTATCGCTCCGGGGTTACACTACCCTTATACGCACTTGTTTGTGCACAAAGCGTCTCCTTCATCTATTTCTATCACTGTGGAACGGAGTGTGCCTGACGGGTCGGAGCAGTGACTCTTCTCAGGCACTGCTAATTGGAATTCACCAACGGCTTCGGGATTCGAGTAAGTTTAAACCCCCTATTAAGCATTGACGGCTTCCTTCCTCATCAATTTGTGCTAATTATGACATTATGCTCCTTAGATTCTCCGATCACGAGCCTCTGCTTCGCCGGAACTGCGGTGAGCTACTTATTTAAGTACTCCGCACGTTGGGTTCCGTAATTGAAAGGGAGCTGCATCTGATGCATCCGTAGGACCGCATTGGTGTACACAGATCAGGTTCTCACCCAGAAGTAATTAATGATAATCCAATTAACATGGTGAGTTTTAAAACCCCTCCTGTCACCATGTTTGTACTTTCATCGCGACCGAACAGGTTAATCACTACCGCCTCCTGTTTCTAGGTATTGAACCCTAAGAACACATATCCGATTAATTCACACCATATGCATTCCTGTCCAAGGGTTCACCTTGAGAAGTAAAGTCTTGAGGCCCTGCGGATCAAACAATGAATTTTGATTCTACATGGTGAGTTACAAATCCTCCCCTGTCACCATGGATATGCTCTCATTCAGAATGGACAAGCTAATTTTAACCGCCTCCATCCCCCGCTTCTATGTATTGATCCTAATGCACATATATATATATATTCACCCTGAATTACTGGATGAAAGGGTGATGACTATTGGTGATTAAGAAGACTTATGCCTAAGTGATTCGGCGCTTACTACAGGGGCTCAAGTGCCCCTAGGTAAGCACTTCTCTGGTATATAATCCTTTAAGTAGCCCTCACACATTATCTCACATACCCCACTAATGTCAATTAATACTTTGCAGCCCCCAGGAATTCTTCACCCTGAAGAGACCCCCATATCCATAGTGGGGTCGAAACGTCGTCGACAACCATTAAGGATAGTCTTGAAAGCACCAGAAAAGACTCTGGTCCTTGATCTGAAACAGTGAATCTGAATCACAAAAGACATCCTTCTTATTCCAATAACCAAATAAATACAAAAATACAGTCACTTCATGTTTTAATACAAGTTGGTTATGGTCACTTCACTGGGGTCACAAATGTCACTAATTTTCAATTCTTTAATTATTGCGTATGCATTATAAATATACATTGTGGTGTGTGAGCAAATGTTTTATAAAGATTTCTGTAATTATAAATAAATATATTACTCATTTCGGCTGAAGTGAGTATTGATCAATACATCCCTTGGGCTACTTTCTTACAATACATTAGTTATATATTACAAATATTGAATTAATTTAGATAACTGAATTATATTACATTTACTCTTTCAGGCTTATGATTAAATCATTGCAAAAGTAAGGCACTTGCAAAAATGATAAACATTTTTCGAAAATGAGTTCCTAGCTCAATAGCTACTACCCAGTTCACAAGGGCATATGGGTTGCTCTTGTGTTTTTGAAAAATTAGTGAACTCTAGCATTACCTGCTACGGTATCACCTATCACACCACTCCATATGTAAAATATGCTAAGATTTTTACCAAAAGCAGCGGTTTGGACTAAAATCATCATAGCCAACCACTAAAACCCAGCTGCAACCCACTACAACACAGACCACCAAGAGGAGTCCAGAATTGGCATCTCCTGCACCCTATCTACTGTGACATGTTAGTGATGTGTCTGCACATATTCCATTCTGGAATGTACATTCTTGAATGCAGAGGGAAGTACTCAGGCTCACTGGTCCTGGCACGGCAGTTCACCTGAGCAAGGCTGTGGATGGGGTGGATTTAAGCAATCCTACATGTTTGAAGGCCACTAAGCACTGTGCTTCAATTTTACACAGGCTTGATGAACGTGGAAACCCTCCAATACACCAGGAGGTATAACAAGGTGTCTTTGGTGGAGAATTGCTGTAGAGGTGGCTTTGAGTGCTGATGCACGACGTGGAGTGGAATCAAAATGGAACAAGAAAGTGTTCCACAGTTAACAATGGATGAATTTGGACATAGTGCATCTATAATTCCAGGTATTCAAGGCTAAAACTATGGTGTGCCGCGATAGAGAAATTTAGAGGAAAGGCCACTGGAAGGAAGTTGTTGGGTTAAGACATAGAGCAGCATCCCTGGAAAATATGTGCTGGTGCATTTCAGGAATGCAGAAGGAGTGTCACTGGACGGAAGCTGTAGTAAAATGCAGAGCACCATCAGTGGAATGCATCTGCTGGTGCATTTCAGCTATGCAGAAATGTGAAGTGTAACAAATTGGATTATTAGCTGAGATGGGTGGAAGCCACAGTCAAATAATAAACACAATCCTTGTCAGGGCTAACCACAAAATAATTATCTGTGTAAATGAATCTGTTTTTTAACCCTCTGGTTGCTTGGCACAAAAGCAGTCAGGCTTAACTTAGAGGCAATGCGCAATGTTTTTATGCAGCACTCAAACACTAATAAAGTGAAAACACAGCACAGGAAAAATTCCAAACCAATTTAGAAAAATGGATTTTTAGTAAATAAAATGACACCAAACTGACAAAAATCCAGTCAGTAGAACCGGAGATCTGAGTTTTAAAAGTTTTCGGTGAAAATAGTGCCAAGAAATACAAAGCGCCACTCAAGGTTATCTGGTCGTGCTAGGGTGGAGGAAAAGTCACAAGCTCAGGCCGATCACAATGGATGCGGGTAAGATACAGAGACCAGGTTAGTCCCACTAAAGAGTTACTGTAGTAATTTACACACACACAAGTGTAAATTATAATCTTCTTTATGTCTCCAGATGCAGTGACCTTCAGCTAGCCCACAGCTCTTATAATTGCCCACCACCAGAATTCCCCCACTCCTACATTCCACATTACATCCCCGGTTGGCACTTCTTGGGGATCAGGACTCGATACAGCAGAGGCAGAGAGCAGAACTCAGGCAGGTCCTGGCAGGTTCACTTGGTGCTGGTGACCTGGGAAGTTGCACGGTAGCCCTCTGGAAACTTGTTGTGTTCCTGTAGCTTAAACAGGAGATCAGCCAACTGACCGTTGAAGTCATTTTGGGTAGCCTGGGTTCAAGGCATGCAGGTCTCATCCTTCTCCAGTCAGAGGGCAGTCCTTCTGAATCTTCCAAAGGTCCAGGAGTGTTCTGATCAGGTGTTCTGATTTGTATACCTATTACCAGCCTATCTGTGTCCCTAAAACTGGTTCTGGTCAGACAAAGGTAAGGGCAGGCCTGGTGTCAGGTTCCTTGGTGTGGTCGACAAGCAGGACACAACTCTTCCCCAGCCATTTTGTCAGGAAGACCATCTCCCTCCACACCTACGCCTCTTTTGTCTTAATGTCTGGAAGCAACACGCAATCCACAAAAAGTAGAGAGCTATTCACAGTCATGTGACCCACGGTACTGACAGAAAGGCACAGTTTGTTCAGGCAGAAAAATGCCAACTTTCTTAAAGTGGGCATTTTCAAAATAGTAACTTAAAATCTAACTTCATAATTAAAGAGCATTGTATATTACAATTTATTTGAGTGTACACAGCATATCTCCATCTGGCCCACACTGAAGGTAGCACTTAAGTATAATAGGGTAACCCAGTGTTAGTCTAAGGGGAAGATAGGTCTTACAACAATGAAAAATGACTTAAGAAGTTTTTCACTGCCATGACATGTACAGCTTAAACCTACATGTCCTACTTTTTAAATACCATGCACTTTGACCTATGAGCCTTTAGGGCCTACCTTAGGGTTGACTTGTAAGTATTCAAAAAGACGGTTTAGGCCTGGCAAAAGGTGCAAGAAATCACTTTGAAAGTGATCAGGTAAGGAAATAATGCAGGCTACTTGTAAAGTTACTGACAATGGCTTTCAAATGCTTCCTAAATGCATTTCCACAATTTCCACAATGATTTCGTCCTCTTTAAATCTTTTGCACGAAGACTTGTACTCCATTTGGATCCCCACCGAACTAGAAGGACGGTAACACAGGCCCTCGTCAGCAGCAGACTGGACTACGGCAACGCCCTCTACGCAGGAACAACGGCCAAACTCCAAAAGAGACTCCAACGCATACAGAACGCCTCCGCACGCCTCATCCTCGACATACCCCGCCACACCCACATCACTGCCCACCTGAAAGACCTGCACTGGCTCCCAGTCAACAAGAGGATCACCTTCAAGCTCCTCACCCACGCCCACAAAGCACTCCACAACGCTGGACCAGCATACCTCAACAAACGTCTCACCTTCTACACCCCGAAACGCCAGCTTCGCTCCGCCGACCTCGCCCTCGCCACCGTCCCACGCATCCACAGGACCTCCACCGGTGGCAGATCCTTCTCCTACCTCACCGCCAAGACATGGAACACCCTCCCCACACAGCTGCGACAGACCCAGGACCTGCTGACCTTCAGTAGACTTCTCAAGACTTGGGTGTTCGAGCAGTAGCTGCACCCTCCCCCCCCCCCCTCAGCGCCTTGAGACCCTCACGGGTGAGTAGTGCGCTCTACAAATGTTTGATTGATTGATTGATTGATTTGCATGCACTAACACAACTGAACTGGACACTACAAATGCTTAAATCTCATAAGATGTTATTGTCATTCATAAATGATCCCGCCGTCTTTCTTCCATCCAATCTTTTTGCGAGCATTTAACAATCTCTACAAAAGGAGAAGCTTACAGTCTTCTCTCGATCAGACAGATACAGCACTCCTTTTTCTGTCACTCTAGAGCCACATCTTACGTGGCTCTGTGCCTCCTTCCACTGCTTTTCATTTCTATGATTGCAGACATATACCTCTCTTGGATGGTATGAAAACATACATAAGACATTTCTACAGCATGCATGGAGCTTCCCTTCGAAGGAGCATTGCTGGACACTTTCATTGGCACATCTTCATGTACTAATCCTCTAGGACCCTCGCTTCTTTGTGAGTCTATCCTTGTTCACTGCGCGTGTAATTGTTTGAGTCCAAGCCTAGCTTGTAAATTCCTTGTACACCTGCTTCTTTCATTCCTTCTTATCACATGCTGTTAGGAAAATGGATCCTACATAATTCAAACAAATGAATCTTGTTGTGGGTTGGCAGAGGGCTCCGTGTATTTGTTACCTGGTCAAAGAACAGTAAAATGCTGTGAAATTAAATGTAATCATCCCCCGAAGAAAGTCTTTGAAAGTGCTTCATGGCCTAAAGCTGCTATGGTAAATATGGGCTTTGTTAACTAAACAAGCTTATAGCAGTTTTAACTAGAAAAAGGTACCTTTCCCTCTGCGGCGGAGACATTTGATTTCCAAACAGTCCATTCTTCATCTATAATTTACCAGATTTTCTAAACTCAATAGCCAACACATTTTGCTTATTAATTGCTTTCTTTGCCACTCTTTTGTTTTCTTTGCTAGTTCGATTTATCCACACTGGTTGCACTAGATTGGAACATTAATTTAAACAAAGTCTTACAATATACAGTCTGGATCCTTGTATCTGTCCATTCATGATAAAAGGAGCTTCAGAACTCAATAACAACAAATAACCCTGGAAGTCCCGCAGGCGGATCGCAGCCCAGGATTCCAGGTAAAGAGCAGGTGGTCCGAAAGGTGTAACCCACCAGGTCACCTTGATCGTCTTGGTAATCTGGCATAACAGAGCTTTCGCCAGAGGGTTTAGGTGATCTAAAAGCAGGCCGTACTTCCAAAAAACATATCAAGGAGACAAACACTGGTACTGCGCGATGATTGGCTGTGCACTATAGAACAACTGCAGTGATTTTACTGTCTGCTTCATTGCTGGCCGGCTGCATAGTCATAACTTTATTTTGTGGTACTGATCCCAGCACCAGTGATGAGAGACCTCTGTTAATAATGAAACAAGAAATGAAAACAGAGTGAGCTACAGATGTTTGTAACACTCATGTGACAATGAAAAGGAGAACTGGAACCAGCATTCTGTGCTGATTTATAGCTCCCCTTGCTATTTGCAGACACTTAATTCAGAAAGATACTTCTATAACCAACAGTTCCTTACGTGTACTCATCTTATGAAGAATACCGCGGTCAACATTACTTACAAAGTGGTTCATAGGATGGGAGCGGTAATTTCACAGTTCTGGTAATGACATTTCTCAGCCTTACTACGGATTGGAATCTTTTGTTACCTATCTTTCGAATAACTATTGAATCTCTTGGTGGACTGCAATTTTTTCCCTATAAATTTAGTTTGAAAAAAACAGAATACTTTAGATGTTATAAAACGTTATTATTAGGCAGTAATATTGCAGTTTGTAAGTTATCCTAGTGCAACACTGGAAGGGGAGTTGCAGAATAGAATTCCGTCCTGTGCTTTTTTTAAATCTTCTCGGGGTGACCCTAGTACAATGGAGCAAATGGAATAAAATGATGCAGTGTCAGTAGAGACGATTTGGGGATGGAACCAAAACTTTAGATGAATGGTCGTCATTTAGGGGTCGCCAGTGATCGCACCAGCGACCCCTGTGCCAGTCCCTTGCTACTCCTACCACTGCCTTTGCAACCCCTGGCCACCAAGATCGCAATGGCAGTGTCAGGGTCAGAATTAAAACGGGTCTCAGAGCCCGGTTTACCTTCTGCTGCTGCTGCGGCAAACCAAGAAACATGAATTCATGAAAGTGCCACCAAACTTGTTAATGTTTTTACTTTCCATACATTCTCAAGTACCTGCGAATTGAAATGTTGTCCTGCGGGGCAGGAGGGGAAGGGTCCTCTGCTTTTTGTTTCACTTTCTCTGCTGCTTTAAATCACATGTGCAGAGCAAGGCTTCTGTCTGCCCCAAAGACAGGAATTGGAAAACAAATCCAGGGAGTGGAGCGAGGGATAACACGCAAATGGCCTCAATTCTGATCTGTGCAAACCCCGAATCTGCACTACTTGCCCACATCCGCGCAGCGGGTACGAGGCCTTTACTGTTCTATGCGGTGAGGCTTGCACAGCAGGGGGAGAACCCTGCATGCTTGTTTGCTTCCTGTGGTGTATCCCAGTGAGGTATGGCACTCTCCAATAATGCTCAGGCTGTAACATTTGTATGAAGGAGACCTTACTGCCCAGGCAGGATCTGCTTAGTTAAGAAGCACAGCCCTGCTGCTTCTCCCCAAAGCTGCAACTGTTTTGTGAAAGAGACTCAAACAACTCCTGCCCTGGTGTTTTCTGTGAGGGTTTGCCAACCTCCTGCTCATATTAAACCTGAAGTGAGAGTGACACAGTGAGGAAGGACAGGTGTGAAGCATGCAAATGAACAGGGAGGGTACAGAGAGAAGAAACAGGAACTTCAACGAGCTGAGACACAAACTGAGAAAGGTGGAGTCGAGAGTAGAACTATTGCAATAGAGCATCGTGAGAGAGGAATATGGAATCTGGAAGATGACTGTGACTGAATGTTTAAGGTGTGAGGTAAAAAGGAAACTTGGAGATTAAAGATAAGAAGAAATGAGAGGGGTAAAGAAGGAGAAATCTACTGCAATCCTGGGTAGAGAATGAAAGCCTTAGAACCAGGGCACAAGTCCTAAAAAAAGAAGTGGGGGGACTAACCTAGTTAATCAGTAAGCAAGTGGCATCGCAGCGCGTGACATCACGGCGTGTGACGCGCGTGACATCACAGGAAGTGGCATCACAAGAAGTGACATCAGATCTTAAGCCCTCACATACATATTTAGCAGGTGTATCATGAGTACATTGGAGCACATTTCGAGTATACTTGTAAACTCTCCTGAATTAGGCAGAAGATTCACACTTTTGTACTCTACACATAAAACAATGTTGCCTTTTGTCAGCGTAAACTTCCTCCACCCATAGTGCTTTAAAAGAAAAAATAGTGATATTTAAATTATTACAATGCCTCCTCAGGGGTAGTAAGCCCTATATAAATGCTATTTACATTTTGGGCAAATACTGGGAAAGAACAACACATCTGCAGTTCTTACAGTGCATGCATATCTCCTAAACAGAGCCTGAACAAAGTGAAAAGCTGCCTCTCAAGTATGTGTGAAGTGCTAACAAGGTGCGAGCCTTTGTTTCTCCTCTGCTGCATTTGCTTCTGGGTGTGAGGCTCATGACTGCTGCCAGCCAAGAGACTCGAACAAAAGGAGGCCTGATGACCCCTCAGACTCGGCCTTTGTTAAGAGCCAGCAGGAGTTAGAAATGAGGGAGCCCCGTCCCCGCCTGCACGTTGTTGCCGATCGAAAGCAGATAACAACGTGCAGGCGCTGCTGAAAGTGTCCCGGTGTTTGCAAATTACACCGGGACGAATTCAGCATCTTTATCACTTCAACGAGCTGAGACACAAACTGAGAAAGGTGGAGTCAAGAGTAGAACTATTGCAATAGAGCATCGTGAGAGAGGAATATGGAATCTGGAAGATGACTGTGACTGAATGTTTAAGGTGTGAGGTAAAAAGGAAACTTGGAGATATAAAGATAAGAAGAAATGAGAGGGGTAAAGAAGGAGAAATCTACTGCAATCCTGGGTAGAGAATGAAAGCCTTAGAACTATATAGCAAATGTCGAATGGTGAAACTAGATAAGGATAATTAGTAGCCAAAGATAGTGGTGAAGATGAAATCAAAACTGAAAGGGTTTGAGCTGAGACAATTCGAATTCTGCAATGGAAACAGATTAGACATGAGAATTGTTGAAATCCAAGATAACACACGTGCAGGAGATTAAGATAGATTTTTTAATGGAGACAGTGTGGTACCTCCCTGAAAACTAGGCAGCATCAACCCCTCTGCCCCAGTATTCTGGAACAGAACATTGCTGACTGTATAAGTGGCACATGCCACAGTTAAACATAAACATGTATAATGAAATGAACAAACCCAAGACATCACACATCTCCCTTCTTAATAAGCATAAAAGATAACAAATAACAATAAACTATATACAGGATAATCACAGAAGCATTACCTGTGTACAACAAATTAAAAAACAACTAGTTATACATATTCGATACATTTTTGAGGAATCCGTCTAGAACGTGCTTCATTTTTCACCCTGGAAGCAACAGATGCATTTTGACCATTCCTGCCATCATGTGACTGTGTTCTGGGACCACCCTCACTCCTGGCCACTCTCCTGATCTTCCAATCCTTCCCATCCTGTGTGACCACACTGTTACGATTGGCTCTAACCACACGTACAGGCTTACCAAATTTGGAAACCCCCTTGGCTAACACTCCAGGTTTGCGAATCCTGACCCAATCACCAACCACAAAATCTGGTACTTTGACTTACCATTTAGCATCATAAGCACGTTTAAGCATGTTCTGTGTCTCTTTCACCCTTACTGCAGTGGCGGCTCCTCCGCAATGGCAGAGGAGTGGCGCCCCACAGCCTGGCTCAGAGTCAGCAAATGAAAAATAAAACGATGTTCTTGCATCATTTTATTTTGTATATGCCGGCTCTGAGCCAGCGCTGTCGGGAGGGGCGGGGCCGAGGCATGGGAGCGGGGAGGAAGAGTGCTACATGCACTCCACTTTCTAAGTGCTCATGTGTGTTTGGCCGGCTTTCTCAGGCCAACCAAAACACACATGCGCCCTTAGGTTTTCTCCAGCCCAGCTGCATTAAGCAGCCGGGCTGGAGAAACCCCACAGACTCCCTGGCCTGAGCGGAGCGTCTTTCTAGCCCACTCAGGTCATTCCCCGCACTGCTCTGCATTATGGGGATTGAATGGGAGTGTGTCCTAGGGGCTGCTGGGACCAGGCAGGAAGAGAGGCAGTGTGACGTGATGCTGGAGGCCGGCAGTGGCTAAAGGCAACTTTACTGCCACCTCTTCCTTGCCTTCATCATCAACCTTGCCTCCTTCTAAACCACCACGGACACAGTTTGGAGACAGGCTCACTCCCTTTAAATAATTAAAAAAGGAATAACTTTAGTGGTGGTGTGAGTTGTAAGTAAGTAATAATCTTTATTGTTTGACTACTTAAAATCATTGCAATCACAACAGCTTCACATCTCAATCTTAAAACTAAATTAATCATTAAAAAATTCATTACAAGCAAAACATCTTCCCAACACATAAAATAAGAAACTGTCCTATATATACAATTTAAGACTTATCAATAAAATCAAATCCAATCACATAACATCAATAATTACAGAATAATATTGCACATTTTATATTTTGAGGTGATGGCGTGCACAGCATACTATTTCCTTATACATAATGGAAAGATATTCTAACGAATAACCATTCATTTCAGCTGAAAAACTTTACACATTTTGTAAATCAAAGCATTAATGCTAAGGTGCAAAATTACCTGAAACAAAAAAGTTTCTAATGTACATTTCTCGCACAAATTACATTTCAAGGTGCTAATGTGCAATTATTGCAGTGACCATCATATCAAAGCAATAACAAAGTGCGTCAATTTACTGTAAAGTGCTAATATGCGATTATTACAACGACCATCATATTAAAACAATAATAAAGTGCATCATTTTACGGTAGTAGTGGCACGTCTGTTTTGACATTTCAAATTGTCACCCTCGCAACATGATTATTAAGTAGTAAAGATTATAAGCCGGATAATACTATTAGTCAACACAGCCATAGAAATACTGGAGATCTACCTTATTGTATCAAACATTTTTCAACTGCCAATAAAAAGTTTACCAAATGACACAATAATGGAATCGATTCGCCAGATAGTGACATGATTAAAGCCTGATGAGCAGATCTCACCCCGCTCTTCAAGAAATGTGGTCTCAAAACTGTACGTCGAAGCTTAATCAACTTGGGGCACAGACACACTATATGGACTAGTGTTTCCTGTGGCCAACCACAAAGTCTACAGTTAGAGTCCAGCCACTGCTTGATCCACGATTGCGTGCCCTCCTTTGTTGGGTTTAACCCCTTACGTAATCGTAAAAACTTATTTTTAAACTTCGCTGAGAAAAAAACATTCAAATACGGCTGAATACGCAGGGATTGGTATGAGTTAATCACATACCATGAATAATTTTTCTTTGCTAATTCAATTTTATCCAATTTAAGCGATTCAGTTTTGATAAGCTTTTTTAAAATTAACTTGTAATTGGGCATTTTCAGATCTTGCAGTGCAATTTGCAGGCCGATATCTCTTAGGGAAGTTAAAATATAAGATCTCCATTTAGCCGCATAGACAGACTTGTCTATTTCTTGCCAACAAATGTTCCCTAAGGATGCTGGTGCTGATGTTGACAATGCGACCATGCATTTTAAAAAAGCTCCTTTTGATACCAGGCTCTGTCTCTGGAGACCAAACTCCAGTCTTATTCCTGCTTGACACACTGATTTGGCAATCCCAAAAGTTGCTTTGAAGACCTTGACAACCAATAGGTCAAGCACCTTCACATCTTTCCCTCTAATAATGGGAGAACCATATATGAGGGTTGGTTGTAATTTGGCTTTAATTACTTTAAGAATAAAATCATATGATTGGCAGTTCAATGTTTTTTTTAGACATTTAAAAGCGTGAATCAAGGTCACAGCCTTGGCCCTTAGATCCTTAAAATGAAATTTAAAAGACACACGATTGTCAAACACCACCCCTAGGTATCTATATGTCTTAACAATGTCAATTGCACCTGCTCTGGCCTTCCAGGAATTAAACTTCTGTTTCGCTACACCAATTTTCATCACTTTGGTTTCTTTGACATTCAATTCAAGGCCATTCTGTTGAATGTAGTCATCAAAGGCGGTAATAAGTCGTTGTAGGCCGATAGGAGTATGACTCACGAGGATGGTGTCATCGGCATACTGGAGGTAACTAATTTTCTCCCCCCCCCCATCCTAGGAACATGCCCATTAACAACATCCAAATGTTGGGAAAGATCTGATAAGAATAAATTAAATAGACAGGGGGCAAGGACACAACCCTGCTTTAGGCCGTTATATGTTCTTATCTTCCTTGATAAGGAATTGCCATCACCCAACTTAACTTGAACCCAAGTATCGGTATACAAAAGAATGATAGCCTTCAACAGTTTTCTTGAGATGCCCCGATCTACCAATTTTTTCCATAACAGATTTCGTGGCACAGAGTCGAAGGCTGCCTTAAGATCAATAAAAGCAATGAATAAAGTTTGTTTATTTAAGACAGCCCTCTCCGCAAGTAAGGTTAAAGCCAACAGATTTGTAATAGTGGATTGACCTTTCCGGAAACCAGTCTGATTAAATGGAATAATGCCCTCCTGCGTAGCCCAATCTCCCAATTCTATCAAGAGAGTAGAAACGAACACCTTTGCATCGACATCCGTAAGCGAGATTAATCGATAGTTAGCGGGATTAGCCACTGGGCCGCTCTTATAAATGGGTTGCAGTATGCTGCCTTGCCAAGATTCTGGGACCATTCCCAGGGTCAACACTTCCCTGAATAGATGATGCAAAATGCCAGCCCACATGTCACCATTAACACGAAACAGGGCATTAGGTAACCCATTGGGTCCGGGGGCACCATTAGCTCGAAGCCCACTTAGCAGGGTCAATACTTGATCACAACTCGGGATTTCCAGGTCAAAATTTGGATCAAAACTGGAGTCGATAAAATGGTCTATGGAATTCAAATCCAGGCGCTCACCATACCCCACATTGGTTCATAATATATTATTCCCCACACATCCATCTAACGTATCCGGAGGGTTTTCCCTCTGGACCGGTGAACCATACAAATTAGCTATAAACGTTACCCAACTGGATTCTGATATATTTACAGAAACAGCCCTAAAGCCTCCCCTTTCGAGCTTATTAATAACCGCCCAAAATTGTTTTGCATTGTTTTGCTTTGAGGCGGATAATAAACTGCTCCATAACCCAGTTTGGTGTTTAAGTTTAGCTTTCCAGACTTCTTGTTTATAGGTCTTCTTAAGTTCCTTCAAATTTTCTTCATACACAGAATAGGACTGGCAAAATCTATGTGCATATGCCACCCGAACAGCTCTGTTAAGTAATTTCTTTAACTTTTGTAGTTTGGCGGGAAACCATATTTTTGGGGTATTTAGATGGGTATTAATTTTCCTAGTCTTGCCGGCTGCAAATTTCCCCACAAGGGACCTTGTAATAAAGTTCCATTTATTAATCATATTCATATCGCCCTGGGCTCCCAAGTCACATTCCTTTAGTAATACCTGAGCGGTTTGCATAATTTCCTCCTCTTTGGCTAAATGCCAAACCATCCTCTTCAGGTTATATGCAGAGTGTGCCATATTGGGAAGATCATTAGTTTTAGAGTGATACTTCACAAAAAGATTACATTTTACAACCTGGGGGTTGTGATCACTTTCTGGCCGGCCGATTACCTTATAGTCAGACATATTTGATCTCAGGATGTCTGATACGAATGTGTAATCAATGATTGAACCATGTTCAGATTCTTAAACGTTGGAGTAAACCTAGATTTTTCTTTTAACTGGCTGACTCCAGCCTCAGACTTGATGTCCCAGCATTCTTTTGCCAGACGATCAGACTTACAATTAGAATCTGAGAACCGACTTAGTTGCAAATTAAAATCACCTGATACTATTAAACCAGCATCTGGGAGTTGGACTATTAACGTGGTCAGCACAACCCGCAAGATATACAACTGTGCAGACTTGTTTTTACTGGCACTCAGATACACGTTAAGAATAATTATACTCAGATCAGTGGTATTTACCACAAGACATTGTAGCCAACCCAGATTGAAATCTACCATATCCACAACTAGGTTTAAGTCGGCCGCAATGTAACACGCCAATCCACATTTAGCACGGCCACATTTTATGGTTTTCACTGCTGGTATACTATATTCATTAACTCCAGACAAAGGGGTCATCTGTTCACACCATGTTTCTTGGAATAATAGAATTGCAAATGAATTTAAAAATAATATCGTATCTGGGTCTGACAATAAATGGAGCAATCCGTGGACATTCCAGGAGCATAGACTTATTTCATTTACATTAACATCCATAGCTCTGTTTATTCAATTACTGTCTCCACTGGGAACCTTTGCCAATGATGCTGGCAGCCAAGACCAGTCCTCCATTTGCACATTATTTTTGGGTAGCCACTCACAGAGCCTACCCCATGTTTGGGAATTGGTGATCAACAGCCCAGAACTGCAAGATTGATTGTTTGATGGGCCCGCTGCTCCTCTGAGTACAGGATTAGGCTTGTTACTTTCTACTGGTTTGCAACCTTTATCCACCTTAAGGGCCAGTACTTTCAAGATCGGAGGATATTGTACACTAGCCCAGATCTCAACCTTAATTCCATATTCCATAAAATACAAACTTGATCCTAAGATCCTAGTAACAATATCGTTTGAGGACCAAGTTGTAATAGTAGACTCTCGAAGAGAGTTGGGCTGTACCTGTTTAAACTGTACTGACTCCAAATCAGTAGATTTAATAAACGCTAAGTCAGGGATAGTTGAAATAATTTTCAGGATTAAACCCCGATTGAGACTATCATAAGGCCCTGGGATTCATACAGGGGTGCATTACTAGTTTGGTGTCCCCATTTCTACAGCTATAATCCTGTCTGTCACACGGAGAGTTTAATATGCCTAAATTACTATCTTTTGGTAAAGTAGATTTAGAAGATATTTTTAATAGAGATAGACTGAGTATTAATAGATTCTAAAATTTCTACAGTACTTAACCGCTTCAGGGTATCAACAACTTGTTCTTTAGGCAAAAATCCTAACCCCTGCGGTTTATTGTCCAACCTAGTCACCCCTTCATCATTGGTAACTACCAAATCCAATTTTATTATACCATTAGGTTTAACATCATTATTACTACCATTTGCAAATCCCTGATCATTATCCCTTATTGGAACCGGCAATACTATAGTGGAATCTCCATCTGCCACGACACCAACCTGAGGTAAACATTTCTTAACAACTGGTTTGAATATAGGATAATAATCCTTAGGTTTTGCTTCTGTAGCTACTAAGGCAGCTGACCTCCTGGCCTTATTCCGTGCTTTCCGCAACCTTTTCCTTGAACGTTTAGATAACGGGGGACAATCGCTTAGACTATCCCCTGAGCTTTAGCACTGTGGTTTAGCAGTAATCAGTGATTTGCCATACTTGGTTCCATGCAAGACATGGCCATCCTCTACTTGTACGTCTGAACACAGACTGACCTCAGCCTCCCCTTCTACCTCCTTTAGAAATCCAGAGTTATCACAACCCACCTTTGTCGCAACTTCTTGCTGCCTCTTGATTTCACAATATACATTATCACCCCCTTTCTTAATACAAACCAAACTGCGATCCAAAACAGGATACCTTGCTGTTTTTTTAACTTCTTTCACAAGGGAACCTACAATTTCTGGGAGATGAGACATTTTATCCAAATTGTGAGAACATGTGCATCTTATCAATTGGTCATTAACCTCAGTCTGGGCCTTAACCACCAATCCTGTCAGGTTTTGTGGTTTTGAGTCAATACCGGCCACATAGACTGCTAAAGTATTTAAAAGATCCACCTGAATTTCAAGTTTATTTGAGTGGAAGTCAAGTGCGCTTGTTATAACATTCATTGTATTTAGCAAACTTTTCCATAGACCAATATCATCGGAACTTTTATTAATTGTAGTGTGTGCATCAACATTGGGTAAAACATCATATTTGTCCAGGAATGAAAGGTCAGCAGGGTTCAGTGAATTGTCAGGCTTACCAGGAATAGGATCAACCGGATTCAGTGATATATCAACTTGACCTAAAATCTGAGCACCCTGATGGATATTTGTAATTTCATTTTTTGCAGGAATTAAAATTGCATGATCATCCGGAGCCTGTTCATCATCGCATATCCCTGGACCAAATATGCCTAATATATTCTTATCATTTGTTATCTCAAAAATAGGTGATCCTGGTTTCCCACTTTTCTCGTCAACCCCAAATGCGGGCATCCCAGGTATCAAAAGGCCTTGTGACACTTTGTTAACCTGCACATCCCCCATACAGATAACAGAGGCATCACTATCATTCGAGAGCATGGAGCAGCTTGAAAAGTCCAAGAAAGTGTCCGCTGTCTGATGTTCAACTTTCGCACAGAGCTGTATCATCATTTTGGTTGACCCCACCTTTATATACTCGTTGGTTGGGACAGCATGGACTTGGGCATTGACTACCATTTTATACGGTGATTTTTTCGCAACAGATACGTCCTGGTTTAATTCGACTGGTTGTATTGATTGTATAGAGCCAAATACTTGGTTTCCACTATCTCTCAACTCCTCCCTGGGGGGAGTAGGGTCCTCAAGTGCGGCTAGATCTGTATTCGAAATTACCAATACGGGGGGCAGTTTGGCATCACCATTGCATTCATTTTGGACAACACCCTTCTGTATAAAAAAATCCTTAATACTTGGCTGGGAAGAGGTGGTCCCCCATCCTCCTCCAACAGAGAACGGGTTACTAATTTGCCCCACAGCCCTCAAGGGCACCCCCGGGCTTGTTCTTAACCCATTTTTGCCCAATACACTCTCATTGGCAGACTCATTTGCCTCCTGGGTATTCTTTTTGGAGCGAGTTAGCATTTTCCTGGCAACTCTTTGCCTTTTTTGTAACTGTTCTTGAAATGACAGTTGCGCTTGACCCCTTACGCGACCAGATCTCATAGTGTAGCCAACAGTCACCAATAAAACACACTGGGCGAGCGTAAGACTTGAATTAACGTATCTCCGGAGAGTTCACTCGATCAGTCGACAACTCCTTTAGGGAATTCTGCCGCTACTTTTCAGGGGGTCTGGTAGTCTGGTAATTCCGACAAAAAATGGTAAGTGACAGTAAATGGGTTATGGTCTGGTTAATCCGAAATAAAGTAATAAGTGACAATAAATGACAATTTAATGAGTTATGGGCTATGGATTGTGGGTCGAGAAGTATTGGTGGCAGGCAGACAAGCAAACAAGCAAGCCAGCGAGCGTTTTGAATATATTTTACTTATTTATACTTTAGATTTAATGCGGAAGCAGCTATGAGGCAGCTATGAGGCAGACATGATGCAGACGTGGGGCAGAACAGTACCTGTTGAGGTTGGGGACCTTGGAAGATTTCCTAAGTTCCGGCGGGCTCCCCTAACTGTGGTAACACCACTTGCCACAATTATCCTTGAACCCACTGGCCACACCCGCAAGCCGCACCCGGTCTCAGACCACCGAGCAGCTTCCGCGGGGCAAAAAAGGGGGGGGGGGGGTGGCAGTTGCTGTTCAGTCCACTTCCCTCTGTTCGCTCACTGTTCTCAGTTCTCCGTTCGTCCCCTCTTCTCCGCTTTCTGCCTCCTGCCTCCTGCTTTATTCCTGCTGCTCAACTGCCGCTCAAGCCGCTCAGTCCACCGCGGGGGGCCGAAACTCAGCTGGTCTCGGTCTCGGACGGCCACCCGGGTTACAAAGATGTTTTTATGGGCTCCCGTGAGCTGGAGAGACGCAAGGCAGCAGTTCGGCGGCTTCCGTGCTTGTTGCAAACAAACAACGTGAAAACCCGGAACCCGGAAGTTGTAATGTGATACAACCATAACTTTTTCCTGAGTTTGTCCATCCATCTTGCTCCAAAACCACGGGCTCACAATATATCCTCCTTTAACACGCAGTTGAATCTCTCTACCTGACCATTACCTTGAGGCTCTTATAAAGCAGTGGTGGCATGGCGAATGTTAGAAAACTTAAGAAAACTCTCTGTTTCAACAGAATTCAACTGCACTCAGTTATCCGTAACAAGGACTTCCAGATACCCCTCTCTGGCAAACAATTCCTTTCAAAGCTCAGTCACACATCCAGTGGTGACCTGTGGCACAAACTTCATTTCAGGCCATTTCGAATGCTAGTCAACCAAAATCATACCAAATTTACAGTCTTGTGGCACGAAATGGAACAGCCAGAGATGTCAAACCCAACCTTTTGCCACAGAAATTCTGTCCACTCAACAGGGTGCTCGCTATTGGCACATATATCACACTCCCTGACCACTCTGTCCACTACCCTATCTAGACTCAGCCACCAAAACATCACCTTGCCAATCTCTTCATAGATGACATACCCAAATGTCCCGCATGCCCCACAGACAATATGTGATCTCTCAAGCTGACAGGAGGTATACACTACCCTTCTTTAAACAACATGTCTCCCTCACCTCCAAATTATCCAAAACCTTCCAATATGGAAACAATTCAGCTGAAATCTCTTTAAGCACAGGCCAACCTTCTCTGACATGTTCCATAACCTTTCCGAATAAAAGATCCCCTTCCATGGCATCCTTCCATTTCTCTTCAGTAATACCATCAAATTTTCCTGACATCACATCACTACACTATTCACTTCAGTCTCATCTATTCTACTTTCAGCTCCATTCATAGTACAAGGCAGCCTCGACAAACAGTCCGCTGTAACATTTTTCTTATCCGAAACATACTCCACATTGAAATTTTACTCCTGTAACCGAGACATTAAGCTAGAAATTCTGGCCATCGCATTATACCCCCCTCCAGGGGACAAGATTCCCACTAGAGGCTTGTCATCTGTCTTTAGAGTAAAACGAGCTCCCCACACATAATTACGGAAGTGTTCCACGGCCCACACACGTGCCAGCAACTCCTTTCCTCTTACAGCCTAGCCTCTCTCAGTATCATTGAGGGTGCGGGAAGCAAAAGCTACATTCCAGTCTTCCTTACCACTACGCTGTGACAAGACTCTTCCCACTCCATAAAGACTTGCATCCATTGTAATTATACAGTTTTTGTTCACCTGGAAAGGTTTTAATGTGGGCAGTTCCATCACCTCAGTATTAATCTGATCAAATGCCTGTTGCTGTCTCTCCATCCAAACAGATTCCATGTTCTTCCTAGCTAGTTCCCTTAATAGCTCCGTCTTGGTGGCAAAGTCCTTGATGAATTTACTGTAGTATTCACACAGCCCTGAAAATGACAGCAATTTCTCTTTACTGTCAAGCACTGGTGCCTTCATAATGGCATCAATGAAAGATTGTTGTGGTATCACTCCTTCTTCCGACAAGGTATGCCCCAAATACTCTAATGTTTTTTGGAAAAGTTTACACTTTCTCCCTTTGAGGGCCAGACCATGTTCCTTCAATATCCCTCACACTTTCCTCAAGTTCCCCGAATGTACACACACATTCCTGGAGAAAATGAGGATGTCATTCAGGAAACATTTGACAAATGCTTCCATACAATCAATAATGTGAAACATAGCTCTTTGAAATACGGATGCTGCTGAAGCAAGACCAAACAGCATCCTTTTGAACTGAAATAAACTCTGTGGGGTGATAAATGCAGTTAAACTCTTTGAGTCCTCAGTAAGCTCAATATGGTGGTATGCCAACCTAAGATCAAGTGGAAAAAACACGCTGGCACCCCCAACATACTCACAACTTCATTAATGTTTGGAAGCGGGTGACAGTCCACAATAATGTTAGCATTTAGTGCTCTAGGATCAATGCACAACCTCAAAGATTTCTCCACCTACTATGCCAAAACGATGGGAGACATCCACTCAAAAGATTCCGCTTCTTCTCTCCTTTCAACATCTTACCAAAATACTTTTAAGCTCTTCCCTCACATTAATAGGCACATTTTCAACCTTTGCTTCACAAGTTGTGACCCTTGCTTGAGCTTAATATGGTGGGTATACACATGTCGCTTACCCAACCTTTCAGTGAAAACATCAGGATACTGTGATACAACTCTCACACCCTCATCTCGCTCACCAACCACAAACATAGGTTCCTTGCTGCAAGGATTGAGTATAATGCCCACCTTCTACTGGTCTCTCCACCCTAATACATTTACGCCCTTCTTACCCACATACAGTTTAATAGATGCTTCTCTTCCTTTAAATAAAACATCCACACCGGTGTACTCCATCAGGTCTATAGCAGAGCCATCAAATCTTTGGGCCACAACATCGGACTTCTTTAAGTCAGCTCTAGCAACCACACCTTCAAACCTCTTTAGGAAATAGTCTTCAGAGATTATGGTCCATGGAGACCCCGAATCGGCCATAAGTTCCAATTCACTACAGAGAATCTGAACCTTGCATTTGGGAGAATTCCTCTCTCCATAACACTCATCTTCGTGCGAATTAACAGAAATTCCTCTTTCCTTCTCACTACTTTCTCCCCCACATGCACATCTCACACAAGACAATTCCCCTGGAATAACAGACTTTCCTTTTGCTCCAAAAACCTCTCTTCCTGTCATCCTTAGACACACGCGCGTAATGCCCCACTCTGCCACACTTGCTGTACTCCTTACAGGGATATAGACATTGACAAAATGAAGTCACATGACTAAAACTTCAGCTCCTGTAACACGTCACTGTCCTGTCTCCTCTCCTTCCTATTTGTACACCTTTGGCGGCAGAATTATTATTGACCACACATACGTCATCCCCCGTGCTGTCATTCTTGGCATTGGTATTGGTATCTTGTACTGACTTCATCCACTTTTCCGATTGTTCCGAGGCCTTAGCTGTAGTGATAGCATCCTTCAAGTTAGGATCCCCCACAACTGCTCTTGTAGTTTTTTACTTTTCACATTCACAATAATCTGATCCCTGTTCATTTAATCACACATTGCTTCAAAAATAAAATTCACAGACAAAGCCTTCAAGGCTGTTAAAAAATCATCAAAAGATTCAGCATCACGATGTGCTTTAGTGTTAAATTTAAACCTATTTAACGCTATACTAGTAGTAGGTTTAAATCTGCGTGTTATACACAATAAGGCCTCTTCAAAATTATTCATTTCTCCCCTATCCTGAATTTGAGGTAAAGTTCTAAATACAGCTTGCCCCTAGGAACCCAAACAATGAATGTAAAATACTTGTATTCCTTTCAGAACCCACTCTGTCTCCATCAATAGCCTTCATATAAGTAATACATTCTTCTCTCCATCTGGACCACAGAATAGGAGGATCACCCTTAGACTGCAAGAATCTAGCATGGTATCAAACTCCATAATGACAATGAGATGGAAAATCTACACAATAAACTTAAATATCATAACAAACAATAAATTCTACTGTATTAAAAAGAAACCCAAATACCTTAAAAACAAGAATCATATATGCACAGCCGTGCACATTGGCGTGTTGTCCTAGTGTACAGTGAACTGCAAGACAGATAGCTGTTTACCTCAGCGTAATGAAATAGGTATAAGTTACATGAAGTAAACAAATATGCACTTTATTGTAGCCTGCCGTTCGCGTCGGCATATTTATGGTTTAAATCTTTTTATTATTTTAAAGCGAGGACAAGCAAAACAATAGCCGCCACCTACATCCACCGGCCGGTGGGGAACTTGCATTTAAACTGAGAGAAAAAAGGAAACAGAGAGAAAGAAGAAAGTAAGAAAGAAGAGAAAAGACAATGGAGGCTATCCCTAAAGCGAGTGTGAGGTGACGCATCGGCATATTTAAACAGAGTTGCCAATGCCCTGCCGTGCTCATCTGCATTTTCGTTAGAAATGCCCCAATCCAAAATGGCATCTAATTCACATTGCCGCGTGCTGACAGAGTCAAGTGTCAAGTTGCAGATGGGCAGCCATGCGCAATGACGTTTCAAAGCGAAATGCCAATCAAGGATGGTGTCCGGATGATGTCACAGCACGATGATGCAATGAACTGTGGAGCATGACAGGTGACGGAGAATGATGTAACGAAGAAGAAGTCTCCTCACTCCATGTCTTCCTTGCATCTCAACAGAGGACAGGGCACGGCCAAGTGACTCCTCGTGAATCAGGTGACGTGCTCTTGGGAATCACCGTCAGCGAAACCAAACGGCTCCAAGAACAGAACTCAAATGACACCAAATCCAACACCTCAAATGAAGGTAAGCAGAGCACCTTAAAATTATTCCCAAACTGCATTACCTAGAGCATAATTGTACAGAATCTAATGAAGACTCTGCAGCAGACTCTGATGATCCATACAATCCACCAGTAAAACATAACAAATTGCAGCAACATTGCAGATGGATGTAGAAATCCCAAAGAAGACTGTACCGCACCTGTGCTGTCAAAATGGTAGCCAATACCTCCTCTAGCTTGTCGCCAGTGTTGAAATACAATATAACACAAGTTCAGGAGAATAAAATTGTTATTTTATTGGAGACGGCACGGTACCTGCCTGAAAGCTAGGCAGCATCAGCTTCTCTGTACCAGTATTCTGGAACACAACATTGCTCACTGTATAAGTGGCACATAAGCAAATATAATTAAAGGAACAAACCCAAGATATAACAAGAATGATGTGGAGTTGGAGAGAAAATGGGAGAGATATAGGTTAGTGGGAAAAAGGTAGAGAGAATGGTGAAAGAATGACATTGACAGAGTTGGGAGAAAGGTAGCAAAGGAGCAGAAGGTGCTGGTGTACGGGCAATGTTTTGGGGCGGGGGGACGACGGACGATGAGGAAAACAGAAAAAAGGGTAAAAAAGAACTTACCTGCCTACCGCCGATCTTCTGCTCCGCGTCTTCGCTGCAGCACAGGCTCTCAGACTCCCCTGCAGCCAATCCTGACGCTGCTCTCATGCTTGAAAGCAGCATCAGGATTGGCCAGAGCGCCCTAAATTTTTGCTCCCAGAGAGACTGTGAGCCTGTGCTTGCTGTCTCCAACCCAGCAACACAGCGCGGGTTAGAGACAGCTCAGTGCGCATGTTGGTTTGGCCATCCTGAGATGGCCGGCCAATCCGACATGCGCACTGACAGCAGTGCCCACCACTCCCTCTCGTTACTGCCCCTAGAACGGCCCACCCCCAAGACTCGGCCCGGCCCTTAGAACTTGAAAATTAAAACAATAATAAACCAGTTTTATTATTGTTTTATTTTTCAAGTTATGAGCCTGGCAGGGCGGGCGACGCTCCTCCGCCATAGTAGAGAAGTCGCCACTGCAAATGAGCGAGGTCGAGGTGCAAAGAAACCAAGAATAATAAGGGGAATAGTAAGGTTGTCAGACAAAATGTAAAACAAAAAGGTATGTGCAATGGGAAAGGTGTGCATAATGAGTGTGAGAGAATGAATGGTGGCAGTTGGCGGGACATGGAACATAGGCGTAAGAATAAGAGATGCAGATTTTAAAGTAAATGGGAAACTAGAAGAGTTGGGTGTAACTGGATTCTAGAGGTACTAATAAGAGTAGAGAACAGGGTGAGTGAAGAACAAAAACTGGGCAAGATGCAGATGAGTATGACAGAGGAAGGGGTGGTAGTGAGAAGAAGACTGCGAACAAAGGAGGGAGAAATTGCCACTGTAGAGGTTAGAAAAAGACTCTTGGGCACCGCTGAGAGAGGTAGAGAAGGTGAAAGAAAAATATATGGCATGATATGATTGAGGTAAAGATAACACAAAGCATGAGTACTGCTCTCAGTCTGTTCGGAAGTATGTATAGCTCTGTGTCTGTACCTTCAGGTTTTTGTCATTTAATAGTTGCACACAGTAAGTAATGGGTGCACAACTCGATAGGTTTGCGCAACCCAAGTCAGCTGCCCCAGCGGCCGGGAGGATGAGCAACAACACACACCGGCTGCAGAGGAGGAGGCCCTCACTTTGCAAGACATAATGGTGGTGATTCAGGGAGTCCGCTCTGCCCTGGAAAAAAAATTTGACACTGTAGCCTCCGAAGTTACGCTGATGCATGCAGACCTTCGCAATCTTGCCACCCAAGTCAATGCCACAGAGAGCTCCATTGCTGTGCTCCAGACCACCATTAAAACTCTTGAAGACCAAGTAAAAGAGCTAAGCACTACTACTACTACTTTAGAAGCAAAACTTGAAGACTTTGAAGGACGCGCACGCAGAAACGATGTTAGAATCCTGGGAGTTGCTGAACGGGCGGAGGGCCCAGCCACGGATCACTTTGTTGAAGATCTTATAGTAAAACAGCTGCAGCCACGTGGTCTATAAAACTACTTCTCTGTGGATCGAGCCCACCGAGTTCTGGGGGGCCCGCCGCGTCCGGGAATGCCCCAGCGTCCTATTGTGGTGAGGATTTATAACTACAGAGACAGGGATGTAATACTACAGATGGCTTGCTCGGCCCCCCGGCTCAAGTATGAAAATACTACGGTCACATTTTACCCGGACTTTACGATTAAAGTTCAAAGGATGCGGCGTTCCTTCCTGGAAGTCAAGAGAGCACAACGGGAAAGGGACTTGAAATATGCAATGTTGTTCCCGGCCAAACTCCGAGTAGTGCCGGAAGGAAAGACATGCTTCTTTGACTCCCCCGAGGAAGCCTGGAGCTGGCTGGATGGCTGGCAGAGCTGGGAGCAGACGCTCAAACATCTACCGTCAGAAGAGCAACAAGGAAAAGCGGTGACAAGGACCACAATAGAATCAAGAGAAAGATGTGGTGGAGGAGGGTCCTTCCGAAATAATACTGTCATAGTGTACCTCTACCCAGACCTGTTGAGACTCGGAGATATTTTGAAGCCCCTTTACACCCAAGAGGGCCATGATGTGACTTGATCGGGGCTACTAATTTTGAACCTACGAACCTCCTCCTGGCTTCTGCGTGGTGAGACTGCGGGGGTTGAGGATCCGGGTCGCGCTCCTACCCTCCATTGCGCTGAATGGTTGAATCTGAGAAGAGGGGCTGAGAAGACTCGGGCCTTGTTGTGTCCCGACTGAACTGTTGCAGTGTGGTAAAAACTTTACTTGTTGTATGGAGGGGTTGTGGTGGGTGGACGGTTGGCTGGGACACGCTCCTCAACATCAGGACATGAGGGTTAGGGTACATAGGCACTCTGCATAGTTGGGTGGGGGCAGTTTCGAGTCCATATTGCAGGGAGGCAGGGAGGGGGGTGGAAGACGACCGTTACTTAAGTTGTTCCTATATGTTTTATAGGCAGTATAGATTGATGACAGTGATGATGACTTTTGGCAAGTGTTTTAAGCTACTGGGCAATACAACTCAAAGCGTCTCCCAGGTAGTCCTGTGGAAATGTGAAAATGGCTCCCCTGCTGTTTCCAAATATTCCATGTTGAGACAGAGACTCTCTCCTAGAGTACTCATGCTCTTGACCGCAACATCCAAGACAACATGAAAATGGTACAAACTCCCTATAGCTTTAAAATTCTTTCTTGGAATGTGAATGGTCTGGGTGTAGTAGTTAGCCTCAGCAAGGCCTACCAGTGCTTAGGAGTTCTCCCTTCTCTGCACAGAGTCCTCAGACCCTTATGAAGAAGTTGGCACAGAAACTGGAATAGGAAAAACAGAGTTTATTAAACCTTATAAGGTGGAGCTAACATTCACACATCACCCTTCAGTAATGCATGAAGTAGCACCCTGAATGGAAGGATCCTGGTCCTTTTATACCCACACAGGGGCTCAAATGAATGCGGTACAAACACAAATGCTGGTTGTAGGTACATATAAGGTCATACAGAGAATGCACAGTCGACAAGTGGGTGGAGCTAACAGTTTCTACTTCTAGTAGACACATCCTGACATTTATAAACTCAGAACAGCTGCAAGCTCAACTGAGCATGTGCAAAGCAAGAGGAACTAAATATAACTTGTCTCTAGGCAGATTTCAAGAGCAGTTAACAGGAAGGTAGGACAGAGCACATGGTGAGCACATGGCAACCAAAATGGCTGCCAGAAATACAAAATGGATTCCACAAAGCGGACAGTTTAGCCTCTGAATACAGGCTGTCTTCAGCCAATGCTTAACTTAAGTGCTGCCAAATTACAACAGACGGCCCTTTCAGCATTGGCTGAAGACATTCGTTTATCTGGGGTAATCTAGATATTCATCCCGTACATCTATTAACATTATTTCGGCCACCTCTTTATTCAACATTTGTTGGGCCTTTGTTTCAACAACGTTCCCTCTGACAGGTATACAAGCAGAGATGCAAATGGAGCAAAGCATTGGACCACATTGGATACATACACAGCATGTAAAAAGTGTTAATCATTACACACAGGATAGTCAGTAGCTTCCAGCCCCAAGCAGAAACAAGAGTTCAAAACCATCTAATCTAATTCTAAGTTTCAGGGCTCTGATGTATTTCAGTGACTATCTATTTCAATTAATAGCCAACAGCACATACCTAATAAAAACATTTTCAATAGACTTTTCCAGTATTTCTTTTATGAGGGCTAAAATATCAATTTAATATATTTTTAGGAGGAGGGCAAAGTAACATTTGTCAACTGCTCAGGAAAACATTTTTCGTGTAGAATAAGCATTGTAAGTAATGCAAATATTAAAGAAGTCAGACAGATTATTACAAAAACCATCCTGGCTCCAAAGGACCAGGAGGACCACACAGGGCCATAGGAATTAGGACAAGGAGCCGCAAAGGGCTGCTCCTCCTCAAAAATGGGACGACCAAAGGGGTACATTACTAACAAAAAAAAGAGTCCTTGGGAAATTGTAGCTGCTGTGGAACCAGCCAGAGGGGAGTCTTCTCCCTGTGTCCGTTTGAGCCTCACAGGCAGGCTCTTGTTGTTCCCACGGTGGAGCTGCACAACTCGCAACTCAAGAATCACGGCCCAGTTTGAGAAGAAAAAGTCTTTCAACGATCCTGTCCAGTGTCTCAAGCAGTGCACAAGTTCTCTTCACTTTAATCTAACAGGCACCAGAGGCACAGCACCTGTACCCTAAACTCAAGTCCTTCCCTAACTCCTATATTGCTCTGCTGGCGCACTGCTCTTTTGTTGGGGCCACAAATTGCATCCAGTGTGCCCAGGTATCTCTTGATCAACAAACAAAGGTGCAAACTTGCATTCACTTTGGGACCAGAATTCAGAGGCCTGATGCTAGGATCTCTGAAGCAACCCTTGTTTCAAAGGGGTCACCTCAAGCAAAGCCTCCTTGCCGTTCTGGTCGGTCTGTGAATCTCTCAGCTGGGCATCAAAAACTTGATCCATGATTTCTCCTTTCTGATTTGTGACCCCGTCTTTCGCCCAAGACAGTGGCAGGGGTACACAATTCACATCCCAGGGCTTCCGCCTTCACTGAGGTCCTAGTTGGCAGCAACGCCTGTGCTGGTTACCTTCACTTTGGCTTCAAGCTGCAGTGGCGCTGACTCCCCAGGCTGGATCTGATGTCCGGGCCCCTCTGGCAATGGTTGTAAGGCAGCAAATATCTATTGGTGGACAGAGCAAGAGGTCTTTAGACAAGGCACAGAAATAATCTATCAACAGAATACTTCCTTAGTCTTGGGGCGCCCAATACATTAGCAAGGCACCCAAGAACCACTTCATCTATCTAAGAGTAGAAAACCCTGGACCTATTGGCAAGTATAAAAGGAACGTTTTGGTGAACTGACAAGAGTAATACATCACCCAATCCCAAACAACCAAGGACGTCTGTGTTCATTTACTAAATTCTGAGGAAAAAGAAAAACAATACAGACATACTCCAAATACTTACATTGGTGTATTCCTATATTACTAATCTGAAGAACCCTCAAGAAAAAGGAAATGTTCTACACTTTTACTCATAGATTTTACATTACTTGTACAGGACTGCAGACACTTGTAAAATAATTTCTCTTACATGTTATGCTTAGGACCATGCTCTCATGTTATAGGCGCAGCAGGAAAATCTAAAACTGCTAATTTAACAGGGATTCTTATTGCAAAAAGAACTAAACTTCAACATAGTGGGTACATTTTCTCCAGCAGAACATGTTATGACAAACAAACTCCTATTAAACAATATTTTCCTTCAAAATGTTTGCTAAGGATCACATGAGCGTCTTTCCTGCATTGTACTTTTCACGATCTGGACTTTGCAACATCATTTTCAAAAGGAAAAAAACCCTATCTCCAGCTCTAATAAGGGCTGTCAGCTTATTTACACAGACTAGCTAATAAAAGACTAGCAATGCCCTTGCAAAACTGTATAGAACATGAGAATAACATAAACAATAATGGGATTGCCACCTGAGATTTTTGAACAGAAACCCCCACTATACAGTTCTCCTTAAAGATCAAATAAGGGAACAGCAATCTAGATTACTCATTCTTTCATACAGGATGGGCAGTAACATAGCATAGATTTTATCATTTTATTAATGCTAACAATTTTTAAAACAGTATTACTGAATAGCCAATAACTGTCTCATGGCCATGTCCTAGACAGCTTTAGACAGACTAAAAAAAAGTGAGAAAAAGAAGAGAGAAAACATAATTTTGCCTACCCTTAATTTGTAGAGGAGCTAGCCTCCTTCCCCCATTTTGACAGTAGGAAAACCTGAAACAGGTTTCACTTCTGGCAACACTTTCAACCCCTATTTGTAGCAACTGGGCACAAACAAACTTGTAGGAGATATCTTAGAAAGTGGCTATTCTCTGATTCAGCCTAACACAAGCACATTGAGTACTGTAGAAAGCGTCAGCAACAAATGTATCAATTCCTTGAGCAATTGTACTAGATTAACATGAGGGCGCATGAATGCAAACTAAAATCCATTTCCTCCTTATCGTAGCCCCTACACAGTATTCTTTAAACTAAAACCATTATTTTTATATACATGACAGATCAATGCTCAACTGAGGGTTGTTTTCCTTCGTTTCATATGACTGCGCAAAACGTGTGTTTGCCAAAAATAGGAAGCAAAGCTTCTCTTCCACTCTCTGCGCTGTCATCTCGTCTTTCAAAAACTTTTCGGAGGTCGAAGCAAACCTTACCCTTCACCCTGCTAAGTTGCTAAATGCAGAACTCCGACCTTTGACCCGTTCAGCAGCTGTTCATTTTGTTTGTGCAAGGCTTGCCATGCGGTTTTCGTAATTCAAAGCAACTCTGGAGAATCACAGCTGAAAGGCAGTCTTGTCCGATCCGTTTGCCAGTAATTTAAAGGTAGGATAATAACGTCTGCTGGTTTCTGTATACTTATTTTCATTTGTGTACAGTATGTGGTGTGCAGTCTAGTAATACAGAGGTCAGCTGTTTGTTCTATATTTGCATATGTACCAGCTCTAGCTTGAGATCAGTTTGAAACCTGCCCTGAGTGGTAGAACTGCTGTTAAAATAGTGAATTTAGCTCAATTTCGACTTTGGTGGTAGGGGCACTTAAAAATGAATATCCTACAATATTTTTGCATAATAGGAACCCCCAGAGTGTTCTCTAGATAGCCCAGGAATGGGAAATCAGAAATGTATAAGGTATACCCTTATAAAAATGAGTTTTGTACGGCTGGGTAAAGTGACATTTCACATTTAAGTTTCCTTTTTTTTGGTACAGCACTGCTTAAATTCAACTTTGATGCTAGGAATTCACAGTATGATGAGTAGGCTTTATAAAGATGAAAAAACGAATTTAAAGCATTTATTTTTAATAATATATATTTTTTTCATATAATTATTTTTTTTTTAATCAAAACCAACCATTTTGATGATTCCACATTGGAAAAGCAAGCTTCATTCGTAGCCTATCATATTTAAACGCATTCATTTATAACCCTAAGCACAGAAGCCTTACTTGAAACATGAAAAGTCTGCGCCACTTTTTAAAGGACAGTTATCATTTAACATCAGAACCACAGATGTACTTATGTAAAAAAGGCATTAAGAAAGGAAATCCCTACTTTCAATTTTGTTCTTTGTTATCTAAAATAATGAAACTGGTGTTTTGAAACTTTTAAAATAAGGCAGGACTTTATACCAGTTTTACACTGACTTAAAATTTTGCTGACTCAGCATTCCTGTCTGTGGCCGTGATCAGGAATAGCCATATGCTATTTATGCAGCTGTTGTTTGTCAGCAGGCGTCGAATTTTCACGCCTTTCTCAGGAAAAAACCCCTTTATTATTTGAAATACCCTGACAGAGTTAAATCCCCATTTGCTGTGTCAATCAGTTTCTTTTCAGTTAGTCAGTTTAAACACAGCTGTTGGAAAGCTTTTTCTTGGGTGCTGAAAGAAGGCATGTCACAGTCTATTTAAAAACTGAGGCATTTCAATGCAGTCAAATCTATCTTTCTATAATGTGTATTTAGTTCAGCAACGACCAAATTCACTCAGATGATGTGAATGCCTTTTAATGTCTAATACAATGTATCTAAGGAAAATGCTGTAACATGTTGTATTTTAGTCTATTGATTACAAAACACACAATTTCGTTTTTCTTCCTCTGTATGAGGCCTATTTTAATCCTATTGAATACGAATTCTAATTTTATCTTTAGCATTGTGGCAATTTGCACACATGTATAGTGTCTTACTCTGTCAATTTAATAGTAACATGCAGCTGTTTAGCATATGTTATATAATTCATTTCTGGATTTTTATTTAATATATAAGTAACTAAATGACAGTTTGCATAACAGAATGATGACAGCAAAAAAACATAAACAAACTCATTGAGCTCATTCCAGACATTTACAAAAGGGGGTCATACACTCAGAACACACAATACAGCGCGCTTAAAGCTAGCCATTCTTACACAAACAGCGCAATCGCTATTTACTCACACAAGTATCACCAATGTCAAACCACAAACCACTTAGACATTTAAACACCCATTTAACCCACAAATCAACACTTAGGACTTTAAGACAGCTTACAAACTGTACGCAAAAACCAAACTATTTGTAAATACTAATTGTAAGTCATATTTACAAGAAGAGCTCTCAAAAGTAGCCCAAAAGACTGTTCCATGTTCAAGAAGCCAAAATACACCAAATTCGCCAGTTTTGGCTGGTAGAACACTCAAAAAGTGCTCTGCATATCACCACTTATGAATGTTACTAAGTGCGCAGATCCGGATCCGTTTTATGTACATATTTAAGTCCATGGGGTACTTAGTCACCAAGGAAGAAATATCTTTTTACTATACCTAAACCTATTTAGGTATCCCCTCTGAGGGAGTCAACTGAGTACTTACTAAATCCCTATTGGTACCTCCAAAACAGCAACACTTTCTGCGAAGTGTACTGGAAACAGGCATGCCAAAAATAGTGCAGAATATGCAGTATTATAATCAAAGTAGCGCTTAAGGTACTCCTCGTACGTTGCGCTGTTCAAACAATTTCAAATAGAGAAAAATCTCCTCATTACCTGCCTATATGTATTGCAATGCATATATAATTACAAAACAAATTCCAAAATTGGCCAATCATACAAACAAAGCCACAGTAAGTGTTACTAAAACTACCTTACCAATCAAAGGCATCAAACCAACAGCAAGTGCCGCAAAACGGCTCTTACCAATCAAATGGTGTCCAGGTTCCAACTGCCAAGTTCTCAAATCGACCAAATGGTCACTGCACGGCAAATCAACAGAAGAGATCTCAGTCAAGGACCGGCGCCGCCGGGATGGTCAGATCAGAAAGAAAGGAAAAACGCCATGGGTGCCAAGACTCAGGTCTCCTCAGGCAGCGATCGCGTCCAAAAGCGAGATTCCAATCCTTCGTCGCGACCAGTCCTTCGGGCATCCGAGTCTTTTGATGAGTCCCACGTTGGAAGCGCCAATTTGTAGTAGTTAGCCTCAGCAAGGCCTACCAGTGCTTAGGAGTTCTCCCTTCTCTGCACAGAGTCCTCAGACCCTTATGAAGAAGTTGGCACAGAAACTGGAATAGGAAAAACAGAGTTTATTAAACCTTATAAGGTGGAGCTAACATTCACACATCACCCTTCAGTAATGCATGAAGTAGCACCCTGAATGGAAGGATCCTGGTCCTTTTATACCCACACAGGGGCTCAAATGAAGGCGGTACAAACACAAATGCTGGTTGTAGGTACATATAAGGTCATACAGAGAATGCACAGTCGACAAGTGGGTGGAGCTAACAGTTTCTACTTCTAGTAGACACATCCTGACATTTATAAACTCAGAACAGCTGCAAGCTCAACTGAGCATGTGCAAAGCAAGAGGAACTAAATATAACTTGTCTCTAGGCAGATTTCAAGAGCAGTTAACAGGAAGGTAGGACAGAGCACATGGTGAGCACATGGCAACCAAAATGGCTGCCAGAAATACAAAATGGATTCCACAAAGCGGACAGTTTAGCCTCTGAATCCAGGCTGTCTTCAGCCAATGCTTAACTTAAGTGCTGCCAAATTACAACATGGGGACAAAATTAAAAGGGGGGTTGTGTTCCAATACTTAAAACGCCATACACCAGATATAGCCCTGCTGCAAGAAACACACCTGGAGGGAACTTCCTACAATAGCTCAATAGGTGGGGTTACAAACTAGTAGCACATGCAGGCTATACTAGAAGCTTGACAGGGGTGGGTATTCTTCTACGCAATCCCTTTCCATTCACCAAACAGATACTAGGCAGGGGCGATATGTAGCGCTATCGGGACATTGGGAAGGCCGAATGTTTAATATTATCTCCCTCTACATCCCCCCGAGACTCCACACCCCCACACTCGCAAACCTGGGTTCACTCATTGCCAGCTTACCACAGGGAGAGATGCTTATTGCTGGAGATTGCAATGCAGCACTCAGTGGAGAATTAGGCTCCTGGCTCGCGAGACAGCGGGACCCCACTGGAAAGACCCTAGCTGACTTTTTGTCTGCAATGGGCCTGGTAGACGTGTGGCGGGTGCGCAATCCACTAATCCACCAGTATACCTTTCACTCTGGTGCACATGGCAGCCTATCACGAATAGACTATTTGTTCAGACTAGCTGGACAGCTTCTGGCATTTGGTGAGGTGAAACACCTCCTGAGAGGTTGGAAAGAGAGATCCAGGAATGGGAGTCAGAGCTGCTATTGTCAGACCACACTGTAGCCTGACATAGACTGCAGGTTAAACAGAAAGGATATAAAGATATTGCCGAAGAGGCAGCGAGAGCTAGGCACCTGACAACCTTACATTGCCTCCATGAGATAGGCGATAAAGTGGGAAAGCTCCTGGCGTGGTTAGATAAGCAAGAAGCGGCTTCTAAATGGGCATGTGAGATCATCGCAGACGATGGGGTGCCGGTTAGAGACAGACAAAGGATAGCTGATACCTTTGCAGCATACTATAAACAGCTGTCCACACCGTCGTCACGTACCACAGCAGGTGAAGCGCGGCAGGTATTGGCCACTTTGGCGATGTCCTCCTTAGAGGCCGCCGACAGAGCTAGTTTAGAGACAGACCTTATGGAGAGTGAAGTGATACAGGACATTAAAGGGCTGAAAGCTGGGAAAGCAATGGGTCCAAATGGCCTCCCAATTGAATTGTATAAGCTAACTGCCTCCAAGATCGCCCCTTATTTATTGAGAATATATCAAGAAAGTCTCAAACTCTGGAAATTACCAGATAATCAAAGACTGCCAACATTGTTTTAATACATTAAACTGGGAAACCCCGGAAAGTTGCGCCTCTTACAGACTGATCTCCTTGTTGAATGCTGAGGTTAAGATTCTAGCAAAAGTGTTAGCAATCCCATTAACTCCAGTGCTCCATATGTTGATTCATCATGCCCAATCAGGATTCATTCTTGGAAGGAATACCGAGCTTAACCTGAGATGCCTGCATGGAGAGTTGGGAAGGGCAAAATACGTTCAGGAGGAGGCTGTTGTGGTGTCATTATATGCTAAGATGGCCTTCGATATGATAGAGTGGTCTTTACTGTTTGCAGTACTTGAGAGAATGGGGTTTGGCCCCAAATGTTTAGCATAGATAAGTCTGTTATATACAGATTCCTTGGCACAAGTAACAGTAAACGGAGGGCGTTTGATGGTCTTTACATTACAGAGAGGCACGAGACAGGGATGCCCCCTCTTCCCGCAGATTTTTGCCTTGGTTCTAGAGCCGCTGGCAGTGTGGATATGGGGAGACCCATTAATCAGGGGACCTAGATGGTCTGAGACTTGGGAGGATAGGATCTCCCTCTATGCAGACTATATCCTTCTCTATGTGGCAAACCCCTATTCCTCCCAGCACAGGATATTTCATATTTTCACCCTTTATCAAAATTATTCAGGGTACACAATAAATTGGGATAAGTCGCTGATATATATTCTCTGTGGCCCAGAACCGCGACTTCCAAGGTCATGTACGGCAAGAGTGGTGACAGAGGGATTTCGATACTTGTGCATCTACATTACTTGCAACCCTGTGATTTTTCATCAGCACAACTTGGAGCCTTCGGGATGATGTGCAGCACTGGCGGACTTTACCCTTATCACTGCTAGGGAAAGCTTCCTTGTATAAAATGATGGCACTGCCCTGTTTCCTGTATATTTTACAAAATGCAACATATCTAGTTTCCCCTACATATTTTCAAGCAGTAGAAGCGGAGCAGTGGACCCTCTTTGGGATGGACACCACAGTGAGCCTTGCAAAAACTGACAAGGACCTAGTACGATGGAGGGATCGCTCTTCCAACGCTTCAGTATTATTTCTGGGTGGTGCGACTCACGCTGGTCAATCATTGGGTTCATCTAGCACAGGACGAACCGGCCTATAGGATGGACAGGCATAATATGCAACCGAGAGGCTTCCTTAGGCCCATCTATGGGGGGAAAAATGAAACTCCAAAGACCACCACAACCGCAGAGACCATGAGAATATGACGGCAGCATTGGGATGGTGAGATAAGATCACCCGAGCCACTCTGTTATAGGACTCAGTGCAGTTGGGTCTTCTGGCGAAACACCCGGGTTTTGATAAGTGGGACCTTATTGGTCTTTCAAAGATAGGCGACTTGTGGACAGACAGGGAAGTTGAATTATTTGTCGATCTCCAGAATGAACACCATCTGAAGTCAACAGAAACCTTTCGAAATCTCCAGATGCGGCATGCACTACAACACGCTATCCCATGGGGAGCGGATCTCTCAGTTTCCTCCCCCCGGAAGATAGGTTGCTAGATGATTATTTGCAGAAAAAGGCCATATCCCTAATATATCGGAAAAATGCTATACAATTCCCCCGACACTCTGGAGAAACTGCGTACTAAATGGATGGAAGACCTGGGAGAACTGGATGATGATGAGTGGCAAGAGGCGCTCGCATCTCCCAGGGAAGCAGCAATAAGGTCCCGCTTTAGGTTAGTCCAGCTGAAAATACTGCATAGGACATATTACACAAGCACAACATTGGTTAAGATGGGCAAACTTGACTCACCACGCTATCCCAGGGATCACGTCAGATGGGCCCATTTTTGCACATATGGTGGATTGCCCCAGGATTAAGCTATACTGGAAAGCGCTCATAGCATGTATGATGACACTGTGTGGGAAAAATATAGAGACCTCGCCTCAATGGTGTTTACTAAATATTTGTGGTACAATGGACTTAACAACAGGGGAACGATTGTGGGTTACACTAGGCCTCGTGGTGGCCGAGCGCAACCTAGCAAGAAAATCGAGAGCGGCTTCAGGTCCCACATTGAGTGAATGGAAAGCTGATATGGATTGGTGCATGCAGGCAGAGAGGGTGATATACGAGGGTAGAGGTTACCCACAAAAATGGATGAAGAATTGGGTGAGTTGGAATGAGAGCAGGGGAATGCTTTGCGTACCTGTTAGTAGTACTCCTCGGCCGGAGGACAAGTGAGGATGAGAGCAAGATAGTTTTGCCACCGGGATTTGGAAGTTGGGAGAGAGATAAGTTGAGTGATGATGTAGAGATACATGCCCTGCCATTTATAAAGCAATATAATCTGAAGAAAAAAAAAGAAAAAAAAATTGACTGTATTACTGATTGGCGCCATCAAAAGAATTTGGTAGTATACTTAATTCCTAATGCTCATAATGCCCCACGTTCAAGTTCACATGATGGAGGAGATTTGTTCTAATTTTTTTTTTTTTTATAATTCTTTTTATTAAACATACATCGGTTCCAATAAACATTACAGAGGGTTTGCCAAATCATACATTACAGTCGGTACAGGAGGAAATACGTCAGCTTTCTACATGATAGAGGAATGTTACAGGGTGTGGGGGTCATTTTGTTCGGGACAATCAGGAGGCATACATATCTCTCCCCGGTAGGTATTCCAGGGGCTCCATATCCGAGACCATTTTTTGGGGCACCCTCTTGCCAGGTAGACTGTTTTCTCCCGGAACATGCACCAGTCAAGGTTCTTCTCCCATGCTGCCAGTGTGGGTGATAGTGTGGCCCCCATAGTTGAGCAATGTTGCGTTTTGCCAGCATGAACCCCAGTGTAGCCCACCGTGTCTGATTTGTGTTGAGATCCGTAGGTTCCCACAGATTGAGGAGGCATCGTCGTGCCTCCGGGCGGAGGTGAACCTGTAGTACCGCATTAATAGTGTCATGGATCTTGAGCCAGAAGGATATGATATGTTCGCACTCCCAAATTATGTGTATGAATGTCCCCACGTGACCACATTGCCGCCTACAGTTCCCATTATCTGACCATCCCATGTGTACCAATCGGGGTCCTGTCATATAAATTCTGTGGAGGATTTTAAGCTGTACCAGCCTCAAACGTGCCGGGATAGCAACCTCCCTGGGGGAAGCCACCGCCAGCTGCCAGTCCTCATCATCCACCTCCACCCCATCCTGCGTCCATTTCTCACGGAGTGATTGAAGGGGACTCTCCATGTTGTTGATTAACTTTTTGTAAATCAGGGAGATGGTTTTCTCGGGAAGGTGGCCGTCTAATATTCTGTCCTCCAGCGGAGAGGCCTCTGGAGGGGACGTCCCCTTAGGCAGCAAAGATTGCAGTGAGTGCAGGACCTGCAGGTATCGGAAATACTCGGTGGCTGCTAGATCGTAGTCCGCCTGGAGCGTGTCAAAGGATTTAACCCCTCCAGCCCCCAAAGGTCCCTAATGTGTGAGATACCGATAAGGTCCCATCTGTCAAAGCCCTTCGATTTCCATAAGTCGCCCAATCTTTCTGAGTCCCAAAGTGGAGTGGCTAATGTCAGCGTGTTTTTCCATCCCAGTGAGGCGATAACATCATGCCAGATCTGGACAGAATGTTTGGTGGGGCCAGTCAAGGTGTATCGTCTGGGCCGTGAGTATAGCGCCCTGTTATAATTACCATCTGGGAGGAGCCATTTATCCATGGCGTATCCGGGATCGTCTGCACGGCCATACATGCCGTGGTTGATGGCTGCTAGGTGAGCCGCCCAGTAGTATTTCTTGATATCTGGGAGGCTAATACCACCGTCATACCAATTCAGTGTTAGTTTGGTCAGGGCGATTCGAGGTTTTCCATCCCACAACAGGTCTCTCTGCAGGCCCTCAATTTCCTTGAAATATTTGGCGGGAACAGGATCCAGGGTGTTTTGCAAGGTGTATAGGAATCTAGGCAGGGACATCATTTTGAATAGGGCGGCTCTGCCCAGAAGGGAGAGGGGTAGCGACCTCCAGTTGGCAATATCGCTTTTAAGTTTACGAAGGGGGGAGAAGGTTTTGAGTATACCGGATTGCGGGATCTAGCGAAATGAAAATCCCCAGGTATTTGAAGCCTGCCGTGTTGATTTGTATGGGGCAGTTCTTGGGAGGGACGGGTGGATCGCCCCACAGAGGAAACAAAAGCGACTTACTCCAGTTGATAGAGAATCCAGAGTATCGTCCAAATACCGCCAGGATATCTAAGATCACTATAAGGGATTTCCTAGGAGAGGCCAAATAAAGCAACAGGTCGTCTGCGTAGAGGGAGATTCGGTCCTCCCAGCCGGGAGACCATTCTAATCCCCGTATCCTGGGATCTCTACGGATCCAGGCTGCCAAAGGCTCCAGGGCCAGGGCGAAGAGGAGAGGCGAAAGCGGGCAGCCCTGACGGGTTCCCCGACTCAGCTGGAAGGTAGCTGATAACTTATTGTTGACCACCACTTGGGCTAGGGGTTCGTTATACAGAAGTCGTGTCCAGTTTATGTAGTTAGGGCCGAAACCCATTTTGGCCAATACTGCCCAAAGGTAAGGCCATTCAATAGTGTCGAATGCCATGGTTGCGTCCAGAGACGCGATCATTGCTGGCTCTCGGAGAGTATATGCTCTAGCTACTACCCCATGGACTCGACGCAGATTCAGGGCCGTGCTCCTGTGCGGCATAAAGCCGGATTGATCTGGGTGTACTAAGGCACTAATGACCTTGACCAAGCGATTGGCCAGGAGCTTGGCGAGGATTTTGGGTTCGGCGTTTAGGAGGGAAATTGGCCGGTAGGAACTGCAGTCTGTTCTGGGTTTCCCGTCTTTATGGATGGTAACTATGGTGGCTATCCTCTGTTCCCTGGGCAGCATGCCCATCTCCAGTGATTCCTCAAACATAGATTTTAAGTAGGGGGAGAGTTTATCGGGTCGCAGCTTATAGAGCTCGATGGGGAGTCCATTGGGGCCGAGTGCCTTTCCCGATTTTAATGAACGGATCGATTGCGCTATCTCATCTGGGGTCAAGTCACTGTCCAGGAAATCCCGATTTTCTAAGGAGAGGCGGGGAGTTTGATGTCATGCAACAGTTCTTGAGAGTCCTCCTCCGTATAGGGGGCCACTGTCGTATAGACCGTTTGGTAATGGCTGGCAAAGCTATCGACTATCTCTTGTGGATTTGTGACGGGTATGTCCCCTTTTACTCTAAGCTCTGGCACCAGCCTGCTCGCCCATTCCCGTTTATCTAGCCATGCTATAAGCTTCCCTGCTTTGTCACCCAGGTCGTAGAGTCTACCCAGCCGCTCCCTCCCCAAGTTTTTGGCTTTGTCTGTGACTAAGGCCTTATAGCTGTGCTGCTTCAGGCTCAGGAGGTGAAGCTTCTCTGGCGTCACCCCAGACTCCAGTTCACTCTCCAATCTATCGATTTCAGCCTCGATGTCCAAAACTTCTTTCTGTTTCTCTTTCTTCGCACCCGAGATCAGCGATAGCGCCTGTCCCCGGATTACAGTCTTAAATGCTTCCCATAGGGACTTGGATGAGGAGACCGTCCCTTCGTTATCTAAGAAATAATTATCCATGGCTTCAATAAGGGCTGTGCGTATTTTGGGATTGTGGAGATACCAGGGATTGATTGGGGCTAGTCTTCCTACTTTGTTCTGATGGAGGACCATGCGGAGCCATATCGGTGAGTGATCGGAGATGCCTCTCGCGAGATGTTTGATTTCGTGTATGAGGGATGCTTGTGCGGCTGGCAGCAAACAGTAGTCTAGGCGGGAAAGGGTATGGTGTGCCCCGGAGTGAAAGGTGTGCTGTATCTGGTCTGGATGGTAAGTTCTCCAACCATCAACTAGCCCCATAGTTTCTAGGAAGTCAGGTAGCCAGCGGGAAGCGGACCCCACCTCACGCGTGGGATGGCGGTCCAGGGTGCCCGAGACCACCGCATTGAAGTCCCCTCCGAGGACCACAAGGCCGTCTGGAATGGAGAGGAGGACCTTACCCAGGTCCGCAAAGGTGGTGCCCTGTAGGCCTGGCGGAACATAGATGGACATGAGAGAGATAAGACGGCCCTCCCAAGTTCCCGTAATACCAATGTATCTGCCCCGGTCATCCGCCCATGTGGAACTTATAGCGAGGGGGAGTGTGTTTTTTATCATAATGCCCACCCCTCTGGAGCCAGACGTGAACCCCGCGTGTGCTACCATTTTGTATCCTCCCCTATGCATTGCTTTACACAGATTACCAACCAGGTGCGTCTCCTGGAGCAGGACAATATCTGGAGATCTCTGTTTCAGGTACTGGAGAACTATGCTCCGCTTAATCTTGTCCCCAAGCCCGTTGACATTCCAACTTAATACCTTAATTGTCCCGTCCCCCATAACCTCTGTCGTGCAACTTGATAGATTTTAAAATGCCAGGAGAAACAAAGTCGACATCCCCTCTGTGGAAGAAACCATAATTGACACCGATGCAAAATTTCCAACAAATTATGAACAAAAATTCCCCCACCCAACAACCCCCTCCCTGCTGCCCTGCACTCTGGGCGTAGAACTGCCCATTTCAAACTTGCAGAGTGCCTGTCGCCCTAGCAAAAAACTAAAGGTAGAAAAAATAGGGGTGTGGCTGTCCGTATCTCTGCCCCCTATAAAAAGTAAAGTCTGTAACCCCAAGGAAAGGGCACCCCTCGAGGGTTGGAGTTTAAACAGTCTCGAAGAAGTCCCCTCCAGATCAAATGCGCAGCCGCCCAGTGCTTAACCTAGCTCGGATAAGGGCCAAAATGTCCCAGTGACATCCACACTCCACCACCGTGTCTCATCCTGTAGGGGTCAGCGAAGTCTCCTCTCTGGGTTGACTATCCGATGGGCCCGGAATCTTCCTGCTTTCAAGCCAGTCAGCTGCCTCTTCAGGATGCTCGAAAAACCACGTCCGCCCCTCCGCCTCGACCCGCAAACGTGCCGGAAACAACATGGAGTACCTCAGGCCCCGCTCTCGAAGCTCCCTCTTCACCACAAGGAAGGTGCGCCTCATCTTTTGCACTCTCTGTGTAAAGTCTGGAAAGAAGGTGATGCCTGCGTTTTCATAGTGGAGTGGAGCTCCTGTCCTAGCATTTTGGAGAATTACGTCCCTGTCCCGGAAGTTCAACACTCTCGCCAGCATAGGGCGCGGAGGAGCCCCGGGTTTCGGACGCCCCCGGTACCCTGTGGGCCCTCTCAATAACAAAAAATCGGCTGAGGCCCTTGGGTTGGAGGTGCTTTAGGATAAGGTCTTCCACGAAGAGGTCCGGAGACTGCCCCTCCGCCCGTTCCGGAACTCCCAGAATGCGTAGGTTGTTGCGGCGTAGGCGCCCTTCATAATCATCCAGTTTCATTTCCGTGAATTTACGGAAATCCTGTAGAGTCCGAGACCTCCCCCTGGAGCTGTGCGACGTCTCCCGTCAGGCTGGTCGTAGCGATTTCCACCTGTTTGACCTTTTCCTTAAATGTGGCTAGGTCTGCTCTTATTAGGTTTACGTCAATCGCGATAGTGTCCATTTTATGTTCAAGAGAGGTCTTGACGCTTGTGATGGCCTCCATGACGTCTTTAAGGGAGAGTTCTCGCTCCTCTTCTTCTGGGTCCCCCAGGGGTGTGCCTCTGGATTGACGGCCCTGCAGCATGTCTTTGGGCATCGTGTATCGATCGAGTTTATTGGTCTGCGTTGGTTTAGACCCTCTCGTTCCTGGGGGCTTGCTTTTCTCCATTGTGTCCGCTCCTCGTCGCACAAAGGGCTTGTGGTGGAATTAAACGAGTCGTCTATGGCCCCGGTAGTCAGGGGGTGCCGACTGGTAATGTGCCCGGCCAGTAGTCTAATGGTGTAGGCGGGGGAGGGGGCCCACGACTGTAGGATCTCGGTATGTGGTCCACGCGCACTTTATGGTGGCAGCGCTGATTCAGGAGGCACCAAATGGGGGAGCCCAGCGCTCGCTTCACCCTGCTAGCTGTTACAGAGGCCCACTGGTGATAGGCGCAGGGCCGGCCGGCTCAAACACTCTCCTCGCCTCCTCGACTGGGCTGTGGCTATGAGTCCCCGGCGCCACCTCACAGTATGCCAGTGAGGGGGGGGGAAACAGGACCCGCAGCTGGTTGCGGACACCTCAGCGAGGGGGGGAAAGGACAAGGTCCACCGATGATTCCACTCGGGGACACCGCCCCAAGACACTCGGGCCCCCCGCCTCACCTCAAGGTCACGCCGCAGTGCTCCGGTCCTGCCTCGCAGAGCAATGGCGTCTTCAGGCCCCCGAGTCGCTCCTCGGGACGGTGAGGGCTGCTACAGGTGCTTCCTGCCTGGACCGCCTGACGCCCACTCCGCCGATGCCGCCGCAGAGCGCGGGTGATTCTCAGGGCCCTTCGCCAGGCTCGTGGCTACGGCCGGGAAAGGCAGGTCCGTCCCCTCACCGCCGCGGCCTCACCGGCACTGTGCTCCCCGGCTTCAGCGCTGCGGATAGGCCCCACTCCGTTTGCTCCGGTTTCTCGGGGCACAGACGTTCGCTGGTTTCGGGGTCCGAGGGAACCCCTCCGGTATGCCTCCGGTGTCTTTTCTCCTCCTCGGGGGAGCGGATCAGTGTGGCGGATAGGCGTATGGGGACAGGGTTTACGGAGCTACAGCGTTAGGCGGCCATTACGCTTCGGTGCTTAGCCACCGATTTGTTCTAATTTTTGATGAATTAATTTGTGAAGATTTTAAAACTGAGTTGGGGGTAGCTGAAAAGGTACATACCCAAGGTAGGTTTGATAAGAAAGCAATGGCAGTAGTTTCAAGAGTGCCAATGTTACCTGCTGGATTGAAGGGACAATTCTGTGTTGAATTCCAGCTTCTGTGTTAATTTAGGTGTAAATGTGTCTGCGGAGGCTACTGAGTAGTTGGCTCAAATTGTGATAGCCAAAAAACCTAGTGGTGAAATCCATCTCTCTGTTGACCTGAGAGCACTGAATAAAGTGAAATGTCCATTATTCAAAATATTGGAGATGATGCCAACGATTATGGGTACCATGTATTTTACAGTGTTAGACCTTGCTTCTACATACCACCAGATTCAATAATGTGAAAAATCACTAGATCTCACATGCTAATATCTCCAAAGAGGCATACCTATTTATGAGGGAGCCTTTCAGGCATGTATGGCCTACATCAGTGTTTCAAATGGCCATGATGTCAATGTCGGAAAACCAGTCTGGAGTGAAGGTTTTACAATATGTCATTTTAGTGTATGGAAACACATATGTGAAACATAAGGACTGAGTGAGGGCGGTCATAGAGAGGGACAGTGAGCAGACAAATGTCGATTTTGTAGGACAGATATCAGGTATTTCGGAAACAGCAATTCATCATCTGGTTTAAAACTGAAAAATGATCTGCTGGAAACCATTAAAAAGTAAACCTTTGTCATTGATGGGGATGAGAGATTTCTACAGCAGGCGTATTGAGAGTTTGATCAAAAAAATGTGCCTTAAGGAAATTGCTTAATGGAAATGCACATTTTCAGTGGACCAAAGCATGTGGAAAATAATTTTTACTGATCAAACTTTAGTTCTGGGAGGACGTTTTGTTGTAGTTACTGGTGCCGCTCAAGGGATTGGGAGCCATTTTGATGCAGGTAGTGGAGAATTAAGACAGGACCTTTGCTTTTGCCTCCAGATTGTCGTGGGGTGTGGAACTTAACTACTCCATTATTGGAAAAGAGGTTTTGGAAGTCAGTTGGGCTATAATTAAGTTTCAGAACTTTGTGTGGAATGAGCTCTACACAATGAGGTGTGGCTATAAACCACAAAAGCCAAAAGATTAAGTTTTGGGCACAGTCTCAGCAAGGATCAGGTAAAGGGCAGATGGTTTACAGGAATATACATTTGGATTTGAGTATATTCTAGGAATACAAAATAGTGCATCTGATTGCTGATCCCGGCTGGTCTCCGGTTGGATAGACTGAATTATTGAAGAAGAGGATGAGAAGTGTGTGTGTGTTGTAATCAGTGGAGCTGTTGATGAAGTAAACTGGAAAGAGTAATTGTTAAAGGATGTCTTCGTGGCATTCTTAAGACAAGTGAAGACATTTGGTCGAACAAGAAGAATGTTGAGGGGGGTCAAACCATTTGGTGTGATCAAAGAGGAGTTGGAAGGAAATAAAGGTCTACTGTTTAATGGAACTTGACTAGTTCCCCCTTCACATTAAGGAAAGAGTTAATCAACCTTGCTCATGAGGGGCATTAGGTGTTGCTAAGCTCAGAGAGACAATAAGGTCAAAGAGGTGTTTGGAGTAAATGAAGGTCTTCTCTTTGAAGGTACTTGACTAGTTCCCCTTCCACATTAAGGAAATAGTTAATCAAACTTGCTCATGAGGGGCATTAGGTGTTGTTAAACTCAGAGAGTGAATATGTGTGGATTTATTTGGTAGCTGGGCTAGATTTCAAAGTATAGAGGGCAAGCTGAGATTGTGAGAAATGCTGAAACACTGACAAAATTCTGAAATGACATGGTCCACCGAGGCAGTGCACTTCTCCACCAGACAGATCATAGAAAGAGATAGAGTTCGACATTGTTGAGCCTTTGGGGGCGAGAACTGACTTTCCCCTACTGTTTTTTGTTTTTTTGGTAGACCTATTTTTAAGTTTTGTGATATTTCTTTATAGAGTGCAGAAAAAGTTTTAGTGGGCACATTTCAGAGAGAATGTTTGCCAAAGATGATATTAACAGACAATGGAAAACATTTGTGCTCTAAATAAGCTGAGATATTTCTGGTAAAATGTGTGATTAAATATAAGAGAAGTGCCTTATATCATCACTAACTAATGGAGTTGCCAAAATATTTATTAAGACCATTATAGAAGAGATTCAGCTAGCAAGAGCTAATGGGCTCAGTTGTAAGAAGGAACTACACAAATGTTACTGGGTACAGATTAACTCCACAGGCTATTGCTACCTCTGGTAGAACACCGTTGAGCTATTTAACGGCAGAAAATAGGATACCAAACACACTCCTTGTTGGATGAGTTTGCAAAAGGGGTGGGTGAAAGTGTCCATTGAGGAGGCATGAAGCAAGAAAGAGCTAGCTCAACAAAAGTGAAGAAAAAGAAGATTATAATAAGAGGAAAACTACTAAACATTGTGTGGTGAGATTGGGGGACTGTTACAAGTAAGTGAACCATTTGGTTGTGCCGAATAGTTAATATTTACTAAGCCTTTCAAGGACTTAAATTGTTCAACAATTCTGTGAAAACTAATGATCGAATATGTGTGTGTGTGTGTGCGTGCGAGCGTGTGTGTCTGTGTATCAGAGTGAAGACTCCAAGGCTGAGAAAAGAAAGGGGGTGACAGGGAAGTGTATGATGGTGATACTGGTTTAGCATCATCTGATCTGTGATTCAGAAAGAAGAAAATGTGTAAAAAGGATGCTTGTCTTTTTCTGAAGAAGAGCTAATACTTCTCCAACTGTTTGTCTTTTTTGTATATTTTATATTTATTGTAATCTATTTGATTGTATCAAATTGCAAAAAATCTAGATGTGTGGCTGTTAGAAATGGGAGTCTCTAGTTGGCAGAGGTAGGTACCTTTGTCCAAGTAGGGACCCTTCGTCCTAGTCAGGGTAAGGGGGATACACTCCTAAAATAACCCCTGCTCACCCTCTTGGTAGCTTGGCACGAGCAGTCAGGCTTATCTCAGAGGCAGTGTGTAAAGTAGTTGCACATAACCAACAGTAATATAGTGAAAACACTACAAAAGGACACCACACCAGTTTAGAAAAATATCCAATATTTTTATATATCCAAAACAAGACCAAAACGATAAATATCCAACATACAGTTACTTAAAAATATGCACTTTGCAAAAATAACTTGAAAACACAGTTCTTCCGAGTCGTTAGCTCCGTCTTGTGCTGTATACAACAGAATCCAACAGTTCCGTCTGACTGCGTCAGTCAGGGGCGTCGACAGACTTGTAAACAGTACCTTTTGGGTTGCGGCCGACACGTTGGTGCGGGCCGGTCGTGGCAACCGTCACGGTTGCGGTGTGAAGCGGAGCGGTGCAGCGTGTGGTGCCCTCAAGTCGTGGTGCAGGCAACGGCTCGGTGACGGTCGTCCAGCCGCGGGCTGCGGTGCGGAGTGAAGGCGGTGCTCATTGCGGTGCTGGCAGATCACGGTGCAGGCGACAGAGCCGGTTGTGGGAAGCTGGCGTTGGTCGGTCCGGACTGCGGTGTGGGACTGGACGGTGCGTCGTGTGACTTACGAGCAGTGCCCCCAAGCCACGATGCGGTCACGGAAGTCATGGTCAGCGTGCAGCGACGGCGTCAGTGAGACCAGAGCGGTGGAGTGAAGCGAGGCGGTGCGGAATGCGGTGCCCACAGGTCATGGTGCAAGCAGCGGCTCGGTGGCGGCAGCGGTCGTCGTCGGCAGTGAGACCAGGGTTGCGGTGCGAGATGCGGTGGTGCCCTCTGCGGTGCCTTCAAGACACGGAGCCAGCGACGGAGTCGGTTGCTTTTCCCTCCTTTGTGGCAACTGAAACAGCGGTTCCAGGAGCGGTACCCAGAGGTTGGTGATGAGTGACCATTCAAGAATATAGAGAGAGTGCTAATGGTCCTTCTGCCCAGGTTTGGAATTTGGTCACAGCAAGGCTGTGGATGGGGTGAATTTAATAACTCCTACCTGTTTGAAGTCCACTATATGCTGAGGGGTCTTCTATTTTACACATACATAATCATTGATAGGTGCATTCTATTAATTTGACCACATTCCAGTCCTTCGGCATTCAGGCTGCCACAGTATATTTTTACTTTTCTTGACCACTCAGAGGCCATGATTGATTTAACATTAAAACCTTCAATGGAATGTACCAGTCACAGGAGATTAACAGCAACCTGAATGTCTTTGAGTGTAACTTTACCTTAATCCAGCTGTCCCACACCATTGCTACCTAATCAGCTGCGACTTTGCAGGGTTTTCCAACTGTTATTCCTTCTAACCCAAGGGCTCTGCTCCTGCAGTTAGGAACCCTCTGCACCCCAGCTGCTGCATCAGGAGCAGGAACTCTGTCTGTTGTCTGTCACAAGACCAACCCCCCACCACAGAGATGACTGTATTACTGCCACCTACCATGGATGGCAGCATTCCTCCCACTGAGGCATTGTTGCTTATCACTCCTGATGGAACTTCCACCGCATTGGGTAACTGTAATAATATTGTGATTACACAGAGCCCAGTCCCCCTCATCAATGCTCTCTTCACTTCCAAGTCAGCCGTGAACAACATCAACAACATTCATAAACCGACTGATGCTACAGAGTTGAGGGATATCACAGTGAATTTGAAATGAGCCACGGTCTGCTCCAATCTGGCTATCAATTCTCAGCTCACCTCTTAAACATGGTACAGTTCCCGGATCCTTAAAACTTTGAAATGCCAAAAATGTGATCAAAAACCAATAGATGACCCAAACCACCTTGAAAGTGTCCACCTTATCACCAGCCTACTTTCATAACTAAACTCCTGGAAAACGTGTGTTCCAGTATAGCTAGAGGACTATTTGGAAAGAAACTACCCCAAGGACCACTTGCAGTCATGCCTCCACTCAGGGCACGTTAACTTCATTGGTGACAGTAACTGACGATGCTCTGGAAATTTATGTTGAAAAATTAAAACTGTTTTATAACCTTACTTTTCTTTTCCTCAGCCTGGGATATGGTAGATCATAATACTCTCCATAGCACCCTAAAGAAAAGGCTTGGATTTGGTGAGTGCTAAAATGGCTCAAACTGTAACCTACAAATAGGGTCCAATGCATAAAAACTAAAGAGGTTCTCTCCAAATCTGCACCTGACATTAGTGGAGTGCCTTAGGACACAATACTGGCACCTGTATAACTCAACCCTTGCACAGAACCTTTTGGATGCTTTGTGGAAGATCTGAGGACACATCACTATTGTCATGCAGAATACCCTCATATGCACTTCAAAGTAACATCTAACTTTGATCACTAAGTAACCCTGATTCACAAAGTTAAACTTACACTTTTGTGTAAGTTGATTCTTTTTCCATATTCACAAACTACGATTTGTAACTGTACAACTGCGGAGACTCCGCAGTCTGGGTAGAGAACTTCGCACATAAAAAGATAGGCCTGACCTATCTTTATACATAGTTTGTGAATTGGGTGTCATGTGTAGATGGCATTTGAAGTCTAGCACAAGAGGAAGCGGAAACAATAATAAGAAAATAAAAGTAGAAAGTTCTAATCCTGACTAACTCATCCCTAATCCCATGGAGGAATCGAGGAGCAGTGGGAACCAAGAAGGGCCGGAACCAACACACAGTAAGGGATTTGTGTTGGTTACAGGGGTTTTGAACTTGGGTGGAGAAGATATTAAGCTTCATTTGTTGATAAACAAAAACCATATATCACTTAATATTATTGAAAAACTGTCTATGGTAAAAGCAACAATAATTGGTATGACACTTGGCAGACCCCAATTGCAAAGGTCCCCAACAGCAAATGTGGGAAGAACAATCATAGAATATTACATCACGTTCAATACAAATACAAATATTCAACTTAATGTCCCCTCAAAACTAAAATTATATGTTCTTAATGGTTTTGGATCTAACACATAAAGCAATCAGGGATACAAGTACCTGTATGTTAGTAGAATGAGTTAACCCGGTGGGTGAGAGCATTAACAAGTTAATCAGTTAGATAAGCATTAGCAATCTATTGAGAGCATGGTTAATATAAAACAGTGCAATTATGGCTAGTATACAAAGAAGTAATGCAGAGAGATTAAAGAGATTATTATCTGGTGAGTATCTGTGCTAGAAGAGCATTAGCATGGACTTAGAGTCAAACAAACAAGAGGGTAACGATAACACCTATGACATTGCGTAGTGAAAAGCATATCAGCCAGGATTTCATAAGATACTACGGACAGTTGCCTTATTATCATGAGCAGACTTTACATTAGTGGTCCATTTCAGTGTGTAACAGGTTGATGATGTTGGACTGAAGATCAGCAGGCTCGTCAAAGTACGAGGTTATCCCCTTATACGTGATCATCATTCTAGAGGGGCTAGCGAGGAAGAAGATGATATTTAATTACTTCAGTTTAAACCTTAGAGCAAGGACATTTTTCCTATGAATAATTGTTTCTTTGGCACAATCTTGTGTAATTCCAATTCTATAACTATTGCAAGTAACTGTTTTAATTTTCCTCTTTTGTTCGGAAATAGCCTCAGAGATTGGAAATGGTAGAGGTCTAAAGATCATTAGACTCAGTCTTTTGGAGTTAAACATCTTTCTGGTATAATAATATGTACTCTTTCAATCTCAAAATCTTTGTTATAGGATATAATGAGAGCTTGAGGGATCCACAATTCTAAAGAAGAGGCACAGGATTAAGCATCTTTTTCAGCATTTTTTGGGAGACCAAACATTCTGACATTTCCTCTTCTGTTTCTGTCCTCAAGTTCAACCACGTTTCTTTCCAGCCTGACTATCCTCTTTGATGTTGAGTCTGATTTCTTTTGATCTGAGTTGTAGTTGTCCTCTAGTACGCTAATCCTGGATCCAGCTAAAACGAACCACTAGTTTAGACTTTTAATGTTCTTTAAGAGGATTATAAGTTCAGTTTGGAGCATGTCAGTATTATTTTTTGTGCTTTGGGTTAGTTAGTGTAGAGAGTTTAGCTTCTGTATTATCAAGTCAATATTTGTGCTGTTGGTTTCTGACTTAGTCTTGATAGGAGAATCCAGGACAGTAAGGGCTGGTTTGGTTCTTCTCTGTCCCACTTGTTGCTCTTTATTGTTTTTTAGCCCTTTCTCTCTCATGTCAGCCATTTTAAAAGATTGCAGATAATTATTTGTATATGAGAAGGGCTGTACATTGGCAAAGCAATGTAGGGAAGGAGTATAGCAATTCATTGCACCTAATACTACCTAGTGGGATTCAATGAGTATGTACACCCTCTGCAGAGCGATTTTAGGAGATCGCCCATAGGGACGCAGTTTATGCATATCTCTTACTACTGCAGGAAACCTGTTCCGTTTATGGTATATTTCCCTAAAGACTGCACCAGCTCTTGTCAGTCTTCATTGAAGATTTGTAAAACGGCGTTGCAAGGGGCTTTTCACATGAGATTTTTTGAGTTTGCTGGGGTACATGTTGCATGTTACAGAAAACGGGTGCTTCATACTATGATACACAATTTTGCTTGTGCTCGTTAACGGAGCGAAGTTTGATGGCGGTGACAATCAGTGGTGATGAGCAGTCTGATCAGGTAGGATTTGTGTGCAAAGTGAAAAAGCACAACATTATGCATGCTGCTTTATGATAGATGAATTCGGGCAACGCTGGCCGTTTACACCTTGTTATTAATTGAGTGCGCGCGCAAAGCAGGGAGTAGGCGCCGCCAACTTGGCTTACCTTCTTGCTGATTCGTGAAATGTTTCACACAGTGAATGCATGTTTGTTTCACTATGTTAAGGGCCCGAATAGGTCTCTGTTAGTTTCAGATATATATTTGTTTTTGGAGGCTGTGGAGTTTGTTGGTTATCCTCTGGTCGGTATATTTCCGACTTAGTTGGCAGTCAGCAGCCATGGTTTGTGTGGCCTGCTCAGAGTTAAAATTCAGCAAACACAAGGAGATGATGGACGGAGTGCTGAAACTTGTCAAACACTCACCCCCAGTCACAGTTCTGGGTTGAATCCATCATCATTCTTTAGCTCACTTTGCAACCCGAGTTCAGACATAGCTATATGCAAATCAGTCTTGACCCTGTGCCTCATGGGAACAGTCCAGACTGAACTGTCAAGCCATGTCTTCCCTGGACCGGAATCAAGCATCCTGGGACCGGTTTCGGGGTAACAGCCCTCATCAGCCAGGCTAGCTTGAATCCAGTGGCAAAGTGAGCAAGGGACCCACGTCTGGGCATACCCTGCCAACTTAGGGCGAACAAAGCAAACACAAGGAGATGATGGACGGAGTGCTGAAACTTGTCAAACACTCACCCCCAGTCACAGATCTGGGTTAAATCCATCATCATTCTTTAGCTCACTTTGCCACCCCAGTTCAGACATAGCTATATGCAAATCAGTCTTGACCCTGTGCTTCATGGGAACAGTCCAGACCGAACTGCCAAGCCATGTCTTCCCTGGTGGGGAATCAAGGATCCTGGGACCGGTTTCGGGCTAACAACCCTCATCTGCCAGCCTAGCTTGAATCCAGTGGCAAAGTGAGCAAGGGACTCACGTCTGGGCATACCCTGCCCACTTAGGGCGAACAAAGCAAACAGAAGGAGATGATGGACGGAGTGCTGAAACTTCTCAAACACTCACCCCCAGTCACAGATTTGGGTTGAATCCATCATCATTCTTTAGCTCACTTTGCCACCCCAGTTCAGACATAGCTATATGCAAATCAGTCTTGACCCTGTGCCTTATGGGAACAGTCCAGACCGAACTGCCAAGCCATGTCTTCCCTGGACCGGAATCAAGCATCCTGGGTCCGGTTTCGGGCTAACAACCCTCATCAGCCAGGCTAGCTTGAATCCAGTGGGAAAGTGAGCAAGGGACCCACGTCTGGGCATACCCTGCCAACTTAGGGCGAACAAAGCAAACACAAGGAGATGATGGACGGAGTGCTGAAACATGTCAAACACTCACCCCCAGTCACAGATCTGGTTGAATCCATCATCATTCTTTAGCTCACTTTGCCACCCCAGTTCAGACATAGCTATATGCAAATCAGTCTTGACCCTGTGCCTCATGGGAACAGTCCAGACCGAACTGCCAAGCCATGTCTTCCCTGGACCGGAATCAAGCACCCTGGGACTGGTTTCGGGCTAAAAGCCCTCATCAGCCAGGCTAGCTTGAATCCAGTGGCAAAGTGAGCAAGGGACCCACGTCTGGGCATACCCTGCCAACTTGGGGCAAACAAAGCAAACACAAGGAGATGATGGACGGAGTGCTAAAACTTGTCAAACACTCACCCCCAGTCACAGATCTGGGTTGAATCCATCATCATTCTTTAGCTCACTTTGCCACCCCAGTTCAGACATAGCTATATGCAAATCAGTCTTGACCCTGTGCCTTATGGGAACAGTCCAGACCGAACTGCCAAGCCATGTCTTCCCTGGATCGGAATCAAGCATCCTGGGTCCGCTTTCGGGCTAACAGCCCTCATCAGCCAGGCTAGCTTGAATCCAGTGGGAAAGTGAGCAAGGGACCCACGTCTGGGCATACCCTGCCAACTTAGGGCGAACAAAGCAAACACAAGGAGATGATGGACGGAGTGCTGAAACATGTCAAACACTCACCCCCAGTCACAGATCTGGGTTGAATCCATCATCATTCTTTAGCTCACTTTGCCACCCCAGTTCAGACATAGCTATATGCAAATCAGTCTTGACCCTGTGCCTCATGGGAACAGTCCAGACCGAACTGCCAAGCCATGTCTTCCCTGGACCGGAATCAAGCACCCTGGGACTGGTTTCGGGCTAAAAGCCCTAATCAGCCAGGCTAGCTTGAATCCAGTGGCAAAGTGAGCAAGGGACCCACGTCTGGGCATACCCTGCCAACTTAGGGCAAACAAAGCAAACACAAGGAGATGATGGACAGAGTGCTGAAACTTGTCAAACACTCACCCCCAGTCACAGATCTGGGTTGAATCCATCATTATTCTTTAGCTCACTTTGCCACCCCAGGTCAGACATAGCTATATGGAAATCAGTCTTGACCCTGTGCCTTATGGGAACAGTCCAGACCGAACTGCCAAGCCATGTCTTCCCTGGACCGGAATCAAGCATCCTGGGTCCGGTTTCGGGCTAACAACCCTCATCAGCCAGGCTAGCTTGAATCCAGTGGGAAAGTGAGCAAGGGACCCACATCTGGGCATACCCTGCCAACTTAGGGCGAACAAAGCAAACACAAGGAGATGATGGACGGAGTGCTGAAACATGTCAAACACTCACCCCCAGTCACAGATCTGGGTTGAATCCATCATCATTCTTTAGCTCACTTTGCCACCCCAGTTCAGACATAGCTATATGCAAATCAGTCTTGACCCTGTGCCTCATGGGAACAGTCCAGACCGAACTGCCAAGCCATGTCTTCCCTGGACCGGAATCAAGCACCCTGGGACTGGTTTCGGGCTAAAAGCCCTCATCAGCCAGGCTAGCTTGAATCCAGTGGCAAAGTGAGCAAGGGACCCACGTCTGGGCATACCCTGCCAACTTGGGGCAAACAAAGCAAACACAAGGAGATGATGGACGGAGTGCTAAAACTTGTCAAACACTCACCCCCAGTCACAGATCTGGGTTGAATCCATCATCATTCTTTAGCTCACTTTGCCACCCCAGTTCAGACATAGCTATATGCAAATCAGTCTTGACCCTGTGCCTTATGGGAACAGTCCAGACCGAACTGCCAAGCCATGTCTTCCCTGGACCGGAATCAAGCATCCTGGGTCCGCTTTCGGGCTAACAGCCCTCATCAGCCAGGCTAGCTTGAATCCAGTGGGAAAGTGAGCAAGGGACCCACGTCTGGGCATACCCTGCCAACTTAGGGCGAACAAAGCAAACACAAGGAGATGATGGACGGAGTGCTGAAACATGTCAAACACTCACCCCCAGTCACAGATCTGGGTTGAATCCATCATCATCCTTTAGCTCACTTTGCCACCCCAGTTCAGACATAGCTATATGCAAATCAGTCTTGACCCTGTGCCTCATGGGAACAGTCCAGACCGAACTGCCAAGCCATGTCTTCCCTGGACCGGAATCAAGCATCCTGGGATCAGTTTCGGGCTAACAGCCCTCATCAGCCAGGCTAGCTTGAATCCAGTGGCAAAGTGAGCAAGGGACACACTTCTGGGCATACCCTGCCAACTTAAGGCGAACAAAGCAAACACAAGGAGATGATGGACGGAGTGCTTAAACTGGGCTAACAGCCCTCATCAGCCAGGCTAGTTTGAATCCAGTGGCAAAGTGAGCAAGGGACCCACGTCTGGGCATACCCTGCCAACTTTTGCATATGTCGCCCTAAGTGGGAAGGGTATGCCCAGACGTGGGTCCCGTGCTCACTACACCGCTGGATTCAAGGTAGCCTGGCTGATGAAGGGTGATGCCCTGAAACCGGTCCCAGGGTGCTTGTTTCCGGTCCAGGGAGGACCTGGCTTGGCAGTTCGGCTAGACTGTTCCGATAAGGAACAGTGTCAAGACTGATTTGCATATGGCTGGGTCCAAACTGGGGTGGTGTGGTGAGCAAAAGAATGCTGGATTAAACCCAGATCCTTGTGACTGGGGGTGAATGTTTGCATTGTACAGCATTCCATCCATCAATTGTTTCTTTTGCAGAGTTAAAATTCAGCAATAGTCTGTTTTTAGTCCACCTCACACAAAGACAAGCATTTGCAATGCAATAGGTCTCGCAGTTACACAAGTTAAAGCTATTGGCATTGTAAATGACAATGCCTTTTATTTATGTTTTAAAACGAAAACAAATAAAAAAGGCATTGTTATTTGGAATGTCAATAGCTCAAACTCACGTAAATGCGAGACCTATTGCATTGCAAATGCTTGTTTAAACTAACTATAAATATTTAAGGAGACCGCCACCATTAAGTAAACTTTTGTTTCAGTGCTCGAACTTTTGAAAAGCTTTGTAACGGCTGGAAACATGCATATAATTTGTTTTTTTTAAAACGTTTTATTTTCCTCTTATTTGTACTCGCAAGAGTTCGTGTGTTTGTTACTAAATGGTTCCCCAGTGGACGAATGCATTGCAGCTAAATAGTTTTGGTTTCCTGCTAATTAACTTTGCATCAAGAGTTTACTCAAATTATAAAAAGCTAGAAAAGATAAAAACTGCACATCCCGTCGTTACATGCTATGATGTCCTACACAGGTGCACGTTGAACGCTATACAAGTTACTTACACGTGTGCCTTTTATCCTAGTGTGCTGTTTTTTAAATCAACAATTCCACGAATGGCCCTACATTTGATATTAGGCTGTCCGGCTTTTATTTGCCTTGCTTCCACATTTGACGAATTTAGGTCCGAGTCCCAAGCAGTTGCAAACCCCAGGAGGAGAAGGAATAAACGTATGTCCTGGTGGCTAGCCCTTACACGCGCCGCCTTGGCAGTAATCCGCCCTCATTTACTCCTGCCGACCGGTTTGTCTAGAGCGGTGGAGCTTTTCAAAACAGTATGTAGATTTCATTGTGAACTCCCCATTCTGATAATCCGGAAAATTGTGTTTTTTTTGCCCCAGCTGACACCCAAGGGTAGAAGAAAGTTAAAGAGCAGGCACTCACTGTCTCTAGAGCAGAGGTCTTCAACATGTTTTGTCCTGAGCCCCCTAAACAAACAGTTTTAAAGTCCGGCACTCTCCAAAAGTTTATGGCAAGATTTCGGGTAGCGGGAGGGGCAGGGCCGATAGCAGGTGCTGGGATTACGGGGTCCTGTTATTCTGTAGGAGCACACATGCAAATGCCTCACAAAAAGTAGGTTTTTTTGCATTTTGTTTGCCGTTCAGAGTTTGTTAAGTAAACCAAAGAGAGAAAAAAAGATAGGCTGGGTGGGGAGACATAACAGAGGGGAGTGGGAAGAAACACAAAGGTGGGTGGGGGACCAAGCAACATGGAGAGCAAGTGACAAGAGGCCATTGTGGGGTTATTTATTAACACGGAGGACGAGGTTGGAGAAGTGACACTGAAAATGCGGGAGGGAAGGAAGACGGCTCGGGTGGGTTGGGGAGCAAACGGATGAGTGTGCACAGCGTGGAACTGAGGGGAACTGCACATGAAAAAATACATTGAGGGAGTGGGGGGATAAGCAAACGAGAGTGATGGAGATTTATACAGGGAAGGCAATAGCAACACAAGAGCGGCAGAGGGGAAAGAGTACACAAGGAGACTGGTAGAAAAGATGTGCACTCGAGCTGATTGCAATGAAGCCAGACCAACTGACCTCACTTTTCTGACCAAAAGTTCATGTGAAATCGCACACGAGGCACATTTACTTATCTGTATCATGGACATTACAAAAGTAGACTACTACGTCTTTCACAAATGTTCTGCAATGCAAGCCAAGAAATAGTTCGGGCCTCACCCTCCGTACATTTCCTGCACCCCAAACACAACATGCCGGTTGGGCTAACAAGGCGAGGCACTTATTTGCCCTTCTCACCTTAAAGTCGTTACCGCTCAGATCAACGCCTCTGATGAAGGGGAGCACCCCGGTGGAAGCCATCTCTGTGTTCCGGCACCCAGCGCTGACCGCCGCTGCTGGAACGGCATGTACAGCTCTCCTCCAATGCTCCGTAGCTGGCTGCCCTCGCTCACCTGCCCGCGCACATTTAAGCCATAACCCAAGTCCGACTTTAGGATGCGGACTACGCGAGGGCCCCCGCCACCCATTCCCCCATGGGCACCAGCGGGCCCTCCCCGTTCCTCTGCGGACCCTCCACCTCCTCGTCCGCCATCTTCACTTCATCGGCGGCGGCTTGCATCTTCACTTCGGCGGCGGCTTGTTTCAGGGGCAGACCGGAAACGAGGCCGCCAGACCTACTCCCGCCTGAAACGCCGAAAAGAAAGTCAAGAGCCATGGGCCTGATGGAGACAGGAAGGGAGCGAGCAAGAGGGAACGCGAAAGCACGCCATGCCGTGAGCGTGCACATCGGCTGTCCGGGATCCCCAGAAAAGACACGCCGTGAGCGTGCACATCGGCTGTCCGGGCGCAAGCTGAAGACACGCCGTGAGCGTGCACATCGGCTGTCCGAGTGTCCGGGCGCAAGCTCAGCATTGCCAGCGAAGACACGCCGTGAGCGTGCACATCGCCTGTCCCCCTTCCGAACTCAAGTCGACGACAATAAGTCTCGCTAGCGACAGCGCTTCGCGCTGCGTTGCTAGGCGAGACCTAATAAAGGCACTCACAGCAGTTCCATATGAGCGCCAATGAGATCAGGGAATTTCCTTGTGATTCTCTTAGCAGATGCAACAGCTATAAATCAGATTGTCTCCCACTGTAGCCAAGAGTAGGTATCAGGTGGCCATCTTCCTCAGGTGCTAGCCACGCCCTCTCCAAGTGCTTTCTTTTTAATCCAGAGGATAGTCCGCTAGCTTCATCAGTATAAATCTTTGACCTGATGCCAGCCCCTCATTGGTCTGTCAGGTCAAAGTGGCATTGCCCCACCTCAATTTCCCTACCTACAAGGCATGGAAGTCTAGGGTGGACAAATCATACAAAGGCCTCCATGTGTAGGGAGACAGATTCCTGCACTTCAGGGCCATTCTTTTCTGTTTTCAATAAGCAGACTCCTGCTTTGTGAGCAGCTCGAAGGAAATGAAATCCAAGGACCCCGGAGGGCCACCTAGCTGTAAGCCTCCGGCCTGCCTGAAGCCAGTGCCACAAATGACAGTCAGACCCTTGGATCTAAGACTGTCCTCAACAACCCCTAACTCACCTCATCAGGGGCAATTTTATAGTTTATATGGTTTTTCTTTTTGCAGCCTCATTTTGAGTGTTGTGTTAATGTAGACATTGTGTGCGAACAGCCTTTGTGCTCAATTTGAGATTGTCAATTTCACATTACTAGCTGGGGTAAATAGTTCTTGGCTCGAGTTTTGGTGGCACAAATGTATCTTAGTATAGCGTGGATGAATCTGTTCAAGGAAAATTGAGCGCAAAATGTAATACTGTGCAGTTGTACTGGTTGTTTAAACAGTCGCTGCATGCTACTCCCCATTCAACACTGGAAAATGTCTTAATTGGTTGCCAAGGGTAATACAGTTACTGTGCGCTAACACTATCTTTCCCAAACATTGTTGCATCCTGAATTAGCGGCTGTAGTTGTCTCTGAAGTTTAGGAAAACATTTTCACTATGCAAATTGCAAAAAGATTGGTTTGTCGGTGTGTGGTCATTGATTACGCCATCTGTGCAGCAGGTGTCCGTCTGGCAGCCCAGCACTGCCTCCCCTTTGTCTCCTGAAGTGAAGGGAACGCGCAGGCCCTGTTACTTAGAAGCAGATTTTCACCGGAAGAGGCGACTCTTTGGTCTTGAGCAGTCATTGTCCTGACATTTGTAATCCACCCCATTTCAAAGAAGCTTTAATCTCAGAGGAAGAGGGTGACAGAGCAAAACTTCAATGTCAGCAGGTCACGTGACCTAAACTGAAAAATAAATGACAGCCGGAGAAGGCAAGGTGTAAGGATTTTTGCAGAAATCTTTTTTCAAAATAGTTACAATTTCTTGTAGTATTTAATAGTGTGTGTATGTGTAACGCAGTAAGTAATGTGTAATAAACGCATATCATAATCGTTTAATTAAATCAAACAAAGTGTATGGTAATTACATTTCTTATTTATTTTATTTGGTTTGAATGCATCGCAAATACTTACACTTATTTATGCGTGGGTAAATACACTTTTTATTTTTTGCAGGTTTCTAGTTGGTTTCTGGACTCGGGGTAGCTGTCCGAATTCTGGTAAACCCCCCACTCCAGCACGAAGCGCTATAACAGACCTTGACCTCAAATACATTTATTTTAAATTTAGTGTACAGTGACTACATGTAGTATATGCACTATATAAGTAATTCATAGAATATGCATCGGATATAATAAGCCAGTTTCACCCACAGCGTTAAGTTTGTTATTGCTTATGTTCTACCCACAGTGTGAAGTTTATGATTGCCTGTGTTCTGCCCACAGTGTAAAGTTTATGATTGCCTGGGTTCTACCCACAGTGTGAAGTTTATGGTTGCCTGGGTTCTACCCACCGTGTGAAGTTTAGGATTGCTTGGGTTCTACCCACAGTGTGAAGTTTATGGTTGCCTGGGTTCTACCCACCGTGTGAAGTTTAGGATTGCTTGGGTTCTACCCACAGTGTGAAGTTTATGGTTGCCTGGGTTCTACTCACCGTGTGAAGTTTAGTATTGCTTGGGTTCTACCCACAGTGTGAAGTTTATGATTGCTTGGGTTCTACCCACAGTGTGAAGTTTAGGATTGCCTGGGTTCTACCCACAGTGTGAAGTTTATGATTGCATGGATTCTGCCCACATTATGGCGTTTATAACGGTACCGGTTCTACCCAGGAGTGTGATGTTTGTGATGTCATGTCAGGGTGGCACTGCCAGCCCAGCAGTGTTACGTTTGTAATTGCACGAATTGTACCCACGGTGTGAACTTTATGATGGCATGGATTGGCAGGGGTTCTGCCCACAGCGTGGAGTTCATTTTTGCACGTGAGGTTGGCACTGCACCAAACAGTGTGGCATGTATGGCGTGATGTCAGGTTTGCAGTGCCAGCACGGCAGTCTGAAGTTTATTATTTCATGTCAGGCTGACAGTGCCAGTCCAGCAGTGTGAAGTTTATGATGTCATGCCAAGGTGGCAGTGCCAGCCCAGCAGTCTGAAGTTTATAAATGCACGGATTTTACCTACAGTGTGAAGCTTTTGATTGCAAGGGTTCGCACGGGTTCTCCCCACAGCGAGGAGTTTATGACTGCATGTCAGGCTGGCTGCAGTGCCAGCCCAGCAGTGTGAAGTTTATTATTTCATGTCAGGCTGGCAGTGCCAGCCCAGCAGCGTGAACTTTATAAGTGCACGGATTTTACCTACAGTGCGAAGCTTATGATTGCAAGGGTTCGCATGGGTTCTCCTCACAGCGTGAAGTTCCTGATTGCGTCTCAGGCTGACGGCAGTGCCAGCCCAGCAGTGTGAAGTTTGTGATGTCATGTCAGGCGGGCACTGTCTGGCCAGCAGTGTAAAGTTTATAAGTATTTAAGTGCATGGTTTTACCTACAGTGTGAAGCTTATGATTGCATGGGTTCTCCCCACAGCGTGGAGTTTATGATTGCATGTCAGGCTGGCAGTGCCAGCCCAGGCTCTAGCTCCCAGAAGCTGCTTTGACCACACAGCCCTGCTCCCTGCTGCACGCAGCCGGCAGCGCCCGTCTTGACCAGAGGGGGCGCTGTCCCGGGCACCGGCTCTGTTGTTATATCCGCCGAGGCTCTCCAGCATGTTGTCGCGGATCAGAGGCACAAAGTTGAAATGTCCAAACACCCCTTGATGTGACTTGTGCTCCTTTCTTATCACTCGGCTCCGGAGGGGAAGGCCCAGGGCAGGGGGTCGCCAGGAGGAAGCGGAGAGGCTATGTCCCCCTGATCCAGCTCGGGTAAGAGGCACCGGTGCTGCCGCTGCTTAAGCTGTCGCTTGGTTCCTCGGCCGGGGGCTCGGCTCCCCTCTCTGCCGGTCCCGTCGCCGCCTGCGCCGGCCGGCCGCCCGGCTCACGCGAGGCCCCGGCTTCTGACTGCCCGGGCCGCGCGAGCCTGGCTCTGCCTGCATGGGGCGCTGCTGCCGGGGCAGTCGGGTCTCCTTCCCGGAGACATCCCCTGGCCTCTCGAGGCTTCTACAACCCCTCTCCGGGCCGGGGAGCAGAGGCCTGCCAGACTAGTGTCTTCTTCCAAATGCCTGACCTTGCTGCGTGCCTGCCTGTCCCTTTCTTCCACTGCTGCTGGCATTTTATCCACATGCCTCCCAATGTCTTCATCTTATCATTTTCTCGTCGGTTTTGTATGTTGTTGACACAGCAGCTGTGCAAACAACGAATAATCTCACAGTTCTGTTGTGTATGATTTACTACTATTTCTCTTTTGGTACACAGCTTTGATAAAATATTGCGTATGTACATATTAAACAGTGTTTGTTTATTTAATGTACCGGAAACGGAGTCTGCCTTTGATTTTATTAAATCTGTGTATAGTTTACTGGCTCCCAGCCATTTCCTAGATTATAATATTAAGGGGAGGGGGTAAAGGCTAGTAACTCGGTGTGCCAAATTGTCCCACTGCAGTTGTAAGTAGTTGATCCAGTTCTTCTTTTTCTCATGCTGAATTCTGCCCTCATTTTGTTCTTCCTATTATAAATCCATGACTCAAGTACCAGAAGGCAAAAGTGCACAGAAGCAGTGGGCATGCTCTTGATGCTTGACATTGAAGAGTTTATCATACTGTTGGTGGTTCTTCAACATACTTATAACAATACATTTGTGGTTTTGGTATAGTGTTACCACGCTTTGAGTTGCCCTCTGAGGAACCAGGGTAAGGGTGCTACGTAACGCCATCTTCTTAGGACCCCCTGTCCCCTGTCTTGAACTTGGCCAGTGTAAATTTTGAAATGGTTGATCCGTGAGAGCCATTGCCGGCAGCTATTTATACTACATTTAAATGCAGGTCTACCAAATTGGGGAGTAACTGGCAACTACATGTGAAGTCACTGAGAATTACCAGGAGATCTCCATGTGCAGTATTACCAGGATGGGTAATGGTGCATTTCCTGGTTGTATCCAAGTCGAGTTCCTAATGGTGCAGATCAGGAACAAACATGGCCATTGACCAGTTTACCAGACATTGTTCTCTGTTCTGCGCTTGTATTGCCCACTGTGTGATGAGGGGGGCAAGTTTCATGTCCTGGGCATTTGTCTTATGCATCATTGTTGTCAGATTTATCAGTTTTCCTGGTTCATTAGAAGGTAACCACAACCGCATCTCCCATAATCCATAAAAGTCACAGAACTGGTTATTTGGTGTCCTGACTACATGTAGCAAGGTGGCAGCCACATGCCAGGCCTAGTACATGCCACCTAGCAAAATGTTAATCCACAGCTGCTTGTGTACACTGGACTAAACCCAGAGGACAGGTGGACCCATATTTTTTGGAAGCGCCCCAGAATGAATGAATGAATGAATGAAATTGGATTTCTATAGCGCATTACTACCCTAAGGCCTCGTAGCGCTTAAGACCGGACAGACAGATACATGGCAGGTTAGAGTGTAGTGCTGAAAAGATAAGTTTTAAGAAGTTTACGGAAAGTCTGTAAGTTAGGTTCCATGCGAAGAGTAGAGGGAAGGGAATTCCATAGATTGGTAGCGTTCAGGGAAAAAGAACGACCGCCCCATCTAGATCTACGTACTTTCCTTGTGGTAGCCAGGAAAGCGGAGCTGGAACGAAGACTCCTTGAAGGTTGGTAGGGAGTGACCAGGGGGTGGATAATGGCAGGGCCAGTTTTCCAGAAGGCTCTGTGGGCCAGGCACATGGCCTTAAATCGTATTCGGGACCTGATTGGGAGCCAGTGAAGTGTTCTAATTGCGGGTTTTGCTGATTGTCTCTGAGGAACTTGGAGGAGTAGACGAGCCGCACAATTCTGGATCACTTGTAATTTTCGTGTAGTGGCCTGAGGGGCGCCCAAATACAAGGCGTTCCCATAATCCAAGCGGGATAAGATGAGGGCTTGCACCACGATCCTTCGCGCCTGGAAGGGGAGTAAATGGAGAATTTTCCTTAACATCCTCATCAGGCCAAAACATGTAGCTGAGAGCTTGGTGGCTTGATGATTGAAGCTTAAGGAGCTATCAAGCCATATGCCTACGCTCTTAATCTGGTGCTTTGGGGCAGGCATAGTGCCGAGACACTTCGGCCATAGAAATGCCGAGGAAGGTGATGGAGCTTTGCCCAGGAACATCAATTCAGTCTTGTCCCCATTTAGCTTAAGGTGAGATAGTTCCATCCATTCGGCTACTGCCTCTAGGCAGTTGCCCAGAGCGCATGATGAACCCTCCGGGTGGTTTAATGCCACAACCAGTTGGGTATCATCAGCGTAGGTGATAATAATTTTTATGCCGAATGGATGTACTATCTCTGCCAGATTCGCCATATAGATGTTAAAAAGCGTGGGGCTCAAGGAGGAACCCTGGGGAACCCCACAGCTGAGAGGCCATCGGTTGGATGTAAAAGTACCCTCAAAGACCTGAAAGACTCGGTCCTTTAGAAAGGACTGAATCCATGTTAGAGCCTGGTGAGTTACTCCAAGATTTTTTAATCGCTCCAGCAGGATGTTATGATCTACAGTGTCGAAAGCGGCACTGAGGTCTAATAAGATAATTGCTGCTGAGCCTCCCTGATCCAGAAGTCTCCTTGCTTCCTCTGTCACTGCCAGAAGGGCCGTCTCTGTCCCACGCCTGGGACGAAATCCTGTCTGGGTGTCGTGGAGCAAGTTGTTAGACTCCAGATAGTGAGCTAGTGTAGAGTTTATATGTCTCTCAATCAGCTTGCTCAGCCAGGGAAGGCGAGAGATAGGTCGATAGTTGGCCATGTTGGAGTTGTCTAGATTTGGGTTTTTTAAAAGGGCTCTAACCTGAGCGCATTTCCAATCTGGGGGTACCGTGCTCGAAGTAATGGAGGCATTTAGGGTGTTCAGAATTACTGGGCGAATGACGTTGGCAACTAAAGTAAGATACCGCGGAGGAGCGGGGTCCAAGGGAGAGCCCGAGGTCACCGTAGAGATAAGTGTATCCAAGGTGACCTCGTCTATCAGGGGGAGCTCCGCTAAAGAACACTGTGATTCAGGAAGGGAACTTTTAGTGCTGGATACTATGGGCTCACTTTGGTGGGAAGGGAAGGATTGGCATATCAGATGAATTTTTTGGTGAAAGTATTCTGCTAAGTTGTTACAGCGAGCTAGTGCATCCTCTGTGTTATGGGATTTTTGCGGTATGGTGGTAAGAGATTTAGCAATACGGAAAATCTCTTTGGGAGAATTAGCCGCTGCATTAATCCTCTCCTCATAGAATGAGAATTGGGCAGTTTTGATTTCTGCCTTATAATTTCTGATTGCCTCTCTATAGATATTTTTCCTCTCTTCTGCTATGTTCTGTCTCCATCTCCTTTCCAATTTTCTGCAGATTTGTTTAAGTTCCCTTAATTTGGGGGAAAACCATGGAGCCGCTTTATGTTTGGGTCTCTTGTAGGAAGGGTTTATTGGAAGTAGAGTGTCCAATGAGTTTTGGATCCACAGGTTAAAGTTGTTATTAGCCCTCTCAGGATCAGAAACAGGAGGGGGAGCAGTGGCATCTAGAGTTAAAGACCAGTGGCTGACCGAGAGATTTGACCATTTCCTTTCCTGTAGCAGAGTTACACTCTGGGAGGGAGGGGGCACTACGGTCTTCCAGACCAGAGGAATTAGTAGATGATCAGTCCAGGGGAGAGGGATGGGAGACCCCACCGACAGATTCTGGTCATTACTAAACACTGGATCAAGAAGATGACCCTTGACATGCGTAGGGGCAAAGCCTTTCTGCTTGAATTGAAGTGCTGAGAGGCTAGATTGTAGCTCTTTAGCCAGGTGATCGGAGGGGTCATCCAGGTGGATATTAAGATCCCCTAGTACTGTGAAATTGGCTGGAGTTAATGCTAAACTAGCCACAAGACTCGGAAGTATACCAAGAAATTGGCCTATGGGCCCTGGGGGGCAGTAGAGCAGCAGACCAGAGCGAGTAGTAGTGGATGAGAAATCTAAAGAAAAATTCATACTTTCGCAGTCAGGTAGCTCCTCCACGTAGGACCGGCAGCAAAAATTATCTTTAAAAATTATAGCGAGACCTCCACCTCTTCCAGTCTTGTGGTCTGCTCTATGTATTAAATACCCTGGTGGCAGGGTCTGGGTGATAGTAGGATCAACTTCATCCTGTAGCCACGTTTCCGTCAGAAATAGAGCATCAGGTTTAAGATCATCTATGAGAAGTGCCAGTTCGACAGAATGTTTAGGGAGAGAGCGGCAGTTTAAAAGAGAGAATTTTTTATGGGAGCCAGTATCAGGTGAATCCTTACTGTGAGGTTGAAGCTTAAAATTACAGTGGGGGCAACTGGAGGGACTGTTTGCGAGGATCAGCGAATGTAGACAATTAGTGCTAGTGACTTGTCTTATATTGAGCAGTGTCTGAGCACTGTAAATAAAATTAGTTGTTTTAAAACCGCCAGGGGTCGTGGCCCCTGGTCCCGACGGGGCTCGGACGGGCGCAGACGGGCTTGCCTTTGGCGCGCCGCCGGCGCGCCCGCTGCGCGTGTGCATGAGCAAAGATTTAAGAACAAGTGGGGGCGCGAAAGACTAGCGCGCTGACCCAAACCGGAAGTGGTTGAACTCCCAGAAGCCCTCCGCGCAACGGCACTTGCCGCGTTGGACCGGAGCTGGGGAGGAGAAGAAGGTTTGTTTTGGCAGGTACAAATACAAATTACAATCTAAAATTTTCAAAGTGCAAGTGCAGAAATAAAATAAGTTCCAAAAAGGATTTGGCCACAGAACACTATGAACACACACACGTCACGGCTCGCTGCCTCCCTGCCACAGAGTGTCTGCCTCACTCAGGTTATGGGCCTTGTTTAAAACCAGACTTTTAGCTCTACTAGATTGTGAACGCCAGTGCTTCCCTGATCATAACACAGTCTAAGACAGAGGTCTTCAAACTTTTGGATGCCGAGACCCCCCTGTCAACATTGAGGCGTAAGGACCCCCTCCTGACAAAAATTTCTAAACCTGTAGGCAGGGCTACTGGAATTATGAGGCAGGTGAGGACCAAATTACGTGACAGGCTTGACTAAATTGTGTGGGAAGAAAAGGTAAATGATGTTATGTGATGCCGCGTACACAGTAACACTGAGGAAAGATTTCACCCCATCAGTACCAGTGTATAACCAAAATACAGCAATTAACATCAGAAAGATTTCTAGTCAACCTTTGTGAAGGGCCTTCCACTCCGCAGGAATACGTGCTGCCACATTAGAAGCTCACTTGGCCCTGACCGGGAGAAGCGGGGGTCCCTTAAAACCCTGGCGGTTTTGTGCAGAGTTAAGCAGTTTACCCATGCAGCTTTCCTCTCACCCCCTCCCTTCCATCCCTCTGTCCTCTCCTAACCCCGGATCCCTCTCTCACTTTGCAGGCCATTTTCTTTCACCCCTTTTTACAACTTCTGAACTCTCCCCATTCAACCTCTCACTTCACCTTTAACACTCCCAGCCAGGGCTGGTCCTGTGAAAGGCAGCGAGTCTTCTAAGACCCTCAATGCTGCCCGGTGCAGGGTTCCACCTCTAATTCACTTTGGGTTCGCTATCAAAATAATGAGGCAAGCGCTGGAAACTGGAAGACAAGAAAAAGGTTTATTTCTCATGAGGAGATCACGTCAACTGCAGACACCGGGATGTCTGAGGGAAGTGTTCTGCTGATACTCCTTTGGCTCTTCCTTTTATACAGGTTTGACACAATGCATTTGTTTTGTCAACATGGTTACACAAGCTTAGGGTCCCGCCCGGGCAGGTTGTCACACAAGCCCAACAGTAATTCTCTTCCCACCCAGGTCAAACAGACAATCTTATCTTGCAGCTGGACCTTGCTTCAGGGTCTAAAACATGTGAGACCGGCCAGATCTAAGAGTCCGTTCTGTTGATAAAAACAGGTCCCATTGTTGGTAACAACAAGTCTTGCTGTTTGCAGTGCAATAAATCATGTTGCAAGAGTCTTTTTGGTGTTTGGAACCTGTTTGTGTAACTAGGTGCAGTGAGGGGTAGAGTGTCCAAAGGTTTGCCTGAAAACAGAGATGAGAGGAAAAACGAGTTTGTGGCAGCAAGTGGCGCTGAGGTTTGTTGTGGCAATAGAGTTTATAGCCCCCAGCACACATACCAGGTCGGTCAGAGGGATGCTAGTAAGGGCAGGGTGAAACAAAGGTGACCAACAGAGTACAAAATGGCTGTGATAGATTAAAATGACTGCAACTTATGTGCACATAGAATTCCACCAGACAAGATGGCGCAGGTAATGTTCATGATTAGCGTTTTGCTTTTAACAGTCCTAACACTGGTCGCACACGGTGCAACAGTCTTTTTTGGTGCCCCACCCCCGTTTCCTCCTTCTCCATGAATTCCTTCACTGCCACTCACCAACAATTCACCTCATCTCTCTATAGCACCTTTCTGACAAACATTTCATTTTTTTATAGCGCTACTCATAGTTTACTCACACTCATTTCTGTGATCTGCATGGTACATATTCTTTGTAGCAGGAACGTTAACCCTCTGCACTGTGTGGGTGACAAGAGTGCCCATGTGAGTGCACGGTGAGCGATGCAACAGTGTGAGAGTAGGGTAAGAGGAGTGACTGCAGGGTGAGTGAGGTGGCTTATGAATTTAGGTGCGGATGCAAGTTCAGAATGTGACGAATGAGTGTATGATTACTGATGGGCTTGTTTGAGTGAGTTGCATATTGAGCAGTGAGGGGGACAGGTGAGTGAAGTGTCACATGAGTGCAGGATGAGTAGTGTACTCGTGTGACTGCAGGGTGAGGTATAGGATGAACAGCGCAAGTGCATTGTGAGTGCAGAGTGATCACTGTGGAGTGCAGGGTGAGCGGGTGAATGGTGTGAGTGCATTGTGATAGCTGTAAATGCAGGGTGAGCGTGAAAGTGAAGGGCGAGAATGACGAGTGAGTTGTCTGAATGCAGAGTGCATTCCCAGACACTTGAAGTAACTCAGCATGTTATGGACGGCGGCGTAGGGTTTAAGATCTAAGTTAAACTATTGCTATTATGGCATTAATCGGGGATCGAGGAAATAAATAATGTGCTGATCCTGCAACAAACTTCCAGTCCTATGGTTAGGGTTGCCAGCAGATTATTTTGATGGCCCAGTCGGTACAAAAATAAGCAGTCACCTAAAGCTGTATTTTAAGCACTTATCTGTGCATACTTCGAACAGCAAATATAAATAGAAAGCACTTTTAATTGTGTTCTAGGGCTGCCTCAATGATCCATGACTGATAATTAAAGAGAACAAAGACAGAAAAGTCACATAACCAATGCATACATACTTTTTCATTTATAAGTCTATTTAGTGTCAAGAGGAGGTCTTTGCAGGCTCTTTAAACAAAACACGGCAGGCATTTTTCTTTTGGCAACCCTACTTTATATTCCTTTTCATGAAATGCATTCTCACACTGCAGCAGTAAATGTAAAATACAAATGTAAGGAATAGGCAGAGTGGGGACCCAGGGGGTACTGGAACCAGGAAAAAAACTAAGCCTCTGTAACCAGTTTACAAAGGCATGTAAATATGCAAATGGTCTTTAAAGACCTGTGAAAAACTCGGGCGTGCCTGAGATAAGACTCCAGACACTGCCCAGCTGAGCCCCCAGCAGCTCGAGTTGCACTGCAGCAGCCCCGGCTGAGACGGGGGAAGAGGGGGGGCTGAAGCCCTTGGGCCTCGGCAGAAGTGTGACTGGGAAGGCGCGACCCCCTTTGCATCGCTCCACGGCCCCCCTGGGGGTCGCGCCTCACAGTTTGAAGACCCCTGGTCTAAGAGAATGTGCAACAACCAGGGTATTTGAGCTGGTGGACGAGTGGGAGATCAGCCCTGTGGTGTGCTGCTGTTGCTTCGACCTCCTTTCTTTGGTGGAAGGCTTGAGAGCCCCACAAAGGCATATAATATCTGACATGCCTTCACTAACAGTGGTAGGCGTGGGTTGGAATATAGGGTGCGTGACGCCTCTTGCACTTACTAAAGGTCCGATATCATTCATGTTTTGGGTTCTTTTGACACAACAATTCTTGAACCACAAACCCAATACTGCAAAACCACCTGTAGAAGCTGGCAGAGTGTCACCTTGTGAAAAGGAGGCACGGGGAAGCAAGCATGAGCCCACCTTTGCCCCTCCTCATCCACTCCCTGCTCCCTCTACCCTTCAATAACCCTACCCCTCGCTAGATCACTTTGCTCCCTTTTCAGTAATGCCACTCTATCGTCACTGTGCATTCCTGGGCTCAATGGGTTCCCTCCCCACCACCTTGCTTCAATATATTGCTTCACCGCCTGACAAAGTGTCTCGCACCTCTGCATGTGCCCATGCTACATGCTGCCTACCACAGTGCATGTCATGCAGTGTTTTTCATGGTTTGTGTTGTGTAAGCCACGTTGAAAACCCAAGTTTAACTTAAAATTCAGTGAGGCTGGCCAAAAGAGTCAATTTAAGAATTGTAATAAAAAAGTATTATAATATATGTGGTTGCAAACAGCAGACCTCCGCTTCTGCTTTTTCTGGCACATATGCTAGAAGTTGAGGGGGCTGCCCGTCCTATTCTGTAATACTTCATTTGAACGATTTGCAAAAGCTGGCACAGAAATGGATTGCAAGGAGTTGTTAGTGTGCCCAGTTTTATTTAGAAGGGATCCAGGTAGGAACCTAAGGCGATCCCAGTTCCAGAAATATTGGCATTAACACTATTCTTGGGTAGGAAAAAAATATAAATATATATAACAGTGCTGTGTGGATCCAGCAGGCTGCTTCAGAGAGACCATCTGGATGGAGAACAGCAAGGCTAGAGTATAGTATCGCTCGTGTTGTATGATTTATGCCTCCCTCCTACAGTGACTCACTAATCATATACTTGGCAGGACATTTTAGTTTTCTCTAGCTCTATAAACTCTACACGATCTTCTTTCATCCAATTTTCATTAGAACTGGGTTTTGTAGGTTGACTTCCTGCACAGTAAGCGTGTAGCTTCCTGACTTTCCTGAGCGTTGTAGCCTCAACTTACATTGTTGTAACGAATGCTAGCAGCCATGCTCTGACCTATAACGACAGAAGGTGCAGAGGAGGTAGCTTTGGCTCTTTCCCTAGAAAGCTCCGTGTGGACTATGAGCTTCTTTGAATTGATTCTCTTTGGAACATGGCTGCAGTTAGATCCAGCCAGTTAAAGAGTTGTTTGCTGTCTCCATTCAACCTGTAGGCAATCTATTCTGAAATCACTGTCATCTGATGATCAAATCCATGGGCTGTCCAATGTACAGAGAGTTGGAATGGTAAAGCCTAGACCCTGATCAGTACTGTTCAGAGTGGCCGTACTCCTTTCCATTCAATGAACTTTATGCACTATAGCCCTTATCATTGCTGTTCTATGATATGTATATACTATGGCCCAGATACTTTTTGTTCTGAGACTTTTGTTCCCCATGACCCGCATCAGTTGCATTTCTCCACTATGACAGTGACCAGTGTCATTTTATGATTTGTGTACACAGTGGCCCCTTTCAGTGCCATTCAACAACATGTATCCATTATGGCCATATTCTGTGCAATTCTAAGATGTTTATCCACTGTGGCATAGGTAATTTTTGTTCTATGACTTTTGCACTCTATGACCCTGATCAGTAACATTTATCCACTATGACCCTTACCAGTGTTGGTCTATGATTTGTATACACACTTGCCCCTATCAGTGCCATTCAACAACACTTATCCACTATGGCACTAAGATGTTTATCCACTGTGGCCCAGATAAATTCTGTTCCTTAACTTTTGTTCACCAAGGCACTAATCAGTGCTGTTTAGTGATGTTTATTTGCTATGGTCATGATCATTGCCGGATTATGACACGTTGTGATTATGGTATTTCTTGAACTTATGCTTAACATGCCCCTGATTAAGTGCCGGTCTATGACATTGGTTCACTAGTGGCGCTGATCAGTACAATTTTTCTACTTTTATCCACTCTCCCATGAGCAGTGATGTTATATGATGTTTCCAATGTGGCCTGATCATAGATGTTCTATGAAACGTGTTCACCGTGGCCCTGGTTGGTGTTTTCTTCCACGTATCCTCAGCAAAGGATGTTGTTTGTTTGCAGCCCCGGATGAAAGTTGCAGGACTCGATCACCTCCATTCTGTTTATTGAAAAACCATCATTTTTAGGTCTTGCCTAGGCAACGCTTGTGCTATCTCTTCGAGACATGCTGTATTCAAGTATGGACTTTAAGCTCTGCCCATCTTTTCAATTGGCTCCTCTTACTGTCCTTGGTAAATGATGGCTTTTGATTCGTGAATAGGCTTACTAGTGCCTCCTTAGTACCTCCCTCTCTTCTGTTCTTACCTCCCATGAGTACAGACCCTCTTGCATGTGCCCTTTCTCTCTAGGCTTCATTAACAGTTAGTGAGCACTTTTAGGTAATTAATGTCTTGCTGAAGCAGGCAAGACATGCTTCATGGGCGGCCACTGCATTTCTTTTCCATTTATTTACTTTTGATGCAATCCCGGCACGCCGCGCTTTAGCTTTAAACATCTGAAGCTAAAGAGCGGTGTGCCGCCATTGTTACAAAAGTCAATAAACAGGAAAAAAAGGCAGGCGGACGCCGCATTTGTTTTCCATTTATTTACTTTTGTAGCATTGGCGACACAACGCGCTTTAGTCTTAAACATCTTAAGCTAAAGCACGGCGTGCTGCAATTGCTACAAAAGTCAATAAATAGAAAAAAATACGGCAGCCGCACAGCTTTTTTTTTTTTCTATTTAATAACTTTTGTAGCAATCGCGGCACACCGTGCTTTAGCTTTAAACATCTAAAGCTAAAGTGACATGCCGCCATTGCTACAAAAGTTAAATAAATAGAAAAAAAGGCAGACGGCCACCGCATTTCTTTTCCATTTATATACTATGTACCAATATCGGCACGCCGCACGTTAGCTTTGAACATCTGAAGTTAAAGGAGGCGGTAGGCGAATGGCTTTCTGCTGTCTTTTCTTGTGCCTGCAAAGTGTTACATCTTCCTCCGCCCCGCGCACCAGAATTTCAGTGTGTACATCATGAATTTGAGCAAGACAACAGCCGCAGCAGCAGGCTAAGCTCTACCATGCTTCATGTGTGTGTCAGTGAGCCCTGTTGCTTGGGAATAAATAAGGCGGGCCTGGATCCGGTCCTGGGGATGAGTTGTATTCTTCATTATTGCGGGGTGCAGTACCTTATAAGGCTAATAGAGGTCCACAGGGACACCTAGTAACAGGCAAAGGTATTGCACCCTTTCCTTGCTTCATGGATTTTCTTTTATTAGTTACGCTACTGCAAGGATATTTTTCGAGGAAAAAAAACAATTCTAACAAACATTCTCATTTGCAGCGCCAATAGCTCTTAATTTAACTAATGCGAGACCTATTGAATGGCAAATTCTTTTTTTGATTTCTCTGATCTCAGAAGTTTGATCCAGCCAATTGACCGGGACTCTGAACTGTGATCATTTTCCATGATCTCTGCCTTTGTCCCACTGAAAACGAGACAAGATGTTGTCCTTGCCAGGCATGGGTCAATTACCCTCTCTCACTCTCTACATCTACCATTAACTGGGTTAATCTGCAAACATCTGAACATCCAGTAAATGCTGTATAATGAACCCAGGTAATTAATAAAAGGGCATGGGGAGGATAGATCCTGGCGGGACTCCACCAAAGGCACTAAGTCAGAGAGAGGTGCTAAGCTAGACCTCTTTTGTCTAGCCCCCTAGAACTGATTTCACCCTTTCCTTTGCAGGATCTGTGAGTCCAGTCAGCCTTGCACTCTAGTCAGACGACGTGGTCGGGTGCATTGCCCCAGAATTTGAAGCAATTGTTTTGAATAAAAGTCCATGAAATTGAAAATGCAAACATTTTATGTATTTTATTTATTTTTTAAAATTTTATTTAGCAGGGATCACACTTCCAGGATGGGTATCAGAACACTTTAAAATATGGCAGCGAGGGCTTGCCATTTACTTCAATTTATAGGGTAAATATCAATCTCCCAGTACATTTCTCATAATATCTTTCATAAGAATGTGAAGCCTAGACTAACCAAGCAGAATTTAATATATTAACCCTATGCACAAACACCGCGATTTGTGCAGACTTTAGAGGGCGACACGTCAGAATCTGTAAATGTACATCCAACTCAGTCTCCTCCTTGCTGCTGTCGTGTCGTTTCACATGTATGAAGTACTGCTTCATTTCATGTTGTTATGAGTATTCTTCATTTCATATAGTACTACGTAAACTTTACCTTTGTGGGAGGCTTTTTATGCTAGGCCGTGTTATGGGCATGCAGATTGTCCATGGTAGCAGAAAAGGATAATTTATTAAACTTTCCAAAAGTATTTTAAATTGCGGCCTTGAGATTACAGTAGCATCAACATCCCCTATAAGGATCGCGAACAGAGCGAGCATCAGCACTGTGGCTGTGCATCATACCAATGGCCCAGTCTCAACATTTGTCTCTGCTGGCCACGTGTTCTAAACCCAATAGGGCCTTCTCAACTTTTCATCTTTTTGGGTCAAATAAGTGGCATTAAATAGTGTAACAGTACCTTCTGTTAGTATCACTGCTGTGTAACTGAAGCCTTGGCAACAAGCACTATATGCGTTTGCACTGTGAAATGTTTATTCATCTTTGAGAGGAGAACAGTGTCTTATACAAATAGCCCGTGTATCCGTGCAGTGTCTTGTGTGCATTCATGTAGTGTTTGTAATACACCTATTGTGCATGAACCCCTGCTATGGAAGAAGGAGGTGACTGCTACTAGGCCTGGATGAAATTTCAATTATGACAGAATAATTGGAGTAATTCTGTGTTACTCTTGACATGAAATTAGTGGAAATTACGCAAGTACACCCGTTCATGTGATTATGAGTAATTTGGCACAAAAATCCTACCACAGGGGCAAAGAAACAACAAAGTTAGCAAGTTCTGGCGGTTGCTGCTGTTTGTGTTCTTTGCATTTAGCACTATTTTCATAATGCATCCTCGGGTCCATTTCAGAAGCGCGGTTGCATTTTGCGCTAAGAAAATGCTAGATCACTCTCCTCGCTCAATTCAATGTCATTTTGTTGTAATTTCACATAATTACGATGCAGCAGATTACGTGCATTATGCCCACCCCTAACTATTACACACCTTCATACTCCTTGAATTACTGAGCTCATTGTGACTTCGCAGTAGCGACTTGCTGCTGTTAACTTCAGGTGTTTTCCACTTGTGCCTCTGTGTTCTTTAGGCTTTACTGTCAGAGGCCCTGAAGCTGGATTGCTCCCCACCCTAAAGGAAGCAGAAAGGGCTGCTTGGAGACAGTCCGAGAGAGATGTGTTGTGCATTGATTGTTAAGTGATATGCTTTGAGATGCTAGAACCGTAGTCTCTCAGTATGGAGAGGCGTGTATAAAGCGGAAACACAATTCCTGCACCCTTGAGGACTTTGCTTCAAAGCTTTGTAGATGGTCTGCAGTGGAGACGAATAAAGCTCCCTTTATATTCTTTGGAGGGCGTAGGTTCTCCTGTGTAGTGGGGAGATCCTTGCACAGTTATGCTCTGAATTTCAATCCCTGCACTGTGAAGATGCAAGTAATACCACAGGAAAGTACCAGTATAGTGTTCACAGTTTTATTAGCAAATATACAGTAACACATTAGAATACATGACTGCCAACGCTATCTCTTTGTGAATGAGGTTTTGTCTAAGGAGAGCCTTGTGACAATGCGTGGGTTTACTCTGTAGGATACATAATCAGTGTGTCTCTCACCCAAGGTGCCCAACTGGTACCTGATTGTTCAAGATGTATGAGAATGCACAGTAATGAATCTGTGTGCAATGCTTGTTTTAGTTAGTAGACGTGAGAGTGGGATAATGGCGCTCTCTGTGTTTCTCTGCTCACCGAAATATTGATATACGGAATTATGGTCAGATGTAGATGGGTAAGAGGGATAACTGAATTCCCCTTTCAGAATGTTTTTTAATTTGTGCATCTTTACAATAGAAGATGCGCCCACCAAGCGTTCACCCACAGGATTATCTTGAGATGCAGACTGCTCTGGAGTTGTCACGGCAGACAGCTTAGGGCACTGGTATACAATCGAAATGGGCACAAGTGTGCCAACTGCACACATTCAATGGCTGGCATGAACTGTGGTCTGTGGGTTGCCATTGTCAACCTTGTGGGGACCTAGTAGTATATGTATAATTGGGCCAGTGAATGTCCTCTTGTTTTGTGTTTTCTATGGGCCTAATTTTTATGCACGGGGTTCTCCTGCTACTCGAGTCTTGTTGGTAATACTGCGTGATGATGATAAGGCTTAGTCTAACATCGGGTTGCCAATTGATTCCTTTCACAAACATGAAGAGCGCAAGTGAGCTGCATAGGTTGTCATGTGTGCCAATTTACTATGTGTCCTACGAAACAACTAAAATGAATGCGTACAGTGGCGGCTGGTGAGCTTTCAAAGTGGTGAGCCGTAAAAGTTGGAGGCCAGTTTAACTCAGCGACCAACTGAAGCAAGTGAGTCCGGCAGACATAAAGGGGGTTGAAAAAAGAGCGGGAAATGGCGCATTTTAAAGCTAATTGTGAAAAAAGAATTCAGCGTGAAAGCAATAAGGGTTATAAGGCAATTCTGGAGGTGGTGCCTTGAATTTTTAAAAAACATGAAAGAGGCGACAATATCCTGCTGCATTCATTATTTTCAACAGTTACTGTAGTGTGAAAATTTAGAGTGCCACAAGTAAGCCTTTTAATAATCTTACCTGCATACACGCACTCCATCTGGTAGGTAACTGAAAAGTCTGCAGGACATATTGGTGATCTCATAACGAGTAGTCATTGCAAAATTAAAATGTAATTTAAGTGTTAGATAATAACTGATTAAAATGATGAAAGCATAGTATTTAACTGTGAGTGCATATTTAATAGTGAGATTATCCAATCTCTCTATAAAAACTGCCTCTAAGATTCTTCTTACAGATTAGTTATGACATAAACATACGTAATAAGATAAGTACTCTATTCTGTTAGTTCATCATAATTGATTTGAGATAACATTGCTTAGTCTCTCATAGTTGTCTTTATTTGAATCCGTTTACAAGTGTGAGCTACTAAAAAATAGAGAGCAAGGAGAGCTACCTATCTAGTGACTGAATTGTACAATGTGAAACTCGAGAACCTGGGGCTCAATCCCAGCTTTCCTGCTTAACCAAAATTGTGTGATCCTAGGGAAATATTTTATTTCACAAGTTGCCTTTTCTTCATTATCTCATATGAGAGCTCCTTCAGATATGAAAGTTCAGGATCTGCACTGTACAAAAACCTCTTGTTTTCATTTGATAGACTCAATTTTAGTGCAATATATAATAAGATTCTAGGCCACAAATAGAGTGCACACGTCATCTGACTTGCTGTTTAGTTCACAAATTGTGTTATAAAGTAGTAGGCAGAATGTTTTTGCTAAGCTCCTGTGTAAGAACTATCATTTTTGTAATAAGTGCCGCTCAATTCAGTGATATAATCTAATGTACTAGGGATGAAACACTTCTACTGTCCACCCACACCTTCCTCGCTGTTCTCCCTTCCCAAATCTTTTTCTTTCCTCTCGCTCTGTCTTTCATCTTCTCTTTGTTTTCTCCCCCATACTCTTTCCTTTCCTTCATCTGTCTGCTTCTCCAGCTCTCCTGTCTGTCGGTCCGATCTTTGGGGCATCTTTATCACTGCGTGTGCTGTGAGTTGTCAGATCCCATCTGAACTGGTTGGCTTTCTCAGATTTAGGGAGGGCGTGGAAGTGGTAAGGTTGAGATGCTGTTAGAAATGTCCATTTAAGTGATCTCAACGAATAGCTTCAAATTTTCTCTCAGGAAAAGGAGGAGCGCAATTCAATTACCAATGTTTCCTGGGGAGGCCCAGTTCAATGAAGTCTAACACAGTTCTAGTTGCACCGACCCTGTCTCAGTGCTTTTCTCGGTGCTAATATGTTGACAGGTTGTGGTTCAAGCCTCGACTTTACAGCTATGCTGAGCAATCATGCTGAGACTGTGGGTACTTCTAAATAGGTAAGTGGTCTATATTTGCATTTCTCCATCTCCAATACACTTAGAGTTCAGGTTGTCTCCGCTGACGGCCTGTGTTCTACTTGGTGTCCACTGGATGTGGCGCTGACTTGTTGGTGCCCCAACCACTCAGGGAGAAGTGACGTCAGCCCTGCCTTGGCATGAACAGACCAGATCAACACCAGACTGCCTGCAGGTAGCAGTAACTGAAAAGGGCCACTGTCACTACAGCACACAAAGCCAGCCTAGGTAGGTCAGCCCAGTGTGGTGCTTGGCTTGTTCAGTGTGTACCTAGGAGCATCAGAGGAGGGTCAATGGTAGTGCTGCGCACACTGTGCCCCCTGCCTCAGACACTTAGATTTCCCTTACTTTGATGCTGACACTGGCCTGGATTACTATGTTAGGTATGTTTGTAGCTCCTAAGGTACCACTTTAGTGGGCAGCTTTAGCGCCGCTCTGCATCTAGGGCAACACTTGCTCAGCCCATGAGGCTCTCAAACACACTGCATGGTCTGTCATGTTCCACGTGCTGTCCAAGTGGGCTTCGAAAAATGGTCATCTCAGACCTCGTCCAGGACAGATATTACGTACTGCATTCATTGATAGCGGAACGTCATCCTGCACAGGTTGGCCATGGCATGCCCCTCCAATAAATCATCATCAACAAGCTTTATTCGGTTAAAAAACCATGAAAGCATGAATACATAAAACAATTCATATACAGTATATCTTCACAAAAATGTAGAGAATCAAAAAATATACTATTTCATAACCGTTTTAAAAGGAAGAAATAAATCAAGCCGCCTTTAACGATGGGCACCTCGGGCTTGGAGAGACTACAGTACTTCTGGGCCAACTCAATCCCATTTGGGCGGATTTATACATGCTGTATGGCTCTCTCCACAGAGGTTCTACTCACATAAACCAATTTAGGAAAGGTTGGTAGAAATTAAAGACAAATTAGAGCAATCTGGGGAAGGTGGAGGGTGCATAATTATTTGTGGTTCATTGGATTGTACTTCAGTTGCATGATGCATCACTCATTACCTGCTCCTGACGATGCGCTGAAGCACTTTTCAGTCTGTGGGCCTCCATGAATGTAAGAGTGTGTACGTTATTCCCTTTACATTTCCTATGCGAGTAGTGTAAGAGCCATGCAGGAGGACTGGTGTTTATGAAGCGCCAACCATTTGCTTCTGTGCTCCCTATTGCCATGGCATGCTTCAGACAAAAGGAAAGATGAAAATTGGTGGGTAGATTTTAGAAGAGGGGAATGCCAGCTTCTTCAAGTCCACCTAGCCCAGTTGAGAGAAAGTCTGTCCCTCTTCTTACTCCTCAGCTGGAATTTACAGCTCCCAACAAGCAAGCCCTCTATAAACGGAGCTCCTCCTACTTGGGTACGTAGTCAGTGGCTTCAAAGGTTGCCTTTTGCAAAACACAATAAGGCAGTGCGTACTGGAGTCAGTCAAGTTTTCAGCCACCTACAAACATAAAGCGCAGGCATGACTACCACTCTTCAGGGCCTGGAAATAGGTGCTGAGGTCTGTCTGGGCTAAAGAGGATGAGGCAGTGAAGAGACTGCTGTCATCAACTTACATTATGCACAGTGCCTTCACCAAGGCTGAGCACATGGGGAAGAATACTGTGTCCCCCGCAAGGGACAGAAAAATGACCAATCACTGTATGGCTTCAAAATAAAGCTTTACAGTGATTGACCACATTCTGTAATAATCCTGCTCCCACGATGCCTTGTAAGTGCAGGCCTGTGGGGACACCGACCAGACTGGACCGCCCTTACCAGAACCAGTGCTTTTGTTGCTCTCGTGCTGTTTATAATAGTAAACCGCACGAGAGCAACACAATGATGGTTGTGGCAGGTGAGCCCAGTACTCCAAAGGGGACCATCTCAATCTGCTAGTCTCCCCTGGCTCTTTAACACAGCCCGGGTTCAGGCGACCTGAAGTGAATATGTCGGGCTAGTCACGATAAGAGACCTGTCCAACCCGACGTGTGCGCTTGACTTCATCCATGATGCCTGCCAGGCTCCCAATCAGCACGTTTGGCCCTGCCCTGTCCGACAACTAAGGAACAAAGTGCTGGGGTTGGGGGCGGGGGGCACTGGGACAGCATTAAATGAAAACTTTACTCAATGGCCCTTTTGATGGATGTGTTGGCTCGTACCGGGGGTGGGCAATTTCCTAACGTCCCACTGGAAAAGCCGCTACTGTATACTTACAAAATAAAAGGAGGATAAGCATATGAATGATGGCATGACCACTTTCTGTGCATTCTTTGTTGTTTCACTCACAAAAACAGTGTATGGTTAATCACTGGGCTATGGAGCCCCTTTTCCACACATACTGTAGATTTGCTGAAACTTATTCTAATGTTTTGTCAGGGTTGCTGCATAATTACCTGATCAAGTTGGAGAATGTTTCCTATTGTATACCCTTTTTTGAAGTAGAAGTCGTAGCTTTAGTACAGTGGTACAACTGAGTTGTCCCTAGTATCTCCTTGTTGGGCACAATGATTCAGTAAGAGGGTGTGGAAGGGCTGTGCTGTGGTCTAACTGCTACCATGGGACCCTGATTACCGGTTTTACCTGGCATCCCATGTTAGCAGTAAGGATCAGTGTAGATTTGGAATAGCAGAATGTGGGGCTCAACTACAGTGCAGGGCCCTAATGAACGGTTGAGGGTGGTGGTGAACAGCTTCTCCTAATTGCTGCAAGTATGCAGCAGACACGTTGATCTTGAGGCTGAGCAGTTACTCAACTGACACCACAAATGAGTGGTCTCTTGATGCATTCAATAATTGGTGTTATTGTTACTCAGTATTACCTGCTATATCAACCTCAGAAAGATGAAGAACTAAGGTAGCCACCCACACCTGCACGCTGATCCCTTCAGACTGAGATCAAGCCTGAAAGCATTCTACTACCTAAGGTGTGGTGCATTTGCACCTAGAATCTATTTGCTTACATTTAGACTTTAGGTGATCGGTTGGACAGTAAGTCTGTGTCATCAGTTAGGTAAGGAGTACAGTAAAACTTCCAGAGGCCCCTCTGGTCTGTTATTAAAACTGGAAGCAAGTACTATTCAACACCAGATCAACCTTGCACGTGCACACGTTTTCATGTCTCTGCTTGATGGGGGAACGTGCTCCTGGTGCGTACCTTTTAAATTGAATGAAGATGACTGTGTTTGAAAAAACCATCTACCTCTTGGTACACAGCACATGTAAATACTGTTGAATCGACTGCTGATTGATAGTCCTGTCTGGGATCAAGTGAGTTATGAGACTTCGTTTCAGCTGCTGGATAAAGAATGCCTTAATGGAGGGCACTTTATGCGCACAATGGGTATTACAAACCGAAGCATAATATATGTCCTGTAAACTCATTCAGAATAGGCTGCTGTTGTAGGACTATCAGAAAAATAAAAAGCAGATGGTTACATTTTACCCTCCTCACTGCCCCCCCCCCCCCATGCTGGTGGCTTCCTAGTGACTGCCTCTTTGTCTGTTTAACTAGCATGATTGCTGTCATATGAAAGATAGCCTTGATGTTACTATATAGTGATTTAAGGATTCATGGCAGTGTTCCGAAACATGCCTGGTATGACGTTTCAAAGGTTTTGTTCTTCACCATCACATAGATTTTCCACAGTGCCTCCTAAGTCTGTCCCAGCAGGAACATCTGACAACGCTTTAGAGAGTTGAGGTTGTCTGTGTGGCCCTTAGTCCATCAGGCATTGCTGATCGAGGTTCAGACCCCACTAGGTCATTGTATTGCATTCCTCCCTCTGAAGAATGGTTCAGCAGCTCAGCTCACTTGTGTGATTATCATTAATCTTTCACTCCACCGACACACATTTGCATAAAATTCCCTTCTCACTCCATAACATATTATGTTATGCTATTGTTGTGTTATGTAGATTTGTAGAGTGCCCTGTCACCCATGAGGGTATCTTGGCACTGAGCAGGTGTGGGTCTAGCCAAACCCAGATCAAAAAGCCCGGTCTTCGATTCTTGTGAAATTCAAAAAGTGAGGACAATGAAGGTAAAGGTTCCACGCTTTATGAGCGATGTAGGAGAAAGCTGCACCGCCGCATCCGGTTTACCGAATGTGTGCAAAAAGGAGTCCAGACGAGTGGAGGTGTTTGGAAGGTTTGTGAAAGCAGATGCGATTGAGGTATGCTGGGCCAATGTTATCTAGTGCCTTGAAAGTGTGGGTGAGCAGTTTGAATTGTGCTAGTTTGTGTATGGGGAACCAGTGTAGCTCCTTCTGGTGTGGTGCAGTGTGAGTGCGACGTGGGAGTTTGAGAGGGATTCTGGCTGCCACGTTCTGAATGGTCTGCAGCCTTCTGGTGAGTTTTTTTTGTTGATCCTGGCATACAGGGTGTTCCCGTAGTCCAGCTTGCTGGTGACCAAGCTGTGCGTGATGGTTTTCTGTGTGCTAATTGGGAGTTATTTGAAAACTTCCTAAGCATCTTTAAGGTATATGGAAACATAAGGCGGTGACCGTGTTGAATTTTGCAGTCATGTTGAGTTTGCTGTCGATGTCAATACTGAGGTGCTTGGCGTAAGTGGTGGCGGTTTATGTTGCTCCTTGCTCTGTTGGCCACCAGGTGGAGACCCACGGTGAAGTGCTATTCCAGAAGATCCCAATTTCAGTCTTATCGGTGTTCAGCCTTAAACAGTTAGTCTTCATCCAGTGGCTAATTTCAGTCATGTAGGTATTGAACTTGATCCGGGTACAAGGCGTCGGGTCTGTGAGAGAGAAAATGAGTTGCGTGTCATCCGCGTAGGAGAGACGTTGATATCATGAGAGCAGATGATGCTGGCTAGAGGGATCATGTATGCGTTGAAGAGGGTCCAGTTCAGGGAGGATCCTAGAGGAACACCGCAAATGAGGTTGCTTGTGTCTAAGGTGTATGGTGTCAAGCTGACCAACTGAGCCCTTCCCGTCAGGAAGGAGCAGATCTATCGGAGCGCGTGACCCTGGATTCCAATGTGATGTAGTCATTTGATGAGGATTGAGTGGGAGATTGTGTCAAATGCCGTGAGAGGTCCAGGAGGATGACGGTCGCCATGTCTCATCTGCCCAGAGTAATGTGGAAGCCATCCATGGCGGCGCTGAGGGCAGTTTCCGTGCTGTGGTTGGGTCTGAAGCCAAACTGAGTGGTGTTGAGGAGTTGGTGGTCATTGAAGTATTTGGTGAGTTGTCTGCTCATGATTTTCTCTAAGACCTTGGCAGGGAATGGTAGCAGGGAGATTGGTCTATAGTTGCTGACTATTAAAGGGTCCGCAGAAGGTTTCTTGAGCAAAGGGAGGACAGCTGCATGTGAGAATGCCGTGGAAGAGGTGGAGACATTCAGAATGGGTATTAGCATGGTGCAGATGGGTTGCAATTCTCTGGAGTAGGTATAGTGGGGGTAGGAGTCCCATGGGTGGAGAGGAGAGAACATCTTAGGCCTGAATGGCCCATAGATCCACCTCCTCTTCTAGAAGGTCAGATTTGGTATCCTCTCCTTCCACCCTCACTCCTACTCAAAAGAACAGTTTCTGTTCATCGCCTGTGTCACCACATACTTCTTATTGAACCTTCCCCTGATTCCTTGAGTGGTGGCACCCTCATGGCGTGCCCTACTCAGCACCGGTTAAGGAATTAAGCCTGCCACTATCGCCTATGCAACTAAAAAAGACATTCTTCCTCCTCGCATGGCATCACTGAAACTTGTTTAACATATTCATCACTTCTTTTCCAGTATCTTCTCCTTATCAGTTACCACAGCCTCATACAGAATACTCTGCTGTGCAAACAGCCATCTGGTTCATGCTTATGGGCGAGTTGCGCACCTGTTTGTGAAATGCATAATTTGGCATCCTTCACGCCTGCATGGTAGCTTGTGGCCTACTAAAAGATGCCATCAGAGTTTTTCACTTACCTAGAAATGGCCACACTCACACAACTACGTCAAATCGATTCCTCATCTTGGAATACTTGAGTATTTGGACCGATGTCTCATCTGATGCATTTGCAATGGCTAATGACATGGGAAACCTTGATGTCTTTCACTTGGCCAATCACCCTACCCATGACCTTGGAGACCACTTCAAGTACATCCTGCCCCAGATTTCCAACCTTGTCATACGAAGCACCCACCCTAGCTTAATCATAAATTCGTTAGCTTCTGCATCTCAAAGAAGGCCTGCCCACCAGCAGACGTGCTGTCCCTTGATAAGCAAATGTGAGGAGCATCAATGCTGAAGTCCTTTTCCAAGAGCTTCCAGAATCCAACCCTCGTCCTCTTGCCTCAAGGCAGCACTGGACTGCTTCCAAAGATATACTGGTGGAAAAGAACTTGACCGTCGCCCTTAATCAAGTAGACACCCACACACTGAAGACGAGGCCTAATCAGCAAAGGCACTGAACAACAAACATTTCACTCAAGAATTCAGAATCCTGACACACCAAGAACACTCTAAAGTGGTAAAGGAAGTCAAACCTCCCTTTCACCCTCCCGTCAGGTCTCAGACACACTTTAACTTGTATCTTGTTGCACTTTTGACCCGCAAACACCACCATTGATCGAGGCCACTTTATATACAAATATGAAGCCTAATGTATATTGGTGATTGTTTTTCATCATAGATATTATTGCGATGTAAAAGATTCGTTGAGACAAAAAAAAAAACACTTTTGACAAAGTGTGACACAAGTAAACGCTTTTCAAATGCAAGAGTGGAGCCTTAACTTAATTATTCCACATATATTTCTATTTTTGGATCAAAATTGGAACATGTGTAATTGTATGTAGCACGTCCCTAAACAGACCTACATCAAACATGACCGGAATGCGCAGGACCCTGGGAAAAGCAAACCATTGGCATGGCAGCGAGATCAGCACAAAATACCTCGTAATCCAGCTCTTGAATGTACTTCACTTCTATCTTCAAAATCACATTGAGTGGGACAAACTGGCAGCACATTGTGTATTGGCGAGACATGGGGGCCTGCTGCAAAGGCACTCACCCTTTTAGTCATTGTTTCATGCGTATATTAATGAGGATTTGTATATCACGCGTTGGCCTGTCGTGGATGTGAGTTTCCATGTGGATCTGGTGTTTCCTCACAGACCCAAGTCATAGTCGTCATTCGATAATGTATTTTGTTCAGGTCCATCACTATAACTGTGCCGTGTCCAGTATGTGATCTGAAAGTTGAGGGTTGGCCACCTGTGCAAGAGAAACATAAATGGCCATGTCAGATGTTTGGGAGTCAACATCTTATTAAGTTAGCTGGTCAAGTATAACATTAGTGCGCCACACGAGGGCTGTAGTGCTGTATCTAATAGCATAGGTCGGCGAGATGATAGTTGTCCAGCAGTTAGAATTAGTCTGTGGTTTGTGTTACTGGCTAAGTAGTGTGCCTGAGCTGTGATGTTATGTTCAGTCTCTTGTTTTTGCAGAGGTTTGTTTGTGGTGTGGGTGTCACCTTGGTGGTTAGAGCAATTTACACTGACATAATGATCGGGTATTTGGCATTTCTGTGCCTTTGTGGATGTACATGATTTGTCTGCCCAAAGTGATGTTTTGCATTGAATGAATGAACAATTTATTATCGTCTGTGTTTCTTTGTGACTAGTGCTGTCATAAGGTCATGATAGTCATCTATGCTGGGTTCATGTGTGATGCTCAATTTAATGTGATCCGTTCCCTGTATTTTTTTCATCGCACCTTAATGGTTGGAGCTATTGGGAGTAAGATGACTGACGACCACATATGGCATATCTGTCATGTGTTGGATGTAAGTGAAATGTGTAATTGTGTTCTGTTGTCTTTCTCTCTGATGTACATATGTGAATAGTGCCCTATTGCAGCGGTTCTTAACCTTTTGACTTCTGTAGACCCCAATTAATCAATACTGGCATCCGGGAACCCCTACTGAGTCATCATTGGAAGCTGGGGACCCCCGTATTAAGCAGTTTCTATAATTTGAGCTTAATAACATTACACAAAATACGAAAACAAGTATACACCAAACAAATGATCAAATATTGAAATTTTTTGTTTAATTCACAATCAAATATAGAAAAAGTTTTCACATTTTCAAGTTTGCTTTTTGTGTGTATGCATTTTTAATTGTAATGTTTTAATTTTAACATTATCTAATTCTTCAACATAGTCACAGACCCCCTGAGTAGACCTTGCGGACCCCCAGGTACCTGATAATGAACTGTACAGTATATATTTTCTCTGTTGCGTGTATGTGAGATATTCACTTTAATGTGTTCACCAATGTTTGGGTGTGGAGACATTTAGTGGGTTGTGTTGGCGGAAAGCAAAACAGCTGTGAACTGTATGGCTTATCTGTTGGGTGTTGGTTAGGCAAGGTGGGGAAAAATTGGTGTCTAAAATTCTCCTTATTCTGTGTTCCCATGGTAACCAATGATAACCACTTCCCCATAGCAACCAATAATAGCACCCCCCACCCCCCACAGTAACCAACAATATCACCTCCTCGCAACACATTGTTATCAGTTTGTGTGACTCTGTCACACAGATTCCAGATAGTCCAGTTGGCTCTACTTTGGGTTCATGTGAAATCTTTAATTAAATATTATACTGTTGGTTATGGGAAGAGCACTTATGGTGGTCAGTTGGAGCTTTGTGTATAATGTCGAGCCATGAACTCGGAAGACATGTGGCATTTGTCCTAACATCTGTCCATGTTCTCAAAGGAGAGCATCCCTTGCAGACGGTTGAGACTCCGAGCTAACTTCACTCTCAACCATTCTACTCACAAACATGGCATTGGTGATGGCAGTCACGTGTCCTCTCTGCTTGAGCTCTTTCCTGGATACCATGAGACTATTGGTAATTGGCTTCCTTTTCAGGTAGCATCTACAGCTCATACTCTTAACTTGGACCCTGTAATTGTAGTTTCAATAAATACTTGACAAGTGCCTTCTCTAGCTGCCTGAATTAATTATTAAGAAATTAACTTCAACTAGGGGGTGACCTGCTGACGTTCAGATTGAATATAGAGTACACCTATTGTCACTGCCGCTATGTTCAAAGGCAAGTCAGTCTACCCTTAGGGCGTTGTACACACTGATTTTACCTTTTGGAAACATCAAAAAATTATTGTTTAATTGAGAGAGCAACTAGAGCGCTTTTAAGAAATAATTAGGAAAGTTAGACATAGACAGTAAAATAATAGCAAAACTAGAATTGTAAATCCGGTGCTCACCCACCTATTTGTATTTGGCGGACCCTACAATACTCATGGGTTGTTTTGATCCAGGCAGCATCTGTTATATGTTTGCTGTATCGGTGGGTGTGCCCTTAGTGTTAGCAGTGTAAGATCATCCTGCTCAACAAAAGAAGTTAGACTGGAGATACTGCACTTGTGCCTTTTCTGTCGGAGCTCTTTACTCCTAGAAGACTTTTGTTTTCTCCAATTTTTGACTGAAATGTCTAACTCGGTCCAGAGGGCTCTAGTCTAAGTGGCAATGACTCTGTGGAAGAGCCATCCACCAGATCTGGAATGACGAGGACCTCTGCTGCGTGGTAGCAGTGTCAACCAAAAGCCTTCCTAACTAGGCAGCGTACATTTTTCCTCTTTTATGTTCCCTTAAGTTGTTTCGTAAATCATGTTTTGAATGCAGTGAACTAACTTGAAATCCCTTGGGTGTTGGTGAGGGATGGATCTCTGTGTCAAAGGATTGGAAATTTTTGGCTGTGCCTTGATGAGTGAATATGGGATCCACGTGAGATCTGCGCATCGAGCACTTGCAGGGACATGGATGGCTCAGAAACGGCCCATCTACCTTCCTCTTCAAACTCTATGATTCCATAGGGCGAAGCCTTTGGCAATGCCAGGAAGGAGCCTCTTTGAAAGAACCAGCTTTTTGTGCTATGCCGGAAAGAATGCTGGTGGTTCTTCACAACTAACTTTCTCAAGTGTCAACGCTGTTATGTCATGTTAGAGACAGTTGAATAGCATGCATTGTGTCATTGGTACAATTTTTCAGTGCCAATCTGTGTCTAATTGATTTTCAACCTCCTGGAATGACATGTTATGTTACTAGTGACTTTATTTTGGGCGCACTGTTTTTCTGTCCTCTTTAGAGTACAAGTTGCATGTGACATTTATGAGCAGTCTGCTGTGAGATCAGAAAAAAGTCTGTTAGGAAAGTTAAGAATAGAAAGTGTTCTGGAGTAAGTGATTTTTGTAAGGATTTTGTGATCAAATTATAATTTTACCCACACACTTGTGCAAGCTTTGCTCTTCACAGAGGTTGTAAAGTTTTGAAAACTTTGCTTCCTGAAGAATTTTCTAGCAAAATCATTTTTGTGAAATTATTTTCTCCCGGAAAGTGAATTTTTGCTGAGTTTGATTTCCACAGACCTACTTGTGTGCATTTTTCTTCTCAAATGGAAAGGACTGGTTTGTGCTAACTGCTCTATTTGTTTGCGGCAGGCTAGAGCATATTCCATCATGACCAAGGTTTATTGCTGAAGAGACTCTTCACCGCTCAGAATTACCTCTAGGCAGTAGTGCCAGAAGACCCACGACCAGTATCTTTGTTTTCTGGTCTTGCCTAAGACGGCACATCATGCGTGGTCTGTTGCGAGGCATTTTGTTGGCTTACAATAGGCTCAGAGCCCGCCCATTGTTTAGCTTTGGTTGGCCTCATTTTTACTGTCAATTTGCTTGCTTCTTGTTTGATAGCTTGAGAGGAGTTTACTTCACGGTTGTGAGTCTGTCCCTCTCCTGGAGCGTGGGTGCATTATTTTGTTCTTACACAACTCTTTTTTTTTTTTTATGCTACTTTTTGTTTTCCAGTCTACAAGAGTTTTTTTTTTTTTTGCCAGCCGTCAGCTTAATGTGCTTTTCAGCCCCCTTCTCCGTGTTGCTCTGTCTCCACATGTGCTTGTCTGTCTCAGTCCCTGTGTTGCTCTGTCTCGCCATGTGCTTTTGTGCCTTCCCCTCCCCTATCTGTGTGCTGCTTTGCTGCCCCGCCCGCCCCCGCCAACCTCTGGTTTGCTCTGTCCCACTGTGTGTTTCTGTGCTCCCCTCCCTAGGTCTCCGTGTTTCTCTGTCTCCCTGCGTGCTTCTCTGTTCCGCTAGTGTTATTTCTGTCCCAAGTGTTGCTTCCCCAGTCTCTGTGTTGCTCTGTCTTTCTGTATGCTTCTGTGCTCCTCCCTCAACTCTGTGTTGCTCTATCTCGCCTTGTGCCTCTGTGCTCCCCTCCCCAGGTTTCTGTGTTGCTATATCCTGTTGTGTGCTTCTCTTCTGTTTTTTCGTCCCCGTTTTGTTCCCCCTGTCTCCGTATTTCTCTGTCTTGCTATGTGCTTTTTTGCTCCTAACATGTCTGTACTGCTCCATGTCTGCGTGCTACTCCCCCTGTGTTGCTTTGTTTTGTTTTGTGCTTCTCTGCACCTCTCCTGTTATTTCCTTCCATGTGTTGCTTCTCCCCTGTATGCGTCTCCGTTAATGCTCCACACCCGCTTATATCCCGTCTTGCTTCTACACCCCTCCCTGTGTTTTAAATTTTTTTAAATTACAGATCCGACTTGGATCAGTAACTAAATATAACAAGCATTGGCATAGCCAATAAGTCTTGCCTATGACTTTGCCAATATGTTTTCGCTATGTTGTACCCTAGTGTGGCTGCTATTCAGTATGGCTAAATGTTATTGGTGTAAAGAGGCATGGAGTGAAGTGTTGTAAAGTTGAGTAGAGTGTAGTGTTACGGGGTGGTGTGTAGTTAGTAGAGTTGGGTAGAGTAGAGTGGCGTTGCGTAGAGTGGAGTGGCCTTGTGTCTAGAGCCTTCCATATTTTCCAGGCACTCGGGGGATGCACAACCAGATCTGAAAGATGAGGAACGGTGCATGCAGGTGCCTTTCTGCTCAATTACACCCTGAAACAGACTTTGATGGATGCCTTTGGGCCTGTTTTGTGAGCAGAAGCTGAGTATCTTCCTGACTTCTAAGTTCTATCATTATAATTTCGTTTAACAAGCATTGGCATAGCCAATAGGTCTCGCTTTTGGGACATTATAAGTGTTTAGCCATGCAACAGTTGATGTTGCACCAAGGATATTGTGCTGCAGAATTAAATACTTATAAGGTCCCAAAGGCGAGACCTATTGGCTATGCCAATGCTTGTTTTATATTGGCGAGGGCCTGCCAACTCCCACAACAATATTTGATAAAAACCATGGCAAAACAAAAGAAGCATTGACACAGCCAAAAGTCTGGCACCAACGTCAGACCGATTGGCTTTGGCAATGCTTGTCCTTCCTTGCATGAAGGTTCTTTGTGCACTTACTACCCTACTGTAGTGTTCGTACTTTTAACTACCCCCTAATACTTATGACATTTGTAACAGCACGTCTTACTTTAGCCATGCTAATGTCAAAACTTACTGTCGCTCGTTCAGTGCTCTGGAACCCCATAGGTTCTATGATAAATGTTGTTTATTTCCCAAAGCAGTCAATACAACATGGCTGTCTCTGTGTTTTAAAAGTACATTTTACGCTCTGAATCCCGAGCAGGTGCATTTCAACTAATAGAAGACTGCGTATGAAAATAAATAACATAAATGAATTGGAGATAACACTGAGTTCAAACAGTGGTTTCCCAATGCTATCAAAATGAAGACACGAGACAGCCCAGGAAGGCAAGTGACGTAAAAAATGTATAAATTCCAGACAGATTCGAATTTGACGTGAATAACGAACGTCACGTGGTGAGTTTAGGATCATGAAATGGGCTGGCTGTTATCTGTTTTCGAAATGATGGGACAGGGGGGTTGTGTGCCCTCCTTCTCTGTCGTGTTTTATAGAAAGAAAAGGGAGACATTTTCTTTCACACGAGTCTCCTCGGAATTACAGTTCATGAACTATTCAGAAAAGTGACCGGCCTGAACCTCCCCTTCAGCGGCCTAATCTAAGGGGCGGGTCTATGTGTTTTGTTGCTTGTCAGAAACAATCCCTGCTCGGCCCATTACATTTCCAGCACGTCGGTCTTTAATTGGTGTAACACACTGAGGGCTGAAAGGAAGAAAGCGCCACAAAGGGGGCCGAGTGAATGAACCCGGACTCACACAAAAATACTCTTAAGAAGTTCAGAGCTGGACACCAACAAGCAGGCAGAGTTAGTCCGAAAAGGGGGGCTGGGTTCGGAGATGTGCCACCTTGGAGACCCTCCCAGCAAAGCCATGATAGCACTGGCAAGGGCCAAGAAAAGATGAACCGTCTGACTCTGCAGCACAATTCTGAAAGCTTATGAAATTTTAATGCGCTAGACTAGTCCATTCTTCTGGTTGTATAACTGCAAAATTCCTAGAAGTGATTCATAATGTTGTATAGGGCTTATGCATATTTTTTTATGTCGGTTAACATGTGAAAGATGTGAGTACTTGAAAACGTAATGTAGCACGCATGTATATATATAACAAGCATTGGCCGCGCGGCCGTGAAAGTGACACGGCCGCGAAAGTGAAAGTAATTGCGAGCGATGAAAGCCGCTGCGAGTGTAAGGGTGGGAAGCCAGATGGCGAGGGAAGCCAGATGGCGAGGGAAGCCAGATGGCTCCTTATCGCGCGTGCACGCGATCGTGAACGCAAGCTGGAGGCCAGCAAAAGCCTGTGGGTAGCACTCTAAAAAGCCACTTACTAAAAGTCTCGCCAGAGCAGCGCATGCGCTGGCTCAGGCGAGACCTAAAAAGGTGTGAATGTCTGTCTGTCTCTCTATCCTGTCATCTCAGGTAAACAGAAGGCCCACTAGACGGTTTTCCATCCCCCAGTGTAACCTGAGATCACATTTCGGTGGGTCCTCTTCTGCAGACATGCTAAGAACTCGGCTCACAGGAGTACGACATGCAGTGGACTCTGCCCCAGACCTGAGACTCTTTCAAAGGAGGCCTGGGAGGGACCCATTGGAGCAGTCAGAAGGTGAAACTAGCAAAGACAGGGTATTTGTATCATCTCTGCAGTGGGGCACGCAGCCAACTGAGCTATCATAGCACTGGGAAAATGTACACATGCTTCATTGATTGGGAAGTTTTTTGCAGTAAAATTCAGTCAGTCCTCCCTAATGCTAAAGTCCGAACGTGTTGCTGAGACGCGTTTATAAGTACTGAGACCATGGACTGCCTGGTGTGGGCGCGACAACCCCTCAACCACAGGAGCCTGGCCATGAACAAGCGCTTCGGCTACAGCGAATACAACAGCCCACGTCACAACAGAGCCAAAAAAGCAACTAAAAAGTGTTCGAATGATACACTATCTAAACCCACATGCCATGATAGAACATGGCAAGGCAAGGCATGTAACAACATAACTCATATGATAGCACAGTTCAATACAACACAATTCAAGCAATGTCATGTCACAAAATAACAACGTAATCCATGTCATAACACAGCGTACCATTAGAAAACACAATATAAATCGTGACATATCGTAATATGACATGAAGTATCATAGCACAAGGTTACATGGCATAACACAACACCTGGCCTGCGGAAAGTTTCAAGGGTCCGTGTTTGGCCTCCCTTGGTGTCCTGGGACCTGGTTTCGGATTGATGGAATTAGCAAAAGTACTGTCATAGGCCCATGAAGCTGGCTGGATGTTCACAGCCCCAGCCCATGAAGTTTGCGCTAAGTCTGCGGCCTTGAGCCAGGATTTACAGAGCCGCACTGGGATCTGCAAACCCAGCCTGGAGTCTGTGATACCACAGCTAAATCAGCACATATTTTTATTTATTCACAGAAGGTCTCTCTGTCCCCTGCCTTCCACGTGGGCTATGGGCACCCTTATGTGTCCTTTCATTTTTAGGTCTCGCCTAGCGATGCAGCGCAAAGCGCTGCTCGCTATGCGAGATCTATTGTTGCCGACTTTTGCTCCGATGCGGGACAGGAGATGTGCACGCGCATGGTGCGAGCAGGAGTTGTAATAGCGCCGCAAGCCGTACGCGTGCACATCAACTGTCTGTGCCGAAGCTTAACAGACAGGAGATGTGCACGCGTACGGCTCGCGGCGTTATCACAACGCCTGCTCGCACCATACGCGTGCACATCTCCTGTCCAGGCAGCCGATGCGCACGCTCACGGCGTGTCTTCAGCTTGTTACAGATTTTGGCTGCCACTCGTGGAATGCGTACTAGGCTGATTGGTAGGACGGCGTTGTCGATGCGGGTCGGATATGCGCAGGTGCGGGGAGGTAGCGTGGCGGCGATTTGGACGCCATTTGGGGGGGGGGTTGTTTTCCGGGCTCGGCACACTGGTGGGTGGCTATCGGGGAAGAGTGGAGGTGCTACAAACGTGCCCCCCCTTGCATAGCGCTTGCCTGATTTAGATAGCGCTGCGAGGAGGAAGGGGCAGGTAGAGCGGTAGCCCCCTTCCTTCACCCTTTCTTCCGGTCTCCCTCCTTAGAGCCGCCTTACTCTGCCTCAATAGCAGGGTCCTGCCAGGTCTCAGACCCAGCAGTCATTAGGCACTGCCTTTGAACGGCTCTGTGGACGGGCAGACACACTCTCGACAGTGTAAAACCCTCCAGGAAGTGGCAGTGCCTGCAGTAACTCGGAGTGGCTCTTTCTCCGGATTTTGTGTGTCTGTGTTGGTTTCATCCAGCGCATCGCCCGGTACAGGGGGCGCTGGGAAGTGATGGCCTCGGTGAGTGCAGCCGGTGGGTGTGTAAGGGGCCACGAGTGGGTGCTCTGGAGCAAGGCTGTGGGCACTACAGGTGTTTGGCTGCGGGTCATAAGAGTCCAGGAGACATGCCCATCCAAGCCCTGGCCTCTCTGAAGAGAGCACGCAGCGATGGTCCACTATGTGCGAGTGTGTGAAGGGGTGCACAGCGCTGAAGGAGGTTACAATGGTGTGTGAGATGGGGTGAAGGGTGAAATGCCGGCAGAAGGACAGCGTGAAAGACCGTAAAGACGAGGAAGTCGATGACGTTTGAGATGGAAGATTCCAGAAATATGTGGGGAGATATGGCGTGAGATAGCGCCTAGCAGGCTGCAGGGGAGGGCGGGGTCACCGGGACACTCCGAAGGCCACTGTTCACTGACACTGATGGCAGGAGTAATTTGCTAACGGCGGCGTAGAGGCACCAGTCGGCAATATGGGGGAGACACTGGGTAGCGCGCTCGTTGGCACACAAAGGCGGTGGCGTGTGCATACAGGCGGCAGCGGGTGGTCACACACACATGCCTTCTGTTCCTTGCAATGGCGCCCTCCCTCACAGGCTGCTTCCTCCCTTCCTCTCAGCCTGCCTGTCTTTGTGTCTCTCCTCTTTCCATGGGAGTTTATAAGCTCTCCTGCCTTTACAAAGGCAAGACCACCACCAACTTGCAAGACCACCACCAGCTTGCAATACCACATACCATCGTCCCTAACAACCCCCATAAAACGCCTTCATTTCCTAATATGTGAGGGACAGTACAGCAGCGAAAACTGGATTAAAAGGATAATGCCAGCTGCGTGGCTAATATAATAAAGGGAGTGGCTTAAATTACGTGCACAAAAATCGGTGCTTAGCATAGTGTGCTGCCCCACTTGTATTTTGCTGTTTCTGTCATTGCATCCAGATATATGATACAAGAAGTAGCAGCATACTGACAATAAGTCGGGTATATTGGCTTTGTCAATGGTTGTTAGTTGCATAAGATAAATAAGCAGCAACTATGGCTTGGGGTAAATTAAGCGGCAGGGTTGGAGCGAATTATGCGGCAAAAAACACACCCAAAAAAACCCGGCAATTTATGCGGTATAATGCAGCACATTTGGGTGCATGGTGAGTCTAAAGAGGCGCAAGCTGCCGAAAGATAGTGGGAACACAAGTCACACAACTACAGGTGAAATGTAAGGGGATAAAGGCACGGGGAGATAATATTGCTCACTGGCTAGGGCAATCAAATAACGTTCACGGGTAACAACGTATGATGCTAGGCGGAAAAAAAAAATTGCCGCTACACCAGAAGGTACAGTGTACAAAAACAGCAAAACCAAACCAAGGGAAGGGAGTTGTTCAACAGGACCAATATATTTTACTAAGGATGGAGCTAAGAAGGCTACAATAGCGTTAATGCATGTAGGTCAAGCAATAAGGCAGCCATGCAGGAATGGGGAAAGTCCTAATTCATACGCAGACTCCCTCTTACAGCACGGTATATTAACAGAGGTATTAAGCTACAAGGCGGTGGCATAGCAGTGTTGCCCCAAGGGCACAAACAAAGGGTGCAGTATTAGGGGATGGCAGCACAGCCTCATGCATAGTTATAGTCCAAGGGTCCTGCGCCATGTCCCAGTTAGTTGACTACAGTAGGACAGTGTCCTTGGAAAGGGAGGAGATCCATTCTGACCCTCTGGCCTCGGGATGGTGTGCAAGGCTCATCGCCGGGGTTTGGGGTGGAGGGGTTGGGAGAATGGTGAGCTCCTGGCGCCTTCCTCCCCCTTCCCCAGCGCTCCTCCACCAATGCCGGATGGGTCGGGGAGGGGGATGGGTGATGGAATAACAGTCAGGAGGGAGTATACACATTTACTTACAAAGAGGCACTGCCCACCTGGCCTTTGGAGTAACAGAGGGAAGGAGAGGTATATTTCAGTGGGAGTCATACTACCAACGATAGACACGCCTGGGGCACAACACTAGGTGGGTGCTAGGAGGTGGACAACGATGGTAGTCTGCATGTACGGTTCACAAGAGCTGGTGCGGCAAAGTCTGGGTGCAGGTGGTGCAAATAACAAGGCTAACATGTTGTTTCTATTTTAGATTATAAGCAAGGAGGCAGTCCATTCTGATGGAGAAGGGGCTGTGTAAACGGAGCAAAAGGGGTGTCAGTAGTGGCGGAGGTCACAGACTGGGCAAACAAAGCAGGAACAAGCATAAGGGGTCGGGGACTGGAACAAAAGGTAAGTTTGGAAAACAGGATGGGCGTCAGGCTTCAGAGTATAGGGAACACCACCAAGACAGTGCTGGGGGTACCGTAGCAAGCGTATGGACCTCTGCGGCCTACACCAATGCCGGACGGGTCGGGTGGAGGGGTGGGAATTGATAGTCGTCATTGGCATAGAAACAGTTACCCATAGAGTAACATCTATTGTCGTCGGTTTTGGTAGCAAAGGGGTACAGGAGATGTGCACACGCCCGGACAGGCGTGCACGCACACGCCCAGACAGGCGATGTGCACGCGTACGGCTCGCGCGTTCAGCACATTACTGCTACGGAGTTTGTGTGCGAGTAGCCGAAGGTTTCCTATGCGTAATATTTAAGGTGTTATGTAAAGTGCCAACTCAGCAAGGTGCAGAGCAGACGAATGCTTCACAGAGAATGTTATATTTTTATTTCACCAGCAGTAGCCCAAGCATGCTTGCAATACAGTATGTTTTGGCGGGGGGTGCGCTAGATGAGACAGGAACACTCAATTCTCGATTGGGACAGTACACTTTACATTGTGTTTTTGTGGTTTATGTTGCACACATTACCACAGTACACAGATCCACAATTTAAGGCACTGTGAGATACTTTTCCCCAGAGCCACACGATTTCTGGTCAAGTACCGAAGGTGGGACTGGTACTGTGTTGGAATATTAAATATGTATTTAACTTATGTTATTTATAGCAGGATATAGTGCTGCCCGCTTTACCTGCAACAATAGAAACTATTAGTCCAGAGAGTACTTTTTAAAGAAAATTTGCTCATTTAGGTAACTTGTTTTTCAAGGAACTTTTAGGACATGCAATATTTGAGGAGAACGGTACCCTGATATACAGCTGGGTATCAGGAGCATGTTGATGAATGTTGATGCTATCTTCTCTTCGCTATATCTATAATGTTTAGGCCCCATATACTTGTGGCAAGAAATTATTTTAATGATGACAGCCAGCCTTATTATAAAGGACACAAGTCATGTCGACTATATTTTGTGTATGGGCAAAAAAGGGTTGGGAACAGAAGCCTACAGCTTTAAAAAAACCAAAGATATGAACAGATTAGAAAAGTTGGTGGCGCCCATTTGTATTAAAAGCGATTTACCTATACATTGGAAGACGTTGTGCTCGTGGACTTGGTTTAACGCTCTCTCGAACGTTGGACAAGCCTGGCCTACAGAGCCATGTAATGGTTTCATGGTCTTAGGTACTTTATCAGCACATTCTGAAGATTAATAATTAGCTGCTAAAACAGTTTATGATTCTTCCAATTCAATGACAGCAACCAAGCTCTCCTGTTCTTCATTGTGGCTAGTCAAAACAAGCATTTGCAATGCAATAGGTCTCGCATTTGCAAGAGTTTAACCTATTGGCATTGTAAATGACAATGCCTTTTATTTATGTTTTAAAAACCAACACATAAATAAAAGGCATTGCCATTTACAATGCCAATAGCTCAAACTCTAACAACTGCGAGACCTATTGCATTGCAAATGCTTGTTTCCCCAGTATGTGGGGACTGAGTTCTATAACGGCAGACTCAACATTTTTATTGAACTTTAAACCAGCCAATCTGAGAGCTTTCTTTCCCCAGACCTGACTTTGGGAAATTTTCATGAAGATTCGCAGAACAGCGCAAAGTAGGTCCTGCCCAGTACCACACATCAGGCGTTAGACTAACGCATTTCAGTGTGGTGCTCTGCATCACCGCGCTGAAATGCATTGTCACACATATGCATAGTGTCTCAGCATCCCTGAAGCGCTGCCTAAAACTGTAATATTATGGAGTGACAGTGTTGCAGCTGGCAGCACGCCGTCCGTGGTGTGCTCTGCTCCTGCACGTTTGGGGCTCGCAGCAGAGCTAATGCTGCTGTCAGGCTCATTGCTACAATGTTCCATTGTGATTATTTCCCGCGGCACGGCTCTCACACAGCCTGACGTCACAGTATTGCCCAGTGTGATACATTAGTCTGGTGCCTCGCAGGACGTCTAGTCCTGCCGCCGAAGGCGGCAAGTTTTGTTTCGGGAGGAAGCGGCTGGCTACTGGTTTGCGGGTGACACCGCAATCATGTCGCTCGCAGCGCTGTCTGCTACTCGCACCTGCCCGGGCCGCTTCCCTATGCTGTCGAAAATCTTACGTGACCCCCCGTGCCGAAGTCAGTTATTCATTGTCGAGCTCACGCCACGGAGTCAGTGACCGGCGGTTGAAGCAGCCACTCAGGGCAGTCTGTCGCTGGACAGCAGAATCACTGAGGACAGCTCTGGACTAATTAGGCGGGTGGCAAACCTGAATTACTGTGGTGGTTCGCAGTCTGTCTGCCTCGCAGAGTCGCTGCCTGCAAACCAAGAGTCGAAGTAAGTACCAGCCACCCGAGTGTGTGTGTGTGTGTGTGTGTGTGTGTGCGCTTCTTCCCCCATGCCAAAATAGCACATGCTGAATGCAGCAACAGATCTTTGACTAAACAAGAAGCACTTCACAAGCAAGCCAAAATAAAAGTGATAGCGGTGCTTTACAAAGTGACAATAGCTTTGATGCAAACATTAACAAAGGCCATAAGTCTGCCTTTTTAATTGAATGTTTTTTTTCAATAATTGGCGAGTTTTGTGCATGTAAGCGTCTTTGGGGGATGCATGAAAGGTTAAGAGAATGTATTAATGGGTGAACATAGAAAGATAGTTGAGCAAGTTCATAGATGGATGGTTGAATGATTGCAAGAGGAGATGATGTACGTTTGTGAGCGCATGGATGAATGACATGGTGACTGAGTGAGTGTAGTAATGAGTGCTACTTGAATAGATTAGTGAATGAATAGTAGAATGCATGGATCAAGTAATAACTGAGTGCACGCAGTGATTACTAAGTGCATGAACATATCAATGGATGAATAGGATAATGAGATTGTATTGATGGACAAATGAGTGAGCAAGCAGATGAGAGAATGGGTGAGTAAAGTAAAGTTACAGCTCCTGAGTTGAGCTCTGCATTGCAGTCACTGTCTGCACAAAGTTGAGTTCAGTGTCAGTGAGGCTGGCTTAGGCTTTGCGCTGGGGCCTCTCTCACCTCCTAGTGCCCTTCCATTTCCGGTGCTTTGCAGCAGTTTTAAGATCTTCTTAGAGTTTCTCGTTGCTCAAATGGGTGTAATTTCTGATATTTATATGTTTCCCTTGTCATCATTGCTTGATTTTGCTCGCGAGAAAGTGTCACTCATAGTCGTTGAATGTCACTCATAATTGCACTGAATTTATGAAAATGTCACACACAAACAATCTGGAACCTTGGCAGCTATGCAAAGTTATTAAGAAAACATTCCTGTCCAATGTAAACTCTAACCCAATAATAACTTCACAGGTGCTATTGCTGCCTGTGTAATATACATAATCCTATGGGGGTTTTTAGACGGCACTCTTCAACCATCGGACTGTGCAGTTGTCATTCATATTTTACTTCCCCCCCACCACAGCATGTGGTAATGTGTTGGATAACACTCGCCATTGGCTCTTAGGTGCTGTGAGTGTTGCCATTTTTCCTGATCTCATGTGCATAGCTGCCTGAAAAGGAGTGCAGTTCATTTCTAGGGCAGGTGTGCCTGGGTTACTCTGCCAGTTCATGTTTATATTTTTGCCAAATTTGTTTTGCATATTACAGGAGCTTTAAAAAAAACGAGTTGCTTGCAAGCCCTTTTTAGTTTTGTAAACTCTTGTTTCGATTAAGGTGAATGATGTAAAATATTTCTTCCCAATGTGATAAAAGATCTCGTTACATGTAATCCAATTATATTCAGCTGCAGGGTCACTTTTGAAGTGCAGGTGGTTGAAGTGCCTGAGACGTGGGCTGTCTTCAGTCATAACGTGGGAGCTGTGAGTCACAGCGCAGCATTGAGAGGGTACTGTCAGTGTGATCCTCCGCAGCTCTGAGTCATCTGTTGTAAGATGCTGAGTATGACGCTGTTCTTGATATAGCTGCCGCCTGCTTGCTCTTCCCTGGCAGGGGCTGCCTGCGCGCATGCGCTCCTCTGTGATGCCATCAAGTGCATTGCCTCTCTGTAGCTACACACTTCTCTGTTTGTTAGGTTTTCATCCACATTATCTGCATTGCTTGGGTTGAATAGTTTGGAGGCAGTTGTAAGTGTTTTCTGTTTCTCCATTGTAGTACTGTAAGTTTGAAATGGCCAAATGCAGAAGTTGTTCGCGAGCTATCGATTCTTCAACTAACGAATGGGTGACTGGGCTGTGACCCCAGTGAATAATGTCACAATCATTAAAGCAACTGACGTCATGTTATATACCTTTTTGTATAACTCCTTGGTCTCAGTTTCTAGCAGCCCCTTGCCTCTGTTTGGTGGTAGGTGGAGTGGTGCCAGGTCCCCACAGAGGTGGGCTTCCCTTGGCGGGTAATGTTGTATGACCCCTAATCTGTGTCCGCGAGTTAATACCCCTTATTAATTCGTGCTGTCTGGCCCTAGGAGTCCAGGTCTCTCTTGTCTTGTTCTCTTGGGTTTCATTGGTGGTCGTGTCTTCTCGCTCTCTGAATACTAGCTTCATTGTTATTATTACAGGTTAAGGTGTTTGATGTAATAGGGATAGTTTTGCCTTAACAGGAGCATCTCCGTTATAAGGTGCTGGGCGGGGGGGGAGTTGGGGTAAGACCAGGTTACAGAATGCAGGATATGATTGAGGTGGGGAAGGGGTATTGGGACCATCGTGGGCACCAGCAGTGCAATATTTTGACATATTTACATTACATTTACTTATTTTTTGTTTTACATTGCAAAATTAGGTATGTGTACATGCCACATATTTATAATTTCAGGTGTGGGTTATAAAGCCAACAAGTTGTAATTAAGCTCACTTTGTTAAATAATTGTGTTTTTCGTTGGGTGGAGGTGGGCTGCACACTTCTCCCCTAATGCAGCTGCATGCTGCAGAATAAGTGGATTGCATTTCTTGGCCCTGGTCATCTATTTGCCCAGCTGGACTCCGCTTAGCCATCGATCCGGGTAACAACCTGGCTTGTAGAGGCAGTATCTAGACTTCAGTGTGTCCACCCTACGGAACCGAGTATGATCCGGAAAAGTGGGGTGAGCTTTCTGACCTAAAGTCCCTGATTATTGTTCCTTCTTCTGTTTCAGCGCCTGCCACATCATGCAAACAGCTAAACACTTAAGCAACAACTGATTACACGTTACGACACACAAACCGCCTTGTACTCTGGGTATCTGTTGTATAAGAAACAATCACAATTTATGACCCTTTGGGACATCAAGATCATTTACCAAATCTAATATCAGAAAAAAGGCGCAGTTCTGATCCCCCCCCAATGGCTTAAGATACTGTCTGGCAGTCCTGGAAGATTCTACATTTGTGTTAAGTTTGTACCCCCTTCACCCCAAAAAGGAAGTCTGTTTCAATAGGCTGCAGTCATCTCGCGTTCAGGAACTCTACTTGGTTGTGGAAATACCTCTAGTGATTTTGCCAATCATTACTAACCAGTGAGATAGTCAAATTGTATTTCTTATAGTAAAGATGCTTATAGTATGTGGACGTCCCCTCGCTCCTCAAAGCCAGCTAGTCGCTACACATTGCAGAGGTGATTCAATGCATGGCCTGGCGTGAACAATACATGGACGAAAGACATATACACACGGGATACAAAGCACACACTTGTACAACACCTCAGGGTAGGCGAAGAGTAGAGTTGATAAATGAACGGCTGTGGTGTGATCGTTGAGGGAGGCTACAGATTTTTCACCTGGGGCTGCTTACCTGCTGCTCAGTTTGTTGTTTCACGCTTTGTTCACTCACTGTAGAAAGTTGTGAGCGACATCTCGATGTTTAGGTTGTCTACAGCATCGATCAAGTGGCATTTGCTGTCAACATCTCTCGGTTGTGTAAACGGAGACTTGTATAGCCCTCTATTGCCATTTTCGTGGCCTCGCAACAGTGTGGTGCTACGCAGAGATAATGGATGAGTTGTGCAGGTGAAGCCACAATAGCTGCTTTGCCTTTTGTCATTAATCTGCAAAAATTGTAAATATCTAAGAAAATAATATAGGGCAAAACAAGGAATTGAGAAGTTGTGTTTGTGTGTGATGTGCAGGCATGAAAGCGTGCTCATTTCTTCCCTTTGCTGCACTGAGGCACAAGGAAAGCAGGTGGTGTCTCCATGCCAGGTTTGCTGCTGGAGAGAAATTCCAATCCTGGCCTCCAAACACCGCAGCATGTTGGATTTGCTAGCCATGCTTGACGCACTTGATATTGCGCTCTTAGTACAAATATTTCCAAGACACTGTTGGAGCCAGTCTAAGCTGCAAAAGTTCACTTGAGGCCCAAGGTAGTTGGTAAAGGTGTAATATACAAACTCACCTGCTTCTTATCCTGACATTTTGAGGCGGGCGACCACACATGAAGTCCTGTGTTCGAGTACAGTAGGACATGTAATAAGCATGGTCCTAATGTTAGAACCATGGCTCTTTGATGTGGTGTCCAGATCCTAGCTCAGTACCACACAGGAGCAGTGCATCTTGGCACTGGCACACAAGCTTCTGAAATTCTTTGGCTGGACAGCCTTGTTCCATAAGCTTGATTTGGTTGCGTTCCAAATGTCTTCCACCTGCTCTGCTGACAGAAGAACTCTCTTGTCTTGTCGAAGCTGGCCTACGATTGACAGCTGAATACTGATGTCCATTGATTTCCAGCCAGGCTCCATTACATCATCAAGTTTCAGATGTTTGGTCCCCCTTTCCACGCACAGTCCAAGCTTCCAGAGTGCATGAAATAAATGTGACTGCCACAATTCTGATTGATATCGCCTCACATGGAGGGAAGACTTAGGCGAGGATCGGCTCTTCAGTAGTCCAATCAGCAGGGAGCCTTGGCTGGTAATGCAGTGCTGGGCGCGTGGGTCAAGTGCAGACGACAAAGTCTGTGGTGAAGAAAGGCGGGGAAGGAATCGCACTGCTTGCCACGTGCCATTTCCAGCGGTCAAGGGTGATTGGGAACATTTCCAGCAACACTGTAACCCAATCAGCCGACACGTGACACCACACCTATGACGTGATACAGCTGCTCGCTTACAGTGTTGTATCTGACACTGTGCCCTTTGAACTTGGGTCAAGCAAGCTTTGCAGCCAGCTTAAAAAGTGGAGTTTGATTATGAGGCACAGTTGATTCTTGCGTGTTGGTCATGGCACACATGCATGTTGATAAACATCACAGTCTTTGCAGTAGGGAGCTTAAAGGCTGATCGCTGCTTAGTTTGCTGACTAGTTCCCATTAAGGTAACAGACCGAGAGACTGACATGCGTTGCGGCTGAAGAAAATATTAGGCAGAACTCGGCTATCAGCAAATCCACTGATGTCCCTGCAGCTAAAAATATATCCAGCCCAGCTCGGGCAGATGCCTGCATGGTGAGAGTCTGTCTTCATCAGTCTTCTTCAGCTGCAAGTGACGATTGCTGCTAGGCTGTCCCACGGGCTCGCCTTGGTCGTATACTGAGTGGTCGATGAGATTGTGAGTTTACACGAGTATCTATGGAACCGCTGCTGGGGCCTTCCTGCTGATGCAAGATCTGTGCCTTCTTTGCCGCACCTGTGAGTATGTGACCATATTAAGCCATATTAAGGTAAGCTTTTAAAAATGCACCTCCATCAGGTCAGAAGGTGAAGGTCGCCTGGAGGCTCATCCTTGCCCATTGGCATCAAGCTTAAACCTTGGAGTCTATGTAGGTTCCATTGTTGCTGGAACCATGATTGGTACAGAGTTGATGTGGAGTTGAGCCCTCAAAAAGGAGGGAAGCAGGAGGTTTAAAGACCTTTCCACAGGCCTCTAAGTGTTTACAAATATTCAGAGAATTAGCCTCGCCTTCAGAAGAAAAGCCAATCATTCTGTACTTTAATTCATATTCGTTGCAGGGGCATTGCTTGATGCACGTGCCATATTCCTTCTTGCAGGATCCCCTTGTATTTCAGTACTTTCTGTTCTGAGAGTTCGGCAAAGATGTAAGCAGTGCAGAGTAGACACAGTAAGCTGAGTGCTTTACCTGGCAATGTTGGGCACTAAAGGTTATTGTAGGACTAGTACCCATTGGTGAATGTGTAAGAAGAGCACGTCCTTCCCAGACTTTGCTTCAGTGAGACAGTGCTTGTTCTCACAGCAGTAGTTAATGTGCAGGCATCCACCTCTGTTCATTGCTCCCACCCATGACTGCCTTGGGCATGGGCGTCAGTCTGCACTGGTGCTGCCAGCACATAACTGCACTGAGAGGGGAGGAGGACATACAGGGAGGAAGAGGAAAGCTGCCACGAGCAATTCTCCAGCTAAGCCCTTGTTTGGATGTTTGAATAAGAGCAAAGTCGAAAAGATAGGGGCCAAGAAGTCAACAATTTCCATCGAGTTCTTTTTGTTTAAAACATTGCTTCTAGCATTGAATACTTAATCTGGCTCATGGCCAATTTGTTTATTTTCTTCAACGTATGTCTGACAGTGCTTGTTGGGACGACGTATCTGACTGGGTTCTTTGTCTTCCATATTATTGTAAGGCTTAAGAAGTGAAAAGCAGGAGGTATCTGGCACTGAACATAGTTGTTGAAGTTTAGTTTTCTTTATCACTATCTTTTTGCTTCTAAATTTTAAGCAGAGATATATGTAGATTATCGGACATTCAAGTTTTGGGGGCGGATTGTGGACATACTTATGTGAAGTTATGAATGAAAGCCAACCGGAAGACCCAAATCAGAGGCAATGGGCGATGGATGGTGTGAACGGGTGGGGGCTGAGCTGGCATGAACTGTGGTTGAAAGGAAAGCCTGACCACATGGTGTGGGGATGAGGGATGACCTCCAGGTGCTTACCTAGTGGCTACTGCGCTAACAGGGGGTCGATTTCGGAGATTGCAAGAGCAGCATCTGAAATGCTGGCTGACCCATGCCTGACAAAATGGCAGTCAGAGGTGAGCAGCCACTGTGAGCTCTGGCTGTGAGCAGCCAGCAGAATACAGGCATAGATGGGTAGACACACACTGGCTTAGAGGTGGGCGGCTCCTGCACCACTGGCCAGTGAAGGACACGATGTGCCTGCAACAGAGACACAACAAGTAAGGAGCTTCAGTGGTGGAGGTGACTCTGGGGTCTGGGCCAGAGGAGAAGAGCAGGAACTGAAAACTCAAGCTGGGGGAACATAAACATTTAAAAAAAAATGGATCACCATGGAGGAGAAGTGGACCTGGGGAAGGGAATGAAACCTATGGTGGAGGCCGGCATGGACTAACTATGGAGAATCAGAACAGGTGGATACCTACTGCACTCTGCAGCACTGTATGCAACAGCGCCCTTTATCCGATGACCCAGGCTGGACAGGAGAAGGAGACCACGGGCAGTGCGCCAGTCCCTCCTTTATTACAGCCCCACAGAGAGAGCCTGCACAGGGAAGCAGCAGTCCTACTATGAAAAGATTAACAGGTTCGATCTGTGCACGGGGTTAGCACAGCACCCCTCTCCTCTCCGAAGCTGAGGGACCCCTCGTGGCTCCTTCACCACGGGGAGAAAGGGACTATGAAGCCCCCTATGGTAGCCACACTCCTGCAGCTGAATGCACAAAGAAAGGCATAGCAACCCGACTCTAGGCAGCAGTCACACACTTAAAAGAACAAGCTCGACCCAAAGACGAGTCCAAGCACTCTGGTTGAAAACCCAGGTTTCAGGGAACAGAGGGATCCCACGCCACTTTTTCCCTCCACCAGCAGGAGGAAGCGGGACTTAGTACCTTCAACCGCAGTTCATGTCAATTCAGCCCCCACCTGTTCACCCCGCCCTGCACACCACTTCTATTTTGTTTCTACTTGATTGTGTCAACTTGGACATCCACTTTGAACTCCATGGTAAATGTACTCAGTAAGTTACATTTTTTGGGGGTGGGGGTGCAAATATCTAATTAGCCGCACTCTACTGGTTGGGGTGGTCTCTTCATATAGTCAGTTTTTAATGTGGATTTGACTAATGTAACAGTGCCTAGGTTTTGGGCCACCCTGCTGTGCTTCTGGGATCTGAATTTTTTTGCACAGTTCTATTCACATAACAAAAAAGTTTGCATTATCCTTCAAAAAGAGAAATCGGTCATATTTGTATGCAAAGATCACAGCGCAACTGAAGGGAATTAAGGATATATTGGTCTAGAAACACCTGAAAATACAGTTATCAAAGGATCCTAATGAGTACCTAGGGACCCGACAACAAGGGTTGGATATAGGATGGCACCGCTCAGTGGGAGAGACATGCATCCGAGATTGAACGAGCTGCTAAAGAGCTATGATGGACCTGTGGAACCACTGAGACAAGACAACAACCTGGTGGCGTGAACCCTCAACGTCCCAGATAACACCCACAGTGGCAACCAGAGAGGAAGACAATCAGCTCACTGCGGAATATATTCTCTGTTTTGCACGAACTATGCAAGGTATGGAAAGAAGACCTGCAGAAGGAAATGGCGGAGATTCACAGGAGTCTCTCTGGAACAGTAGTTGACTTCGAATCTGATGTTTATGAAATAGGACAAGGGGCCTTCATGCTAAATGTGAGTACTTGGAGAATTGGTCTTGAAGCGATAACGTGCTTCAGAAATCTCAAAAGACTCTGAATGAACCAACATCGTGCTCTTTGCATCAGTCCTGGATCTGAACCAGTGAAAGGGTGGGCCCAAGAAAACAGAATTGCAGCAAGTAACCGAGGAACATTGGGCCAAACTGTTCTTTCAGTAAAAAGAACTATTGATCAGGAAAGCAGGGCATTAGGGCGCACTGGACATTCAAGGAGACACGGTCCTGCTGCTTCAAGATGTGGCACAGGCCACACTGGCTAAAATGAAGCCGCTTCGACCCATCACAGAGGAGCGGACTAAAAAAGACCCAAGATTTCACTGGACTTACCACTGGGGCGTAAAATTCCATATGAATAGAGAATTTTACCACGTCACCCCGATACAGGAAGCGAAAACTATCATGGGCTGAGAAGTCACCTGAAAAGAGACCACAACTTCTCAGGGAGATCAATCAGCAATTTATAAACCAGCATGAGACATGGGGTAAAGAAACAACAAAAGTCTCGAAAGAGAGGTAGGTCCTGTGAAAGTAGAGTTTTGAAATAGATCACATGGTGAAAAGAGTAATCTCTTGCCACAGAGAAGAGGAAGCCGGATAGAAAGGGAATGTATCTTTGTGACTGAGATGTGGCTCGACCTCCAGTGAAATACTTTCTTAAAATGGTCGTGATTATAAGGGGTGTACTCGTCGTGATTATAAGGGGTGTACTCCGTCGTGATTATAAGGGGTGTACTCTGTCGTGATTATAAGGGGTGTTGTACTCCGTCGTGATTATAAGGGGTGTTGTACTCCGTCGTGATTATAAGGGGTGTTGTACTCCGTCGTGATTATAAGGGGTGTACTCCGTCGTGATTATAAGGGGTGTACTCCGTCGTGATTATAAGGGGTGTACTCCGTCGTGATTATAAGAGGTGTACTCCGTCGTGATTATAAGGGGTGTTTTGTACTCCGTCGTGATTATAAGGGGTGTTGTACTCCGTCGTGATTATAAGGGGTGTACTCCGTCGTGATTATAAGGGGTGTACTCCGTCGTGATTATAAGGGGTGTACTCTGTCGTGATTATAAGGGGTGTTTTGTACTCCGTCGTGATTATAAGGGGTGTTGTACTCCGTCGTGATTATAAGGGGTGTTGTACTCCGTCGTGATTATAAGGGGTGTTGTACTCCGTCGTGATTATAAGGGGTGTTGTACTCCGTCGTGATTATAAGGGGTGTACTCCGTCGTGATTATAAGGGGTGTTTTGTACTCCGTCGTGATTATAAGGGGTGTTGTACTCCGTCGTGATTATAAGGGGTGTTGTACTCCGTCGTGATTATAAGGGGTGTTGTACTCCGTCGTGATTATAAGAGGTGTACTCCGTCGTGATTATAAGGGGTGTTTTGTACTCCGTCGTGATTATAAGGGGTGTTGTACTCCGTCGTGATTATAAGGGGTGTTGTACTATGTCGTGATTATAAGGGGTGTACTCCGTCGTGATTATAAGGGGTGTACTCCGTCGTGATTATAAGGGGTGTATTCCGTCGTGATTATAAGGGGTGTACTCCTTCGTGATTATAAGGGGTGTTGTACTCCGTCATGATTATAAGGGGTGTTGTACTCCGTTGTGATTATAAGGGGTGTTGTACTCCATCGTGATTATAAGGAGTGTACTCCGTCGTGATTATAAGGGGTATACTCTGTCGTGATTATAAGGGGTATACTCTGTTGTGATTATAAGGGGTATACTCTGTCGTGATTATAAGAGGTGTACTCTGTCGTGATTATAAGGGGTGTACTCCGTCGTGATTATAAGGGGTGTTGTACTCCGTCGTGATTATAAGGGGTGTTGTACTCCGTCGTGATTATAAGGGGTGTTGTACTCCGTCGTGATTATAAGGGGTGTACTCCATCGTGATTATAAGGGGTGTTATACTCCGTTGTGATTATAAGGGGTATACTCCATCGTGATTATAAGGGGTGTACTCCGTCGTGATTATAAGGGGTGTTGTACTCCGCCGTGATTATAAGGGGTGTACTCCGTCGTGATTATAAGGGGTGTTGTACTCCGCCGTGATTATAAGGGGTGTACTCCGACGTGATTATAAGGGGTGTACTCCGTCGTGATTATGAGGGGTGTACTCCGTCGTGATTATAAGGGGTGTTGTACTCCGCCGTGATTATAAGGGGTGTACTCCGTCGTGATTATAAGGGGTGTTGTACTCCGCCGTGATTATAAGGGGTGTACTCCGCCGTGATTATAAGGGGTGTACTCCGCCGTGATTATAAGGGGTGTACTCCGTCGTGATTATAAGGGGTGTTGTACTCCGCCGTGATTATAAGGGGTGTTGTACTCCGCCGTGATTATAAGGGGTGTTGTACTCCGCCGTGATTATAAGGGGTGTTGTACTCCGCCGTGATTATAAGGGGTGTACTCCGTCGTGATTATAAGGGGTGTACTCCGTCGTGATTATAAGGGGTGTACTCCGTCGTGATTATAAGGGGTGTACTCCGTCGTGATTATAAGGGGTGTTGTACTCCGTCGTGATTATAAGGGGTGTTGTACTCCGCCGTGATTGTAAGGGGTGTACTCCGTCGTGATTATAAGGGGTGTACTCCGTCGTGATTATAAGGGGTGTACTCTGTCGTGATTATAAGGGGTGTACTCCGCCGTGATTATAAGGGGTGTTGTACTCCGCCGTGATTATAAGGGGTGTTGTACTCCGCCGTGATTATAAGGGGTGTACTCCGCCGTGATTATAAGGGGTGTACTCCGTCGTGATTACAAGGGGTGTCCTCCGCCGTGATTATAAGGGGTGTCCTCCGCCGTGATTATAAGGGGTGTACTCCGCCGTGATTATAAGGGGTGTACTCCGCCGTGATTATAAGGGGTGTACTCCGCCGTGATTATAAGGGGTGTACTCCGCCGTGATTATGAAGGGTGTACTCCGTCGTGATTATAAGAGGTGTACTCCAACGTGATTATAAGGGGTGTACTCCGCCGTGATTATAAGGGGTGTACTCCGTCGTGATTATAATGGGGTGTACTCCGCCGTGATTATAAGGGGTGTACTCCGCCGTGATTATAAGGGGTGTACTCCGCCGTGATTATAAGGGGTGTACTCCGTCGTGATTATAAGGGGTGTACTCCGTCGTGATTATAAGGGGTGTACTCCGTCGTGATTATAATGGGGTGTACTCCGCCGTGATTATAAGGGGTGTACTCCGCCGTGATTATAAGGGGTGTACTCCGTCGTGATTATAAGGGGTGTACTCCGTCGTGATTATAAGGGGTGTACTCCGTCGTGATTATAAGGGGTGTACTCCGTCGTGATTATAAGAGGTGTACTCCGTCGTGATTATAAGAGGTGTACTCCGTCGTTATTATAAGGGGTGTACTCCGTCGTTATTATAATGGGTGTACTCCGTCGTTATTATAATGGGTGTACTCCGTCGTGATTATAAGGGGTGTACTCCGTCGTGATTATAAGGGGTGTACTCCGTCGTGATTATAAGAGGTGTACTCCGTCGTTATTATAAGGGGTGTTGTACTCCGTCGTGATTATAAGGGGTGTACTCCGTCGTGATTATAAGAGGTGTACTCCGTCGTTATTATAAGGGGTGTTGTACTCCGTCGTTATTATAATGGGGTGTACTCCGTCGTGATTATAAGAGGTGTACTCCGTCGTTATTATAAGGGGTCTACTCCGTCGTTATTATAATGGGGTCTACTCCGTCGTGATTATAATGGGGTGTACTCCAGCTCACAAAGGTTATAGAAAAGAGGTCATCTGCGGGGAAAAAAACAGAGAAAAGTGACGAGAGTGGAACGACACAGTGGGGTTCAGGCTCAGAGGCTGGAACTAGTTTTACTTTTTTATTTTTGAGTTATATAGTTAGTGCTTGCCAGTTTACCCTGGTTTATTTGTTTGGAGGGGTGGGGGGGTGTTAGTAAAATGAGAGGAGGGAAGGGATGGAGTCTGATATGGAGATATCCTCAGGGTAGACCAAGATGGGGGACTAAAAGGTGGAAAGAGACAAGCACACTCGATACAATCAAAGGTTCTCACTTGTAATGTCTCCTGCACAAAGGCGTGTAACAAGTTGGAAGAAATCAAAGTGGAGAAAATACTATTTCAGGAAACTCAGCTTAAGTTAAAAGGGGGAGCCTGGCAGGTTTATGTGATGCTACTATTCTACAGGTTCACAGAAGAGCCCCTAACAAGACAAGTGGGCTTTACGGTGCTGTTAAAGAATAGTTTGGGTGGTAATATTCGAGACATTAGTGGAAAAAATGAGAAGGTATGCACTTGTATGTCGTGGGCGGTACTGACAATTGTCTTGCTGTATGCTCCAAACCAAGGAAAAGATACATTTAGGCAACTGCTTCTGGGAAAGGTACACGGATGTGCAGAAGGAACCATTATTATGGGGGTATAAATGCAGACTTGGCCAGAAACCGGTTACATGGTATCTGAAATACTGGCCCTGCAAGAAACCAATAATGCTATAAGATTGTAAGTGAACAGACGTTGCTCCCATCTTTCCAAGTAGGTCGGTAGCTTTGAGGGATGTGGGATGGAAAAACTACTCAAAGCTTCAACATGTATCTGCAGAAAGGCATTATACCTGGCTTCCCTCTTGTTGGTAAAGTACAAGCTATGGCGCTGCTGGGAGAATGGGGATGTGGGCGCTGGGGGTACCCTGACTGTGCTACACATGGTTTTCTGTGGTGTCCCTTGGCTGTCTGTTTGGAGTACCTTGAGGCTTCCTAGTGACGTCTACTCGGAGCAGCTTTACCCTGTGAGGGACTTGACCCACAAGGGCACAAGGGTTTGTTGAGGAAGCTGTCCCTGGCAGGCCAAAGCTCCATCCCTGACCACTCTCAGACACAGCTTGCACACTTGACTCCTTCTTGTGTTTATAGGTTACACAGGATGACAATGCTGAGTTCTAATGATCAAGTTTGATAAAAAATCAGATATTGCCCAATCACAGAGCAAGAGCCCTCTAGGTGTCAGACCATCTGCATGCGGGCAGGGGCCCTTGCCCACCAGAGTGCCATGTGCGGCTTGATGGGTTCAATTCAGAGACGAGGTTGCTGCTGAATCAGAAAGGACAAACTGAGAAGTTTGCTTTTATGTTAAATAGGTTTGCCGTAGCCATGTTAGCTTTTGACACGACTTCCAGTTTAGTAGGAAGCCAGAGTTGTACTGTGTATACAAATAAAATAAAGCCACTTCAGTCACACAGTCATGCAGATGCACTTTCAAAGCGTGAAACATGCATCACATCGGATTAGTGATTCATTCAGCGCTGCTACAGTGTCAGAGCGGCATGAAGGAGCTACAACGGCTTGTCTGTTTGGGAAAAGAGCCCTTTATTAGGAGTGCGTGGTTGGTCGATCGAGCATTGAATCACGCTGGCTACTACAGGCAGGCGGCTTCCAGCAAGGGGGGCGTCTATAGTGGACGTGCAGTGAATAAAAGCCCCCGGAAGTAATTCTGGTTCAGTGAGCATGCAGGGGAAATTCCGACTCCGGGGGTGGGGGGGGGATGTGGTTTGAGCTAAACCATAGGGGGCGGGGAGGGGGGCACAGACTAAGAGGTGGCATGATGCACACACACACGACACATCTGGAAGGAAAGCCGAGACCGCTCCGTCAGTTGAGGTCTCCGGGCGAGGCCTACAAATTAAGGTTTTTATATGGACCCCTAAATAGCTAAAAAGTTATCAATGCCTATAAGTCCACACTTGGGTAGATTGCACACGTGCTGCAAAGGATGATATTCTTCCTTGTACGGAGCAGAACCTATGGAACGTGAGTGCTTGGGTCCTAGGGAGCGCGCCTCAATCTGGCAGAGCGCATGCGTGTAGCTCCTGTGTATCACGTGATCCGTGCAATCCCCTCCCAAGTACTACAGGTTGCATGCACCTCAGCTTCTTAGTATTCCAGGGCACATTGGCATCTGAGGACGCCATGGCACACAACCTCAGATCTGAACTATCACAGGGTTCAAGGGCCTCAGCATCTGAGGACTCTAGTGCAATGAACCTCAGATCTGAACTATCACAGGGTGCAAGGGCCCCCGCATCGGAGTACTCCATGGCACACAATCTCGGATCTCGACTGTCACAGGGTGCAAGGGCCTCCGCATCGGAGTACTCCATGGCACACAATCTCAGATCTGAACTATCACAGGGTGCAAGGGCCTCCGCATCGGAGTACTCCATGGCACACAATCTCAGATCTGAACTATCACAGGGTGCAAGGGCCTCCGCATCGGAGTACTCCATGGCACACAATCTCAGATCTGAACTATCACAGGGTGCAAGGGCCTCCGCATCGGAGTACTCCATGGCACACAACCTCAGATCTGAACTGTCATAGGGTGCAAGGGCCTCCGCATCAGAGTACTCCATGGCACACAACCTCAGATCTTCACTATCACAGGGTTCAAGGGCCTCAGCATCTGAGGACTCTAGTGCAATGAACCTCAGATCTGAACTATGACAGGGTGCAAGGGCCTCCGCATAGCAGTACTCCATGGCGCACGGCCTCGGATATGAACTATCACAGGGTGCAAGGGCCTCCGCATCGGAGTACTCCATGGTGCACAACCTCAGATCTGAACTATCACGGGGTGCAAGGGCCTCAGTATCTGAGGACGCCATGGCACACAACCTCAGATCTGAACTATCACAGGGTGCAAGGGCCTCTGCATCGGAGTACTCCATGGCGCACAGCCTCAGATCTGAACTATCACAGGGTGCAAGGGCCTCCGCATCGGAGTACTCCATGGCGCACAACCTCAGATCTGAACTATCACAGGGTGCAAGGGCCTCAGCATCTGAGGACGCCATGGCACACAACCTCAGATCTGAGCTATCACAGGGTGCAAGGGCCTCCGCATCGGAGTACTCCATGGCACACAACCTCAGATCTGAACTATCACAGGGTGCAAGGGCCTCCGCATCGGAGTACTCCATGGCACACAACCTCACATCTGAACTATCACAGGGTTCAAGGGCCTCAGCATCTGAGGACTCTAGTGCAATGAACCTCAGATCTGAACTATCACAGGGTGCAAGGGCCCCCGCATCGGAGTACTCCATGGCACACAACCTCAGATCTGAACTGTCATAGGGTGCAAGGGCCTCCGCATCAGAGTACTCCATGGCACACAACCTCAGATCTTCACTATCACAGGGTTCAAGGGCCTCAGCATCTGAGGACTCTAGTGCAATGAACCTCAGATCTGAACTATGACAGGGTGCAAGGGCCTCCGCATAGCAGTACTCCATGGCGCACGGCCTCGGATATGAACTATCACAGGGTGCAAGGGCCTCCGCATCGGAGTACTCCATGGCACAGAACCTCAGATCTGAACTATCACAGAGTGCAAGGGCCTCCGCTTCTGAGTACTCCTTGGCACACAACCTCAAATCTTGACCATCACAGGGTGCAAGGGCCTCCGCATCGGAGTACTCCATGGCACACAACCTCAGATCTGAACTATCACAGGGTGCAAGGGTCTCCGCAACTGAGTACTTCAGGGCACAGAACCTCAGATCTCGACTGTCACAGGGTGCAAGGGCCTCAGTATCTGAGGACTCTAGTGCACAGAATCGCAGATCTAGACTGTCACAGGGTGCAAGGGCCTCAGCGTCTGAGTACTCCATGGCACACAGCCTCAGATCTGAACTATCACAGGGTGCAAGGGCCTCAGCATCTGAGTACTTCAGGGCACAGAATATCAGATTTCGACTGTCACAGGGTGCAAGGGCCTCCGCATCGGAGTACTCCATGGCACACAGCCTCAGATCTGAACTATCACAGGGTGCAAGGGCCTCAGTATCTGAGGACTCTAGTGCACAGAATCACAGATCTTGACTGTCCTAGGGTGCAAGGTCCTCCGTATCTGAGTACTCCATAACACACAACCTCAGATCTGAACCATCACAGGGTGCAAGGGCCTCCGCATCGGAGTACTCCATGGCACACAACCTCAGATCTTGACTATCACAGGGTGCAAGGGCCTCCACATCGGAGTACTCCATACCACACAACCTCAGAGCTGAACTATCACAGGGTGCAAGGGCCTCCGCATCGGAGTACTCCATGGCACACAAGCTCAGATCTTGACTATCACAGGGTGCAAGGGCCTCTGCATCTGAGTACTCCATGGCACACAGCCTCAGATCTTGAGTGTCACAGGGTGCAAGGGCCTCAGTATCTGAGGACTCTAGTGCACAGAATCAGAGATCTTGACTGTCCTAGGGTGCAAGGTCCTCCGTATCTGAGTACTCCATAGCACACAACCTCAGATCTGAACCATCACAGGGTGCAAGGGCCTCCGCATCGGAGTACTCCATAGCACACAAACTCAGATCTGAACTATCACAGGGTGCAAGGGCCTCCGCATTGGAGTACTCCATGGCACACAAACTCAGATCTGAACTATCACAGGGTGCAAGGGCCTCCGCATTGGAGTACTCCATGGCACACAACCTCAGATCTTGACTATCACAGGGTGCAAGGGCCTCCGGATCGGAGTACTCCATGGCACACAACCTCAGATCTGAACTATCACAGGGTGCAAGGGTTTCCGCATCGGAGTACTCCATGGCACACAACCTCAGATCTGAACTATCACAGGGTGCAAGGTCCTCAGCATCTGAGTACTTCAGGGCACAGAACCTCAGATCTCGACTGTCACAGGGTGCAAGGGCCTCAGCATCTGCGGACTCTAATGCACAGAATCTCAGATCTTGAATGTCACAGGGGGCAAGGGCCTCAGCATCTGAGTACTCCATGGCACACAGCCTCAGATCTGAACTATCACAGGGTGCAAGGGCCTCCGCATCGGAGTACTCCATGGCACACAACCTCAGATCTGAACTATCACAGGGTGCAAGGGCCTCCGCATTGGAGTACTCCATGGCACACAAACTCAGATCTGAACTATCACAGATCTGAACTATCACAGGGTGCAAGGGCCTCCGCATCTGAGTACTCCATGGCACACAACCTCAAATCTTGACGATCACAGGGTTCAAGGGCCTCCGCATCGGAGTACTCCGGGGCACAGAATCTCAGATCTTGACTGTCACAGGGTGCAAGGTCCTCAGTATCTGAGTACTCCATAGCACACAACCTCAGATCTGAACTATCAGAGGGTGCAAGGGCCTCCGCATCGGAGTACTCCATGGCACACAAACTCAGATCTGAAATATCACAGTGTGCAAGGGCCTCCGCATCTGAGTACTTCAGGGCACAGAACCTCAGATCTCGACTGTCACAGGGTGCAAGGGCCTCAGTGTCTGAGGACTCTAGTGCACAGAATCGCAGATCTTGACTGTCACAGGGTGCAAGGGCCTCAGCATCTGAGTACTCCATGGCACACAACCTCAGATCTGAACCATCACAGGGTGCAAGGGCCTCCGCATCTGAGTACTCCATGGCACACAACCTCAGATCTGAACTATCACAGGGTGCAAGGGTCTCAGCATCTGAGTACTCCATGGCACACAACCTCAGATCTGAACTATCACTGGGTGCAAGGGCCTCAGCATCTGAGTACTCCGGGGCACAGAACCTCAGATCTTGACTGTCACAGGGTGCAAGGGCCTCAGTATCTGAGGACTCTAGTGCACAGAATCTCAGATCTTGACTGTCCTAGGGTGCAAGGTCCTCAGTATCTGAGTACTCCATAGCACACAACCTCAGATCTGAACTATCACAGGGTGCAAGGGCCTCCGCATCGGAGTACTCCATGGCACACAACCTCAGATCTGAACTATCACAGGATGCAAGGGCCTCCGCATCGGAGTACTCCATGGCACACAACCTCAGATCTTGACTATCACAGGGTGCAAGGGCCTGTGGCTGGAGTGCGGCCATGCCATCCTATGGGGGATTTCTGTATCCACCGTTGCTCCAGTTCAAGCTCTTATCCCTTCAGCTTCCCCGTTGATGTCTGGAAAGAGAAAATGTGTTCACATTTCTTCTGTCCGAAGGATCTCCATTGGCTTCCTCTTGAAGCAGAATAAAAGTCAAGTTGGTTTGCATCATTTTTAAGGTAAACCATAGTGGGTTAGAAGACTTCAGGGAAACCTGGACTAAGCCAGGCCTGTGGGAAGGGTAGCTTAATTCATCAGTCCTCTAAGGAGACACTTGATCTAGGATGTGTCTTAGCTGGTGTTCGGAGAGAGTCGTGACTCGTGACCCATCTTCAGTCCTTCTGTTAGAAGCTGATCCTTTGCTTTCTGACTTGGTCATAGAAGACCATGAACGTGTGAAGCCTGCCTCTTTGGCCAGGCCTGAGTCGGCAGATGGTCTCCCTGTTGGTGCTAATCCTTTGATTTGCTGTGTCCTTAAGAGCATGAGGTTGAGTAGGCGTCCTTCTCCTACTTACAATACGCTTTTGGTTAGAAGCCAGGTTTTGGCTTTGCTTGTGTTAGCTCAGTTACTGCAGTCTCGTTTTGAAACGCTGGCAACCGACACCCACAATACAGCCATATCTAGTGCATCATAAAAAAGTGTCTAACGTCCAGGTACTGACTGTGTGAGATTGTTGTACCCTAAGGCTGCCTCTTTCTGTGTTGGCTGGAGAAGGAAATGTGCTTTTTTCTCAATTATGATTCCTTTGTTTTGAACAACCTCAATCATGTGAGGTAAGGTGTTTAAAAGACGACGAGGCCAGCGCTCTAGGCTTGCGGAGTAGACCCCATCCCTTTTGTTTATCTCTAACAAGAGGCCTCAACTTCCAGTGTCCCATCAGATGCTACCTAGGTAGATTAAGAAGCTTGAGGTGAGGTGTTGTGTGACATAGACACATAAAGCTATTTGGTCCAGGGTGCTGTGGCCTCCAAAGCCCTGCTCCAATGGGAGGTAGCTTAAGGATATCGAACAAATGTGAACATGCATGTATACGGCCATCATCCAAGGCATCTCTAGGAGTGGATCAGCGTCTAGCTAGCATATGTGGGCAGCCAGTTGAAAACCTGGCACGGACGACAGTTCACCAAAGTGCAATGGGTAGCCGAAATGGAATCATACCACCATCGGCCCTTATCATATCACAGGGTGGACTCCATGTCCTAGGCAGAGTTCCTCAGGAGTGTCCTGCTTACCACTGAAGGGCTACAATACGGTTAATGAGTGAGGGGGGCGGAGGGGCTGTGATTTCCTGTTTCCTTTTTATTCTCGCTGCTGCCTTTAAGACCCTTGAACTCCGTGGTAGCAAGGACAGTGGTGGGTAGCAGCTGCTACCCCTGGCTGTATCCGTTTGACATTCATGTGCGGTGGGTCTTCACCAAGGATCTGAACCGTGTGTGCATCCGTGCTGTCCTAATGTCAAGGTGGAGTTTGTTCGTGAGACTGGAGTCCTATAAAGAGCCTTCCAACTGATAGAAGCATAACTGTTCTGTCTGTATTTACTTTATTTATTAGTCGGAGATCGTAACCGCAGTTGTAAAACGCATTTAAAAGTGCTCTCTACTCATTTTTTTCTGTTTTAAATATGCACAGACAAGGGCTAAAAATACCGGCTTTAGGTGATTTTGCCTATTTTTGTTCCGGCAGGAACATTAAAATGCTGGTGCTGCCGGTAGAAAACCAGCCAGGTGGCAACCCTACTGGAATCATGCAGAGATACCTGCACATGTAGGTCTATTCTCAAAACTCTGTGTGCACCTAAGTAGGGTATCGGCCTGCAGAAAGAGCAATTAACAAATCGAAATTCCACATCCTAAAACACAGACTTCAGTCCAGTTGAATTTGCAAAGCACCCAGTGTATCACAACAGTCGAAATGTGCCCATGTGATGGATTTTCCACTTTTGTAGTAACTTTGGGGTTAAATGAGAGAGTCACAGGGGAACCATCGTGCAAGATGCAATGTGTGTCGGGGTATGTACTAACATGTTTCAGGTAGTTTTAGTCCTTGAAGCACAAGTAAAACGATTCCTGATAAGGGCAGGGGCACATCTCCTGCATGTCCATGCTGCCTAAGGGAAGGGGTTTCTCCAATGGGAGAACAATTCCTGTCCTCACTTTTAGGGAACTGCTTTTTAGGTTTCGCCTAGCGTTGCTGCGCACATGCGCAGCTCGCTCGGCGAGATTTATTGTTAGAGTAGTTTTAGAAAAGGGCTTTAAGCCCCGCCCCTTATTTCCATTGGCTGGCGTCACCGTTTATGGTAAACGGTGGCCTGCCATTGGAAATGAGGGTTTTTGGTTGCCGCAATTTGGCCTGCGATCCGGACTCGGTTGCCTGCTTTGCGTCTGTCGCAAAGCAGTTTCTTATCTTTATGGGGCCATGTGTTAGAAACACATGGCCCCATAAAGACAAGAGGTTATTTTATTTTATTATTTTATTTTATTTATGCGTTTTTATATAGCGCGGACTTTACCCGAAGGTGTCAGAGCGCTTCACAATAGGAACAGTAACAGTGCATGAGGAGAAGGTTACAAGTGAGCATAATACAAAAGCAAGCGTTACATTACATGAGGAAAAAGTGACAATTGTGCAAATAACAAAAACAAACAAGATACAAAAAGAGGTATACGATGCAAGAGGAAAAAGTGACAGGTGTGCATGATACATAAGATACAAAATACAAATAGAGGTATAATACTGCAATAAGGGACAGTCACTCAGAACACACTGGGAAGGCACTTCTATAGGCATGGAGTACAGAATTTCCTATAGTGGAAGAACTTCCTTGAGGGAGTAGAGAGGGCGTGAATTAAACAGGAGACTTAAAATGAAGGGTACACAAACATAAAATCCAACACAGCACGCAAGGGTGAGGAATGTACAGGAAAAAGTACAAATTTACAATGAAGAGCGAACTTCCTAGAGGGGCCTGAGAATGAAATTATTAGTTCTGAAAGTGTCTTTGGAAGAGAAGAGATTTGAGGTCAGCTTTGAAGATCCGGGTAGAGGAGGTGGCACGGAGCAATGGGGGAAGCGAGTTCCAGATTCTCACTGCATTGCCTGAGAAGGATTGCGCCATCAATCTTTCCCTTTTGAAGACGGGGGCTCAAGCAGAAGCTTTTCCGCATTGCGAGAAGGGCGAGAGCCACCGGACAATTTCAATTTATTCGCCAGGTAACGAGGGGAGGACGTGTGTAAGGCTTTGTGTGTGATGCAGGCAGTTTTGTAAATAGATCTTGCCTCGATCGGAAGCCATCGAAGAGAGGACAGGATAGGAGTGACGTGGTCGCTTCGTTTAGACCCTGAAATGAAGCGAGCTGCTGAATGGAGGATGGATTTGAGAGGGGAGAGGTGGGATTTGGGTAGGCCCGTCAGAAGAGAATTGCAATAATCCAGTCTTGAGAGAACCAGAGATTGTACCAAGGTTTTTAAGTCTTTCTCCGGGAAGAACCGACGGATCCCCCATAGAAGGCGCAACTGGTATCGTGCGTTCTTAGCAATAGAGTTGATGTGGGAGATTAGGTTGAGTCTTTTGTCAAGAATGACACCTAGGGATTTAGCGCTGTCGACAATGATGGGTTTGTTGTTGAGTAGGTTCATCTGATCCATCCAAGATTGAACAGGAGGAGGTGAGAGGGAGGTAGAGCGGTGGAGGAATTCAGTTTTGGCGGTATTAAGAATGAGTTGGTGAGCTAACATCCAGTTGTGAATAGAGTTGAGAGTAGAGTTGAGTAGTGAGAGATCGTGTGCGGAAGACACCTTAAGGTAGATTTGAGTGTCGTCCGCATAAAGATGGTAATGGATCCCAGATTTGCTTAGAAGGTTCCCTAATGGTTCCAGGTAGAGATTAAACAAAGTGGGTGCCAGGATAGAGCCTTGAGGGACGCCTTGACCTACAGCCAATGGAGAAGAAAGACTGTTCGCTATCTTGATCATTTGGGATCTGTCCGAGAGGAAAGAGGCAAACCATTTGAGCACTGTGCCATCCAATCCCATTCTCTGTTGAAGAGTGTTGAGGAGGGTGCTATGATTAACAGTGTCAAAGGCTGCAGAGAGGTCTAGAAGAATCAGAAGACACGATTCCCCAGAGTCATGTATATGCAGCGCATCATCAATCACTTGCAGCAGGGCTGTTTCAGTGCTGCAATTTTGGATGAAGCCAGACTGGAAGACGTCGAGGAGGTTATTGTCCATAATATGCAAAGAAAGTTGTTTCGCAACACATTTTTCTGTGATTTTCGAAAGAAAAGGGAGGTTGGTGATAGGGCGGAAGTTGTTGAGGTCGTTCGCATCGGTGGAGGTTTTTTTTTAGAAGAGGGGTGACCTGACCTGATTTGAGGGCAACCGGGAGGGAGCCTTGACTGAGGAAGAGATTGACTAGCCTGGTCCAGTAAGAGAGAGTATAGGTGTAGAAAACACATGGCCCCATAAAGACAAGAGGTCCCCATGCTCCGGCTGCAGCGCGGTGCTCCTTTCACTTTCGGGACCGCGCTTGTTTACTAAGTTGACATGCCTCTGATGCCAGAATGAACGATGGGCCAGCGGTCGGAGTAATGCTATTTTATGATGTGCAGCTTAAATCTCTACTCTAGGTTTTACAATTACATGCCAACAATGTCCCCGTGGAGCGTTAATTAACCTCTGCAAGTTGGTGCTTCATGTTGCGTCCACATGGTACTTGTTTACCAATTGCTAACATATGTGGCAAAGAGTGAATCTCCTTTTATACGATGCCCACATTAGGCGTTTTCCCCCACAAATTGCGTACTCAGCCCTACACCGCACCTATTCTAATTGCCATTACCGGGCTTTGTTTTTCTTTATAAAAAAGCCGTAATGGTTCATTGCCGTTTGCAAACCCCAAGATAAGTTCGTTGTAGTGCTGCGTTGTAAAGAGTAGTTAAGCAGCCTTTCCCGAAATGTAACTACATGTACATAAATTGCTACAAGCTGTGGTGCTAGCACTGGCAAAGCCTTTTGAAAGTTTTCACACCCATGCAGTTTAACCTTCTTCCCGGCCTGCGATGTTCAGCCGGTCTCGAGCTTTTCCCTAGCTTGCTTACATCATACTTGACGTCATAGCTGCCACTACGCCGAGAGAAGCGCTGCACCGTCTGACCCTCGGAGGAATGGCCCATCCTACGAGTGCCTTAACACGCTACATGCCCCGTAACTCCTTAGCCTAAGGCTGATTATATGTCCGGAATCTGCCCCCACCACTGAAGGGCCAAGCGTTCCGTCGTTTGCACATGTTGCGCTGATGGCTTCAAGGTGCTTTTGGCAAAACAGCATGAGCTGCAGGTCGCCTACCAGCAGCTTCAAGGCGCTCGCTGTGTGTCAGAGGAAAGCAGCATGGTCTGCAGGTCGTCTTCCGGTGGCTTCAAGGCGCTTGCTGTGTTTCAAGAGAAAATAGATAGCCTGCAGGTCGCCTGATAGCCGAGTGACTCCGAACGGAAGAGCAGTGGTCTCGCAGCTTTTTGATATACCAGATGGGTCTCGGTGTCAGAACAGGGCTGAAGGATCTATAGGACGAGGGCGTGAACATACAGGTGTCTGCTTCCAAACATTGTTTACTAAACTCAGGGCGCGCTAGCTTTTAAACAGTTTCGGCCGATCACTAGAACCCAAATAATGCACCGTCATAGGAGCTGGAAGGTCACTTATGTTTCCGTCCTTATGTTAACACTACTGCATCTTTCCTGATTGTTCTCGCAGTTGTCTGGGTAATCTGGACTGGCCACCTAGTCATGTTGAAGTGTGATTAACTTGGGAAGGTAGGGGTTCGCCTCCAGGTGTCTGGGTGAGTTCAGGCGGTGGGCGAGTGCTCACGACCAGGCACGACTGAAATATCTGAGGCTGAAGGCACGTGGTTTCTCACAGTGGGACATATAATGTGAAGACTACATGCACATTCAATCCTTGGCCTCTCTGCAGAGCGATGCCCGTATATGTACCAGTGTCAATTGTGTGACGGAGGTACACAGCTCTCGAAATCTGGCCAGCAGCAAAGGAAACGACAATGCAGTGGGGGAGTTGTATGCGTGGGGGTTGAATGGTGAAGTGCAGGAGATGAAAGGTAGTACGAGCACCAGCAAAGCCAATAGGCCTGGGTAGTGTAAGGTAAACGTCTTGATTGTTGTGTGATATGTCTGAGTGCAATAAGAGAAAGTCCAGAGGCGCCCAAACAGTGATCAGGTAATACAGTTAACAAGCACTTGCAAAGCCAATAGATCGGGAATGTGTTAGGTATATGTGTTGGTTGTATGATATGTCTGAGTGCGATAAGAGAAAGTCCAGAGGCGCCCAAACAGTGATCAGCACTTGCAAAGCCAATAGATCGGGAATGTGTTGGGTATATGTGTTGGTTGTATGATATGTCTGAATGCAGCAACAGAAAGCTCAGAGTGGCAGTGGCCATGTAATTCAGTCAGCAAGCACTGCCAAAGGCAGTAGGTCTGGGTTGTGTTAGGTAAATATGTTGACTGTTGTGTGATATGACTGCACGCAAAAAAACAGAAAACTCAGACGCAGCCAAACAGTGGTAAGGAAATAGTTAACAAGCATTGGCAAAGCCAATTGGTCTGGACTAGTTTAGGTTTGTGTGTTGGTTGTTGTGTTATGAGCCTAGATGTAATCACAGACAACTCAGGCTCCCAAATACTGGTCGTGTCACGCTATGTGAAGCACAGGATAAAGTATGCGTGCTTTAGGACATGTGTTTTAGAAATGTTTCCTAGTATTGCTTCTTTGGTCACGCCACTGTTTGAGAACCTCCACCTTTTTCAAACCACTTAAAGTACCAACTACAGCTGTCTTTCTGACTGATCTCTAAGTTCTCTCTGTAGCTGAGTTGATAACTAGTCATGTGAAGTGTGATGAAGGTTTTTGTGAGGGTAGGGACTCCTCTGCACCCGTGCCTTGTCAGGTAGTTTAGAGAACAATCTAATCATATTTTAAAAGAATTCTGTGTGTTTCCGCAAATAATTCTGGGCACACTTTTTGGGAGTCCTGCATAACTTCTTTCAGTGATGAAACTGTTGAAAGTTTTGAGTCAGTTACTATATGGGAATTTTTAATTGGGCTTATCCAACATTTGCTTCTTGCAGGTAGTGCTAATCCGAACGCAACTAGTTTGGTAAACTCAGTTATGAAAATAACTAATTTTGGCTATTATTTTCAATCAGATGCGTCAGACCTACTTTTCTCATCATCCAGGTCCGAAGGCTTGGTCCTCCCCTCAGGGACATATTGGACAGAAGGGATATTCAATTGCTGGCAGCTGTCCATTCAGTCTTGGCCAATGCACTGTAATAAAACCTGTTATTTCCTTATTTGTGCCCCTAGCACTTTACAAAAACCCTCAAGTAAAACATAGTAATAATAAATTGTGAACGGTAGCTGTATTTGTGAGTGTGTTTTTAAACTCAGTTAAGGTGTTGAAATAGTCTAACAGGAACTGATTGCTTCTTACCCCTAAACACCTAAGCTGCTGTCCCACGGTGATGACATCATAGGGTTTCTCTCCTGCATAAATTGTTACTTTTGTACCAAGCATCCACCTGGATGCTAGATACCTAGATATGGTTCGACAGAACGAAAGAAAAGTATGTAGCACAGTTGCATTTCTTGTCTTAAAAATACCATTTGGTTTAAAACAAGTCTGCACACTTCGTATTTGAAGTTCAAGCACTTTTTAATGTGCTCGATGCACATGTTGGTGCCCAGCAGTGAAACTGTAAAGTGTGACCGAGGATGCTGATGTGTCTGCAACTAAATGTGTTTCTGTAAAGCTTGTATGAACTTCATATTGTGATATATAACACCCCAGGGTAACAGTCAGTGCAGAGGATTGTAGCTAAGCGAGTTAATGCACCTGCTTCAGAGATCTATGCAACTCCAACATCATTTGGTTGGAGCTGGTCTGCTTGACTCAGCGTTAAAACCTTCGTGGAGATGTCCATGTGTAGTGTGCTCTGTGTAAATGCTGGCATGTAGTATTGCTAATTTTATATTGAGCTTGCAATTGGCAGCAATGCATTACCATCGCTAGGTTCTCAGGGGGCGGTCGCGCGAGGATGTGCATAATAAACATTTTTTTTACTTACCTTCCCGCTGTGTCCCGCGTCTCTGCACCTGCTCTCCTGGAGTAACAGGAAGCACAGCAAAGCCCCACTGACCAATCACAACGCTGCAATGCAGCGTTGTGATTGGTAGGCTCCTAGGCTCCCCTTTTGTGGTAGAATACAGTAAACAAAGTTTGGGCAACTGGAGGGAGGAACTCGAGCTGGACAGCCAAATGCAAATAAATCCAGCAAATAGAACGCCAGAAAATGTGAGTTAAAAACCACAAAAGCCAATGGAAATCAGTGGGTGGAAAGCATTTTTAGGTCAACTTTCTGAATGTCCCCAAGATATCTTTAGCAAACTAGACAGCTTAGAGCTAACATGCATTAAAAATGCAATAGGTCTCGCCTTTCATTAAGTTAAAGCCATTTGCTTTGCTATACAATACCATTAGCAAAGCAAATGGTTTTAACTTAATCAAAGGCGAGACCTATTGCATTTTCAATGCTTGTTACTTTTTGTGTAAGCTTTCCTTGAGAGTGCATGTGTTTTCCCGCTGTATCCCTTGTGTGCGTCCACACCCTCCCGTTCTGTGTTGCTGTCTGTCGTCCTTGTGTTTCTCTCCCACCCCGTGCTGCTCTCATCCATGTGTTTCTCTCTCCCCATCCGCTCTCCTTGTTGCTCTTGCTCTCTGTCTTGCTCTTGTTCTCTGTCGCCTGTAGTGTCTTCTCTCAGTTGTGCTTCCCCCTGCCCTCAGTATGCAGCTTTTCCTTCCTCTTCCTCTCTCCACCTGCTCCTCAGTTACCACCCCAAACACCCACAGAGCTTTTCTTAATTTTGTTTATTGGCGCTTTTGAAACCAATATTTTTTATTTACCAGTCTTAGTAGTGTCCGCCATCTTGGATCGGTTAATAAAAAGATTAAAGCAAATGCTGCCCATGTCATTCGCTGGCAGGCATTTGCCTTCCTATGAATGCATACTTTTTTTTTTGCAGATTTATATAGCGCGAACTCGACCCAAAGGTATTGGAGCGCTTTACATGAGCACCAGTTACGTTACACAAGGACACATTCATTTTTTTTTTTTTGTAAGGCGCGGGGAGATTAAGTGATTTGCCCAGAATCACAGGATGTGGAGTCGACCCGGAGACTCGAACCTTGGTTTCCCAGCTCCAAAGTCGGCAGTCTAGCCGTGAGACCTCATATTCAAGAAAATGGTACTACCGCTATTTCGCCTTTTATTAGGTCTCGCGCCTAGCGTTGCAGTGCGTAGCACTGCTCGCGCAGCGCGAGACCTTTAGAAAGGGCTTCTGAAAACGTCCCACACGCTCGTGCATGTGGTTTTGTTTTCAGAAGCCCACATTGGCTGTAGCGTGCGTTTTTCAAAAACGGCACGGGATTGGGCAAAGGCGGGCGCATGTCCCGCCTTCGCTCCTCCCATTCCCGACGGTGGCCAGAACGCGCAGCAGCGCGCGTTCGCCTCGCTGCCGCGCTCCCTGGCCCCTCGCTCCTCTGTGGTGCGCGCGCACCACTGGTTTAGATTCCCGCGTTCGGATCGTCATTGCCTCTTGAATATCTGCTGTTTCAGGGGAGAGGCCTGCTAAGAGAGGAGGGGTACCTGGTCCTACTTAGCGGGCGTTCCTTGCGTTTTCCATCTTCGTCTCCCCAGGCCGAGGTGGGGCGACTGGGCTCACGGGGCGAGATTCCTTCTCGCTGTTTTCTGCTTCCCGCGGGGCTGCACTCTGTTTGAGGCCCACTGTTGCTTCCACACCCTCGCTGCACTCATTACCTTCATTTAGCCGAGTAAACGTGCCGAGGCCCCCGTGCTCGTCACTGCACGGCCCTTCTGTCGTCTGATGCTGGATTAAAGCCGCCTGGCTCCTGGGCGGCTCCTCGGCCCCATCTGCGGTCTGAGCTGCGTCCATACCCACAGTTGCTTTTCTGCCGCCCCTTAGAGCCGGGAGGGTCTCCTCGGTGGGCACTTGATCCCCAGCGGGATCCCAGACCGGCTGCTCCCTGGTGGGCAGCTGTTCCCTTTGCTGTGACTGTCCTCTTCGTCTGCCTGGAGCCCGTATAATTAAAGGGTTAACCGCTGTAAACACGCCGGGCTGTCTGAGGCATGATGCCTCTTACCTAAGCATGCACGTCCCTCTCTTCGTGAATGTCCCTCTCTCTGAGTGCACGTCCCTCCCTGTCCCTTCCTCTTGAGTGCACGTCCCCTTCCTCTTGAGTGCACGTCCCTTCCACTTGAATGCAGCGCATGACGCAAACTGAACTACCTCTTGGCACTGAAATAACGAGCTCTGAAAGCGTGCAATACTCCTCCCCTGAGACGGAAAGGGTAGGTGCCAGCCGTGGTACCAACGGTCTTCCAGAGCCACGGTAGGTATGGGCACAAGTAGCGCTGCCTGCTGTCTGCTCCACACGCACACCGGACTCTGCGTCGTCACGTGAAAGTGTTTCAGGCCCTGTGCGCTGGTCCCTTGTGAGATTGTGAGGGGAAGGTTGACCACCGGGTTCAGCAGCACGAGCCCAGGACGGGGTGGTGGTGTCGGCTGGTACCGGCAGTGTCGCACCGGTGGCATATGATGCTATGTAGGGGTGGCTGCGAGGCTTTACCCCCCCTGACACTGTTCACGGCTGCTGGTTCTCTGACACGTCCGTGCTGGGCTGGACGTGTGCGAGGTCTGTCTGCTGTGATGTGGTCTGTTGTGTTTGTGATGTGTCTGCCGGGCGGTGCGATGGTCCCTTCGCATCTGATGCACTTGTATTGTGCTGCAATATTTATATAGTGCTTACTGCCCATATGTGGGGCGCAGAGCGCTTGCCTCCATGGGTACCACCCTGCTCCGTGTAGGGTGCGTGATTGGAAGGATGTTGTTGTCGTTTTGACCCTATGTACTACAAATACCCACAGCAACGACTCCTCTCTCTCTCTCTCTCTCTCTCTCTCTCTCTCTCTCTCTCTCTCTCTCTCTCTCTCTCCAAGATCTGTGGCTTCCGGTCACCCGGTGCGTCAGTTCAGAGTGAGCGGCCTATGTCTGCTGGGTGAGCCTTGTGCAAGTGCAAGCAAACGGCGCAAAATTGTGCAGATTGAGTGTTGCAGTGCAAGGTGAGCAATGTGTATGCAGGGTGGGTGGTGTGGGTGTACGGATGAGTGGTGAATGTGCAAGGGGAGTGAGGTGAGTGCAGGGTGATCAATCAGCATGAGAGGTGTGTGGGTTTGTCCAAGGTGAGAGGTGGGTGAATGCAGGATAAGCAGTGTCTAGGTTTGCATTGATTGGAGCTGGCTGCGGGGCGAGTGGAGGGTGTTTGCAGAGTGACAGGAGGATGAGTGTGCAGGGTTTGAGGTGGATGAGTAAGCGGGTGAGCTGTGTATGTACAGTTAGTGGTGTAAGATTGTACAAGCTAAGCTGTGTGTGTAGGATAAGCTGAATTTAGGTGCATGATTAGCAGTCTGTGTGTAAAGTAAGTGGTTGTCTGTGCAGGAGAGTGATGTGTGACTAGTCTAGGAGTGCAAGGTGAGTTTGTGTGTGCAGGATGAGTGCTGAGTATGCAGTGTGAGAGGTGTGTGCACCGGTGAGAGACGTGTGCACGCCGGTGAGAGACGTGTGCACAGGTGAAAGACGTCTGCCAGCATGGTAAACTGTCAGCATGAGTGGTGTATGAGTTCAGAGTGAGAAGTGTATTGTGGAGTATGAGTTCAGGGCTAAAGATCAATTGTGCAGGGTGTTAGGCGTGTCAGTGCTGGGAGAAAAGTCTGTGAGCAGTGTCTGAGTTCAGGGTGAGCGGTCTCTGGCGTGCAGGGTTAGCAATGTTAGTGCAGGGTGAGTGTCCAGGTGGGTGAGGGCAGGGTGATTGTATAGTGTGCTGTATAAAATGCCTGTGGTGGGTGAGAGATGTAGGAGTGCGGCATAAGAGGTCTGTCAGTGCAGGGTGAGTGGTGTGCCTGGGTGATTGCAGAGCGAACACTTTGTATAAATGCTGGGTGAGAGGAGTGCTCTTGTGAATTCAGAGTGAGTTGCATGGTTTTGTGAGTGCAGCACATTGCCAATGCTTGTTTCAAGCAGGGGGTGCCTCAGTTGACCGCGTAGTATTACTTTCATTATCAGAAGTGAGGCAGGAGAGGGGCTCCCTGATTCACGGCTGCTAGGTAGGAGTACATCTCGTGTCTATTTGTTATAAACAATACACCGGTTTAGTCCATCGCTGCCTCACCACGGCTGTTGTAATGAGGCCCATTGTGTCTTGCAACTTTTTTCAAAGGACCGTCGTCTTCAGGTTATTTGTGTCGTACATCTACCTGGGAATTCTTGCTTTGTATTTGATAACTTATTCATGCCTTAGGACTTGTATCTGATTGGTCAAATGAGTTAGTTTTTTTTAACTAATGCATTCAAGTGCAACACACACTTTGAAGGGATTTGCTTGGCATCATCAAGCGCAGGGTGGCGAGAAAAATTAATAGAGCTGTTTTATACACCCCCCCCCCCCCCAAGGACACAAAGTGTAAAGCACTTGAATGGAAAAAAATACCAACACCTGCTTTTATCTCTGTACTAGTGAGCACCCCCCACCTCATGCTGGTAGAATATTCTACAATTAAACTGAGAGTGCCAGGTGGCCTGCCCTGTTTTCTCACCAGCTGATTCCATGCGGAGATAGTCATGCAAGAGGAAAACAGCCACTATGACTTATGACTTAGCCCATTGGCCAGTCGTTCTGGTTACATCATAGTGCCGTGCTGCTTGCTGTACAAGATGACTAAAAACATTGATAAAGCCAATCACTCTCTCGCAAGTGAGGCTTATCGGCTTTGCCAGAGCGTGTTCTATTCTCTTAAGGGGTGGGACAACAACGCTATATAGGAGAAGGATAATTCAGCATTTGAATATTCCACCATTTTTATTTGCCTTTTTACAGCCGGATTTATTGCAGACAATAGCAGATTGTATTTTTGAATTCCTTTTGTAAACTAAACAGTTAACTTTTTTTTCTTCTTCTTCTAAAAGCATTTGGCGAGATCAACAACGGGCGTGACAGAGATCGTTTGCCACGTGCTGCTTCATATCGATCAAGTAGTAATTTTCCAGTTGTCAGTGTCATTAGTTTCTTTGTCTTGGTTTGTTTCGACACTTCGAGAGCTCATGATGCTGTGGGAGGCACCACACGCACTTAATTCAATAAACTGTTGAGCTAAAGAGCATTTTGTGTAAGGGAAGTGTACAAAAGTAAAGTGTTTCAGTTTCATGTATCATTGTCCTGTTTACCTGAATTTATAAAGCTAATTAAATGGTTTCCTAGATCACGTCCAGTACAGTAGACTGCAAGGTCATGCAATTTAGGTACTCATATATAGAACTAGAATATAAGGCCATCACATCAGTCAGATGTGTTTGGTATACGTTGATGACATGAGTGACGTAACGTCCTTGTTGTGGTTAATGGGGAAGCGCAGGGGTTGTCCCTCACCCCAACGAGATAAAAGAAAACAAAAACATTTAAATATGTATGTCCAAATTTCATCACTCCGTAGGGCTAAGGTTTATTTTAGGTAATGTATAGCTGCTGCACTGCGCTACGTGAAGAAATGGTAAATCTTCCCTTCAGTGCGCTATTACCGTGCGGTATTTCTTCCCCTACTCATGCCATCCTGAGTTTTGCAGCTGGGATACGGAATAACATGCAGGAATCGGTGCTTTCGAGCCGAATCAGGCACGCTATTTGCTAATTTTAACCAGAATATTACTCGGACATTTTGTTTGCTTTTTATTTTTAACTTTATTTGTCATTTTATAACATGCATAATAAGATTAACTTCAGAAACACATGTGAATGCTGCAACACAGCATTTTAATAATCTAGACAGCCGTCCGGGTTGTTTTTCTGTCACTGGAGTTGTTTTCCTAAAACTAAAAGCACAAAGTACATTGTTTCTTTCTGGCTTTGCCAGTGCTTCATGTTACGGAACAGCAAGGTAAAATGCTTACAAACCAAAAACATAACAAAAAAACTTTGTCATTTACAGCACCAATAGCTCTAACTTTCACAAAAGCGAGACCTATTGCATTGCAAATGCTTGTTATATTTTATTTTGACGGTGCAGTGCAGCATCCTTACGCTGTAAACAGCGCTGCCAAAAGCAACTGGCAAAGCAAATGGTTCCCAAAGGCGAGACCTATTGATTTTGCACATGCTTCTTAGTAGACCCGTCTTGCAAACTGTATGAACAGCAGCGCGTTACCTAAGCTGCAGCCCCCGGTGCCTACCGCGGTGAAGAGTTTGTTGTAGCCGAGGTCTGTGTCACTATAGGATCGGAGAACATCTGCGCGCCAAAAACCCTGTCTGCACACAAAGAAGGCCAGGACACACCTGGAGATGGCGACCCTAACGCGACCCCTCTGAGGTGTTGCCGGACACACCGGAAACATTTGCAGCGGCAGAGTGAAGCTCTACACCGGAAAACAGCTGCGGTGTATGACGTGGTCACTCGCAAACTTTGTGTTGGTTCCTGACGAGGTCCCAGCACGATACACTTTCCAAAACCTAATTCGAAGGCAGATGTTAGCACCTGGCCCTGTTTGCTGTTCTCAACTCTGGGCCTGTGCCGCGTGGATTATAAATATGCTTTCTTTTGCTGCTGCAGATATGTTTCCTGTGTTTCAATATTAAAATGTTGGTGACTGTTGCAATGCCTCGCCTTCCACTACGATTGTCATTGACATTTGTTTATTTATTTTGTGTATGAATTTTTATATAGCGCGAACATGACCAATATTGGTATCAGAGCGCTATACAGCACAATAATTGCAAATACAAAGAGCAAATACAAGGAGTCACAGGATAATAACACAAGCAGTAACAGTAGAAATAAGACCAAAGTGAGTGAGTGCAGGGAACCAGAGGAATAACGGATACATGGCATCAGATAGGAGGGAGACTATTCAGTAATCTCATTTTAACTTCTTTTTTTAAAAGATTAAATGAGGGGTTGATCCTGGTCTCTGGAGGATGAGAGTTCCACATTTTTGTTTAAAACGCATGGCATTGTATTGTTACTGAAAATGCCACACTCTGAGGTTAGTTTACAAAGAGGAGAAACTCAACACTAGTAGGTTTACACCTACGTGTGGTTGGGATTTACAACTTTCCGGCATCTTGAAGAGGTTTGCGGGAAAACTCTAGGGTAGAGTTGGCCCATACAACAAATTAAAAGGGAGAGCCGAGTCAAAGGTCTGCATGGGTTTAAAAGGCCATGCATGTGCCGAGCTATGAAAAAGATTACCACATAAATCGTGCAACAAACATCATGTAAAAAAAAAGAAAAGGGAAAAGCCTCTTTAAATTAAAAAAAGTTTATATTTTTAAGATGTGAAAGAGTTTCTCCTCAGTACATCAGATTATATCACTGCATTAAGAGGCATTTATTAAACGTGATAGTTTTTTAACATGAGTTTGAAAACATTCATGCCTACTACGCTCGTCATGATGACCACGCCATTAGTGAACTCCGAGGCAAGTAATTTGTCATGTGCACCCTATGTGTGACCTAAATTCTTATTGTACATGGGGCAACATTATGGTCCATTGAATCAAACATTGTGCAATTTAGCCCCTGGGTGGTATCTATTTCTCTCTCCTGTTTTACATCGAAGGTTAGCGCGTGATGTTACTTTACAGCATGGGTGGCAGCCAGAAGCCACCTGAAAACATGACTCAATGGTCCCACTCTACCTCGTGGTGAGCCAGAGACAGCCACCTGGCTCGAGCCGGAGCCTTCTGAAGCTCTCCCACCTCTACTCTAAGGTAGTTGCAACAGTCGCATGAAGTGCAATTGCACTGCTTAACTTTTTATTTGTATTTTTCCTCTCCATGGTGGAATCCTTTCTCTTATGCCTGCACCAATTTTGGGGTTACTGCCTTCTCCTTGCCACCAACGATAGGGATTTACGTCACCCCTTCAGTGGAGTAAACCTCCACCTGTTTCCTGGCTGGGAATGAGCTGAGAGAATATTAGTGAATGCTAGCAAATAAGTACTCCTGTGAGTGATAACAAACCGTTGACGATATTTCTACCCCTCTCTTCATGGACTGTGTAGATTTACTCACATGTACTAGTATGCATGAGTAAATCTTTTTACGATTGACCTTCCCACGCTTCTTGAATAGAAAGAGTGGCTTTGCACTTCTACATAAATGATATTACTACAACATTGATTTAAGCCTTACTTGAACCAGTGTGCCACGAGACAGCAGACTCATCTGAATAGTTACAGGGGCATACTTCAGCCCAGATTTGACATACAATAGACTTATAAAAGGACGTATCACTGCCCTTCAGTTGAACATTGCGTGTACCTCTACTTTTTTTATCACGCAACTTACAGGCATACAACATATTTTGACGACAACCTTGCACAGATTAGGAATGGAGGACTACCTATTTGGAGAATCGACTCATGAATTGTGACGAGTTCATGCCCATATCCTACGCTCTCTCTGACTAGCACTTTAATGCTTGAGAAGTCTACACTACATGAACTGCTGAAATATTTTCTCCCTGTGGCTCTTCCACGACGTTTGAAAGACATCAACAGATTTCAAACAGCACATATAAGGACTTATTTCCTGGCTACTCTTTTTCGTTATAAAGACGAAACGACATTGGTGGATTCTCTATGAACATTTGAGGATCGCCCCCCTTACGCAGCTAAGCCTCGAAGAAGTTACGAATGTTACGAAACACGTGTCGGCTGTCATGTCTCTATTTCACCGTGCTATTCTGTTCTTCCAGCAACAAGAACTGGACCTTGAAAAAATATCTGTATAAACATGAAATGTTTTTGAAAAAATCTTTTTCTTGTATGAATATATGTACAGTATGTATTGACTGAATGTCACACTGATTATTAAATTTGAGAGAACCCAAGTACAAATCCAAATATTGTCATATCCTGTGATTTGAGCGATCGACAGAATACATAGATCTTGTGTTTCAATTTAAAAAAATCAATGTTGTAGTAATATTGTTGAGTGCCGGGGTACATCTGTCTGCCTAAAGTTTAGCACGGCAATCTTTTCAGAGAACCTACATCAACACTCAAGGTAGTGGGGTGTTTCTGTTACACTGATTGGCACCTAAACTAATTCTTTCTCATACTTGGAATTTGCCAACACGCTGCCCACCTTTACACTTCTTTGTTCTTCTGATGTGCGACTGTCTGTGCCACCTCTACCCCCTGTCTATTTTAGAAAGTCTACATAAATTATATTGGACATTTAAGTTGAACTTCCACCAGCAAATGGCTTTGTGAGTCAGACCACTTTGGTTTCCTACATCACATAAGTATTATTGCTGTCAAGTCACAGGAAACCCTTGTGGAGTACAAGGTGAAAGGGAAACCTTTTCTCATCAGGCAAGGACTCAAAAATCTGAATAAGGTGACTTGTGTGCATAAGGTGTGATGCATTATAACATGTGCATGTCGATCGAGACAGGAAAAAATGACTTTTCAAACATATGTGCTTGCAGAAATGGTCTTTAAACGTTTTCATGGCAAGTTCCCCTCGTATAACAATGTTTTTTTCGAGGTCTGCCAAAATGAGGTTTTCCTTTATCACAAATAAAGTCCTGAATATTAAATACTGCACTCAAGTTAAAACCTTGTAGTGTAGCTGTAGGATGTATTTATTCAAAATAGCTAAATGTTATGTTAAACATTACAAGAGAGCTCCATACTTTGAATGAAGTAAGCAAGGAGAAAGGCATCTTGAAAGATATGTTCCAAAACTGTGTTTCTAGTTGCTTTGCTGTTGCAAAAATTCCAATATATAAAATTAAAAATAAGTTTTAAGCAGCAAGCCAAAAAGTCTAAGGAACTTTAGGGGACTGATGATTCTATATCATACGAATCTTCTACAAAAATGTAGATTTATTTTTACTTTTTACTTTATTGCATTATCCTTTTATTCTGTTAAACTGGGATGATGTTCATTTCTAGGTCTTTTCTACCAGACAGAGCAACCTGTTTGGTGCAAAAGACTTTTTGTGGGCTTCCCAAAAATTTACAGTGAGCTTACAGCCTCCCCATTGCTTACCATTAGCCAGCTTTATTGTCCTTACCATTTTCTTGTTTCTTATTAGATGGCTTACTGTCCATTTCACGAGTTTGTCCCTGCGCTCAGGCATAGCCTCTTTACCATCCTTTTGATTAGATGACTTCTATCCTGGCACTGCTCACTTTTAGGGTTCTACTTTTTACTTTGATTTTGCCTGTGTTTACCAGCTCTTTCCCTTGTGTGCTGCTGCTCGCTTCATATACCCTCCCCTGCACTCCAGGTTGCTGTCTCCCTCATGTGCTTGCCCCTCTCCTGTGTGCTGCTTCTTCACCATCCCCATTCTGTGTGTTGCTCCCTGTATTGCTCTTTCCATTGAGTGCTACTTTTTCTCCCCTCCCCACAACCAGCTTAATTTTTTATGCCACCTGCCCACTTCCTGTTGCGTTTCTTACTACTGCCCGTATCTGCACCTTCATTGCCCTCTTTGTTTCTTGCACTATTGTTTAAAGCAAAATTCGTCCTAGTGTCAGAAATTGATGCGAAAAAGCTTTTCATATTAAAATAATATAGTGATCCCACCATTGTTTTAATGATATTTTATTTAATTTTTTGGTATGATGCTGCCGAACATCAGCAGCATCAACAAACAGCATTGTCAAAAAGACGAGACCTATTTCTTTGCCAAAGCTTGTTAATTTTTGAAAGCACATTTTGTCACATACCTTGGTATAAAGCTATATGTTGTCGGAGGCCAGTCAAGTTCAAGGATTTGAAAGTACCTGGCAAAAAGACGTTTTGTTAATTGAGCAAACCCTTAGCCTCTAACAAGAAGACCAGTTTGGAGGCTGTTTGTTACAATGTGGTAATCTCTTGTGGTTCTGTGATGAGATAGCTGCCTACATTCGCCTAAATGAGGTGTTGGGTGTGGTGAGACACATTTCTGTTGTGATTGATGCAGCCTCACTTGTCCTCTTTGCCACAGCCCTGCCCTCTTTCGAGACCCATTTAGTCTCCTAACTGTGGTCAGTCCCGACTTTGAAGCCCTCTGACTTAGAGGCTAGCTATTAAATATGAGAAACCAGTCAGGTATGCAGTAACGCATTAAATTGAAGCATATGTATTGACTTTTAGACTGGAAGTAATATAAGCTACTGCAAGAACACATTTTAATGTCAAAACTTATAACAGGAAGGATTACAGGAGACATTGTTGGGGGAGATGTATCGCTGTTTTAAGTGTAATTTTTATTTTACTTATTTTTATTTATTAATTTATTTACTTTTATTTGAATGGTTTTACGCATTGTAAACACCACCATGGCAAGTTTCAGATCTCCGTAAAGTGCATTCTAAGACCTACAATTAGTTTGACTTTTTGTAGATCTGATAAGTAAAACAGTTTTTACTATGTATGAAAGATTGTCAAAAACAGGTGGACTTAGGATACAGAAAATCTAAAACAAAATGTTTGCCCATGTTTAACTGACTGTATAAACTGTAGAGAGAGAATGAAGGAAAGTGAAAAAATGAGGTGTGGATACAGTTTGTGATAATCTCAAGGGATTGGGATGATTAGTAAAAGAGTGCGCGGAGTTAGAGTGAATTAACACATTGGTGAAAAGACAATTTTCACTGAATGAGCGAAAAATATTTTGGGGTGAGAAAAAGTAGCTCCAGGGTAGACGCTTGATTAGTATTTAAAAAGCTATTGGGCTACAAAAATGAATATCTTCGACTACTACTTAATTAGTGCAGGTGTTTGCAGGTAGTGAGCACCGGTGCTCATTTTTGGGAGGGCTTCAACTTAGGTTTCATCATCGGCCTCAGAGGCACGTGTAGTAGGCGTCTTCTCAATAAACAGTGTTATAGGACCAGAAAAAGATTGAGAGCAAGGTGATGGCCGTAAGGGCAAGTGGGTAGAATATGACCACTACATTGGAATTTAGTTGCCATTATAAATGGGATATTTTAATATGGAGTCACCTGAAAGAGATGACTTGAAGCTGCCTTGAATCACAAGTTTGGGCAGCACTTGGGCGGAAAGGCCTGCCTGTTGCTTTCACTTGGAGAGACTAGTAGGCCAGAGAGAGGATACTTGAAACTGAAGATGAGGAGCCTGCTGACGGGCCCTTCACAAGGCCTTTCCTCAGGTTTTAGACCTTCTCAGCCACTTTGGACCCATTCTCGAGGTTTGAAGTGAGTTCTAATTAATTCAAGTTTAGCTGTACAATCCAGCACCTGAATATTTGAGGCTAAATATTTTTCCAGCACTGATTTCTCGTATGTTTCTACCCAGCGTGTCTTTGCCCTCCCCTGCAGCTCTTCCTTTGTTATTTTTTCAATGTACCCAGCATGTCCTCTTCTCTAGGGTGCTAGCTGAGCCCATTACAGCATCCACCTTCTCTTGGAGGTTTTATTTAGCAAGTGTTCGGTTGAGTTTTTAAATGGGTAATTTTTATCTTCCCATATACTCATATTTTGCAAAGTATCCGATAACTACGTCATTTAATATTTTGATCAATGCCAAACCCTATAGTCAGTACACCTTTATTTTCAAAGTGATTTTGGTATGATACCTTGAGGCATCCTCCTCTTTGTCTTGTGATTGGTTACAGGTTGATTGGTTGTGTGTGTTGATGGGGGATCAGGACCCTGACTTGGTCTTTGGAACACTGAACTGCTCACAATCTAACCTTGAATAAAGACACTTATTTCCTCAGGTCACAAGTTTCATGAATCTTCAAGAAACAGTAGTCAAAGTTATCATCTGCAAAGGCAACAACTCTGCCTTTTGTTCTTCCAAACGTGTTCTAAAAATGAGTAGATCTTCTGGTCACTGCCGGATTTTTAGCATAGCCGTGCAATATAACTTTACACACAATGAATCGCAGCTGTTCTCATATGCATAGTCCTTGGCTATCCCTAAAATCTGGCCTGGATCTACCTTGTATACTACAGGTCGGGGTGTGTAAAGTTGCAAAGTTTGGTGACTCACAGCTTCAAATGTTTTTTCTTTGCGAGTTTCATGAAGTAGGATTTTCTTGGTGGGCAGCTTTAGTAGCCCTTTGTGGTAGCAGAAAATCACGAGCAGCAAGTAGACGGATAGCCGGTGATGCTGGGTAGGCATGTTCAATGATCCCCCACCACCAGAGGACATTTTAGCACATGTAACTGTAATGCATCAGTGCATTTCCAGTGAATAACTTTCTTTGTGTTTCTCCACCGGGATACCATTTTTTCCTGTGGAGAAGCTTCTTTTCCTGTACCTCCACCAGCGTTGATGACATTTCCGCCCCTTTCCAATCCTGAAAACAGATTTACTCCTGCTCTTGACAGAAATAAATCTGCAATCGATTTCATGGTGGGAAGGTACCTTCAGAAGGTATGTAAACTCCAACGAACCTAAAACTTTGTTTGTTTTGGTTGCCTTTTGTAGGGTTACTATCTTCTTGCATCCCACTCAAGTGAACCTGGGATTAGAGCACTTAAAATTGAGTGACTCTGGAGTAATTTGAATAAATCCATTTATGAAGGCAAATTCACATTTTTTTGACTCGCTAATGTGAATTAGAACTCTTAAATTAAGTGTTCTGCCCAAGAGTGAAGCAGGGTCACAGTCAGTGAATGAGACCTGATAAATGTAAAAAGAAATGTACACGTTGCACAGTAGTCGCAACGCGCCCCTGGACATCCTTCCATTGCTTGAACCTGGCGACAGAATGCTGTGAAGTGGAGCAACTACTGTATCAGGTGGTAGATACCACCTATCAGGTTCCTGCCTGAAGCATCTGCTGGTCTGCAGGAGGATATCCATTGCGATGGGAGTTAAAGGGCTGTCCAATGACAGTGCTGCCAACATTGGCACTCCACGCCTTTTATGCTGGTTTCTAGGACTCATTCACACAATGGGATTTTGTTATCACTGACAAAGAGAGAGGTTTACGTTCTTCTTCCTCTCTCCACCCACTGCTAAACTTGTGAGCCCGACTCCAACAAAACACCCTTGTCCTGCCACCCGACCCACAGTTACTCCGATACAGAACTCAGTTTCTGAACTCCATTCATTCATAGTCTTTTTGTGGGAGGAAGCCTTGTTTTAACCTCTCTGTGCCAGGGGTTTTCAAACTCTACCAGTGACACTTGTCAGATGAATGAATGAATGAATGAAATGAAATGGGCATTTATAGAGCGCAGACTGTCGCTCCCAAAGGAGCCTCCTGGCGCTATTCAGATAACAGGCGAGCTAGTAAGGCGATAAAACCTAGATAAGGGCAAGACTGGATACGTCACTTAATCCATAGATCCAGGTCTTTAGAGCTTTCCTAAACAGTTTTTCTGAAGACCTCATTCTCAGTTTGTTAGGCATAAAATTCCAGGCTTTTACACCAAGTACTGTAGCAGTTTTCCCTCCCCTGGTTTTAAGTTTAAAACCAGGTAATTTGAGGAGGTTAGCAGATGTGGATCTAAGTGTCCTCCCTGGAATGTAAGGTGTAAATCTCCTAGAGAGATATTCTGGTCCGATTTGACGGATAGCTCTGAAGGTGATGACCAAAAGTTTGAATAGAATTCTCTTACGCAGCGGAAGCCAATTAAGGGTTTTCAAAGCTTCTGATGCTGATGACCTGCGTGGAAGTTTCAAGACAAGATGAATGTACAGTGGGGCCATCTGATTGACACACTCGGTTGGCATGGTGCTAAAAGACAAACCCAGCCTGCCCCTTTGCGCACCGTGCATTTGTTATGAGAGTTAATGATGGGATATTTTCAATGAAAAAATAGAATATTTTTGAAGACTGTTGTATATTTTATAGTGTAATTTACTCCTAATTTTAAAAGGAAATATGAAATTGCTAAATTGCAAGTCTACAAGGTGTTCCGGGGGGAAATGTTTTTATCTCTCATCTCGCCTTCATTGGAAGGGCTTTGCTTGCCTTCACTTTCCTTGTATGGCAAATGCTTTCCATAGCCTTCAGTGGGGTCACCCACCCTGTAGATCTGCAAAGGTTCATCACCGTCCCAAAATGTTTCACATGTACTGAGATTAAAGAGATCACTCGTTACAAACACCCTACTCCGCCTTCCTCATAGACTTTGTAGGTGGTTTGAAAGTTCAGACTGGATTGCAATTGTACTCTTTTTTTAGTTGTGGGTTGTAGGTTACTGCTTTCCCACAATATAGACCTCACATTGTTTATCAACAAATAACCGAGAGATGCATCACGCAAAATTTCCCACGGTTCCGTCTGCACCAGACACACCCACTTTTGGTGCTCCTAGTGCAGACTGGGACCATGCAACCTATTCCCCCAAAAATATGCTCGCGCCAGCTCGGGCATAAACTGGTATCTGCTTTGGGACAGTGGAGCACTGAAACATGGACCAGTGGTTTTAAACAGCCAAGGTGTTTCATAGAAGGGTGAAGTGGGGCAGGTCAGGTATTCCCCCAACAAGTTTGTGCACTGTATGACTGTGACGTCTGCAGGTGTCTTGGGAGTCCTGTGAATCTGTCCCATGAGGGACCATTTCTAGAGGTGGTGCCGAGTTAGTGGGCCTCTGGTGAACCTGTTAGTCCATACGATAGTGTCAGTAATGGGGCGCGGGGCCCCAGGCTTTTCTGCGTATGCGTCGGATCATGCCCTCATGCTAACGACGTAACACCTCATTGTTATTGCACAGGCACAACATGTACACATGTGTGATTGCGAATATAGAAAGGGTAGCGAAAACATTTGTGACCCCTTCTGTAAGAAGTCATCTTGCAGAGATTAGCTTTTAACGTCTTTCTGGAACATTCTTGCTTGATGAGGAGACGTTATCCCAAAAATGTTTTTTATAATATGTATGTTATATTTTACTTGGAAACCTTTATGAAATGTTGTAGTATGCGTTATTGGGTATTCAAGCCAAAGTGTGGACTTTTATCAATAAAATTGATCCTCGTAGGCTTAACATTCATATGAGGAATATTGCTGAAGGCTTGGATCTGGTGCCTGTCAATCACAAGTCATTATCTTGTTAAGATTAACATTATTTTTAGCAGATGAATGTCCTCCCTTTACTTTCATCAGCATCCTAGTCACTCTAAAACCACGACCCAATCCTGTCTTCTTGAAGGACCATTCGTACTTGGTGCTGTCTACCGAAGCTCTTTTGCTAAACATCCTGCTTAAGGTCACTAGGTGGCTGTCCTGAGTTCTAAATTGGTTCAGAAGTTGTCACATCTCACAACCCCTCTTGATGTTTCGCCTCACCCACGTCTTCAGCAGGACACACTAAGAATCTGGTCTTCACGTGTGATATACCTACATGAAACTTAACTCTTACACTTTGTTCCTGTATGGAGCATAATCTAATCATGTTTAGTACAGAAGTTAAATGCATGCATACAAGAGCTAAGACCACAATTCAGACCACTATCTTCCTTCACAACTATGGAAAAAAAAAGCATCAGTTGAGACTCAGCAAAACCTTTCTCTCGGTCGATAGGCCTTCCTCGTCAATTACCAGAAACCCAGAGGCTTTTCTTGAAAAGCTTCATCAGAACATTTCTAGAACTTTTGGTGTAGTTGCTCCTCTCCACCATAAAAAATATCAAGACCCTTTGATAAGGGAGCCTATAAGTGGCTTAACCAATAACCTATAGACATGAAAAGGGACGACAGAAAATTACAAATGTATTGTAGGAAAACTAAAGAGGCATGTGATGGAGAACTATGTAAAGCTCATATGAGTGAATATTATTTAGCTCTTCTCTTCAGAAATGAAAGAAAGATCATTTTGATGCCAGATTCTGCCAGGAATCCAACCAAACAAGAGAATTATTTAAGATTTTCTGGTAATTTTTAGAATTGGAGATTGTTAAGAATTCCCTGTGACTACTGACCAACACACGGAAAACCTGATGTCTTCCTTTGAGAATCAGATCATCAGGGTTCAGGTAGAGACAGCAGAAATCCAGGGTCACAACTTTACACGCCATGTAGGTTACCTGAAAGCCCACCTACTTTCTCATTGTTTGCAGTCTTAACCCTGAACAAGAATGCAAAGCAACTGGCAAGCTGAAGGCCTTGAACATCCCTGTCGACTGGTGCACCACTAACTTGATAAAACACAAATTCTCTGCATGTCCCAGATATAACAAGTACCATAAATGACTCTCTTCAAAGAGGAGTGGTCTCCAGCATTCTGAAGCATGCTACAATTAGTTGGCTACTGGAAAAAGTACTGGCCAGTCCAATGGCACCGGTGAATTACTGACCCATTTCTAGCTTCCCTTTATGAGCAAAGTTATGGAAGGGGAACAAATGCAAGAGTTAATTGAATCAACTTTGACTCTTCATGACAGACAATCGGGGTTCGACAGGGCGAAGGATGGAAACCATGGTTATTGAGTGTATGGAGAACCTGCAAGCATCCTTGGACTCTGGTTGATCACAGGACTTAATTCTCCTTTGACTGTCTGTGGTTATTGACCCTGTTGATTAAGAAACTCTTTTGGAGCGCTTCTAGAAATGGACAGGTGTCTCTGGAACAGGTCTATGATGGCATAATTCCTTCATGTTAAACCATTTCCCGCAAATAAGAACTGACTGTTAGCCATAAACTGTGATGTCCATCTAATCTGTTACCATTTTATTAAATATGTATATGGGGCCATTATTCCAAATTCCATCACAATACCTCTGCAGTTTCCATTGTATTCGTACAATATCCAGCTTCTTGTGGGTGGTTTCTGAGTAATGTGCAGTAGCTGCAGGCATGAAGCAACTTTGTTTGATGGAGAACCACCTGTGCTCAAACAGGTCAAACATTGACATCCTTATAGTCGAAGTGATCACTCATGTCAGCCTCCCCTTCTTCTGCAGAGAGGGACTAGGTATCTTGCAGACCCCTACCAATGCAGCAAAAAACCTCAGAGTATGGTTTGAGTCAGACCTTACTTTTGGTTACCATATTACTGCAGTAACCAAAATATCTGTTTTCATCTCATGTGGCTGAGAGGATCCTCCTGCTGCTTCGCTGTTTCTGTGCCCATTGAAGTGACCAGAGCTGTGATGTTATAAAGACTGGACTACTCTAATGTTGTTTTTGTTAAAATCCGAAGGAAGAGCTACTGAAATTCGAGATTGCAAAAGCAAGTTGCTAGACTCTTTCAACCTAAATAAATCTTCCAACATTTCACCGACCCACAGAGGACTGGACCAGCTTTCCTGTAGGCTGTGTACCTTCTTCAAAGCTCTAGGGAGTAAGTGTTTTCAAGCAGTACTCTAATCGAAGATCCATTACTCATATGTAGTCGTTCAGGCAAGATATCACTGAATAGCCAATGGTGCGAAGTCATTCTGTGTCATAGGACCAGAGTTCTGAAATGCTCTTTGTCCAGATCTTAGGAATCAGTCTAATTTTGCAATATTAAAAAAAAGTCTGAAAGCAAGAACATTCATAGAAGCCTCCTCAACCATCAATCAGACAGCAGTACTGCCCCTGTGCCAGGGAGCAGCAGGGCCCTCTTTGTGCAGCTTGACTCCAGCTGAGATTGAAGGTGAAACTTCTGTCAACACCACCCCTGCAACTTCAGTCGATGTTCCCACTGGAAAAGGATATGAAATCAAGATGAGCTGCTTCTTTTGTGAGCACAACCAAGTTGCAATACGTTGCAAGCCAGTGCTTTACAAAATAATTAAACGTGCAGGAATGGGCGATGGTTCAAGATCATGTACAGGCGGCAGGGAGGAAGGGAATTCTCTTGCAAAGGAGGCATGGCTATTGGTGGCACTTAGTAGGGGATCAGGTGCTTATTCCATATTTTCCTCAAACCCTTCTCTGGTCTATTGTGTGATTTCCTTTATAAGGCCACTGCAGACCGAAGTTCCTAAACTGATATGTCTGACATCTCATCTCTATTTATCTGGATTGCTCAAAGGCAGACCTGACTGGGTAGATGAGCAATTGTATCTCACTATCACTCCCTCTCTGCTGCCTGAGACAATATTGAGGAGTTTCCCAAATCATGAAGTCAAGGGAACATCTTTGGCTTCCGGTTAAGTAGGGGGTTTCTTCTGTCATTGTCTTCACACCACCCTTCTTGTCTCTCTGTGGAGCAGTTTTATCCCCTTTGAGGCATCCTAGGGGGCCATAAGCCTGTTGACGCTCCAACAAGGCCACCACATGTCTCTCCTCCTCCTTTTCATTCCACCTTCTCATCCCATTCTTCTAGAGCTCTTTGTGGGAATCCAACCCATCCCTCAGTGGGGTCAATAGTGCATCGCTTGCCACTGAGGGTCACAGTTCTACCCTTGACAAAGGGCAGAGGCATCATAGTCAGCTTCATGGAGTGTAGGTTTCTGTGGCAGGTCTGCTACGGGTATGTCTTGATCTATACATACGTACAATATGGGGCCACCATATCTAGAGAGCAGCTGAACAATGCACGTTAGCTGGTAGGGTTGGATACTATCCAAGATTGTGCACATCTTGTGGGAATTTACACTTTTTAAAAGTTAGTTACATTGCATTTCACAAGTTTATAAGTGCATTATATTGTACCTAATGTTCATTTGAATTAATAGATGATAATGGCCCTACGCTGTCTAACACCCGCTTAGCCAGTAACCCTGCCAACTACTATATTTTCAACCAACTAATTACATTTGCGGGGAGCCATGTATTTTAGCCATTCTCAGCCTACAATCATAAAGTTTAAAAAAAAATGTATTCTTTTAATAATTTTATTAGGTAACCTGCAATCAATATCTTTAGAATTTTTTTAAACACACACACATGCTTATATAAGACTGGATTCTTAATAAAGGAGATTCTAAGTAAAATAATCCAAACACAGAACTTCCATTTTATACAACAAATTCATTATGAATTACAACATGGTTTCTATAATGTTCAATCAATTAATTGTGTGTTTGTTCCTGCACAGTAATCCATGATGGATTTTTTTTTTTGTTTATTTGGGATTTATAGAGCGCGACAGCTACTCAGTGAATATCACGGCTCTGGCTGTAAGACAAATCCCATATGATTTGAGATTTAGAAAGCGGACCCAAAGAGCCAACTTTTTATCACTTGTATCATACACTTTATCTACGTTCATCCCCTCCAACACCCCCAGGGGTACGCCTTAACCGCATCCCTCTCCTTAAATGTGGAAAATCAACTGTGTAAAGGGAATAAGTTGGTTATGGAATTGTTGCACTGTAAATTCCCCGGGCCTTGGACACCCGTGGTAAATCATTGTACCAACCTGAGATATGGCCAAGCAACCCTGATTGCCCCAGGACCCGAATAAAAAGGCTTGATACTGAGCCAGGGAGTTGTGCATGACAATGTGGGTATTCCACAAGAACAAGGATTCTTCCTTGTCTGCTACACCATGGCAAACGTTCTTGGTGGTTTTCAGGAGTTTCTTAATCTCAGGTGGTAGGTGATTTCCTCACTAAGTTCCTCATTGGGCAGTACGGTAAACCCTGATATTTGCTCCTTTTCTCATGTCCTTCTTGGTCACTTGTATGTAAAGTAGTTTCTTGTGTATTTTTGTTGGATTTTGGCCACCATTCTTGCAAGGTCTTTGTTTCTGTTCGTCTCATGACACTCAGCTGTTGAGGATGGCCTTAGGTGCAGCTCAAGTGATTGTCTGTACAACGAAATACCACACTAACTTATTGATAACACTGGCATGGTATCATCCATTTTAAGTCTTCTTTGAAATATTGTTATCAAAATGTACATTGAGTAGGCTTTGGTTCTGCCTAGAGGAAAATGTTTCTCTTGCATCATGCTGTTGGCTGTGTGGTGTTTATTCCACCTTCTGTGGATTTCTTTTATGCAGGAAGTGCTTGTTTACTTTTCAAAAGTTAAAAGTGAACACACATTGTTCTTTATATCATACACGCATGGGGAAGAGAAAATAATCCTTTTTGTTTTCTGTTTGCACCGCAGCAGGCTCTTTTATTTTTTTAATCAAGACTCGCATTGTGCTTGCTTTAGCACTTCATATACAATGGTCAAAAAGCATTGGCAAAGTGAACAGGTCTGACTTTTATATGCCAAGTCAGGCATTCACATATGCTGTTTGCATACTTTTGCACATTAAAGCTAGTCCTATAGGCGTTGCCATTGCCTGTTCGTTGTTTGCTGGGTTTACTGTGCTGAGCACTGGAAGACTGGTGCTTGGGGTGTGGGTTTTACCACTAATCGAAATGAGTGTGCGCAGAGGCACAGATGAAAGTGCTGGCAGCCCAGTGATTTCCAATGGATCCACGTTATGAGCATGTACTTCAATGGCAATTAGGGCTTGAGTGGTAAAGGATGTTGGTTGCAGCATCCTTGCTGCACCTGAGCTGCTGTCAGCCCACACAGGCGGGTTGATTTCCACCTCTGTTGAGTTCTCTGGAGTGAAGTATGGCATAGTGTTGTCAGCCGTCGGTGCTTATCTGTAGATTGAATTCCTCCTGGTGCATAGGTGGCCAGTCCTTCATTTGTTTTGGCTCAGTCTGGGTTGCCAAAGTATGATTAAAGCTGTCTTTAGTGTAAAGCTCACTCTGTCACGCTGTGCTGAGAAGATGTCTAGATGCTTGGCATCCTCTTTGGGTCTGTGGAAACGCTGTTAAAGGCTAAGTATTACTTGCAGAATTTAATACTTGTCTTTATGAAGTTTATCTTTGACAGTGCAGTTAAGACACTGTTCTTTATCTGCCATAGCACCATGTTTAGACTTCTGTGATGTTGCTTCTCATCAGTAGCAACAATGCAGTAGTTGTTAATGATCCTCACAACACCTGCAAGGTCACCAAGTACCTAACTTGTCACATTTTGGTGCATTGCTCTGCTGAGGGTATAATACCGATATTGTTGGGGCGAGTTTCGCCCCAATTCAAAGGCACAGCGTTACTATTGCTTGTTGCTTTCATGTTTCAAACCATGTTTTTCAATATTATGCCATGTAATCATACTTTTATTCCATCTTATCATATTCATCCATTTGGTTCCACACGCACAGTATAATGCCATTTTTCAAGGTTTCTCATGTTGTTGGTGTGTCCATCCGGACCTCTTCTCAAAAACACGTACAGACGCATGTGTTCATCCAAAAGCAGCGTTTATTAAAACCCAATGCATTTCGGGCTACTGGGGCCCTTCGTCAGGGGTCACTACAAGTAACAGTAAAAACACAGATTTATTTTTTAACCATTATATATACTCAATAATATGTACATAATGTCTTATCAAAGTGCAATTAACTCCACCCCAATTTTATAACTACCACATTTCAAGGAATCTAATATCTAGCTCCTAATTAAATCAACCAACCCACCCCGTTTCTTAAGAGAACAACAACAATCGTGACTACGAACACCTCCCCCTCACTCTTGACCACTAACCCGCTTCTCCTCTCAAACCTCCCTATTCTCACCAAATTTCTTCCAAAATCAATCACTTTACGAGAGCATACTGCCTCCCCTCTTTTTTCCACCTCGTTCTCATATTCCTAATATGAACCGTACGCCACGCACCTCATTCCCACCATCATCGTTCTAACACCTGTATCTTACCCCCGATTATAGAAACTCCTGCACATTGTTTCTGTCACTCTATTGCTCAGCGCGCCCCCTTATAATTTCACCCGATTTCCCCAATGCTGCAGTTCCTCACATCTACCTACAACTCATGCAAATCTGTGCCTCACGTACCTGCCACTGGTGATCCATCCTCATCTTTCTTTCACGGAAGTGTTACTCATCTCTTTCTACCTTCCAATTTAAACCCTGCCCTGGTGTTCTAACCCCTCCCATACTGCTGTTAACCTAATTATCACCTAATCTAATCACTGATTGAAAACACCCTCCCCTCAATGCATAAACACTACAATCCCACAATGCAATAATATAACGAAACAAGAAATCTCGATGCAAACATTCAAATGATAAAAGAAATTTGTTATAAATTCGTGAAGTAAATAAATGTGAATTCTGTAATAACTGCCAATGTCGTACATACTGAGCAAAAAGAACTTGTGTGAAAAGAGTTTTTGTCCCATTCATAAAAACTTGCTGCTTCCCATTGTACTCATATTTAAATCGAAGCGGGTGCAAATCCTGGTTGGGCAATGCAAATCAAATGTACGTCATAGTGGTAGGGAATGCACACCTATTTTTATTGTAATCACTTGTTCATCCAAATTATCACGGTGTTGCGTGCTCCTTGAAAAAGCACCTTGCCCATTTGGCACTTGAAGATAAAATACCGATATTGTTGGGGCGAGTTTCGCCCCAATTCAAAGGCACAGCGTTACTATTGCTTGTTGCTTTCATGTTTCAAACCATGTTATTCAATATTATGCCATGTAATCATACTTTTATTCCATCTTATCATATTCATCCATTTGGTTCCACACGCACAGTATAATGCCATTTTTCAAGGTTTCTCATGTTGTTGGTGTGTCCATCCGGACCTCTTCTCAAAAACACGTACAGACGCATGTGTTCATCCAAAAGCAGCGTTTATTAAAACCCAATGCATTTCGGGCTACTGGGGCCCTTCGTCAGGGGTCACTACAAGTAACTGCTGAGGGTATGCCACAAGTATGCCATTTACACCTGTTGGTGTTTTTGAAATGGTGGTGATGTACCTGGAGTCCAGCCGAGCTGTAGTATACTTTGGAAAACAATGCAGCATGCTTCATTTTCAGTGATTTGCTTGAGATGATTTTACTTTCGGGTTCCTTTATTGGGCAGTCTCTTGTTAATGTCTCCAAACCTTTATGGCGTTTTTCCAAGGACTAGGATCAGTAAAACCAATTGGCTGTGGCACTTTTTGTCAGCTACGCCTGGTTGTACAAGTTTTGGAGCTCCTCGGCCATTTTAGGTGGGTGCTTGAGAGGATTGTTCTACGTGTCATAGCGTCAGGTTCGACGTTGTCAGCAATGTGTTGTTTGAACTCCTTGGATGAAGACTGGCCCGTCCTAGTAAACGCAGATTCAAAATTTGCTCTTGAGCTGCGAAGGCTGCACCTGGGCACAGGCCCAGTGCCCACATTTGCCACATATATTCTTACCTCAAATGTGCTCAAGAATGCAGATTTCCCAAAACTGCCTCCCGCAGAAAGCCCCTCAATAGACCTACGTTCTTGCTAATGTTCTCAGTATTGATTAGGTTGGCAGACTCTTGTGTGTTTGTAACACTGCAGTTCTGGTCTCTGCACTTGCAACCATGGTGGCTCCTGTCATTGTTTTCACAAGTAAGATGATGAGCAAGCCCTATGAGGCTTTGGTCTTCAGATCCTGGTTTACTGATCTCATCAATTTTTGCTTCGACTTGGCGACCCTTGTGAATTTTGGAGAGACCCAGTGTGCAATAGACTTTACAAATGGTTCAGTTTAGGATGATGTTATCACCTGTGTCCCTGATTCGGCTTCCCCTTTTGTGGGTCAGGTCACCACTATTATTTTTTCTCCTACTTCACAGCTGTCTGACATCCCTCCCTTTGCTAGAGTGTGGACTACACCAATGGTGAAGGGTTCTGCTTGAATTCTCTGTTCTGTTAACTTCTTTTAAGTTTGAGGGACACGCCAGGGAATGCTTACAGACCTTTCTCCGTTCCATTGCGTTCGCTTGAGAGGTCACATACTTCCTTGGCTGTTGCCTTTCCTTCTTAACTGATATAACCCTACATGTCTTTGTAACCTGTGATCTGAAAGAGACACGTTAGTGATAGATTCCTTACCTTAGAATATCCCCAGGCGTCAGGCTGGATCCGGAAAGTTTTGCGTAGCAGTACCCTTGCGCGTCGGTAGGCGGCGTCGTGCGGCTCCGCGTCCGTCGTCGGCGTCGTGATCGCCGGGATGACGTCGCGGGCAGTACTTAGACGCCGCCCCTGCGCGCTGACGTCAGTTCTTCTTTTTCCGCGCCAGCAAGCGCAGATCCGGGAAGAGCAGTGCCCTGGTCAATTTTTGACCATACTTTTTGGTGATTTTTTCACTGTTTTTTCCATCTTTAAGGTGTCGTAGGGATGCCCGGCTTCAAGCGATGCGGCGCCTGTGCGCGGATGATGTCCGTCACCGACCCGCATTGGGAGTGTCTCTTCTGCCTCGGCCGAGGCCACGACACCGAGTCTTGTCCCGAATGCCAGGCCCTCAACCCGAAAGCTTTGCGAGAGCGGTCTCGAAAGCTCCTCGAGGCCCGGCATTCGGCTCCACGGAGGCCCCGGTCGCGTGAGAGGTCCAGGGGTCGCTCGCGGAGTGCACACCGGTCGTCGGCGTCGAAGTCTTCTTCGTCCGGTAAGTCTAAGCACAAGAAGTCCAAGAAGCATCGTCGCTCTCGGACTTCGCCTCGCCGGTCTCGCGACTCGGCTGAGGCCCCTCCCGGCACCGTCCCCGCCCCCGCGGCCCCGGACTTGCCTGTGGAGTCGCCCCCGTCATACCCGCCCTTCCCGGGTTCGGGGGCGGATCCGGCCAAGGTACAGGAGTTCCTGTCGGCCATGGCCCGCCTCTTCGGGCCTTCAGGCCCCTCCGGTGCGCCTTCGGGCCCCGCGGGCCCTGATGGGGTTGCTCCGGCGTCGCCGGCGGCTCCGGCCCCGGCGTCGCCCGGGACTCCAGCCTCGATCCCGGCTCCGGCTTCGGCCCCAGCCTCGATCCCGGCTCCACAACCCCCATCGACGCCGGTCGACCTCACGACACCTCCGCCGGCGCCGATGTCTCCGGTGCCGTTCTCGACGCCGCCCTGGGCTCCGGGCGGCGTCGTCCCCAGTTCCTTCCGGCTCCGGACATGGACCCGGAGCGACGCCGCTCGACGCCGGCTCCGGCGCCGATGGGCCCTTGGGTCCCAAATGTCCCTCCTCCTCCTTATTTTGAACCAGAGGAGGACCAGGAGGACTGGGAGGGGTCTGATGACCCTCTGACTCGCAACTGTCAGTATGATGAGGACTGGACAGAGAGTCTAGGGGAGGCCAGTGGTCTGGATACTTCTCCTGACACTGGCATGCTGTCTCCTCCCGTGGCTACGGAGGAGGGGGCCAATTTTGGTACGGTGTTGCGTAGGGCTGCTGGGGCCTTACGTCTCCAGCTCCCTACTTTGACGGTCAAGCCTAACATCTTGACAGAGGTGCTTCAGCCGGCAGCCTCCTCTGCGGAGACTGTGCTGCCGTTTAACGACGCCCTCACAGACGTTCTTTTGGGCGCCTGGTCCAAGCCCAACACAGGGGCTCCTGTGGATCGGAACGTGTCACGACGCCATCGCCCCGCTCCGGGCGACCCCCTGTTTCTTTCTGTCCACCCCACTCCTGAGAGCTTGGTTGTCCAAGCCTCCGCTTCCCAAACCGCCTTCCCTACCGCTCCTCCGGATAGGGAATCCAAACGCCTGGATCAGTTTGGGAAGAAAGGTTTTTCTTCCTCCAGTGCTGGCTTGCGGTCCGTTAACACCGCTTGTCTTTTGGGCCGCTATACCCACTCTCTGTGGGATTCGGTGGCGGATGTTTTGCCCCAGTGCCCTGAGGAGGTCCAGGCACTGCTTTCCCGCGCCATTGCGGAAGGAAGGGATGCGGCCAAATACACTATCCGTTGTGGCCTTGACACCGCCGACTCGCTGGGCAGGTCGATTGCAACGACGGTGGCGCTCCGCCGCCACGCCTGGCTGAGAACCACTGGTTTTTCAGGGGATGTCCAGAATACTGTCATGGACATGCCCTTTGATGGAGTCGGTCTTTTTGGGTCCAAAGCAGACCATGCGTTGGAGCGCTTTAAGGACTCACGGGCTACTGCCAAGTCCCTGGGCCTTTCTGCTACACGCCCTCCGCTGCCTTCTGCTTTTCGCCCCTATCGTGGCCACGGTAGGGGCGCCCCTTCACGTCAGCAGCCCAGCCACCGGCCCGCGCAGCAGGCGTCTTCGCGTGGCCGAGGACGTGGATTCCGCCGTGGCGGATCGGGCAACCAGCGTGCGGGTCAGGCCACCACCTCCAACCCGTCCGCGGCCTCCAAGCCCTCCTAGTCCCTCCTTTCAGGTGCACGGCACGCCAGTAGGGGGCAGGGTCCGCCATCACCTTCCCCACTGGCGCACCATCACCTCGGACAGGTGGGTCTTGGACATTGTCCGAAGGGGCTACTCCCTCCCCTTCGAGACCACCCCCCAGCCATGCCACCTCAACTCCACCGCATGTCAGGGGATCACTTGGTGCTTCTACAGAAGGAAGTCACGGCCCTCTTGACCAAGAGGGCCATCGAGCATGTTCCGACCCCAGAAGTAGGGCGTGGTTGCTACTCCCACTACTTTCTGGTGCCCAAAAAGGACAAGGAGGACATGCGTCCTATCTTGGACCTCCGGAACGTCAATCGCTTCCTCCGGAAGGAGAAGTTCAAGATGCTCACCCTAGCTCAGGTCTTGACTGCCCTCGACCCTGGAGACTGGTTGGTTGCGTTGGACTTGCAGGACGCATATTTCCACATCCCTCGTCCTGCCGGCCCACCGGCGTTACCTTCGGTTCACGGTAGGCCACGAGCATTTTCAGTTCACCGTGCTCCCTTTGGCCTTACAAGTGCCCCTCGGGTGTTCACGAAAGTGATGGCGGTGGTCGCGGCTCATCTGCGCCGGGCAGGGGTTTCAGTCTTCCCCTACCTCGACGACTGGCTGCTGAAGGCGGGCTCGTCCCAGGCAGTCGTCTCCCACCTCCAGACTACGGCCGAACTCCTGCACTCGCTGGGGTTCTCCATCAATGTGCCGAAGTCGCATCTGATTCCTTCTCCACAGCTCCTTTTCATCGGAGCAGTTCTGGACACGACGCAGTTTCGGGCCTATCCTCCCGAACGGCGAGTCCGGGATATTCAGGCTATGATTCCGATCTTTCGGCCTTTATCCTGGGTTTCGGTAAGGATGACCCTGAGGCTGCTGGGCCTCATGGCCTCCTGCATCCTGCTGGTCAATCATGCCAGATGGCATATGCGGGCTCTGCAGTGGGACCTGAAGTTCCAGTGGGCGCAGCACCAGGGCAACCTGTCCGATCACGTCCAGCTCTCGGAGGGGACTGCAAAACAGTTGCAGTGGTGGCTCTCGAACCGGCAATGGGTCATGGGCAGATCCCTCTCCCTTCCCCAGCCAGAGCATACAGTTGTGACGGACGCGTCCCTTCTGGGATGGGGCGGTCACTTGGGAGAGGCGGAGATCAGAGGCCTCTGGTCTCCGGCGGAGTCCCGGCTCCATATCAACCTTCTGGAGCTCCGGGCGATCCGGCTTGCACTCAAGGCATTCCTTCCCTCTGTCAAAGGGAAGGTAGTGCAGGTGTTCACAGACAACACCACCGCCATGTGGTACTGCAACAAACAGGGCGGGGTGGGGTCTTGGACCCTTTGTCAGGAGGCTCTGCGCCTCTGGACATGGCTGGAACATCAGGGCATGTTCCTGATGGTTCAACACCTGGCAGGTTCTCTGAACGCCAGGGCGGACGAACTCCAGCCGCAGGTGCATGATGGATCACGAATGGCGTCTTCACTCGGAAGTGGCGCAAGGACTCTTTCTACAGTGGGGAGAGCCTTGGTTAGATCTATTCGCCACCGAAGAGAACGCGCAATGTCATCAGTTCTGCGCGTTGGAATTTCCAAGGCGGCACTCGCTCGGCGACGCTTTTCGTCGCGAGTGGAGTTGCGGTCTGTTGTACGCCTTTCCGCCTATACCACTTCTACCCAGAGTGTTGAAGAAGATTCGGCACGACCGGGCCCAAGTCATTCTTGTGGCTCCGGACTGGGCTCGAAGAGTTTGGTATCCCGAGCTACTCAATATGAGCATAGATCCCCCGATCCGTCTGCCTCTTCGGGAGGATCTTCTGTCGCAGCAGCAGGGGACGGTCCTCCACCCGAACCTGTCCAGTCTACACCTGCTTGCGTGGAGATTGAGCGGCGGCAGTTGATTCCTTTCGACTTGCCTCCCGAAGTTTGTGATGTGATTCTGGCAGCCAGGCGTCCCTCCACTAAGGTGGTATACGCCTGCAGGTGGAACAAATTTGTGGCATGGTGCACAGCAAAGGCTGTGGATCCCCTTTCTGCCCCTCTTTCTGAGGTCCTTCTGTTCCTTCTCTCTCTGGCCCAACAGGGTTCTGCCCTGGGTACCATCAAGGGTTATCTTTGTGCTATCTCGGCCTTCCTCAGGCTCCCTGATCAGCCCTCCTTTTCAAGTCCCCTGTTGTTAACAGGTTCTTAAAAGGCATTACTCACCTCTTCCCTCCTGTTCCGTTTGTAATGCCTCAGTGGGACTTGAACTTGGTTCTTACCTTTTAATGTGCGCTCCCTTTGAGCCTCTGCATAACTGTCCTCTTCGTCTTCTGACTCTAAAGGCAGCCTTTCTGGTGGCCATCACCTCCGCTCGGCGGGTGAGTGAGCTCCAGGCTCTTTCTTGCAAACCTCCCTTTCTGTCTGTTCATCCAGACAAGGTTGTTCTTCGGACGCGTCCGTCCTTCTTGCCAAAGGTGGTTACTGCTTTCCACATTGGGCAGACCATCACTTTGCCCACCTTCTTTCCGCCTCCGCATCCTTCCAGAGAGGAAGAGAGGCTCCACCGTCTGGACCCAAAACGTGCGCTCTCCTTCTATATCGACCGCACAAAACACTTCCGGGTGGATGACCAGCTCTTTGTTGGCTACGTGGGCGCCAAAAAAGGTCGGGCGGTGCACAAGAGGACCATCTCCCGCTGGGTTACCTTGTGCATCAAGACCTGCTATTCTTTGGCTAAGAAGGAGCCTCCTGTTGGGCTGCGTGCCCATTCCACCAGGGCAACGGCTGCTACCACGGCCTTGGGCCGCGGTGTTCCGCTGCCGGTTATCTGTCAGGCAGCTACGTGGGCCTCGCTGCACACGTTTACTAAGCATTACTGCCTTGACAGTCAGGTCCGGAGGGACGGCTTCTTTGGCCGTTCTGTCCTCCAGGACTTCCTTGTCTGATCTTTGTTCGCAGACCCACCACCGGGGTTGGTATTGCTGGGGTATCTATTCTAAGGTAAGGAATCTATCACTAACGTGTCTCTTTCAGATGCACAAGTTACTAACTTGTGTAACGATATATCTGTAAGAGACAGTAGTTAGTGATAGATTCCTTACCGCCCCACCCATCCTCCCCGTTCTGCGAACTGATTTCTAGGGTTAAGGACATCCCTTTCAGGGCCCTAGTATTTTTCAGACACCTGTGTCAGCTTCTTGCATGGCTCTGCGTTCCTGGCGCGGAAAGTCGTGTACAGAACTGACGTCAGCGCGCAGGGGCGGCGTCTAAGTACTGCCCGCGACGTCATCCCGGCGATCACGACGCCGACGACGGACGCGGAGCCGCACGACGCCGCCTACCGACGCGCAAGGGTACTGCTACGCAAAACTTTCCGGATCCAGCCTGACGCCTGGGGATATTCTAAGGTAAGGAATCTATCACTAACTACTGTCTCTTACAGATATATCGTTACACAAGTTAGTAACTTGTGCATCAAACTTCATCTCTAGCATGCAGAAGGGTATATCAGCTTCCTAATGCTAACAATAAACCCATTTATATATTTTCCAGGTTTCTCTTTGGACTCCCAGACTAAGAACTAGTTGTATTCGAAATGTACTATTATGCTGAAGCAGGCAGTCTGGACTGTCTGCGGTATCATAAATCCACTTCATCCTCTGTGCAGCGTTTTATCTCCCCTCCTATTCCCCTTGTTTCCCCCCTACCTGCTCCTCTGTTGATCCCCCTGCCACCACTCTGTGGTCTTTTAAAAAATATATATCTCTTTTTTTTTTTTGCAGGATCAGGCAGTAAATTGCTACAGGCCCCTCTGCCTTAAAAAAATTCTGCTTTTATACTAGTTAAATGACTTTTTTAATTAATGTACAAAGCAGTAAATAAAAATAATGGCCCATGGGTCATTTCTGCAGCACATGTCAATGTGCATGCATGCGCATATGTCATCACCCATGTGTGCAAAAAATGACGTGGCAAGCATATATGTTAGCTGCGTCTTTGCCTTTTTTTTTCCTTTTGTCCATTGCTGCACATCATCGTCACAAAGCATTGGCAAAGCAAGTTGGCCCAAAGGGTGGACCTTATTGCATTACCAGTGCTTGTTCTATCAGGATGCAGCCCCTCAATGGATGTGGCACAGCTGGACACTACATGGGAACTTCTAGGTGTATGGCTGCTTGAAGGAGCGACGGGAACACTTTGATTTCGTCTTCAATGTAAGAAGTTGCATGATGCTGCTTAATTGCATATGCGAGTGTGGTTACAGCTAGTTGCGTTAAAGGGGCAGTAACACATTCAACAAGCGGCCTCCTAATTGCTGTTTCCATTCTCCCACCAAAGGCAGCAAAGTTCCCCAACCTCTGTGATGCCTGTGAGGAAGTCCTCAGCTTTCAAAGTCATCTAAGGAGCCCCCTAGGAAGAACCCTTGGAGGAACCAGCAGGCCGCTGTCCTCCAGCGAGCCTGGGTGACTCTGCCCATTAGAATAGGTTTTGAGGTGATGTGCGTAAAATGTACCCAAAGAAAAATGTTTCCATAAGAAACCCCATCATAAACATCTGCTGTTCAAGTAACAGTGATAAATTTGGTGTCTGAACAAAATGGAAACATCAAGAGAAAAGATACTCGCAAAAAGTAATGAAATAAAAACAATTCTACCACACACAGAAGCAGCTACGGTGTTAAAAAGAAGCTATGGATCAGATAGAAAAATATAGAAAAAAATGCGAGACAATAAAAAAGTAGTGGTTGAAAGACAAAGGGGAATTGCAGCAAACAAACAAAGTAATTGACTCAAGGGAAACAAATCAACAAGAACACTATTATAAAAGCCGCAACAAAGGCACTCGCAACAGTTAAAAAACATAACTAAGAAGAAATAAGGGTATTTAGTAGACAGGCGATGTGTAAAGGGAATTCCTGAAAATAGTGATAGTAACTAATGTGATAGTAAATAAAGTTAATAGAATAATAAACGGATAATCTGGAAAAAATCAAAAATACTGATAAATGGGAAGGAAGGAAACTGATTTTAATACGATGAGCTTTATGTGAACTCTCTGTCGTTATTCTCCGGATTGGGTTTGTTTTGGGCTTATTTTTACTCTTGGTTGGGCTTCTTTCGGCCTTCGTTGGACAAGCTGATGTGGCTGCCTTCACTGTCGGAACCAGCAATGCTGCTGGAAGCGGAGGAGAGAAGCAGCAGCAGCGGCGGCAGCGCAGGGGCGTGCACAGGCAGCGGGCTGCATCGGGTTAGTGCTGTTTCCCTCCTGTGGAAATGAACATTACCGCGGAGTCCTGTCGGCGGCAGCATCAAACAAATTATTGCATTTCATGGAAACCTTAGAATAAAAGCAGCGCTGCAGCATGTAGTGACTACAGGAATATCGCATTCCAACACATAGGTCTTCGAGCTCGGCCTGTCGGAATGTTGAAATGAGGAGCATTCGGTGGTGAAATGCTGCGCCAGCGTTTCACTGAAGTGGGCTGGAATGGTTGGGTATTTGTTTGCAGAGGCCACCAGTGGTCCTGTGCCAGGTGCAAGGACTACAAGCTCCTATTCTTTCTGTGCATTCTGGTACTTGTAGTCCTGAATACATTACTGGTTAGGTAAAGCTACAAGTACCAGAATTGCAAAGTTCTAAAGTACCCACTAGGGGGTGTTCTTGTCAGCCACTGCTGGCCGTTTAGCTCACAACGCTTTGCATTCTGGTACTCGTAGTGCAGCATTGATACTGAGTAAAGTAAAATGACAGGATACAAAGTGGCTCAAGCGCAGAAGGGCGAGGACTGCCAGAAGAACCTACCACCAAGATAGGGCAACATATGAACTGCAGTATATTCTTATTTTTAAGTACGCAAGGGTTTGCAGCGAGGATAACTCCTATTTTTACAGTGGTTCCTGGGACAATTTGATGCGTGAACACAAGGCCAGCACAGGAGATTACCGGCCTTGCTTAGAGTTTGGTGGAGTGGGTTATCTTCCAAAAAGTGGTGGGTGTCCCGTCTGCTGTTTTGAGACATGACATCAATGCACTCGTAATATACCAGACATGGTGGATGTTCCGCATTCAACAAGCTCTAAATAATAGCCAAACTATATGAAGTTCCAGAAGGCTATGAAAGAGGCTTCCTAAATTAGTGTCTATTTGAATCCAGGATCCGTGAATGTACAGAATATGTGGTTGTATCTCAGTTTCTGTAGAAGTTCCTTTATTTAGTTTTTTGCTACTTTCTCCTAGAGATTTGTCCGGTTCACAAATAGGGGTGTGCAACATTCATGTAATCTGCTTTATTTTATTTACGCGATATTAAAATCCATCATCTGATGATGTTTTTTTAGCACGAAATGCATCCTGTCTTCAACTTGACACAAGATTGCATTTCGTGCAAAATAATCACGAAAAACAAGTGCTGTGAACAGCAGCTGATTGTGTTCTGGTTGTTCGCATTGTTCCCGTGCTATAATATACGTCAGGTTGTGTAGGCTTTACTTCCTCTTCTTGTATTTGTCCCTCCCCTGGATCATGGACACATTACTTGTGTCCTTCTACTGCTCACTTTTGAAGCACTTCTTTTTTTGATCATGCCTACCAGACAGCTCATCTGTCTGGCTGCAAAAGACATATTGTGGGATTACCAAGAACATATAGGGGTTTGGAGCCCGCGCATTGCTTACTATTGGTTGTCTCTCCTGTTAATCTCATTTGCCTGCTTCTTATTCATGTCACAGCTCGTCAATCCTGGGTTTGTCCCTCCCATGGAGCAGTGCCTCTTTAGCACGTTTTTTGATTGGCTGGCGTCTATGCTTCCAATGCTTGCTTTTCAAGCACAACTTCTTTCTTTTTGGTTAAGTACGCCACAGGAGTGCATGTGTTTTCTCTCTGCCCCCAGTGTACTTCTCTCTCCTTGTACCCCGTGTTGCTGTCTGTCATCAGTGTGTGCCCTCCGTATTTCGTTTTGAGGTCACTCTTGTGTACTGCCCTTCATGCTTTCTCTCTTGTGTGCTTGTCCCGCACCTGCTCTATGTTGCTGTCCCGCTGGTTGCTTCTCCTTTTTTTAGAGTGCTGAGAAATGGTCCAAGAAGTTTACTATCCATCTGATGATGTCAGTCCAAAGAAGGTTGATGAAGAGTTAGCAGTGATTAGTGCTAGTGTATACCATACTGTTCAGACAACCAAGGGAGCAGTGCCTACGTGCGAAAGGTACATTGAAGGCTTAATTGCTGATGAGAATAGATCATTAATGGGCCGGGCATTACTATATTACAGAACTACATGTGCCCAGGTCAGAAGGCTGTCTTTGTGTGACTTTGGCTGATTCTAGGAACTATAGCAAAGGGTGTGAGGAAGATATTGTATATTCTGAGGGCAGCCTCCCTGAGGCAGAACGGGAAGGGGCTGTGGGGGCTGCCGCCCCAAGGTGAAACGAAAGTCCTGTAGAGAAACAGGAGTGTAAAGAGGAGAGGTTGGGGAACCCCTGAAAGCTCGAGCCAGGCTCTAGTCAAAGGCCTTGCTCTGGCTCACCTCGAGGTTCTCTTAGAAAACAAGCCGATCCCTCATGTGGCTTCTGCCTGCCAACCACACTAGAACCTAATGCACAAAGAATTAAACACAAGGCAGTGACCTTTGATGTAAAATGGGTGAGAAATGGAGATACCCATTTAGAACTGCAAAAGGTGGAAGTAGAAAACCTGAGATCAGTTTGCTCCTCCAAACTGTGTGATCCTTGCCAAACATTTTTTTCAAGGAGCTTCCTTTTTTTCTTCATTGTCAATTATGAGAATACCTTGAAATATGTAAGATTGAGATGTGCAGTCTACAAAAATCTCTTGTGTTTACTTTAATCGAGGCCACATATAAGCACAAATGACAAGTGACTTGCCTCTTAGTGCACCAGTGGGATTGTCATCAGCGTAGGGGGATGTGAATATAGCTATATAGATTTTTTTAAACTATCTCTTTTAATAAATGTCTCTCAATGTAGTGATAAAATCTGATGTACTAAGGTGAAACGCTTCCGCATGTTAATGAAATGTAGCTGGTTGAATACTGACGTGACTTTATCATATTTTAATACTACTTTGTTGTATGATTTACTTGCCAAAAAATGTTAAAAGCTCAGCTCAATCACGGTGTCTTAGAGCCAAGCCAGACCCATGGCTCTTCTGTGGCTCGGCTCGCCCTGTTATTGTCTCGGCTCTCCCACCTCTAGTGAAGGTGGTTTGGAAAGATCGTGAGCAAAGGAGGAATACATCATGGGCGGCTCTTCCACAAGAGCGGAGGAGCGTCGCCCCACCAGCTGCGAGCGCAGCAGGCAAACACACGTAAAAAAATAATGGCATAATAATGCCATTTTATTTCGCCACCAACTTGCGCTGTGTACAGCGCGAGAGGTAGTCAGGCGGCGGGGCTGAATCCTGCTAATGCAGGATTACTGCTGCCCCTTTCAGAGCGCATGTTGGGTTGGCCGGTTGGCTACCTATGGCCAGCCCGACATGCACACTGTAGACCCAGCAATCTCCGGGTTGAAACAGCTAGGGGATTGCTGGCACAGGCCCCCAGTCTCAAAATGAGCGCTGGGCTAGCCTTCTCCCACCCATCCTGGCGCTGCTCTCATGCTGAAAACATCACGAGAGCAGCACCAGGGTTGGTTAGATTTGCGTTCCACTGAGCAGGAAGGCAGTCCTTCCATTACTGCTCTTGGACGCGGGGGAGAAGTGCCGCACTTATGGTGAGTTTGGTGCCACTGTGCCTCGCCAGATTTTATAACCGCTAGCCGCCACTGGAATACATACAGCGTTCCCAGTACAGCCCTAAGATTGGCACACGTGTGTGTTGCACTTCGGTCCTTTCATTTTGCACGAGGGTGAGATTTGGCGCCTGCTCCTCTTTCGTATGATCCTAGAGTCAGCAACATAAGAGCCAAGAGGCAGGTGACATGGGTCCAGGGTTCCCTGCGTGTTCACGTTTCTCGCACGTCACAGGTGACATTTTATCTGTTCATCTATTTCTGAACACTGACCAGCTTCTTCAGTCTCAGTTGCCCAAATGACTATTTTGTACTATGAAAACCTATATGTTGGTGTATTTTTAAATCGGCTGATGCCAAGACCAACGAGCCATTTAATCCCCGAGAAATTCCATCACATTTGTACTGTTCCCACGTTTTTAAATAATTTTAAATAATTTACCATTTAATTGTTTTTATTCATGCGTTTCTTATTTTGCTCGCGTGGCGTTCTGAAGGACTACACTTGTTGCCACGCACACTTGTGTGGAATGTAGCTACAATATTTCAGTTAGACTTGCAGCAGCTTTTCACTCATTTCCTTGCCAAAAACATGGATTTCTCACTCGAGTACGCTCGTCTCTTGCTCGGCTCTTCCAGCTGTGGCATCTGCTCGCGCACGCTAACCCCGCTCTGAACTTTCCCCCGGAAGCTTCTGAAAGTGCTTCAAGACGTTGTACAATTAGTGAACGCTGTTGTGATGCCAAACAAATCATGCACACGTTTTCAGTGCTAGCCAAACAAACTGGAAACATGTGTTTGTAAAGACAATGGGCCTGCCGTTGGCAACCAGCCTTTTCACTTTGTCAGTGCTTGTTTTGTTTTGTCAAGGTCTTTGTAAAACTTTGTTGTTGTCGGAACTGCCCGGCTCTTGCCAAAAAACCCAAGCATTGGCTAAGCCTATAGACCTCGCCTATGCGACAGTTATTGGCTTTGGCAATGTGTTTTAGCCATGTTGTACACCAGCGCGTGGCTGCTGTTCAGTATGGCTAAATGTTAGTGGTGTGGAGCGGGGTAAATTGGATCCGGACAGAGTGGAATGGGGTAGATTGGGATAGAGTAGAGTGGGTGGATTGGCATAGGGTAGAGTGGGTTAGAATGGAGTAGGGTGAATTGAGGTGGATTGGAGGGGGTGGGATGGGGTAGATTGGAGGGGGGGAGTTGGATAGATTAGTGTGGTAGATTGGAGTGGAGTAAATTGGGTTGGGGTAAATAGAGTTGAGTGGAGTGGGAAAGATTGAATTGGGGTAGTTTGGAGTGAGTGCCGTAGATGGGAGTGGGGTTAAATTGAAGTAGGGTAGATTGGGGTAGAGTAGAGAGGGATATATTGTGGTAGACTGGAGTGGGTAAATTGTGGAAGAGTGGACTGGAGTGAATTGGGGTAGATTAGAGTGGAGTGAGGTAGTTCTGGAGTGGGGTAGATTGGGTGGATTATAGTAGGGTAGACAGTCGCTGCGGGCATGGCTCACTGGTGGCGGGGCAGGGGGCTGGAAATAAAAAAAACTTACCTCGAGGCCGGGTCCTGCGTCTTCTCTGCTCCTGCTCTCCTGCCTCCGACAGGAACAGGAAGCAGGCATCCAGGTTCCCTCCCTTAAGCCAATCACAACGCTGCAATGCAGCGTTGTGATTGATCTGAGCGCCGTCACACGGCGCTCAGCCAGGGGCTGGAGGGGTGGGCATGTTCTCCATCCAGGCTGTAATGCAGCCTGCATGGAGAGCAGGGAGGTGCACATGACCGGTTTGAGTGGCACGAGAGGGCCGACCAAAGAGTCATTGCGCATTTAGGAGTGGGCAAACCACTCCTCCCCTGCCCTGCTCGAACAGCAGAGCAGCCCCGCCCACCCGTCAGCCGCAAAGCAGCAGGACACGAAACATAAAATGACAATAACTTTAGGTTATTGTCACTTTATGTTTCTCATTGCTTAAAAGCAGTGGAGCGACGCTCCTCCGCCATAGCGGAGGAGCTGCCCCTGAGGGTAGAATGGAATGGAGTGGGGTAGATTGGGGTAGTTTGGAGTGGTCTAGATTGGGGTAGATTAGAGGGGAGTCAGGTAGACTGGAATGGTGAGGGGTAGATTGGATTGGGGAAGAGTGGGAAGATTGGAGTGGAGTAGATTGGGGTGGAATGGGTTAGAGCGGAGTGGGGTAGAGTGGGTTAGACTGGAGTGGAGTGAGGCAGAGTGGAGTGGGGTAGATTGGGTTAGAGTACAGTAGATTGAAGTGGGGTAGATAGGAGTGGAGTGGGGTAGATTGGATTGTAGTAGAGTAGAGTGGAGTGGGGTAGATTGGGTTGGAGTGGGGTAGACTAAAGTGAGGTAGATTAGAGTAGGGTAGGTTGGAGTGGGGTGGGTAAATTGGGGTGGGGTAGACTGGAATGGAGTTGGGCAGATTTGATGCAGGGAAGTAGGTAGATTGGTGTAGAATATAGCAGATTGGAGTGGGTTATATTGGAGTGGGGTGGAGTGGAATGGGGTAAGGGATGTGGAGCGGTGTGGAGTGGAGTGGCATGGCGTGTCGAAGAGGGTCTTGGAGTGGAGGGGTGTAAAGTGGAGTGGCATTTCATAGAGTGGCATTTCATAGAGTGGCGTGTCATAGAGTGGAGTGGCATAGTGTGGAGTATACATGTTGTGGTAGCGCACTGCCATTACAGACAACACATTTTCAATTGAAATGACCATTACATTTGCACTGAAATATGGTTTTACTGCACACAAAGGATAATGTGTACAAATGTCCTCACAGGTTCGTGGAAGAATACAGTAAACAAGGTTTGGGCAATGGGAGGGACGAACTCAAGCTGGACAACCTAAAGTAAATAAAGCCAGCAAATAGAAAGCTAGAAAATGAGAGTTACAAACCACAAAGCCAATAGCTCACTACCTCTCTCCCTATCTCATTATGTTTCTCTCCTGTCCCTTTCTTTAGTGCCCCTTCTTTCTTCAGACTTTCTCTCTCATTTGCCCTCTTTCTCTCTCTCCTTTCTGTTTCTTGGTATGCCTCTTTCCCTTTTTCTCTGTGTCCACTGCACGTGCTGTATTTATTTCTCTATTTCTCCACTGTCTCTCCTCCTTTCTTCCAGCCTCCTTCATTTATCTACAGCTTCTTGTGGTAGTCAGTGATTGTGTTGTCCTTCGGGGTGCTGATCACTGCGGCACAAGCAACCGGCAGGAAAAGGCATGTTGGTTTCGCCTTCCTCCCCTTGGACACCTTTCATACCTCGAGAATCTTCTAATCAGGAAACTCTTTATAGGGATTTCTGCAACACTTGTAATTTGAAATTGAGAGGTAGGTCTTGATAGATTCTTTCCTTGAGTTACAGTGCAGTGGGAGATCCTTTCCTTAAGTTACATTGCAGTGGGAGATCCTTTCCTTAAGTTGCAGTGCGGCCGGAGATCCTTTCATTAAGTTAAAGTGCAGTGGGAGATTCTTTCCTTAAGTTACAGTGCAGCGGGAGATCCCTTCCTTAAGTTACAGTGTAGCAGTAGATCCTTTTCTTAAGTTACAGTGGGAGATCCTTTCCTTAAGTTACAGTGCAGTGGGAGATCCTTTCCTTAAGTTACTGTGCGGCAGAGATCCTTTTCTTAAGTTACAGTGCAGCAGGAGATCCTTTCCCTAAGTTAGTGTGGCAGGAGATCCTTTCGTTATGTTAGTGTGACAGGAGATCCTTTCCTTATGTTAGTGTGGCAGGAGATCCTTTCCTTAAGTTACAGTGCGGCAGGAGATCCTTTCCTTAAGTTACAGTGCAGTGGGAGATCCTTTCCCTAAGTTAGTGTTGCAGAATATCCTTTCCTTAAGTTATAGTGCAGCATGAGATCCTTTCCCTAAGTTAGTGTGGCAGGAGATCCTTTCCCTAAGTTAGTGTGGTAGGAGATCCTTTCCCTAAGTTACAGTGCAGTGGGAGAACCTTTCCCTAAGTTACAGTGTAGCAGGAGATCCTTTCCTTTAGTTGCAGTGTGGCCGGAGATCCTTTCCTTAAGTTACAGTGCAGCAGGAGATCCTTTCCTTAAGTGGCGCTGCACCGGTGCATCCTTTCTTTACGTGACGTGACAGCGGTGGTTGCTTCTTGTATGAGATATTGCATTGAAAGATCCTTTTCTTAAACAATGCTGCAGTAGTAGATCCTTTCCTTAAGTGAATCTACAGCAGTGGATTCTTTCTGTAAGTGAAGCTGCAGTGGTAGATCCTGAAGTGAAGCTGCTGTGGGAGATCCTTTAAGAGGTGTTGAAGTGGTAGACTCTTTCCTTAAGCGATGATGGATTGGTAGACTATCCTTAAAAGGTGTTGAAGCGGTAGACTTTTTCCTTTAGCGATGCTGGAGTGGTAGACTCTTTCCTTTAGTAATGCTGGAGTGGTAGACTCTTTCCTTTAGCGATGCTGGAGTGGTAGACTCTTTCCTTTAGTAATGCTGGAGTGGTAGACTCTTTCCTTTAGTAATGCTGGAGTGGTAGACTCTTTCCTTTAGTAATGCTGGAGTGGTAGACTCTTTCCTTTAGTAATGCTGGAGTGGTAGACTCTTTTCCTTTAGCGATGCTGGAGTGGTAGACTCTTTCCTTTAGTAATGCTGGAGTGGTAGACTCTTTCCTTTAGCGATGCTGGAGTGGTAGACTCTTTCCTTTAGCGATGCTGGAGTGGTAGACTCTTTCCTTTAGTAATGCTGGAGTGGTAGACTCTTTCCTTTAGTAAGCTGGAGTGGTAGACTCTTTCCTTAAGCGATGATGGATTGGTAGACTATCCTTAAAAGGTGTTGAAGCGGTAGACTTTTTCCTTTAGCGATGCTGGAGTGGTAGACTCTTTCCTTTAGTAATGCTGGAGTGGTAGACTCTTTCCTTTAGTGATGCTGGAGTGGTAGACTCTTTCCTTTAGTAATGCTGGAGTGGTAGACTCTTTCCTTTAGTAATGCTGGAGTGGTAGACTCTTTCCTTTAGTAATGCTGGAGTGGTAGACTCTTTCCTTTAGTAATGCTGGAGTGGTAGACTCTTTCCTTTAGCGATGCTGGAGTGGTAGACTCTTTCCTTTAGCAATGCTGGAGTGGTAGACTCTTTCCTTTAGTAATGCTGGAGTGGTAGACTCTTTCGTTTAGCGATGCTGGAGTGGTAGACTCTTTCCTTTAGTAATGCTGGAGTGGTAGACTCTTTCCTTTAGCGATGCTGGAGTGGTAGACTCTTTCCTTTAGTAATGCTGGAGTGGTAGACTCTTTCCTTTAGCGATGCTGGAGTGGTAGACTCTTTCCTTTAGCGATGCTGGAGTGGTAGACTCTTTCCTTTAGCGATGCTGGAGTGGTAGACTCTTTCCTTTAGCGATGCTGGAGTGGTAGACTCTTTCCTTTAGTAATGCTGGAGTGGTAGACTCTTTCCTTTAGTAATGCTGGAGTGGTAGACTCTTTCCTTTAGTAATGCTGGAGTGGTAGACTCTTTCCTTTAGTAATGCTGGAGTGGTAGACTCTTTCCTTTAGTAATGCTGGAGTGGTAGACCGTTTCCTTAAGTGATACTGGAGTGGTGTATACTTTCGTTGGATGACACTGCAGTGGTGGATTCTCTCTGTAAGTGACACTGCAACGGTAGATCCTTTCCTTATAGCGGTCGATGCTTTCCTTAAGTGATCTTGCAGTAGTGGATCATTCCTTACGCAATGCTGCAGCAGTAGATCCTTTCCTTAACCCTTGCTGTAGAGGTAGATCTTTCTTAAACAATGCTGCAGTTGAAGATCCTTTTCTTAAGTGATGCTGCAGTTGTAGATCCTTTCCTTACAGCGGTGGATGTATTTCTTAAGTGATCTTGCACTAGTGGATTGTTCCTTAAGTGATGCGCAGTGGTAGATCCTTTCCTTAAGTGATGCTGCAGCAGTAGATTGTTTCTTTAAGTGATGCCGCAGCGGTAGATCCTTTCCTTAAGCAATGCTGCAGTTGTAGATCCTTTCCTTAAGTGACACTGCAATAGTAGATCCTTTCCTTACAGCAGTGGATGTTTTTTTTTTTTTTTTTTTTAATTTTAAAAATATTTTATTAGCCATCAATCAGGTACATAAAACATACATAGCACATCAGAGCAACATAAATGCCAACTTTAAGACATAAAAAGACAGAGAAAAAAAAGAAGAAAAAGAAGCTCCGGGGAAAAAAGAATGCAATATCAGTATTAGGAGGTATCAAATAATTGCAGACTTTGACCATAAAAAGATACAACATAAACAATATGTATACTAGTCCCACTGAAGACTTGACCAGATCCTTTCAAATTTTGCCCTTGAGCGTGGGCCCCTGGCTTTTGCCAAAGCCAATTCCATTTCAAAAATCCCCCTCAGTAATACCCAGAATTCGGAGATTTTCGGGCTAAATGTTTGTATCCACGCCCTGGCAATGCACAAACGAGAACACACTATGATAATAGATACCAGAAATTTTGACAAGTTGCCCGAATCATCTACTATCCCTAGTACAATTTCTTTCTCAGTTAGTTGAATATCCAAACCTGCTAGATTACTCAACACAAGGGTAACTTCAACCCAGAACGTATTTAGCTTTGGGCATGAGATGAACATGTGTCGGAGATCAGCGGCATACTCCTGACACTTTGGGCAGTGTGTCTTTAAAAACGCAGCTGTCAAAGCCCATTTGGAGATAACCTCTGGGGTGTAATACAACATAAACAATATCCGATGTTGCTGTAATTTCAGATTGACAGAGGTAACTGCAGTATTAATTGTAGCCAATGATTCATATAATTCATCCTTTGAAATGTCCATTACAAAAATTCGGTTTAGTTTAGCTACAATCTGTATGCCGTCATTTTTAGCAGCCGATAGGAGTTTCTGGTACACTTTCCCAATACAACCCCGACCAGAAGTCTGGAAAATTACGTATACTACCTCAGTTGTACTGGGTAAGATTGATAAACCCTCTCCCTGAATAAAATAATCCCTGACTTGTAAATATTTAAAAAATGAATTGTGTGCTATCCCAAATTCCTCTTTAAGTGATGCAAATGATCTAAAACCTTGCTCATCGTACAACTGCCCAAGTTGTGTTAAGCCGCAGAGCTGCCACCCTCTCCCCACAGAGTCAGAGAATATATCAGACAGTCTCGGGTTACCCCAGATAATCGTAGACCCATGCAGGTCTGGTATTGCATAAGCTTTACATATATCTTGCCAGATCCGAACAATATGTCGAACAATCTTGAATCGGACCCTTTTATAGTAATTAGGATCAGCCATTTTATAGAGTAAAAACCCGGTGTTGGGACCACAGGCCAGCTGATACGCTAACCAAATCTTACCCCGACCAGGCCCCTGAAGTAAACTCTGGATTCGGTTGACAAAAGCAGCCCAGAAATAAGCTTTGAAGTCAGGAAGTTTAAAACCTCCTTGTTCAAAAAATAAACCGAAGAGCTCTCCTAGCCCTCCGATATCCCCATATATAGCTGCCAACAGCGCTATCTAGCCGTCTAAAGAATGAAATGGGAATGGTATGGAATGGTACGAAACAGATAGAGGAATTTTGGTAAAATGTTAATTTTAACTACATTACACCTCCCCATTATAGTGAGCGGTAACTTGTGCCAGCTACGCATGTCGGCAGTAACCTTTTTAAGCAGTGGCTCATAGTTTAAAGCAATAAGATCGTCTATGTGGCAGCTAAGACATACTCCAAGATAAGTATCAGTGCTAGTAACTCCTAGCGAGAGTGGAGCTGAATCTAAATCAAAATTTAAAATTGACTGCGTCTTGTTTAAGTTTTACTTATAACCGGAGAAAGACCCAAAACGTTGGGCCTCCAAAGTTAACACAGCCATCGTTTCTACCGGCTTAGTAGTGTATACAGCAATATCATCTGCGTACGCAGTAACTTTTAGGACCATACCGTTAAAGGACACTGGAGAAATGAGGGTATTTCGAAGTAAGTGCCTAATAAAGGGCTCAATGTAAAGAGCAAATAATAATGGGGATAGCGGGCATCCCTGCCGCGTACCCCTTTGAATATAAAAAAATGAAGAAGAGAGGCCATTGAGCCTGATGGCAGCAGCTGGATTACGATATAGTTTCTGCACTGCTGAGATAAACCTTCGACCGAGACCTAGGGAGGATAGCGTCAGCCATGAAGGCCCCCAAGCCACTCGGTCAAAGGCCTTCTCAGCGTCAAGCATCAACATTCCAATCTGCTGATTTAGATGACCAGCTACGTCAAATGCAGCAATAGCTGTATTTATGTGTGCCGCTGTATCGCGCCCCGGGACAAAACTGTGCTGTTGTTCGGATACCAATAAATTAATCAGAGGGGCTAAACGAGAGGCAAGAAGCTTTGAGAATTTTTTTTCATCCGCATTAATTAAAGATATTGGCCGGTATGAGCTCCTTTCTTCCACAGGTTTCCCCTTTTTTGGAAAAACAATAATCCTGGTTATGTTCCAAGAGGAGGGCACATCCCCGCCTTGTAGTATATCATTAACCAGCTCTAGAAATACTGGGGCCAATATATCTTTAAAAATTTTATAAAACTCAAGAGGGATGGTATCTTCACCGGCCGCTTTACCAGAGGGTAAGGCACTAATTGCTAAGTTTATTTCCACTAAATCCGCATCTCTGTCTACTAGGTCAGATTGGGAAGAGTCCAAAGCTGACATTGCGCTTTCTTGTAAGTACTCTCTGACTGCTTGCTGATTAAAACTGGCTGGGTCGCGATAGAGATCCGCATAGAATAGCCTAAATTGCTCTAGTATGTCCTGGGATTTAGTATAAATTAAACCATCAGCTCCTTTTATTTGTTTGATATGTGACTTAGCCCTCTGGTCTGCTAGCTGATAAGCCAAAACTCGTCCAACCCGTTCTCCATATTCGTATTGCCTCGATTTATACTTGTGGAAGCTGTTAGCCATTCTATCCCTTAGCCCTCTACTGAGCTTAGCTCTCACTTCGATAAGCTGACTATAAGTCCGCGATTCGCCAGTGTCCTTTAAAGTAATTGCTCTAGCATGTAACTGTTCTAGTTCAGTATATTGCCTGCGCTCGTCTTCTACCAACCTTATGTTAGACCGATTCTGCTTGATAATGTATTGCAGTGTTGCCCCTCTCACATATGCTTTGACAGTCCCAGACTATAGCACAAGATGCTGTATATTGATTATTCTTAATATATTCCCTCAGAGTTACTTGCATGAAAGCTACGTAATCGGGGTTACTAAGGAGGTGCCTTCGAAAAGAAAATTCCTTTATTGACTCCTTCACCTCCAGCTGAAAGTTTACTGTAAGCATAATGGGATTATGGTCCGATGTAATTTTCGGACAGATCTCCATAGAGGAATTTTCTAGTAAAGCTTTATTGGTGAAGATCATGTCAATTCTGGAGTATTGTTTGTGTGGATTTGAGAAAAAGGTGTAACCCGGTATTAAAGGAAAAAGTTTTCTCCAGACATCCTCCATTTGATGTATATGGAGTAGATCAAATATAGCTGCCCTCATCTGAGCCATTCGGCCACGTGCGGCCGTATTCGTAGTATCAATCTTTTTATCTAAAATACAGTTAAAATCACCCATTACTATGAGTTCCCCATCCCATTCCAATAATTCGGAACACAAAAAAGAAATAACCTCAGGGCAATCAACATTGGGGCCATAAACCATACAAATCGTCAGCTTACGCCCAAACATCTGGATTTGAGCAATTGCCCATCTTCCCTTTTGATTGGCCATAGTACGTAACACCGTAGCAGAGCAGAATTTAGTCTTTAATAAAGCCACCCCTCGGATAGAAACTGTCTGCGAGGTACAAACAATAAGATCATAACCAAGTTGTTTAAAAAGAGTTCTATCCTTAAAGGCCAAGTGCATTTCAGCAAGACCAACTATTTGAGGCTTGAAAGCCTTGAGTTCTTCCGCAACCAAACGCCGCTTACTGGCCTGATTAAGCCCAGCGACGTTCCAGCTCATAAATTTAGCACGCGGCATTTATGCAATTTTGACGATTTCTGACCAATCTCCATCCCCAGAACGTAGAGTACCTTAATCATGTGCTCAAACTGTGCATTTCTACCTATACCTTGGCTATTTATCACCCTCCCTCCCTGACAAACCCCCCCCAAATAACCCTAGAACCACTACTTCCACCCTTCCACACATCCCGCACCCCCCACCCCGTGTCTTAGAAAAGGAATCACCCCCCTTCCTAGCTGTCCTTGAGTGACAGCATTCGGAAGACGCCCCCCCCCACACCCCTCTCCCCATGGAACCCCCCTGAGCCCGCCACACTCCCGACTAATATCCATGCTATTTAACAAAAAAAAGGGGGAAAAGGGGAGAGAGAGAAAAGACTCCCCCACCAAAAGGGGCAAATCAGCCTGTGCCAATAAAGAAAAAACTAACACAAAACAGTTTTCTAAGCAACCATATTGAAGAATTATTTATCAATTTCCCTCCTTTTGTTTTCCTCTCCTCCCACCCCTCTATTTTTAAAATCTTTATCTCTTTTTTTTTTTTTTGTCCCCTCCCCCTTTTTAAAGCCAGTATTGAACATTGAATCAGTCTTTAGGGGTAGACTGCCACTTGAAAAGTGCCTTTTTAGCCTCCTGCTCATTAAAGAAGAAATGAGTACGACCGTCCTTTATAGCTTTTAGACGGGCTGGCTCCTGTAGAAAAACCTGAGTACACACAGCTTTAAAGGGGTCCATAAGTTGCCGAAGTTGCCATCGCTTGTCCATAGTTGATTTGCACAGACATGGAGTCAATTTTCACAGGAGCTGTAGGCCGTGCCTTAAAAAAAATTGCTTGACCGAGCAAGAAATTGCCCAAAAATACAAGAATAGGTATTGCAAAATTAGATTTAGCTTGGCTATTTTGTGTGAGAAACAAAGGCAGTCTATGCGCACGCTGAACCTGTGTATCCATGTCCCAATCTTCTAAATCAGGGAAGGCCTTCTGTAACAAGTTAACAACAAATGCCCGTGGATCAGAACCTTCCTCCCTTCTGGAATTCCCAAAATCCTCAGATTCTGGCGTTGCTGCCGATTTTCAAGGTCTTCAATCTTAAGTTGGATAGTCGCCATTTGGGAGTCTTGTGATTTAACTAAATTAACTGTATGGGTATTAACTTCCTCGACGGCTGCCACCCGTTGCTGGAGGTCAGAGACCTCAGACGTTAGATATGAAACCTTGGCAGTCACTTCTGAAAGAGCCCGTTTGATCTCAATGCTGTTGACCGTAGCCTGCTGATAATAGCTTTGTGCTTCTGCTCTCTGAACAGCCAGTGCCTGCAGAATCCTAGAAAGTGAGGGTTCGTCATCCTCATACTGGACATTCAGGGCATGTTTAGCACTATGCATAATTCTAGTTTCTTTTGGGGACAATGTAGGGAGAGATGTTGACAGAGATAAGGCAAAAGTGGGAGCGGAGGGCAATGTAAGAAGAGTTGTGGGAGTAGATGATGTAGACCCTACTGCTTGGGCTGTCTCCTGAATTATTGACACATGAAGAGAGCCTTGGCCCCCGTCATCTGACTCTGTCTGTAAGCTGTCCTGAACAAGAGGATCTACAGCACCCATAACAACACCCGTACCAGCAACAGAAGGGGCCTCAGCAATTTTTGCAGTTGTATTTGCCGCCGACTCTAAATGGCCAGAGTGTGAAGTGGCACTAAGAATATTACCAGGATCTCCTGCGTTAGATAGTCTAGAAACAATAGATTTAACCTCGCCCTTAGAAGCAACCCACTTCCGCAAAGGGCTTACTCCTGCACCACTCTTTGCAGCACTTGCAGATCCCTTGAGCCGTCCCGACATTTCTGTTGCCTGTGCCTTAACTCCACCTCCAAACCCCCGACCTCTGCCACCTTTGCCTGCCCTGACAGGTTTAGGGCCTTTCCCTTTAACAGCTCTCGCCCCCTCCGGGGTGTTAGTTCTAGTGTTGGATTTGGGGCTGTCCAGGGCCCCTGTGGCGACGTTAGGGCTACATTGAATGTCCTTCTGACCGAGTTTTGAAGCCATGTTGCTCCCTCTGCCACTGGGAGCCTTACTCATACTACTTTCATAATTTTCAGAAGTTTCCTCGCTCCTACCCACAAGGTTGAATTCTTGCTGTTTCCCATCTGGAAGAGAGTCCTCCTCAATCAACCCAGAGGAATCAAGCGACTGTGCGACATTGGCTGAGTCGGTACCTAAATCCAAAACAGCAAGAGAGGAAGCGGGTACCATCACTGTCCCGCAAGCATACAGCTCTTGGGTCATTCCATTAGACACCATGCCACAGCCAGCGGTTAGATTGGGAGAGACATTAGAAACCATGGAAGTTACAGGATCCTCAGCACACCCCCATCCCTCGTGAATAGCAGCATTCAGGACTTCGGCCATTTGAAGACCCGGAATGGCCGTCTCAGAGCCACAGGATCGGAGGAGTGCCGTTGCTCTCCCTGAGCGCAAAAGTTTCAAAATTGGTTTCCCCACTTGGGGGGCAGTTAAAATGCCACAGCTTGGTTTCTCTGGATTATTTGCAGCCAGCAATGTATTTTCGCTTACCAGCACCTCCCCAGCCTGAGCTCCACACTCCTGCACCTCCGGGCCGTCAGCTGCTTCTGTGGTAGCTCCGGCATCCCCCGGTACCTCCGCACGTCCGCGCCGTATAGCCCGTGGCGGGGCCATTCCCTTCAGTAACAGGAAACCCAACCTCGTGGACGCTCCCCAGCAGCAGGCTGAAATCCACCCTTCACGTCTGCCGTCAGCGATGTCCGGTAGTTGCGAGCGAGGTACTGACACCGGCAGCGGAAACGCCAGTGGGAGTGAACTGGCTAGAAACCACCTCGCTGCTCGGCCGCCATATACCGCGCCACTCAGCTGGGCAATCCGACACATCCAGCACCGAAGATGCAGCCAGGTACCACCGCTGATTTCTCTTTTACACTTTTAAGTTTACTTCGCCGATACGATTGTCCAGCTTCTCAAATCACCATTAGTAATCAGTATTCGCCGGTGGGGAGAGAGCGGCGGCCCAGCCGGTCCCCGAGGAGAGGTTGTGGTAGGCGTCCACTAGTGGCGGAGTCCGTCCGCCATCTTCCTTTTCCCACCCATCGATTCTTCCATTTCAGTATTTTGTATTATCGGTGGATGTTTTTCTTAAGTGATCTTGCGGTAGTGAATTGTTCCTTAAGTGATGCGCAGTGGTAGATCCTTTCCTTAAGTGACGCTGCAGCAGTAGATCGTTTCCTTAAGTGATGCTGCAGCAGTAGATTGTTTCCTTAAGTGAGGCCGCAGCGGTAGATCCTTTCCTTAAGCAATGCTGCAGCAGTAGATCCTTTCCTTAAGCAGTGTTGGAGAGGTAGATCTTTTACTTAAGTGTTGCTGCAGTTGTAGATCTTTCCTTAAGTGACGTTGCAGCAGTAGATCCTTTCCTTAAGTGACGCTGCAGTGATAGATCCTTTTCATTAGTAATGCTGCAGTTGTAGATCCTTTTCTTTAGTAATGCTGCAGTCGTAGTTCCTTTCCTTAAACGATGCAGCAGTGGTAGATCCTTTCTTTAAGTGACGCTGCAGTGATAGATCCTTTTCTTTAGTAATGCTGCAATAGTAGATCCTTTTCTTTAGTAATGCTGCATTTGTAGATCCTTTTCTTTAGTAATTCTGCAGTCGTAGATCCTTTCTTTAAGTGACACTGCAATTGTAGATCCTTTTCTTTAGTAATGCTGCAATCGTAGATCCTTTTCTTTAGTAATGCTGCATTCATAGATCCTTTTCTTTAAGAGATAGACCCTTTTCTTTAGTAATGCTGCAGTCGTAGATCCTTTTCTTTAGTAATGCTGCATTCATAGATCCTTTTCTTTAGTAATGGTAGATCCTTTCTTTAAGTGATAGATCCTTTTCTTTAGTAATGCTGCAGTCGTAGATCCTTTTCTTTAGTAATGCTGCAGTCGTAGATCCTTTTCTTTAGTAATGTTGCATAGATCCTTTCTTTAAGCGATGCCGCAGTCGTAGATCCTTTCTTTAAGTGACGCTGCAGTGATGGATCCTTTTCTTTAGTAATGCTGCAGTCGTAGATCTGTTTCTTTAGTAATGCTGCAGTTGTAGATCCTTTCCTTTAGTAATGCTGCAGTGGTAGATCCTTTGTTTAAGCGATGCCGCAGTGATAGATCCTTTCTTTAAGTGACACAGCAGTGATAGATCCTTTTCTTTAGTAATGCTGCAATAGTAGATCCTTTTCTTTAGTAATGCTGCAGTCGTAGATCCTTTTAGTAATGCAGTCGTAGATCCTTGCTTTAAGTGAGACTGCAATAGTAGATCCTTTTCTTTAGTAATGCAGTTGTAGATCCTTTTCTTTAGTAATGCTGCAATAGTAGATCCTTTTCTTTAGTAATGCTGCATTCGTAGATCCTTCTCTTTAGTAATGCTGCAGTTGTAGATCCTTTTCTTTAAGCGATGCCGCAGTGGTAGATCCTTTCTTTAAGTGATGCTTCAGTGATAGATCTGTTTCTTTAGTAATGCTGCAATAGTAGATCCTTTTCTTTAGTAATGCTGCATTCGTAGATCCTTTTTTTAGTAATGCTGCAGTCGTAGATCCTTTTCTTTGGTAATGCTGCAGTGGTAGATCCTTTTCTTTAGTAATGCTGCGGTTGTAGATCCTTTTCTTTAAGCGATGCCGCAGTGGTAGATCCTTTCTTTAAGTGATGCTTCAGTGACAGATCCGTTTCTTTAGTAATGCTGCAATAGTTGATCCTTTTCTTTAGTAATGCAGTCGTAGATCCTTTTCTTTAGTAATGCTGCAGTCGTAGATCCTTTTCTTTGGTAATGCTGCAGTGGTAGATCCTTTTCTTTAGTAATGCTGCAATAGTAGATCCTTTTCTTTAGTAATGCTGCAGTCGTAGATCCTTTTCTTTAGTAATGCTGTAGTCGTAGATCCTTTCTTTAAGCGATGCCGCAGTGGTAGATCCTTTCTTTAAGTGATGCTGCAGTTGTAGATCCTTTTTCTTTAAGCGATGCCACAGTGGTAGATCCTTTCTTTAAGTGACGCAGTGATAGATCCTTTTCTTTAGTAATGCTGCAATAGTAGATCCTTTTCTTTAGTAATGCTGCATTTGTAGATCCTTTTCTTTAGTAATGCTGCAGTCGTAGATCCTTTTCTTTAGTAATGCTGTAGTCGTAGATCCTTTCTTTAAGCGATGCTGCAGTGGTAGATCCTTTCTTTAAGTGATGCTGCAGTTGTAGATCCTTTTTCTTTAAGCGATGCCACAGTGGTAGATCCTTACTTTAAGTGATGCTGCAGTTATAGATTCTTTTCTTTAGTAATACTGCAATAGTAGATCCTTTTCTTTAGTAATGCTGCATTCGTAGATCCTTTTCTTCAGTAATGCTGCATTCATAGATCCTTTTCTTTAGTAATGCTGCATTCAGAGATCCTTTTCTTTAGTAATGCTGCAGTTGTAGATCCTTTTCTTTAGTATTGCTGCAGTTGTAGATCATTTTCTTCACTAATGATGCAGTCGTACATCCTTTCTTTAAACGATGCTGCAGTGGTAGATCCTTTCCTTTAGTAATGCTGCAATAGTAGATCCTTTTCTTTAGTATTGCTGCAATAGTATATCCTTTTCTTTAGTAATGATGCAGTCGTACATCCTTTCTTTAAACGATGCTGCAGTGGTAGATCCTTTCCTTTAGTATTGCTGCAATAGTATATCCTTTTCTTTAGTAATGATGCAATAGTAGATCCTTTTCTTTAGTAATGCTGCAGTGGTAGATCCTTTTCTTTAGTAATGCTGCAGTGATAGATCCTTTCTTTAAGTGACACTGCAATAGTAGATCCTTTTCTTTAGTAATGCTGCATTCGTAGATCCTTTTCTTTAGTAATGCTGCATTCATAGATCCTTTTCTTTAGTAATGCTGCATTCATAGATCCTTTTCTTTAGTAATGCTGCATTCAGAGATCCTTTTCTTTAGTAATGCTGCATTCAGAGATCCTTTTCTTTAGTAATGGTGCAGTTGTAGATCCTTTTCTTTAGTATTGCTGCAGTTGTAGATCATTTTCTTTAGTAATGATGCAGTCGTACATCCTTTCTTTAAACGATGCTGCAGTGGTAGATCCTTTCCTTTAGTAATGCTGCAATAGTAGATCCTTTTCTTTAGTATTGCTGCAATAGTATATCCGTTTCTTTAGTAATGATGCAGTCGTACATCCTTTCTTTAAACGATGCCGCAGAGGATGATAATTTTCTTTAGTAATGCTGCAATAGTAGATCCTTTTCTTTAGTAATGCTGCAGTGGTAGATCCTTTTCTTTAGTAATGCTGCAATGGTAGATCCTTTTCTTTAGTAATGCTGCAGTGGTAGATCCTTTTCTTTAGTAATGCTGCAATAGTAGATCCTTTTCTTTAGTAATGCTGCAGTGGTAGATCCTTTTCTTTAGTAATGCTGCAGTGATGGATCCTTTTCTTTAGTAATGCTGCAGTGATGGATCCTTTTCTTTAGTAATGCTGTAGTCGTAGATCCTTTTTGTTAGTAATGCTGCAGTGGTAGATCCTTTTCTTTAGTAATGCTGCAATGGTAGATCCTTTTCTTTAGTAATGCTGCAGTGGTAGATCCTTTTCTTTAGTAATGCTGCAATAGTAGATCCTTTTCTTTAGTAATGCTGCAGTGGTAGATCCTTTTCTTTAGTAATGCTGCAGTGATGGATCCTTTTCTTTAGTAATGCTGCAGTGATGGATCCTTTTCTTTAGTAATGCTGCAATGGTAGATCCTTTTCTTTAGTAATGCTGCAGTGGTAGATCCTTTTCTTTAGTAATGCTGCAATAGTAGATCCTTTTCTTTAGTAATGCTGCAGTGGTAGATCCTTTTCTTTAGTAATGCAGTCATAGATCCTTTTCTTTAGTAATGCTGTAGTCGTAGATCCTTTTTGTTAGTAATGCAGTCGTAGATCCTTTTCTTTAGTAATGCTGCAGTCATAGATCCTTTCTTTAAGTGATGCTGCAGTGATAGATCCTTTTCTTTAGTAATGCTGAAATAGTAGATCCTTTTCTTTAGTAATGCTGCAGTCGTAGATACTTTTCTTTAGTAATGCTGCAGTCGTAGACCACGCTCGGAACCTCTGCATAATACTCAACTCCTCCCTCTCCATGTACCGACAGGTCAATGCCGTCACCTCCAGCTGTTTCAACACCCTCCGCATCCTCCCAAATGGATCCCCCCCGAATCAAGGAAGACCGTCACCCACGCACTCATAACCAAAAGACTGGACTACGGAAACGCCCTCTACGCTGGGATCAACAAGTCTCTACTCCGCAAGCTCCAGACAATACAGAACACCGCAGCCAGACTCGTCCTCGGCATCCCACGACACGAACATATCACCCAACACCTACGGGACCTCCACTGGCTCCCAGTCGAGAAAAGAGTCACTTTCAAGATACTCACCCACGCCTACAAATGCCTCCACAACACCGGACCCCAATACCTCAACGAGAGAATCTCCTTCCACGCACCCAAAAGAAACATCCGATCCACCAACCTCGCCCTCGCCGAAACCCCACGCATCTATAGAGCCAGAACAGGAGGAAGAGCTTTCTCCTACATCGCGACCAAGACCTGGAACGAGCTCCCTCTCAACATCAGACGCCCCCTCCCTGAGCATCTTCAGAAAAACACTAAAAACCTGGCTTTTTGGCTGAACGGAGCTGCTCCACCTCACCCCCCCCCTCCCTCCAGCGCCTTGAGACCCTTGCGGGTGAGTAGTGCGCTTACAATCCGCTGATTGATTGATTGTAGATCCTATTATTAGTAATGCTGCAGTCGTAGCTCCTTTTCTTTAGTAATGCTGCAGTCGTAGATCCTTTTCTTTAGTAATGCTGCAGTTGTAGATCCTTTTCTTAAGTAATGCTGCAGTGGTAGATCCTTTCTTTAAGTGATACTGCAGTGGATGATGATTTTCTTTAGTAATGCTGCAGTCGTAGATCCTTTTCTTTAGTAATGCTGCAGTGGCCTTTGTTGTCCCTTGAAGGTCTGTTGTGATGGAATTACCCCATTGGTGGTATTTCACCAGTGATTTCCTGTGGGTTTTCTGTGAGTGGAGACATACAAGGGATCCAGTTTTGTGAGTCACCTTTGTAACTACATATCACCCTTTGAGCATGAGATTCCAGCAGCCCAAAGATGCTGCTCTCACCCATAAAATCAAGTCCTTGCATGATCTACAAGGGGGTCCCTCCAATAAACCCCACAATTTGTCCACAAAGTTCTCCTTGTTTGGCTGCATCTGAGTCACTTGCAGCAGGACACAATGATATTGTAAATTGCAAAGTAGGGTAGGAACATGCACAAAGACAGGTATTCTCATTATTACCATCAACTGGAACAGTCTCCCCCTCCTTTCGCTACACCTCCCCTTTTCATGACCTTCTGGAAAGAACTACAGACCTCTCTTTTTCGATCCGCCACCACCTTCTTTAATTGATCCCAAGCTTGTCCCTGCATCACCTCCTCTTTCCTATATAGTGGTTGTCAGTCCTTTTATTACCGCCTCTTGCTCATGTACCGTTGACCCTCCATGCTTTTGTAAATGTTGCTCTGTGCATCTTCACCTACGCTTCTTTGTCCGCATCCCCAACATAGGAGGCCATATGAAAAGTATAAGAGTGGCTTCTCATGTAGGGGGACTGTTTTAGTCTGTCAACAAAAAAAGCATTCGGTTGTAGTTGATGCAGTTCTTAGACCCGACAGTCTCCAGTCCTTCTCCTGAACGCATATCTCCTTTCTTTTGATTTTAATAATTGCCATCAACAGGATGTTCTCTTCCACTAGGAGGGCATTGGTTTGGGAAGAGGGGCGTGATGTCATCAGTGGCCGCCATTTTCAGTTGGGAAGCTGTGCCTGCCCTCATCGCTTCTGATTACAGGGCGAACTTTTTGTCCATCCCGGGTGAAGAAGGCTGGTTTGTTTGTCAAGTGTTGCTCGGCCTTCATATTCCCTCGTCCTGGATCTCGGGTATTGTATTGTATTGTAATTGCATTTGTATAGCGCTTACTACCCCTGACGAGGCGTCGAAGCGCTTTTTCGGCGAGTAGCACGCTACTCCGGGACCCATAGAGGATTAGTGTTGAATTAGTATAGTGAAACATGCAAGTAAATTTTAAGTGGTGGATATGTTAGTCCGTTATTTGGATTCGGAAGGATAGCGGAAGGATAGAAGAGGAAAGAAAGGTTTGTATTTATATAGCGCTTCTAACCCCTGATGGGGTGTTGACTCGCTTTTTTTTGGCGTAGAAATTGCAGTTAACTTTCTTAACGTTCTATGTACATATGACGTGCAGAGTGAGTTGTAAACACTGGCTGCACTTAACACAGAAGCCGTTCATCGTCTCGCATGGAAACCGTTATTAAGAGCGAAGAAATATTGACTTAATTGTGCACTTTCAAATGTAATTTGTAGGTATTGAAAACAAGTGAAGGTTGAAAATAGACAATTCAAACACATTATCTATAATGCCTGATTAAGAGCTAAGAAAATTTTGCTTTATCAGACAGGCTCAAATTCAGTTTGCAGGGATTGAAAACTAGTGAAGTTTGAAATAGTCAATTCAAACTCATTGTCGTTAATTTATTTCAGCGTTGTTTTTAAAGTAAATACATGTAGACAAATGTCCATGCCTGTGTACTGTGTGTTTCAGTTCACACTGGACCCTCGCCGGTGCGCTAAAAATATTTGTCTTTCTGCCAGTTTGCTCACTCTGAATTTCTGCCGCAAATACAGACATTGGAATGCATTTCTTATCGCAAACAAACTCCCGAAGTGTGGGCTGTTAAACAAATCGCTGCCTTCTAAAGGCGCCCGTCTGTGTGTACAGTGGCAGTGCGGAAGTGGCTTGCACATGGTGAAGGTGTGACGTACAGACCCTGAATGTGTTTTTTTTCTGTTCCAGGACCAGTCCACCATGCCTGAAGTGAGAGACCTTTCAGATGCGCTGCCCGACCTTCCCATGGACCCAATTACTGGAGTTGGGGTGGTCGCATCTCGGAACAGGGCCCCTTCGCATTATGACGTCGTAAGTACTCGTTTTACTCCCTTCTTTTCTTAATGGGAGCCGTGGGCTCGCGGAGTTACACATTCAGTCAAGTAGAGCAGGCTTCGCCAATGTCGGTCCTGGAGGGCCGGATCCATGCCAGATTTTTAGCATGTCCACATTTAGATCAATCTAGTTATCTTAAAAACCTGGCATGGATCCGGCCCTCCAGGACCGATATTGGAGAACCCTGAAGTAGAGCATCCGTGTAAGGCTCCCAATGATGCACCAATGAAGAGAGAGAACGGACTTATGCAGGACACAGTAGGCTCTATTGAGAGAGGTAGCTTCGGTTGTAATATATCTGTACGACCAAATGTACCTTTTTTACGTATGTCAGGAATTCACAAGGTGATTCCTGGTAGGTGAATACTCATTAACGTGGGTAGGGAACTAAGCCACAAGCTTACAGATCTCCCCAGCTGTAAATGTTAGGTGATGATATGTGCATTTGTAAAGTGCATTATCACCTGCGAGGGTGTCCTGGCGCTGAGCCGGGGTGTGTGCCTAGCGCTGCCTTTGGTAGGTTGGATACTGGAAAAGCCAGGTCATCAGCTTCTTGCAGAATTCAAGAAGAGAGGACGAGGCTCTGATGTGGAGTGAGAGGTTGTTCCACTCTTTAGCAGTGACGTAAGAGAACGCTCGTCCTCCTGATCTGGTTCTGTGTATGCGTGAGATGCAGGGCTTTAAGTGGGCCGGGTCCTGCCGGGATTGAGCAACGTCAGTTTTTAAAAGTAGGTGCCGAGATAGGTCCCTATCGGGCTCTCCATTTTTACCTTCAGGTTGGAAAAAAAACCTTAACTCTGCCTTTGATGTAACTTCAAGGAGACTCATTTTTCAGTTTTATATAGCGTAAACTTGGAGCACTTTACATGAGCACCGGTTACATTACACAAGGACATATTCATTTTTTTAATCACAGGACGTCAGGCTTGAACCTGTTTTTTCTGCTCAAAAGTCGTCTGCTCTAGCCTTACGCTGCAACCTCGTCCACAAAAGCGAGTAGCATTTTCAAAATTCTATACAACGAGGTGATAGTTGTTGCTTATTTATCTTATGCAACTTACAACCATTGACAAAGCCAGTAGCCCTGGCTTGTTGTAGGTGTAATGTTACTTGTTGTGTTATATATCTGGATGAATGGACAGATGCAGCAAAATACCAGTGGGGCAGCACACTATGCTAAGCACAGATTTTTAGTTTGCGTTTCAAGCCACGCCCTTAATTACAGCAGCCACGCCCCTATGAGAGACCCCCCAGTTTTTTCATCCCACTTAAAGCCCTGGTGGGATGTGTGCGAGTAGGATTCCTTCGGAGCGGAAGGGTCTTGGTGGTTGGTGGAAGGAGATGCAAATGTTCAGGTAGGTGTGGCCTGAGTTGTGTAGTCCTCAAGTGGTGATTAACTGGGCGCCCTGGGAGTGGGTTGCCAAGGAAGTTTGATAACACCCCCAAACATGTTCCCTAACTCGACTCCTTCCTCTTGCCACTTTGAAAAGGGTCATAAACCTTCTCCATTGCAGGGCTGGTGAGCTCTCCTTCCATGGTGGGAAGAGGAGCAGACCTCCCCTAAATTTGATGGGATGTGAGGGAGGGGCTATCTCCACAAAGGAAAATGCTTCCCCTGCAGAAAAAAAGTGTGTTTACACAAGGGTATCTTATGCCCTCTTATCGATAGTCTCAGCTGTAGAAAACACCACACAGCGGGGATAGGATCCTTTAGGAAAAGTCATTTGACCTTCCCAGGAATATCCCACCTTATAAATATGCATACACACTTTGGGGCCGATTCCGATTCAGGCCGGAAATCTCCCCGACCGAGCCGGACCCGGAGAGATTTCCGACCGAATCGGACCCTAGCAGTCCGACCGAACGAGTACGATGCGTTCGCATGCAATCGGACTCGATTCGGTCGGACTCCCATTGAAGTCAATGGGAGCCGGTCGTACAACGCGTACGCGGGCTCCCATTGACTCAATGGGTGCGAGGCAAACAAGGGCGCCCCCTACAGTTGGTACGCGTCGAAGCGACTCGCGCCATACATGCACAGGGAGGGGGGACCCATGGGTCCCCCCTGTGTGCGACTCGCGCGGCTACGCGTACAGGGGGGTCTGACACGGACCTCCAAAGTCCGGCTCCGACTGCTCTTTGGAGCCGGACTGCGCGAGTCGGTCGGACTGCTCGAGACGCGCATCGTACTTACCCGGCCGGGGAACGTCTCCATTGCGCGGTGCGAGTCGTGTCCGTGCGAGTCGGTTGGAGCGGTTGGGTCCCGCGAACGAGTCGGTCGGCGATTTCGCGAGCGCTCGCATCGTACTCGCTCGCCCGGACGCACGTCCGAATCGGTCGGGAAAGAGGGCTCCGAATCGGATCCGGTAAAGCCGAATACGATTCTGTGCCCTACCGGCCGAGATCGGAATCGGCCCCTTTGTGTTAGTGGCATACACAGACCATATTGTGGTCCTGTAAACTGGCAGCTAAAGTGTTAGTGCTGCCGGGGGTTGGGCCTCCTGGGCTGGCTTTTATTATCACTCTCGTTTGCTTGCTTCTTATTAAATGCTTTCCTTCCCATTCTTATGTTTGTTCCTTCCCTGGAAGATAGACTCTTTACCAACCTTTTGATTTGCTGACTTGTATCCTCCCAGTGTTTACTTTTACGGAACTGCTTTTTTCTTTTTCATTATGCATTCCATGAAAGTGCATGTCAGCTGCTGTTCTCATTGGGCGCTGCTTCCTGTGCTCTTTGCTGCTGTGTCATTTGTAAGCTCCTTTTCCCCTTCTTTATCCCTTTTAACCTACTAAGCCTTTTTTCTTTCTTTTGTCCCCGCTGCCCACTCCGTTGCTTACCACGACCCGCTCCTCCGTTGCTCTCATCCCTTGTAAACGTATTTTTATTTTTAATTTTTTAATTTTTTTACTTTTGGAGGGCATGGAAGCTGCCATTTAGCTACACGAAAATACTCATGCTTGGCCCTAGAACACGGATGCCCTCCCATCTGAAATCCCTACACTGGCTCCCGATCCGCAAGAGGATCCGCTTCAAAGCGCTGGTTCTGGCCTTCAAAGCCCTCCATGGCACTGGCGTCTCGTACATCAGGAAAAGAGTCCAGTTCTACTGCCCACACCGAACCCTGAGGTCCTCAGCGTTGCAGCAAGCGCGTACTCCCAAGTTTTTCCGCGCTCGAATAGGCGGACGCTCCTTTCAGGTGCAAGCCGCTCAACTTTGGAATAGTCTGCCTCTGGCACTTAGACAGATACAGGACCTCCTCACTTTCAGGAAATCTTTGAAAACTTGCTTGTTTCAGCAAAAGTACTTGATTCTAGCTTTTGATAGCACACTGTCAGCCCGTCACGAGGTTTTTAGCGCCGGGACACTATGAGTAGCTGTGCGCTTTATAAATACCTAGTTAACATAACATAACAAAAGCGCGTTTGCACATTTAAAATTACATTTTCAAAAAATTTACCGATCTACATAGCATCTTAGATGGGTCAGTCCAAAAAAATGGCACTTCCCTCATTTTGTAGGTGTGCTCATGCTTCACCACTTGTTAACACATAATCGTGCTTACAAAACGACATGACTGACAGTGCCGACCACGTCACTGCACTTTATTTTTTTTTGCTCATGATGCACAGCATTGGCAAAAAGTTTGGCATACCGTATAGGTCTAGAAGGCGAGGTATATTTGCTTTGGCAGTAAAGTGCAGCCGGAAGTCAGTGATGAGTCCATGTCGGCCACTGTGCAGGAGACACAATTAGTGTCACTTTCCTCTGGCAGTGAAAGTGTAGCTCGGAGTCAGTAAATCAATACCAGGCACTATTCTTGAAACACAAGAAGTGCTGTTCTTTTCTGTCAGTAAATTGTAATTGTGTGTCAGTGAATTAATAGCAGCGACCATGCCGAAGGCAGGAAGTGCTGTTGTTCTCTGGCACCAAAGTGCAACCGGGAATCAGTTAATTGATGGCAAACGCCTTGATGAAGACACAAGAAGTGCTGCTCTTTTCTGGCCGTAAAGTCCACCCATGAATCAGTGAATTAATATCAGCCGCTATAATGGAGACCCAAGAAGTGCTGCTCTTTTCTGGCCGTAAAGTCCACCCATGAATCAGTGAATTAATATCAGCCGCTATAATGGAGACCCAAGAAGTGCTGCTCTTCTCTGGCAGTAAAGTGCAACTGGGAATCAGTGAATCGATACCAGCCTACATGATGGAGACATAGAAAGTGCTGCCTTTTTTTTCTGGCAGTAAAGTGCAACTGAGAATCATGGTAGAGACACAAAAAGGCCACTCTTCTATATCAGGGAAGTGCAGCTGGAAGTCATGGAATAGGTAGCAGCCAGTAAACTGGAGACACAAGAAGTGCTGAAAATAGAATCTAGACAAGGAGAAGAACCCTTTCTGATCTGGTTCCCCACCCTCTCTATAGCACTTGAAATTCTGTGCACCATTTGTGGGGGCCTCAGTTAACAGTCTGTTGTAATGGGGTTTGTTTCTGCAGCCCCCCCTCGGAGAGAGAGCAGTTTTCTTGGAATTCTCCACCAACAAGTGTCTCAGCACAGCTAGTCTCACTCTCTAGTCTCACTCTCTAGTCTCACTCTCTAGTCTCGCTCTCTAGTCTCGTGCTCTAGTCTCACGCTCTAGTCTCACGCTCTAGTCTCACGCTCTAGTCTCACTCTCTAGTCTCACTCTCTAGTCTCACTCTCTAGTCTCACGCTCTAGTCTCACTCTCTAGTCTCGCTCTCCAAGTGTTGCCAGCGAGAGAGGTTCTAAGCCCAGCATCTGGAGATAAAACGAACCAGGCAATATTAACTTATTTCCAGTGTTCAGTAGTGCAGATATGACTTGGGAAGCTTAAGTGCAATTTAAAAACGCCTGATGTGATATAATGCAAGAGCAAAACAGTTCAAAGAAAAGGGGGGGGGGGGGTGGGGTGAGGCAGCAGGAGCAGGGTAATGCAAAGAGAGGAGAGGTTGTGCTTTGTGCAAAGGGAAATCCATTATTTGTAGAGCAAAGTATATCGTGTAAAGGCATGTGTACTGTCTTTGCAAGTAAGGGCATTGTGTTTCGAAGACAGGTATATAGGTGCGATAGGATGTGCATTATCTCTGCAAGGAAGTGCATTGTGTTCAAATTAAAGTATATTTTGGGAAAAGGGATGGGTCTTTTATCTATAAGGAAGTGCATAGTGTCCACTGGGAAGTGTTTCATGTGCCAAGGGATGTGTGTCATATGTATACAGAGCTGCATAGTGTCCAACGGGAAGTGTTGCATGTGCAGAGGGATGTGTGTTACGTCTATAGGGAAGTGCATAGTGTCCAACGGGAAGTGTTGCATGTGCAGAGGGATGTGTGTTACGTCTATAGGGAAGTGCATAGTGTCCAACGGGAAGGTCGGTGTGTGCAAGTCCATTGCATGTATGAGGAAGGAGAAGTACATTACATGTAAAGGGAAGTTCATTATGTACAAGGGGTAGCACGTTAGGTAGAACAGGGAAGTCCACTATGTGTAAAGTAAAGTGTCGTGTAAAGGGATGACTATTATTTCTATAAGGAAGTTCTTTATTTTCAAAGAGAAGTATATTTTGAGCAACAGAACGTATATTATGTGCAGCAAGTTATTATATGTGTGAAAGGAAGTTCTTTTTGTGCATGGGCAAGTATATTATGTGCAAATTGGAAGTTGGTTATGCACAAAGGGCAATATCTTAAGGGAGTGGGAGGTCCTATGTGCAAAGGGAAGTGTATGATATGGACAAATGACGTTCTTTACATGTAACGGGATGTACATTATGTGAAAAAGCTGTCTTTGTTGTCTGCGTGGATTGTAGAGAGGGTGAATGTGATAATGAGTCAACAGATAGATGAGCAAGTTCTTGTATGTAGGAGGCTGTAATTGACTGAGTTCATGGCTGGATTAACGAGTGAGTGCATGGATGGATACTGACAGGTTAAACCAATGTTAAAGAATGTTACTGCTTGAGGCTTCAGACTCCAGTAGAAGCTGTGTTCTAAAACTGCCAAGAATTATTAATATTATGCCATTGCAAACATTTTGCCAAGGGTAGGCAGGGTGGTTCAAGAATCCAGCAATATATCAGGAAGAAATTTTGTTTCTGTTTCGTCGTCCTTCTGCCTTGGGCACAAGGGTGCAGGACCACAAGTCATCACTAGACGTCATTCTCATGTCTGTAGGAAGGGGGCAGTTCCACAGGTCATTACTAGATGTCCTCCGGTCCGCAGAAAGGGGCAGTACCACAGGTCGATATTGGATATCCTTCTCAAGTCAGCAGAAAGGGGGCAGTATCACAGGTCAATGTTACATGTCCTTCTCAAGTTTGCAGAACGGGGGCAGTACCACAGGTGGTTATTAGATAACATTCTTAAGTCCACAGAGAAGGGGCAGTATCACAGGTGGTTATTAGATATCCTTCTCAAGTCTGAAGAAAGAGGACAGTACCACCGGTGCTAATTAGATATTCTTCTCAAGTTCGCAGAAAGGGGGCAGTACCAGAGGTCATTATTAAATATCCTTCTCAAGTCCGCAGAAAGGGGGCAGTACCAGAGGTCATTATTAAATATCCTTCTCAAGTCCGCAGAAAGAGGGCAGTGCCACTAGTCATTATTACATTATTAGATATCTTTCTCTAACCTGCAGAAAGGGGACAGTATCACAGGTCGTTTTAGGATCTTCTGCTCAACTCAGCAGAAAAGGGGCAGTTCCACAGGTCATTATTAGATGTCCTTCTTAAGTCCGCAGAAAGGGGGCAGCACCACAGGTGGTTATTTAGATATATTGCTCAAGTTCGCAGAAAGGGGGCAGTACCACAGGTCATTACTAGATGTCCTCAGAAAGGGGCAGTACCACATGTCATTACTGGATCTCCTTCTCAAGTCTACAGAAAGGGGCAGTACCACAGATCGTTAATAGATGTTCTTCTCAAGTCCACAAAAAGATGGCAGTACCACATGTCATTATTAGAAATTCTTCTCAAAGCCGCAGAAAGGGGGCAGTACCACAGGTCATTACTAGATGCCCTTCTCAAGTCTGCAGAACGGGCCGTACCACAGGTTATTAGATGCTCTTCTCAAGTCCAGAAAAAGGTGGCAGTACCACATGTCATTATTAGACATTTTTCTCAAAGCCGCAGAAAGTGGGTAGTACCACATGTCATTATTAGATATTAGTAAAGAGGTGCTAAGCCCAGCATCAGGAGACGAAACGAACCAGGCAATAGTAATTTACTTCCGATGTTCAGTAGTGCAGATATGTCTTGGGAAGCTGTTGTAATCCAAAAGAAGTCCAAAGGTTGCCATGAAGCAGGTTGTAGGTTAGAGGTTTATTAAGCTCAGTTACAGGATGGTAAGTAGGATAATAAGTTCAGTAGTTCAGTCCCACCAGGAGCAGCATCCTTACTGCTCAGCCCACATACTCCAAGTGTCTCTCTGTCAACCTCACCAGGCACTCCAGCATTCCACACACATCACATTCATACTGGCTGAGCAGCAGGGAACAGATAGCTAAGGGAAAGGATGGAAAGCAACATTACAAGTTACAACAGAAGCTTATATACAATTAAAAAATGCCAGATGTGATATAATGCAAGAGCAAAATAGTTCAAAGAAAAAGGTGGGAGAGGGAGTGAGGCTTTCAAGTCTGCAGAAAGGGGGCAGTGCCACAGGTCATTATTAGATGTCCTTCTTAAGTCTGCTGAAAGGGGGCAGTACCACAAGCCGTTATGAGATATACTTTTCAGGTTCGCAGAAAGGGGGCAGTGGTAGAGGTCCTTCTGATTTCAGAAGAGGAGTGCACTGCGATACTTTGTTTTGAGATATATATGCAATAAAATTCCTCTACGCCTTCCCATTATGGAAGATAATAATGTGATTTCTTTTTGCCTGCCATATTGTAAAATATTAAAGGCAGTGCTGGGCCAAGAAACCAATCTTGCTGGGAAAATAAGCTGCGTGTTTTGTTTTCTGTGCCCAGTGCCTACATAAAAACATTTATTAATTGATCACTGCGAGTGCATTTCTGTTGACAGTCTTGATGTGAAATGTTAAATCGTTTGCACTCACTAAAAAATAGTGCCTGTTAAAGTAAACATTGTACACACAAAAGAACGTTATGGCACTATGTGTGCTTGCACCTTATAGTAATAAGAACAAGCCTTGGGAAAACCAAAATTTTTGCCTTTGAAAGGCATGAGCCAGACTTTTAGCATTGGTAGTGCTCTTTTCAGAAGCTGTGCTTCATCGGCCAAAAGAAAATACTTGGTACTGATGCTTAACAGCATCGGCAAAAGTGGCAAAAAGGGCAAGATGCTTGTTCGTGGTATGATGACTTATGCATGTGATCATATCACCCCGCTTGAGCATGTATAAGTCATGAGTCTGCCTAACCATTTTTTTTTTGTTTTTGTACCTTTAATTTAACATTCTGAGTTGGCTGCCTCCCATCACAGAGTGGTAAATTAAAAAATAAAAAGTTTGTGAAAGCACTTTATGGAGAAAGGAGGAACCCGGTAGCAAATTGCAGCTGCTAGGCCCTCTAAAAAAAGAAAACAAAGTTACAAATTAAAAAAACAGGGAGAGGTGGGGTAGCAATGGAGGAGAGACGGAGGCACGCGTAGAGAGCGAAAGAAAACAAGCACTTCTTGGAGCATAGAGTGCTGAAAAAAAATCGTTTCTTGAAGATAAGCAGTGAAAGGATCCGCCTCATCTAATCAGAAACACCGATAAATAGCCATGCTGCAAGAGAGAGACAAATACAGGAAGAGGAACGAGGTCCATTGAATAAGGAGCAGGCAGTTGACCCAAAGCCCACTCCAACTATTGGAATCCTACACAATAGGTCTTTTGACAACAACTAAATCTGTTTAAGGACGAGAAGTAAAAATTAAGTATGTAGAAGATGACAATACATTGTGAAAATTAAGCGCTGCAACATGATTTAAAATTGATTCATATTTCTATTCATGCGATTAGGCAGTGAGGTCACAAAGTTTGAAGCCAGATATAGATCCTTTGCTGCGTGAGTCATACAGACCAACAATCCCTTCGCTGAATTGAGATTTTTTTCCCACATTCTTGCAATGAGCTTGAGTAGGGTTCTGGCATGCATTGTACACGGTGAGCAGAAATGGTTCATTCCACATGGGCATCAGGGCAATATTACACCAGATTGATCCGATCGATCGACCTTGCGCTTGATTATGATGCTTCATTGGCGATTGATATGTTTGAAGCTGCCAAGACCTTCCACCGGGTCAGGTGTGGCAGCTAGAACAGGATGCTCATCTCGGAAGACGTTTTCTGGTGGCAGAACATATAAATGTTACAATTTGCTACAGAAGAGTTACTACAAAGTGCGCGAAACTAAATTAAAATATCTTGATTACCTGTAACCACTATGTTTGCTGGGGATCACGGACACTGGGTTTCCTCGGAGTAGCGTGCTACCCATTCACAAAGATCTTAAGCTCCTCATCCGGAGTAGGAAGTGCAGTATAAGTGTCACTACTATACCTTACCATCCCTTGGTCCGGTGAAGGAAGGAAACTAGGCAGAGCTGCACTCCGTCCCCCGTTCTGTTTAAATTCTTTTTTGACCTTTTGGGGCAATCTTTAAGGATGGCCAGTGATTTCCTTTCTTTCAGTGCAATGGTGAGAGCAGCAAGGTGTCATTGTATGTTAACTCATTGTAGCACACATCTCAAACACATGTAAGACAATAGATCATGTTGCTTGAGATTTAGGGTGCATTTTAGGATATTTACTAGTGAAAATGCTAAATCTGAGATTATGGTCTAGAATGTGGAGAGTGACGATGAACCCTATTCATTCAGTAGTAATATATAGTAATAATCGCACACGCCTTAAACACGTTTGTAATTTACAATTTGAATACCATCACCACGGAAGTGGACGGGTTATTGAGAAAATGGAAGAGCCTCCCCTTGACGATCATTTGTTAAAGATGAAATACAACATCCTGTTTGCTGTTCCCCAGGGCATTGATAGAATTAAGGCCTGGTGACGATTCAGGGGATATTCAGTAGTTCTGTATGAGTGTCTAGAGGGCTTAGATACCTCAATGATCCGACACCACCCAACTACCCTCGCATAAGAGCTCTCCGCTCTTTCCACGTGCACCTTTTCACCCCCCCCTTCCAGGAATTCTCCTACTTTGGAACAGAAAGATTTTCAGTGCAGATTTGTTTTTTTTTGTTATGGACCGCACTACTTTTTTGATTTCAGAAGATTTTATTGAACATTTTCAAATGGACCGCACTACTGAAATAAATTTGAGATATCTCAAATTTAATGTATTTTAGGTAGCAGTTAAATGCATATTTTTAATAGACTCTCTGCCTAGTTGGTGTTATCTTGTTAAGATGTTTTAAGGCTTGGTGCAATATCTGTGTTTTACCAGTAGGGCTGGATTTGTGAAGCCATCGGACAGTCAAATGCAGTTGGATTTTCAGAATGACCAACAGCAATGCAGATAATGTGTGCAAGTTTGCTTCCCGCATATATACTAAGGATATCCTGAAACACTGAGTGTATTTTTATTATTCAGTAGCTTGGCAACACCTGCTTACTGGTTCTCCAGATGAGTCAATCAATCAAGGGTTGGTGAAGCGCAGCTACTCACCCGGAAGGGTCTCAAGGCGCTGAGAGGGAGAGGGGGGCGCCCCGCTCGTGGAAGTTCACGGTGTTCCGTCGTAGAGCCAGGTCTTGAGGTCCTTCAAGAACTTGGGGAGTATTGGTGTCTGTCGTAGGTGGAGAGGGAGGGAATTCCATTCCTTGGCCGCGAGGAGGGAGAAGAAGTGTCCTCCTGTTCTGGTCTTCTTGATGCATGGTACCATTGCAAGGGAGAGCTGGGCTGAGCGGAGGGATCTTTGGGGTGCGTGGAATGAGAGGCGGTGGTTCATATAGGCAAGTCCGGTGTTGTGGAGGGCCTTGTGGGCGTGGGTGAGAAGCTTGAAAGTGATTCTCTTTTCGACGGGGAGCCAGTGTAGTGTCCGTAGGTGCTGGCTGATGTGGCAGTGGGGCGGTAGGTTGAGGACTACTCTGGCGGTGATCTGGAATTTGCAAATGAGGTTCTTTTTGATACCGGCGTAGAGTAAGTAAATAAATTAAATCTTAAACATTGCCTAACTGTAGTGTGAAGTCCTGATATGGTGACGTGCTGGAATTGTATTCTCCTTTCTTACAAACAGCTGGGCAAAACTGTAATGGCTGGACCACGGCTACCGGTGCCTTTCTCTAAAATAATACTTGGCTGCTACGTGGGGGCAAAGATTCGAAGAATGGAAATATAATGTTGGTCGCCAACTTCAAATCGTGTTCCCTAGTAACAGAAATTGAGACATTTCTGTGAGCAATGATGTATGCGATTAGCACATTACTTAAATTCCAATCGAAGCTTTGTACAAAGCGCTCAGAGCTGATAAAGTCCCTGGAGATAGTGTAAGCACTAATGCTATCAGCAGCCGTCCATATCGCATACGTGTTCTTTTCAGAGGGATAATATGATCAGATACCTTATCAATGTTTGAAACTACCGTGTGGTGTCTTGGGGTGGGAAATGCCACATTCCTGACATGTTGTTGAGTTCTTATTCATGGCAGTAGATATAAGAGGGCAGGGATGCATTGATGACTTTGATCTTGAGAATATGTAACCTGGCCTTGACTGACTGAGCTACGGTGGGGACATTTCTGCTGTTGGTGAACTGAATGTTTACTGGTAAGAGGTTCAAAGCACACAATATCAGGCATTACCATGTCAAGGCAAGTAAGGATAGATGGGGAAAACATCCAGTATACTGCAGGAGCTGCCTGTGCAGGTAAGAACGGTGGGGCGGGGGGCAGGGTGGAGTTGACAGACGAAGACGAAGTTAAGCTTAAAAAAACCCAAAAAACACTTACCTTGCGCTCGCCGCATCGCCGACTCGGCGAGCGCAACAAGGTGTTTTTCTTTTTTTAAATGTAACTTTACTTCGTCGTCGTCTATCGACTCCCAGCCCCCCTGCTCTTACCTGCACGGGCTGCTCCTGGTACACCATGAAGTGGAAAAACTCAATTTGATGGAATCACCTGTTTTACCTCCTTTCTTCCTCACCTGCACATGAAACCACTGAGAGGTGTTCTTCTAAGTAAGTGTACATTTCTGCACCTTGTGTCATTTTTTTGTGGTAATTCTTTGTAATGGCGCCAGCCTTTATATTTAGTCATCATTGAGTTTGCACCAAACAAAAATGGCGGTACAAGAGGGTGTAACGCACGTCTTGGCAGTTCACATACCTATGAAGAGGGGGGGCATTTTTCATGTGAACAATTGAACATTCATAAGCATTGTAGGAGCAGCTTGATAGAGTAGGATGTCTCATCAGGTACTACAGTGGTGCCTCCAAGTGGCCAGTCTGTCTTACTAGCTAAAAGGTAGGTCTACTTTGATGGTTTAGGAGTGTGAAGTCTCCTCACGTCGAAAGGGCTCCCAGATTTGGAAAAAAAAGTTATTCTTGTCCTGGACCCCATAGATAAGCCGCTTGTATAAGGCTGTTTAGTACATTGCAGTGAACCGTTTGTCTCATGTCGGTGTGTGTGGTGCTCTCCAGTGGTGTAGGACAAATATCTTTGCCACAGTCAGTCCTGTAGCCGGTAGACGCCGCCCATGATATGTTACATCTGGAAGGTCAAACGTGTAATGAAAGACCAACGGTTTTTCAAAATCACAAGGGACTGTAAAGCCTCTCTAAGAGGTCCAGTATGTGGCGAGTTCTGGGCACCAGTAAATGTCATGGGTGTGCCACCAGCAGTCTGAAGATTGGCCAGTACCAGTCATGGAGTATTTTGATAAGTACGACTGTCATTCTGGATTCCCGGACACCCTTGTCCAGGTTTACAATGAGATCTGTCCTTGTGTAGTAGTTGTTATTGTAGTGGTGCTTGACGTAGCGGGGGTTGAGAGTACAGGTGTTGCACCGAGAGATTATAGAATCCTGAGACCGCCCCTTAAACTGGCCCCACAAGGCAAGATATTTCTTCAATTGTCCATGGTGATTGGCCAAGATGGCTTTAGAGGGAGTGTTTCAGTTGCCAATAGTGCCACGTTTGGTAGCTACTTAGGCCAAATTCAGACCGCAGTGTCTTAGAGGGTTTGAGCTGAGTATCCTGCGCCAAATTGTCGATGGTAAGTATGCCAGCCTGAATCCATAGAGGCCTGGAGAAGGGACGTTTATCAATGCAGATGGTGTCATTGCGCCACAGTGGCGCAGGTTTGTGTTTCTCTGCATCACATGTGAGGACTTTGTGTGCATGTGCCCGCGTCTTGAGCCTGGCTTGTTTGATGGGGTTGTCAGCACAGCGTAGGGTGCACCTTGTGTCTTGAAATCTCTTGTGAATATGTTTGGTATACGACTGGGTGGTGGACGTGGGGAGTTTGTCAGGATCAGGAGTGGAGGATGTTCAAATCCGAGAAAATTTTTATTTCTTCTGTGCATTACAGTAAACACCGCCCTTAGTTTTTAATCGCCATCGGATTGACGCCGTAGAACATTACCCACCCTTGTGTCTCATAGCTGTTAAAGTATGTCCAGTAAGCACATCACAACTATGAGCCGTTGCCGAACATTTGAAAACATGCATGTGGGCACTCAGCAGCTCTGTGGGATGGTATCCTGTTAGACTTTAGGATGTATGGTGCACGCACATACGTAGGACTTTGTTTAGTATGCAGTATTTGTATACCGCAAACCTACCTAAAAGCTAGCAGAGCACCGCGCGAAACATAATTGACCCGTCAGACAAATATTTTAGTTCATATATTTGGAACACTGAACAAATATTTTGTCAAGTGTCATTTTCACAAAGTACTTTCTTTTAAATACATTGGCTCTGTCTGCTTCACTATTCTCCCAGCAGTGATACCACAATCCGTGTTCTGTGTAGTTGAATTAGTTGAACATTATTTCATTAAAGAGCGTTCTAAGGGCGGATCACGAGTTCGAATCCCGGCGCAGCCCATTCAGCGTCTTGTCCTCCCTAAAGTTGTACATCATGTGCCATAAATTGGGAAATATTAGCATCTGTTACTTACAGTGTGTTGAAAAGACATTATTGGACCCAGTTGCAACCAACAGCCAACCAGGGATGGGGGGTGGTGTGTGCAAACACCTGGGGCAGGTTTCACCCGCTAAATGCTGGTGAGTTCAGAAGTACCCCAGAGGGACTGCGGATGTAGCACCTTCCTTTCCACCAGACGGCTCCAGGAGCCTGTCTACTTTTACACATGCTGTTGGGGTCTGCGGTGGTGGGGGAGGGGGAACTAAACCTTTATGACAGTGATAGGTTGACAACTGTGTAGAAAATGAAATAATTTTAGCCGACTAAGAAAGTCTACATACATAAAAAGGAAAATGTAAATTTAAGATATAAAAGAGCCCTGTATAAAGAGAACATGCATTAGCAGTAAAAAAAAAACAAGCATTGGCATAGCCAATAGGTCTCGCCTTTGGGACCTTATAAGTATTTAGTTATGCAGCACAATATCCTTGGTGCAACAACATCAACTGTTGCATGGCTAAACACTTATAAGGTCCTAAAGGCGAGACCTATTGGCTATGCCAATGCTTGTTTTCCTTTTTGACTTCTAAAACATAATTTCTGATTTGAAAGCACATAAGAAAACAGATTTAAAGATGCCCAGTTGCAACAAGCTTGCGGTAATTTGTACGCAATTACAATGGTTTATGCGACAGAGAGAAGAGTGTGGAATACTGAACATTAACAGTACTTGGGAAGGACCTTTCCTTCTGTAGTATTTATTAGTTTGCATGTAAAGTCAGTTCGTTTCGATGGTAAAGGGCCAGGGTAAGGTCCGATGTGACAGCTGGCTCTCTGCTGATGTTGATCAGAGCTATTTCCAGCCGCCATCTTGGTTAAGAATGACCTAGAAGCAAATTGTCAACTATGGAAACCAGAAGACCTGGTTTACACTCCTTGCTTCTCTACTTGCTAAACTTGTTAGATCTTGGACAAATCACTTCATCTCTCCACACCGTCATCAAATTTGGAGCCCTCAGTTGCAGCCTTACCTCTAGCATTGAGAGCTATAGAAAAGATGCAGACATGCAGAACCCCAAAACCACTTCCAAGTAGGTCCTGCTGCACCCGGGTCTTTGCGTATGATGTGATATCATTTGGTGACTTTAGGTTCTCTTGCTCTGTTATCACCACCTAACCACACCTCGATGCTGCCCATGAGGTCCCTGTGATATATTAAATGACCTGCCTTGAACAGTTTTTCTCCCACGGCCTTTGATAAAGCCATTTCATCTTCTCCCAAAGGCAATATGCACTGCCTTTGGGGTGGGCTTTCTATGGAATGGTCGATTTCTATTTACATATCTCACAACTTATAGCAGCTGCAATAAACTCATTTTACATTTCGCTCTGAACCACGTCTAAATCCGCTCATGAGTGGACTGGAACAGGGAGAAGGCAGATACCTAAAGTTAAAAAATGACTGTAAATAATAGCTGAACTCACCAACTGAGGGACAGAGGGCAGCTGCAAAAGGTATCATAAAATGGTAGCCCACGATACTTGGGCCCCATCTTCCTGCATCACCTGCCATCAGTTTAGTAGTGGCTGGATAACACAAGCATTGGCATAGCCAATAGGTCTCGCCTTTGGGGCCTTATAAGTGTTTAGCCAGAGCTATTGACTTTGCCAATGTCTTCAAGCTGTGCTGTAGAGAAGTGTGGCTGCTGTGCAGCATGCTGAAAAGTTATAATAAAAAAGTGTCAGAAGCATTTTTGTTACTTTATAGATGACCAAGAAGGCATTATGTAAAACTGAACGACCATATTAAAAGTATTTACAATAAAAAATTTCCTCAGTTTTCTTTCGTTCTTGCAATGCTGGCAACTTGTTTCTGCCTATTGCAATGGTTGTTTGTTAAAGCTTTTTTTTTGAGGAGGCATAAACAATCGGAGGGTGAAGGTTGGGAACTAGTACCTGTATTATAACACTAGTAGCGGCCAGACGCTAGGGGAGAATCAACAGATGCCAGATTCCGAGAGCAGGCTGAGGTGGTGCTGAGTGATGCTGAGGTGGTAGTGGTGACTGTTGCGGAGACGATGCTGAGGTGATGCTGAATGATACTCAGGTCTTGCTGAGTGATACTGCTGTGGTGCTGAGTGATGCTGTGGTGGTGCTGAGTGATATTGTCTTGGCGCTGAGTGATGCTGTGGTGGTGCTGAGTGATATTGTCTTGGCGCTGAGTGATATTGTGGTGGTGCTGAGTGATATTGTGGTGGTGCTGAGTGATGCTGTGGTGGCGCTGAGTGATGCTGTGGTGGCGCTGAGTGATGCTGTGGTGGCGCTGAGTGATGCTGTGGTGGCGCTGAGTGATGCTGTGGTGGCGCTGAGTGATGCTGTGGTGGCGCTGAGTGATGCTGTGGTGGCGCTGAGTGATGCTGTGGTGGCGCTGAGTGATGCTGTGGTGGCGCTGAGTGATGCTGTGGTGGCGCTGAGTGATGCTGTGGTGGCGCTGAGTGATGCTGTGGTGGCGCTGTTCGATGCTGCGGTGGCGCTGTTCGATGCTGTGGTGGCGCTGAGCGATGCTGTGGTAGCGCTGAGCGATGCTGTGGCGGTGCTGAGCGATGCTGTGGCGGTGCTGAGCGATGCTGTGGCGGTGCTGAGCGATGCTGTGGCGGTGCTGAGCGATGCTGTGGCGATGCTGAGCGATGCTGTTGCGGCCCTGAGCGATGCAGTGGCGGCGCTGAGCGATGCAGTGGCGGCGCTGAGCGATGCAGTGGCGGCGCTGAGCGATGCAGTGGCGGCGCTGAGCGATGCAGTGGCGGCGCTGAGCGATGCAGTGGCGGCGCTGAGCGATGCAGTGGCGGCGCTGAGCGATGCAGTGGCGGCGCTGAGCGATGCAGTGGCGGCGCTGAGCGATGCTGTGGCGGTGCTGAGCGATGCTGTTGCGGCCCTGAGCGATGCTGTGGCGGCCCTGAGCGATGCTGTGGCGGCCCTGAGCGATGCTGTGGCGGCCCTGAGCGATGCTGTGGTGGCGCTGAGCGATGCTGTGGTGGCGCTGAGCGATGCTGTGGTGGCGCTGAGCGATGCTGTGGTGGCGCTGAGCGATGCTGTGGTGGCGCTGAGCGATGCTGTGGTGGCGCTGTGCGATGCTGTGGTGGCGCTGTGCGATGCTGTGGTGGCGCTGTGCGATGCTGTGGTGGCGCTGTGCGATGCTGTGGTGGCGCTGTGCGATGCTGTGGTGGCGCTGTGCGATGCTGTTGTGGCGCTGTGCGATGCTGTGGTGGCGCTGAGCGATGCTGTGGTAGCGCTGAGCGATGCTGTTGCGGCGCTGAGCGATGCTGTTGCGGCGCTGAGCGATGCTGTGGCGGTGCTGAGCGATGCTGTGGCGGTGCTGAGCGATGCTGTGGCGGTGCTGAGCGATGCTGTGGCGGCCCTGAGCGATGCTGTGGCGGCCCTGAGCGATGCTGTGGCGGCCCTGAGCGATGCTGTGGCGGCCCTGAGCGATGCTGTGGCGGCCCTGAGCGATGCTGTGGCGGCCCTGAGCGATGCTGTGGCGGCCCTGAGCGATGCTGTGGCGGCCCTGAGCGATGCTGTGGTGGCGCTGAGCGATGCTGTGGTGGCGCTGAGCGATGCTGTGGTGGCGCTGAGCGATGCTGTGGTGGCGCTGAGCGATGCTGTGGTGGCGCTGAGCGATGCTGTGGTGGCGCTGAGCGATGCTGTGGTGGCGCTGAGCGATGCTGTTGTTGCGCTGAGCGATGCTGTGGTGGCGCTGAGCGATGCTGTTGTTGCGCTGAGCGATGCTGTGGTGGCGCAGTGGTGCTGAGCCATCCTGTGGTGGTGCTGAGTCATCCTGTGGTGGTGCTGAGTGATGCAGTGTTGGCCCTGAGTGATGATGTGGTGTCGCTGAGTGAAGCTATGGTGGTGCTGAGTGATGTTGTGGTGCTGCTGAGTGATGTTGTGGTGCTGCTGAGTGATGTTGTGGTGCTGCTGAGTGATGCTGTGGTGGCGCTGAGTGATGCTGTTGTGGCGCTGAGTGATGCTGTGGTTGCGCTGAGTGATGCTGTGGTTGCACTGAGTGATGCTGTGGTTGCACTGAGTGATGCTGTGATGGCGTTGAGTGATGCTGTGATGGCGTTGAGTGATGCTGTGATGGCGTTGAGTGATGCTGTGATGGCGTTGAGATGTGTTGGTGCTGAGTGATGCTGTGCTGGCTCTGATTGATGCTGTGGTGATGCTGAGTGATGCTGTGGTGGTGCTGAGCGATGCTGTGGTGGTGCTGCTGAGTCATCCTGTGGTGGTGCTGAGTCATCCTGTGGTGGTGCTGAGTCATCCTGTGGTGGTGCCGAGTCATCCTGTGGTGGTGCCGAGTCATCCTGTGGTGGTGCCGAGTCATCCTGTGGTGGTGCCGAGTCATCCTGTGGTGGTGCCGAGTCATCCTGTGGTGGTGCCGAGTGATGCAGTGTTGGCCCTGAGTGATGATGTGGTGTCGCTGAGTGAAGCTATGGTGGTGCTGAGTGATGCTGTGGTGGCGCTAAGTGATGCTGTGGTTGCGCTGAGTGATGCTGTGGTTACACTGAGTGATGCTGTGGTTGCACTGAGTGATGCTGTGGTTGCACTGAGTGATGCTGTGGTTGCACTGAGTGATGCTGTGGTTTCACTGAGTGATGCTGTGGTTTCACTGAGTGATGCTGTGGTTGCACTGAGTGATGCTGTGGTTGCACTGAGGGATGCTGTGGTTGCACTGAGTGATGCTGTGGTTGCACTGAGGGATGCTGTGGTTGCACTGAGTGATGCTGTGGTTGCACTGAGTGATGCTGTGGTTGCACTGAGTGATGCTGTGATGGCGTTGAGTGATGCTGTGATGGCGTTGAGTGATGCTGTGATGGCGTTGAGTGATGCTGTGATGGCGTTGAGTGATGCTGTGATGGCGTTGAGTGATGCTGTGATGGCGTTGAGTGATGCTGTGATGGCGTTGAGAGATGTGTTGGTGCTGAGTGATGCTGTGCTGGCTCTGATTGATGCTGTGCTGGCTCTGATTGATGCTGTGGTTGCGCTGAGTGATGCTGTGGTGTTGCCGAGTGAGAGATAGAGTGAAGATATAATGCCCAATTAGAGAGGGTGGTGAAAGAGAGAGAAAGGGTGTACATAGAATAAAGAGTGGAGCGGGATAGAGAGAGAGAAAGAAGGGGAGAAAGAGTGAATGAAGGAGTTTGAAAGAGAAACAGATAAAGGGGTGAAAGAGAATGAAAGGCTAAAAAAATAGAGAGGGGAGAGTTAATTAAGTAGAGAGAGAATTAGAGAGGGGAGAGAGAGAGAAGGAGAGAGACAATAAGAGTGGGGGTGTGGAGTTTAAATAGAGTGAAGAAGTGACGCGGAAAAAGTAACCTTAAATATAGCTTTGTGCTCTGCGCGAATAAATATAAAAAAAAAAACCAGAGTGAGACAAAAATACTGGTAATTAGGCTGTGACTCCCAATATAAAACAAATAGCGATATAAGGTGAAATCAACCCACCGAAGCAATATTTCTAACTAGACAAAAAAAAGCTTGCATTTCAATGCTAATCGCTGTTGTTTTTCATGTGACTGTAGTCCAGGGCCGTCAGTTGGTAATGTGAGCTGCTGCTGCGATTGAAACATCAGAGTCCAGAGAGTTAATGAGCCATGACAAGGAAATGAAGAGATATGAAACCCAGATGGCAGCTGCGCGCGTGCACGCCCATCGTGATCGCAAGCTGGTCGCCAGCCGAAAGCCAGTGTTTGCACTTCCAAAACCCACTTACTAAAACTCTCGGCCAGACCAGCGCAAGCGCTGGTGCAGGCCGAGACCTAAAAAAAAGGCAGTGCCTTGTTACTACCCAACATATAGCCGAGTCTTTTAGAAATAAAACCACACTTTGAAAAGCTCCAGCCTTTCCGTTAAAACGAGAATGTCAATTTGTGTAAAACAAAAAAGTGAATAAAATAAAATATTTCATAACTTATGTATTTGCTTTATACTTGTTTCTATATTTTTGTGTGCTGTTTTGAGGTTTAAATAATAGTAATTCCTTAGGCCGGGGTTCAACGCTTCCAATAGTGATTAACTGGGGTCCACAAAAGTCGAAAGGTTAAGAATCACAGGGTTAGGAGTTTTTCCTGCTCCCCAGTCATAGGGCTAGGGCACTGAGCAGCCAGACCTAACTCCTCCTTGAGCCGGCCAGGGGACATGCCACACAAAGTGAGCCGATCCCGTCAGTGCATTCTGTTGGGAAGTTGGATCCCTTCATGCCCCATTGGGAAAATGCAGCTCAGGGTGGGCCAAAGGACAGTCCGCGGTTAGCAACTGGCTTCCCTAGTCCAGGATACTCTTGGGAGGAAAGGAATGGTTCAGTACTGCTGTAGAAAAGGAGCGTGAGAGTGAGCGAGTGAATGAATGAATGAATGAGTGAGTGATGTGTGAGTGTGCATGTTGATTTTGCTGCTACTACTTGTGCTATGTTTTTTTCTGTGTTTGCAAGGATTGCACTGCTGCTCCTGTGCTGTTCTTGTGCTGTGTGAGTTGAAGCTTGCTATGTATGTATGTATATGGTATTTCTATAGCGCAAACCTAGTCAAAAGGCAGCGGAGCACTCTCCATGGCCAACGGCAAGCTTAAAGTTGGAAAGCAATAGGAGAGGAAGCTGAGTCGGGGACGGTTAATGCATTGTGATATAGTGTTCTTTAAAAAGTTATCTTCAACTTTTTCTTAAATTTGAGCAGCGTTGGGGCAGTTCTGAAGCATACAGGTATGCTGTTCCAGATCCTGGGTGCATAGATATTAAAAGCCTGTTGTCTTGTGTTTTCATTTTTATACTTTTTAGTCTACAATCTGATGGTGTCCTGGTTGCGTGCCGAGGTTCACTAGAGATGAGACAGGGTGCTGGTTGTGATGAGTTTGTAAATGATGCAGTTTTTAAGATAGTGCGGGCTCTCAGTGGGAGCCTATAGATTCCCATCAGGGTGGGGGCGATCATATTTCTTCAGACCTGGGTGAGACGTGCTGCGACGTGTAGAATGACCCTAAGGGGTGCCACTGTGGAGTCTGGGAGGCATTGCCACCACCCAGATGCAAGAGTACAAGGGGTTGAACAGCAGTTCTGAATTCGCTTTCTGGAATAAATGGTTTGACTTGCTTTAGAAGAGAGAGCTGGTGCCAGGCACTCGTGCTGCCCGTGCTGATCTTATGCTCTGTCAGGTGGAAACGTCTCCACTTGCTCTGCTGCTGCTCATGCTGAACGTGGTAAGGGCCTGAGAGTAATTCTGCCGGTACTGCCCATGCCGAGTCTGGTGTGTTCATTTGAAATAATGTGTGTGTCTGTGTGTGTTGGCTTTGCCAACACTCTGTTAAAGGTTCTGGGTGCCTCTCCTTCAGGCTTTTTTCATTTTGTTCTTTGGAGAAATTATCTGAAATAAGTTTGCACATTGCATTTCCATATGAAAATAAAATAAAGGAAAATTGAAGTGCATTTAAAAGAATGATTGAAATTCATATCACGCCCATCAGTGGGGAGGGTGGTCTTTTTAACACCTGATTTATTGCCTGGCAGTATGATGTACCACTGCGTAGTAAGCATATATTTACTATTTTTAATTCCACTTACGGCTTTCCTCCCAAGATAATTCTAGGAACAGTAATTAAAAACTAACCTTACTATGTAGCGTGAGGTCGAGGTAGAAAATGCTAAATTATTGTATGTCGGTATTGTCACCCTCGATGTAGTGACATACAACGTAAGTAAAAAATATGTAAGTCTGTTTTTATATAGCGCAGCTACTCACCCTTACGGGTCCAAGGCGCTGGGGGCCGTAGTGGAAATTAAGTGAGCTATTGCCCAGAGTCACATGGTGCTGAGCTGAGCTGCCGCCGGAGCCGGGGATCGAACCGTGAACCCTGTGCTCCGAAGTCAGCTGCCCTGGCCGCTGCACCACACCTGCAACTTGCTCTCCGGGTTCTCATTTTTGTCAGGTAGCTCAGCGAAGGTTGCCCTGCTTTGCTATTTGCTGAAAGTATTTCCTTGCACTGTGAGTAACTCGTGTGTTACTAATTCTCTTTGGCTTCCTGCGAGGAAGGTGTCATTTCCTTCGCAGTGCAGTGCGCGCACACGTCACCTTTACTACTGTGTTTTCGGGGTCCTTTGCGTTCACTGACACTCCTTGCCTCGAGCGACGGAAACTTTGGCGACTACTCTGGCATGGTGCGGACACGTTTCTATAGTAGAATTTTATGCTTCATCAAAGTTTGCGTCACCTTTAGCATTTACGTACACGCTGACGCGCCGCGGCACCGCGCAGGCGAGAACATGCGCCTTAATGTGTCGACTTTTTCAAACTTTGCGCTGCACATGTAACAACAAAAGTTTGTATCCTCATTAGAACGGGTTTTGTCAGGGCGTCTTTAATCAATCATGTCCCAGGGGACCATATTTTTAGAATTGGTGTTTTTTTCCTGTTTTATACTATACACTTCACCTGGGTGTAGTGAACTAATGAGATGCTGTGAGAGTTCGAGGCGAGTTAATTAGTAAAAGCAAGTACGAACAGCTCATACATTAGCCGCGTCTTTTCTCACCCCCACTCCCTTTTGTCTTACCTACACAGGTTTCTCAAACAGCAGATGGCTTGGATGCTGACCTCTGGAAAGACGGCTTGTTTAAATCCAAGGTTACGAGGTACCTTTGCTTCACCAGAACCTTCTCGAAAGAAAATGTAAGTTCAATGTCATTTCTGTGCAATGAAAATAGAAATCTGTCTTTGTGTAAACACCGCCCACCCCCATGTTCGCTCTTTAGTTTTACTTAACTGCTGTTATGTGAATATTACCCTTTAATCTTTTTAATATAATTTCTGTTTAAAACCCGAAGAGTTCAGTAGATCAGGTCAGTTGTAAATGAGCTGCTTTTGGTAATCTTTGGACATCTATGAACTAACTGCTCCTGACAGCTCTTTGTAAAGGCAGTAGCAGTGCAGCCGGTCAGTCTGACTTACGACAGATGAGACCAGTGTCGCACTGGACAGCCTCAAGCGAAACCAGCTGCAGTGTTAAGCGAGCGGAGAATGCGGAGGGTATTGAAGCACGTGGAAGATACGGCGTTGACCTGTCGGTTCATGGTGAGGGAGGAGTCGTGTATGATGCCGAGGTTGCGAGCGTGGTCTGTGGGTGTGGGAGAGTTGCCGAGGGTGTTGGGCCACCAGGTGTTGTCCCATGCGGAGGGGGTGGAACCGAGGACAAGGAATTCCGTTTTCTCTGAGTTGAGCTTCAGGTAGCTGCCGCTCATCCAGGATGTGACGTCTTTCATTCCTTCCTGGAAACTGTGTCTGGTGATGTCAGGTTCCTTGGTGAGCGAGAGGATGAGCTGGGTAGGATACTATGCTGAGTCTGTGTTTTCTGATGATGGTAGCGAGGGGGGGCATGTAGATGTTGAAGAGAGTGGGGCTGAGTGAGGATCCTTGGACTCTTCATGCGTGACACAAGCACTTTAGCTCTGTGTGTGACCCTAAGCTCCGCCCCCTAGCCGCTAGATGTTGGAATCTCCAAAGCTGCTAGATGTTGGAATCTCCAAAGCCGCTAGATGTTGGCATCTCCAAAGCTGCTAGATGTTGGCATCTCCAAAGCCGCTAGATGTTGGCATCTCCAAAGCCGCTAGATGTTGGCATCTCCAAAGCCGCTAAATATTGGAATCTCCAAAGCCGCTAGATATTGGAATCTCCAAAGCCGCTAGATATTGGAATCTCCAAAGCCTCTAGATGTTGGAATCTCCAAAGCCGCTAGATGTTGGAATCTCCAAAGCCGCTAGATGTTGGAATCTCCAAAGCCTCTAGATGTTGGAATCTCCAAAGCTGCTAGATGTTGGAATCTGCAAAGCCTCTAGATGTTGGAATCTCCAAAGCTGCTAGATGTTGGAATCTCCAAAGCCTCTAGATGTTGGAATCTCCAAAGCCTCTAGATGTTGGAATCTCCAAAGCCGCTAGATGTTGGAATCTCCAAAGCCGCTAGATGTTGGAATCTCCAAAGCCGCTAGATGTTGGAATCTCCAAAGCCTCTAGATGTTGGAATCTCCAAAGCCTCTAGATGTTGGAATCTCCAAAGCAGCTAGATGTTGGAAACTCCAAAGCCGCTAGATGCTGGATTCTCCAAAGCCGCTAGATGCTTGATTCTCCAAAGCCGCTAGAGGCTGGATTCTCCAAAGCCGCTAGATGTTGGCATCTCCAGCGCCGCTAGATGTTGGCATCTCCAACACCGCTAGATGTTGGCATCTCCAACGCCGCTAGATGTTGGCATCTCCAAAGCCGCTAGATGTTGGCATCTCCAAAGCCGCTAGATGTTGGGATCTCCAAAGCCGCTAGATGTTGGGATCTCCAAAGATTGCAACTCCTTATGAATCTCCAAAGAGCCCGCTTTCTCAGCGGTGTTGCCAGACACAACTCATGGAACAGGACAACACAATGGTCACTGTGTTTAAATTCCCTCCTTTCTGTCAAGCCTCCGTGAATCCTGCCCCGGTCTCCCCGTACCCTCAAGAACAGCATTACTACGTCTCCACCCTTTTGTTTACCTCTGGGGATTTTAGTCGTCAGCCGAATGTGTGTGTGTATGTATGTGTCCCTCAGGATGACATCCACTACAGCTTTCACTAGTTTCTGTAGACCATCCGTGTCTTGTGCTGCTGGTAATGCCCAGGGGCATAACTCGGTCAGTAAGATTGGGGATGTGAGATTCAAATCTCCCAATAATCACTCTGGTATAAAATGTTAAAATACATTATCTGAGAAGCAAGGCATGAGGGGGTCTAAGGGGCCATGAAAAGGGAAAGCAGTGCGGATTATTAGGGTTACTTAAAAGACAACATGTAAAATAACCAACAGTTTTAAGAGTTTCAAAACCGAGAGGAGAGAGTGTGTGTGTGTGTGTGTGTATGTTTCTGTCTGTGTGTGCATATAAAAATCCAGGGTGAAATCCGACAGCCACCTCACCATACTCGAATGAAAGCACCTGTACCCCAATATTTACTAGAGAATACATTTAATAGGTGGGTGTAACACCCCAAACACCCCTCCTGAAGCTATTTCCCTCGTAATCCCGGTAATCCCAAATGCCTTCTTCTCTGAGCTGTCTCCAGCTGTTTCAGTACTTTCCATAGTGAGAATTGCACACCATGGGCACCACCCATTGGCAGAGTCTGTGGAGGATAGGAGCTCCACAGGGTACTTTTACTTCTGTAGCCATGCTTCTACAAAGAGCACTTCGACACTGAGGGCCTCTGTTCTTGCTCTAATGGCAGACTCCGTTTTCTCTGTCTTCTCCCTAAGATCCAGTGCGGAAGTTAATAGAGAATGCCAGTAAAGCCTCCCTTCCTACGTACTTCTTACTCACTGGGGGAGTCATCCAAGCCCTTACTTGTTATTCACTCTTTGTGAGTTGTCACTCATGGTATAAAAAGGAGTCCGCTCACATCTCAGGCCCCTTATGTGCAATGTCTAGATGGCCAGTGAAATTAAGCAAATCTAGTCTCGCCGCTAAGCAGAACTGCACTTCTTACTCGCATCCAACTTTCATTGGGAATCAGCGTAAAACCAAGGAAAGGGAGATTTGCCGCTCAAGTGGCTTTTAGTTTCTGAGCAGCGCCAGAGAGCGACTGAACCATGCTGCCATTTGTATGTGATTTATCACCATCACGGAACTTGCTTCATTCAATGCCTCTTGAGTCCAACCAAAGGTGGACCAATACCTGAAGACCATTCCTCCATTAACTCTGGCTGTCCCTTGTATTGCCTTGTCCTGAGGAAGACCCGCCGTGCTCATTAGTAAATCACGCACCTTTTGGGGTCGAAACGTCGACGTACTAGCGATAATCCTGACCCTACTCTCTCCGCCGCACGTGAAATGGAAATTTAAAACCCAAGCGGTTCGGAGCTTCATGTACCTAGGGATGGATTTCCTCTGAATGATCATTTTCAACAATTCGTACAGCACTGTATATATATCCTGTAGCACCTTTTTTTTCGCATTTTTTTCACCATAGCACTTGCGCCGTTTGAACAAAGTGTATGTTCATGAACTCTGACAGCCGTGTAATGTCAGTTCGACATCATAAAATGTAAACAAATATATGGATTTTTCCTTAAATACAGACTGTGTTTGATTCAAATTTGTTGTGTCAGTGATTCATGTTCCTTGTATTTTCTCCTTTTCCATTGATTATTACTAAAAAGTTTGAGTACTGTTGTTTTGCATTGGTTATTATTGAGTATACCAAGAATCAATTCTGTTACCCAACAGAACCAACTTTCTCCACATTCAAGTTGCACAGGCAGTGCTTAATTTGTTAAATAATAAGTGCTGGGCCCAAACTTTTCCTCAGAAACCCATGGCGATGCCGATAAATTAGGGTATTGCAGATTACCAAAGCTGCATGGTTTTGGTTCCACCTCATGCCTCTTTAGCCCACTACCAGATACTCTCTGCCTCTTTATCTCACTCTTGCAGGTTCTTTTTCACCCCTGCTTTCTCACCTTGTCACTGTTTTTCTGCCTTTCTCTTCCTCCTTCTTCCTTCTTCCACCTTTTGAATTATTCTCTCTGTAACTGGATAAAAGCTGGTTGATGAAAAATGAGTGCCGCTGGGCTTCACCTGCAACCACCAGCTCAAATTAAGCACTGTGCGCTACCATCGTACTGCGGGGATGCCCCAGGTGGCCTGATATCATTCACTGACTCTCCTCTTCTGTTGCACTTTAGACAGATGGACTTTAGTACCTCCTCTCCCTCTACAAGTCACACCTGGATGCCAGATTGTCCATGGACCCCATTGTACCTGTTTGTGACTTAGGGTGTCGGGCCGCTGTATGTGGTGCCTTATGCCAGAGCAACAAGCCTTGCCAGAGGTTCTGCCGAGGTTCTGTTGTGTAGTTTCCAACCGACAGCAGGAACTGCACATTTGTCGGCAGCACAACCATTGGGATGGTGCCAGACTTATTCCATGCACCCCCTCAGGAAATGTCGTCCTATAGGCCAGCTAGCTCACAGTGGCACCAAAAGCACCCCTAAAACTAGAGGTAGTAAATGGTTCTGGCAACCACTGAACATGACAACCCTGGCCCCCTAGTAATCGCGGTAACAAATCAAGAACCCCTTTGCTAAGTCACTCGTGCTCTCTTTCTCTCAGAGAGATATACAAGGAATACACAGTGAGACGTATTCAATATTTATTGAACCAACGTGATTCTTATATAAAATATATGTGCTGCAATGATCAATAGACAGAAACAAATGCAAGTTATTAGAAGTACTAGGACAGTGAACAGAATAAAAAGTTCCACCATCGTGTTAAAACAGTGTATATATGCAAACATATAAAACAATTTAGAAATCTGGCATACTCCTACTATGCGTCCCCTAACCTAAGTTTTTAGGGCGTGTGTGTGTTCTGCCAAGAATCCCCGTACTGGATGATCCATCCCCCGTTACCTGAAGGGAAAGAATGTAGGTCCCCGTCGTGGTCACAGGCTGGACACCCCTCGTAGCGATATCAGCAGGCTGCTGGGATGAAGCAGCAGCTTGTAGAGACCTCGGCATTGACAGCAAGCGCTCCTCTGCCAACACCAGGAAATGGATGTTTATTTATAACAAAAGGCATCCTTGCCTTGGGCTGATATCTTGATCAGGCTGCCATTTTTTGTATGTTGTAGATAACTATTTCGCCATATGTACGAAAACAACAAGCACGTTTGCACAACATCTGTATAAACCTTGTACATGGTGTCAAGGTAGCATGATAATGTTCTTGCGAAGTTGATTCTGTATGCAAGTATGGTTTCCAAGAAACTAATCCAGACTGTCACGGATGCAAATGTGTCTCAGAAGTCATCGTTTAAAAGTGAAGGCAACTTTTGGAAAGACCTGTGTATATGTAAAATTGCAGTGTTTCCCTCCAGGCCTAACTGGAACACATGACAGTTCACAACATCACCGGTGCCCGTGGGTGAGTCTCCTCTACTCCTGCCTTCAGAAGCTGGAATCCTGGCCAAACTGGACACTTGTGTAGTGCGGGATAGTGCAACGATGGAGTTGCTAGGTACAGCTACTAAACAGAGTGGCCATCTTTAAGCCTGTTTGACTCTGCCCCTGGAAAAAAATAAAAAATTCAAATGATGTTGTTCCAATTATTGGACCTTATTTTTTGTTTGAAGTTATTTATTGTAATGTCACTGATTAAGCCCGTAACTAAGCAGAGCACAAGCTTGTGCAAACTGTAGTTCAACTTGAACAAAAAAAACATTTGAAACTGTACATTCACAAGCCTGATTAATAGAATTAAGTTTGTCGGTATTTTACCTTTGGAAATAGATTTGTGATGCAGAAATTCCACCACTATGGTGGGAATTCCACATTGCAATATTTTGATTAGGGTGAGGTTGTTGGTGTTTCTAGGTGGGTGTATCTGTAGAAGAAGATGAACCCCGACAAACTCAAGCGTTCTAGGGTTTTTATACACCCTTTACAATTGTTTCCCATCCTGAAATCGACTGCAGACCTACTCCCTCGGAGGGCACGGGTAGGTGTGTTTCCAGGGTTGGAAATGGGGGAGGGATTGCCGTGGTATGAAATGGGGTGTTTTGAATGGAGAAAATGTTGGTCACGAAGAACCAAACAAGGTCAAGTGTGCCAGTAGACTTTTACGTCCTATTTCTGAATGCTGAATCTGACACTTGGTGGAAATTCTGCATGTGAGCATTTTACACATATGCCTGGAAAGCAACGACTAGTGTAAGCTTTGGGTGCTCTCCTGGGATTCGTCATGAATCTCTGAAATGCGGTCCAAACATATGAGTGACCATCTGAGAGCGAAATTCCACCTTTCCAACGAGCCCATTGCGAATCAAGTCCCAGGTATGCTCACGTTCACTTAAATTGTGATTAACTCCTGTCTATGTGAATTCCCACCTTAAGCTGAACTTCGAACAGCGCTGATCACATCTAAGGCACATAGGAAACAAGCATTTACAATGCAATAGGTCTCGCATTACTAAAGTTTGAGCTATTGGCATTGTAAACGACAATGCCTTTTATTTATGTGTTTCGAAAAGCTGTATGCGGTGCATAAACACGCCCTTTGTACTTATAGTCCTTGCTTACGAAAAGGAAGGCTGGCAGTAAAAAGGCATAGTTACTGCCAGCGTTCCTTCTCGTAAGCAACGACTGCAAGTACAAAGTGCCTGTTTACGCACCGCTTGCAGGTTTTAAAATACAGAAATAAAAGGCATTGGTATTTACAATGCCAATAGCTCAAACTCTCGCAAATGCGACACCTATTGCATAGCAAAAGCTCGTTTTCTTATTGCGTAGTAGAACCACTCTTTGTGGAAAACAACAATCATGCCATGCCAGATGGTCTTACAGGCATTCACAGATATACAAACCTACAATATGTTTCCTAAATTCAGGTTTTGGAATGTTCCGTTTTTTTTAAAGCACAATAAAGATGGGGGCTGTTGGTGGGGTTTGAGAGGTAACTCCCACCTTTAACTTGTGAGGGCCTGAGCCTGGTTAGGTAGCCTGTCTGCTTTGTTTCACTTTTGTACCAAGGTTTTAGAAACTGTAAGATTCCTATCAACAACAGCAAGTGATGGATGATCTGTGGCTCAAAACAAAATCGCAAGTAGTAATTGTATTAATTCATTATTATTATTTAGACCGGACTAAATATTGATAATGAATCATTACAATTACTACTTGGGATTGCGCTTTGGTTTGCCCACAGATGAGTGCAAACATCCTTTTGTGTGAATATTAATAAAAAATGAGGGATGAATGCTAGCCACTAAAAACAAAAGTGTCTGTCCATCCCCTATTTCTCCTTGCTATTTTTCCAGATGTGGTCTGGATGAGATGCCCATAGATTCGCCCGAGCAGCCGGGAGTGCACATCTGTTTGGTGGGAAGGAATAGCAAAAGATGGTGAGGGCGAGGAAGGAAGTAGGGGGAAAAGCAAGAGCAAAAAGGATAGAGAAAGTTGGGAAAGGATAGCAAAAGATGGTGAATGGAGGCGATGGATAGGTTTGGAGATGGATGGATGCATTTGGATATGAATGGGCAGACGAATGGACAGGGGGACGGAATGGTGAAAGACTGAAATATGGATGAAAGAATGAGTGGATTACAGAATGTAAATGTGAAATGGTGGATACAGTGCGTGGATGGAAGGATGAATGGACATATGCTTGGATAGAAGAGACAAACAAGAGAGATCTTCTGGAGAGGGTCGCAATTACTTGCTTTGCTTGCTTCAATCAATCAATCAATCAATCATGTCACTTATAAAGCGCACTACATACCCGCGAGGGTCTCAAGGCGCTGGGGGAAGAGGGGGTGGTGCTGCTACTGATCGAAGAGCCAGGTCTTGAGGAGTCTTCTGAAGGCCAGTAGGTCTTGGGTCTGTCGGAGATGGTGGGGAGGGTGTTCCAGGTCTTGGCGGCGAGGTGGGAGAAGGATCTGCCGCCGGCGGTCGTTTTCCGGATGCGGGGGACTGTGGCGAGGGCGAGGCTGGTCGAGCGGAGCTGGCGGGTGGGGGTGTAGAAGCTGAGTCGTCTGTTGAGGTAGGCTGGTCCGGAGTTGTGGAGTGCTTTGTGTGCGTGGGTGAGGAGCTTGAAGGTTATCCTCTTGTTGACAGGGAGCCAGTGCAGGTCTCTCAGGTGGGGTGTGATGTGGCTGCGTCGGGGGATGTCGAGGATAAGACGTGCAGAGGCGTTCTGGATGCGTTGCAGCCGTCTCAGGAGCTTAGCCGTCGTTCCTGCGTAGAGGGCGTTTCCATAGTCCAGCCTGCTGGTGACGAGGGCCTGGGTGACTGTTTTTCTTGTTTCGGTGGGGATCCACTTGAAGATCCTGCGGAGCATTCGGAGGATGTTGAAGCAGGATGAGGAAACGGCGTTGACCTGCTTAGTCATGGAGAGGGTGGGGTCGAGGATGACCCCTAGGTTGCGTACGTGGTCGGTGGGTGGCGGGGCTGTTCCCAGTGATGTTGGCCACCAGGAGTCGTCCCAGGCTGAAGGGTTGGAACCAAGGATGAGGACCTCCGTCTTGTCCGAGTTCAGCTTCAGGCGGCTGGTCCTCATCCATTCGGCGACGGCCTTCATTCCTTCGTAGAGGTGGGCTTTGGCGGTGTGAGGGTCTTTGGTGAGGGAGAGGATCAGCTGGGTGTCGTCGGCGTAGAAGATGATGTTGAGGTTGTGCTGTCGGGCGACGTGGGCGAGGGTGCCATGTAGATGTTGAACAGCGTTGGGCTGAGGGAGGAGCCTTGGGGTACGCCGCAGATGATCTTGGTGGCCTTGGATCGGAAGGGGGCGAGGCGGACGCTTTGTGTTCTGCCGAAAGGAAGGATGTGGTCCAGTCCAGGTCCTTCTCTTGGATCCCGGCGTCGTGAAGGCGTGTTCGTAGTGTGTGGTGGCAGACCGTGTCGAAGGCGGCTGATAGGTCCAGGAGGATGAGGGCTGCTGTTTCTCCGTTGTCTAGCAGGGTCCTGATGTCATCGGTGGCGGCGATGAGGGCGGTTTCGGTGCTGTGGTTGCTGCGGAAGCCGGACTGGGAAGGGTCCAGGATGTTGTTCTCCTCGAGGTAGCGGGTCAGTTGTTTGTTGACGATTTTCTCGGTGACCTTCGCGGGGAACGGGAGCAGAGATGGGTCGGAAGTTCTTGAGGTCCTTGGGGTCTGCCTTGGGTTTCTTGAGTAAGGCGGTGATCTCGGCGTGCTTCCAGCTTTCCGGGAAGGTTGCTGTCTCGAAGGAGATGTTGATTATTTTCCGGAGATGAGGTGCGATGGCTGTACTGGCTTTGTTGAAGATGTGGTGAGGGCACGGGTCTAGCGGTGAACCGGAGTGGATGGTGTTCATGATCTCGCTGGTGTCCTCGTCGTTGATGTTGGTCCAGGAGAGCAGGCGGTTGGTGGTTGTGGGGGCAGTGGTCTCGGTGGTTGCCGGGGCGGTCGTGGTGTTGAAGCTGTCGTGGATGTCGGCGATTTTGCGGTGGAAGAAGGTGGCCAGTGAGTCGCACAGGTCTCGCAACGGCTGGATGTCGTTGGTGTTGGAGCTGGGGTTGGAGAGTTCCTTCACGATGTTGAAGAGCTCTTTGCTGTTGTGTGCGTTGTTGTCTAGGCGGTCTTTGAGTGAGGCCCTTTTGGCGGATCTGCTTGGTGCCATTAGAGCTTTGGCTCAAAATGGGGGGGTATTTTAACTTTCTGGCTACTCTCTTGCTGAAGTGGACACTTAGCGCTACATAGAAAGAATCACCTCTAACACTGAGCATTGGTTTTTCTAAAGCTTACCTCAAGGATTACTGTTTTTACCTTTTGATACGCTGAATCGATATGTGCACATAGATTTTTTTCGTGTACCTGTTTGTAAAATAAATTATGCTAAATGCAAGAACTGTTTTCTATATAGTTTTGCCTACGATGCTCTATATGCTAAATGAATGAGTTATTTTCATATTGGGGACTTTTACCGGTATGTTGCAAACGGTAAGCAATTCACACTCGGCACCCTTCAAGGGTTTAATTCGTTCTCCCTTGCGTACGCTCTATTTATTTTCTCCAGTCTCTCTGGTGTCCACAAAGGCCACCTTGCGTTTAATTTTTAGAATCTAAAGTGCTAGGCATACGAAACATAACCTTGTGAATAATAAAATATACAGAAGGCGATCTTTAATTGATCACCTAACTAAATTTCATAAAAGCTTGAGCAATGATTTGAAAGAGAAAAGCCGCGTCCTGCAGCTGTCCCGAGATGACCCTGGGGCCAGGGGGGTCAGCAGTTGGTGGGTGAGCCTCTGGTCATACCTCGACCACTCGCTGGCCGCGTGCTCCATTCACAAATTTCAAAGCTAGTCGGTTTCCCTTCTGCCAATAGTATTCACAGGGGAGGAGAAGGAGAGAAGGATTCGTTTCCGCGACCGACTCTCCTCTTTCAAAACTTCCTCTGGTGCCACTAACGCCCGGCTGCTGCGTTTTCAGCCAGTTCACCTGCGAGGACAAAGAGCCGCAGAGCGCTAGGGAGTCGGTGCACCCGCCTCGGGATAAGTCTTAGGGGTGAGCGCTAAAATCCTGAGGAGCAGGGAGCGGGGACTCCGGGCAGGCGCCTCTTGTCTCCCGCACCTCCCTTTACGTGCGCTGTACGAGCGCCGCACAACCAACTTATCCTTATTTCCTACCCCTGCCAATAACTTGTAATGTTTACCCACCTTTGTTTCTGGTCAGTTTCAGTTTATTCCTACATGGCTACAGCGGGAATTAACTTCAACCTTCCCGGCTCGCGGTTCACAAATTGAATATTTACACTCCATTGTTTTCTTTTATAATTCCTGACTTTTTGAGACGGGTTGTAGATGCTTCCAGGGTGTCCCCATTCGATCTTATGCCTACCCTTAGTGATGAGGGAGAGGGGGGGTAACGCCACTGCTTTGAGACTTCTATAGTGCGAGCGGGAGACAGCACTTAAGCTCTCATACTTCCTTACACCTAGGGGCGCCACTGTTTCCTTAGTAAATTGTGCCTCCTTGTTTCATCATGTGTTGCACCTGACCAGCGCTCTGTCTGAGTTCACGTTTGTGTTTTAGGTGTATAGCAGAGCGCTGCACACGTCACGTTTGCAATCACCTCAGATTGTGGCGTTGTTGCTGCACTCTGCACAGTAATTTCCCTAATCGAAAAAGGGTTACAGAAAAGGTAGATCATTGCTCCGCCAGCTCCTAAATCAACCTGAAAAATTATCCTCTTTCTTTGGTCGCTGAGACGCTGACGAATCACTGGTTAGTCCCTGCGAATTTGTAAACCAGTTTGTGCGTAGCCGGCGTTGCTTAGCCAAAGCTGGATTCAATTATTCACTGGGACAAGTTGATCGATGAAAGCGGAACGCATCTATCAAGTTTTATCGCTGCCGGCCGAAGAGCTGTACCCGATGCTTCCAATACATTAAATAACAACGGGAAGAAGAACCAGTGGTGCGCGCGCACCACAGAGGAGCGGGGGCTAGAGAGCGCGGCAGCAAAGCGATACGAACGCGCGCTGCTGCGCGTTCTGGCCACCGTCGGGAATGGGCGCGGCAAAGGCGGGACATGCGCCCGCCTTTGTCCAATAGCGTGCCGTCCCCGTACAAAAAACGGACGCACCAGCCAATGTGGGCTTCTGAAAACAAAACCACACGCACGAGCGTGTAGGTCGTTTTCAGAAGCCCTTTCTAAAGGTCTCGCTGCGCGAGCAGAGCTGCGCACTGCAACGCTAGGCGCGAGACCTAAAAAGGATCCCAAAACTTGGAACAACCTAACTTTCATAAAAGTATTCGTCACCCTCCTTCTCTCCCGAAATGGCGGTCATCATTTTAACTCAACAAAATCTTTTTGAAGATTTTAAAGCTCAGTGCCCGCCCCTTTGGGAATGCAGTTTGTGTTCGTGGTGAAGTTGCTCTTTTATCCTTAATTCTGTTTCAGGTCTCCGATCCAGGGGAGTAACTTATTTGCCCTCGCCAACATTTCCTTTGGTGAATTTTCTTTTAAATGCAGTCTCTTTTCAGTACATCTGGTGATCGTCGGGATTGTTTCGTCAGACCCCGGTCATCCATTCCCTTGCTTGAAGTAAATCCTAAAATCGTTCTTGCTCATCATACTGGTTCTGCGTGTTTATTGGGAGTCGTGGGACGTTCTGTGAGTAGATTTCTCGACTCTGTCCTTCTCCCAATGATTCGTGGGCCTGTAGCTGACGGCTCTCTGTCCTTTTCCTATTTGTAGTAAATTCTCAGCAGGGCGCCGGTGAATGATGGTTTTCACCTTCATCGTATTGTTGTGGGATGAGGCCTTCTGACCCTCCCCAGCCTTGACTTTCTTTCTGTTTCTCCTATTACATAGTCAGATCCTCAAATCCTGCCTTTGTTGTATTAAATGTACAGACTCACTGACGCTGTTTTTTTGTACATTTGTTTTGCCGTTTTTTGCCATTTTGTGGAAGATTTACGTGCCTTATTTTTTTCGTTCTTGATTTTTAGATAGTAATATTATATTCTCGTTCTGGCAGGTTGTGCTACAAAATGTGTCTTGCTCCTTGGGGAGGAGATGTGGCCTGGCTGCTCAAGCTGCCGCCTTCAAAACCTGGAGACACCGGTTCAAATCTTGGCCTCAGGACTCAGCACTGTGTAATTCTTGGCAAATCACTTAATACTTCTGTTGCCTAAAAGTGTGTAAAATGTATCTGTGTAATTCCCACTTGATCTTGTTGATGTCTGTGACACCGCACATAATGTACAGCACTCTATTGCTTCTCATCTAGGTTCTTGTTAGATAAATAGCCATAAATGCATGCATATATGGGAAGTGCAGACATCAAACTTTGCACTTCAGCTAGCAAATTTCTGAGAGCTGCCTGTAAATGCTTGGTGTTTGGCCCGCGGTGAAATAACAGACCTCCCAACTCACGGGGTGCCACTATGTGACACACGATATCGGCACTCATCACACGGTCACCCGGTGAGGAACCGATATCACACGGTGGCAGAGAAAACGATCTGAAAACCACTGTAAGTAATAGATTTCCAGCTCTTTTTTCGAGGCTTTGATTTGCTGACGTCCATTAAAGGGTGCTAAAACACACCAGGACATCGGCACCAGCCTCCGCAAGGACTTTTTTTTTTTAGTAGAGCGCTTGGAGGCAGGGTGGGGGCAAAAGTGCCTCTTAGGTACTTCTCTCTCAAGGACCCGCCCCCTGTTCACACAGTGACATTTTTGTTCAAGTTGGCAGGTCTGGAAATCTCAAATCACCTGTTATGGTGGTTTGTTTTTTAGAACCAAAAATAAAAGACAACTTAGCCACAATGAGATGGCACTCCGTGTTAAATTTTGTGATTTAAAATAGCTCGCTGATTAGGCAGGTCAGAATACAGCAGGCCGGCGAGGGGGCAGCTGGTTTGGGAACTCGTCATTCTTAACTTAAATCAGCCCTTTGCTTTGATAATACTTCATTTGCTCCCTCAGGAGAGATGGTTTGCAGACTCTGGAACAGATAATTCAACAACCCTAAGATAGATGGAAAAAGTTATGCTTTCCCGAACATCATTGAGTAGACTTGTTTATTAGTCTAACTTCAGTTTTGGAATGTGTAAGGGAAGTTAAACATTCACCAGATATTGTAACGCTGGGTGGAATGCTGTAATGTAGCATCTGGGTGGAATCCCAATCACTCTGCCCTGAGGGTTCAGCTAAAGGCAAAGAGCTTGGACTACACCACAGTCTGGACCGGTCGGCATTGAACCTGCAGTGTACATGTTCACCGGACAGTCCGCTTGACTTGTAGCCTTCATAGGCAGATAGTACATGTTCACTGCTGGGTAATTACCACGGGTAACTCATGGGCGCTGCGAGCACTGTGCACGGTGGTGGAAGATGGAGGGCTGATTAAGCAGTTTATCTAGCATTGATGAGTTGTCTTTCTTCGCTTGCTGTTCCTGCTTTGTTCTCACCCTGCCTTCTGCTTGATAATCCCCCCTGCACTTCTGAGGGAACACTAAACATTATTATTTAGCAGTCCTTTGTGTGTGTGCTGTAATTACATTTCCAATGAGGATTTGAAGCTGGCTCTGTGTTCGGGCGCCTCAGCTGTCGGCTTGCATATCCAATGAACTTGAGTTGTTTGAGTACAGCCGTCGTACGCTTGACCCAGATTGCGTTAGCGACGTTGAACCATATGTGGCTTGGCCACTGCTTCATGGCATGCTCGGTTTGTAATTTCACTACTTGAGAGTTTCATGAGAAGTCATCATAATAGTTCTTTGGCTAGAAAGCAAAATATGAATGTGTCAGTGAGAACAGCTAAGCTGTACTTCCAAGCTTTTGACGCTTTATTGAGAGTGCTAAATTCTATGTAGCTTCTGTGCAAAGTGACTATATTGATGGGTTTTCTTTAAGTATATTTGTGTGACTGTATCTCCCACATAGTAAAGTTCATCTTTACTCCCTTTAACTTGCTGAAGGTGAGTCCTCTTGTTGCCTCTAAATGCTTGTTTATCAAAGAGGGCTCACCTATCTAAAGGAACTTACAGTGAGGCTGTAGTATTTGAGAGCTAAGTTAACATAAGCTTTGTTGTTATTCTGCACTCTGAGCTTGAATCCGGATAACCCCGGGTGCCATCCCGCAGTGGTAGGTTTGCCCCCATGTACCCAAAGGACAACTTGTCATTGTTTGTGTCCTGGGTGTGCAACCTCAGCTGTCCACATGGTTCGAATAACATGAGCTCATGGCCTACATCCTGGTGGGCATTGAAGACCATTCTAGAGAAGAGGTTTTACATTGCTTGTCGTCTGCATGGTTTGCTGTTTCAATTGTAGCCTCTGTAAAGCTCTAGAAATAAAATAATGTGCATCAGTGGTTGTGTAGGCCATGCACATTGGAGAGCTGCTCTCCATCTGTCACCTCTGATGTTTGAGTAGTGCGTTGCTGGAGAAAGGCATGGAAACCAGCATGGCTATGCTACGCGATGACTGTCTACAAAGAAAGGAATCAGTTACTGTGGACCGCACGATGCAGCATGCATCCAAGGGCTTAGATTCAAAATGGAAGGCCCAATATCATGTTGAAATTAGAGAGGTTAAGTATTGCTTCCAAGCAGCCACAATTCCCACAGTTTCTTCAGTGCCCCCAAGCATGTGGTGCCTGTTACCTCAATAGGCACAATGGAAACAATCAGCCTTGAAGAAGAGCTATTGAATGGAAGGAATCCTGCATTCACAAGGATCAATTAACTGGTCCAGGTGACGGGATGTAGTAAACCTGGACAGCACAAGAGTGAAGACTCTAGCATTAAGGACCAGCCAGAGACTTTAAGCACTGACCGTGGAGACCTAGTCACCAAGCCACCATGTCCACTCAAGCGGGAGCTAAATCTGCCCTTTTCCCAAAGCATCGTCACCTTCAAAACCACCTCTTTACCAGTGTTCAAGCACTTTTGTTTACTTGTTGAAGATCATTGGTATTGGACAAGCAGGGGCCAAGGTGTCCAAGAAGATGCCGCCACTCACATACGTACGTGCATGCATGACCTCTATCCCGGGGAGCTTCAAAGTGTTCCAAAATACATTTACAGCCCAGACTGCTCTTTCATTTTAAATGCTTTAGCATGGGTATGAAAGTTGTACCTGGTTAGAGCAACTTCATATTCATGGCACCTCAGCTGACCAGTCTCTTTATTCACCTATTTCTGTATGAACTTGAAGGCAGGGGCTGAGGATCCCGACACCCAGGTTGTCGTCGGCTGCCATCATTATTTGGTATTGGCCTTTGACATGAAAACAGATGTAAAAGAATTTGGATTAGAACAAATGTGAGCTACCTCATATGATAAAGTCTTAAAACATTAAATTGGCATGTCTTCTTTTCTAATACCAAAAATCCACACCTCAATGACTTCTCCCACAATATTTGTACTTAAATTTGTAGTATGCCCTGGAACTCTTTTAACTGTGAAATAAAAATCCTTTGGCACATGCATTGGACTCTCGTTTTCACTTCCTATCTGAAGACGTCGTTCTGAAAAAGTATCCCACCCAAACACATTGCAGAAGGGCAGGGTGATCACCGGACCCATAGGCATTCTGGGTCATAGCAACAATTGCACGGTGGGCTCCATGCTCCCAGAGAAGCTTTTTCTAAGCTTCATTTTGAATCATACCTTGGTTGCTTAGGTTAGTATTATTTCATTTTTTTTATTTTGAGGGTTTTTGTGGCACTTACGCAACCTTTTGATAACGTTTAAGCACTGACACCAGGGTAAGGTTGACATTAAACCGACAAAAATCCATGTGTGCATTGTCTTAAGTTACAAGCAGTTGAACACACTGCACTGTGCTACAGTCTGTCTTTGTCTTGCACCACACAGCTCCAGACAATGAACAACCACATGAAAATCAATCTTGGTCCTTACACAGTAGGAGGATTCAGCCCAAACGTCCAGGACATGTCCCTTCTGAACAGGTGCACAAGCAACACCGGTCCAGTTTCATCGTTGCTGGACCTCCATTGTGAGGTGTAGCTTTGTTACTATGCCACACCATCAGTGAAGCGACAGGTAGCTGATCCAGCGCGGCTAACATAAATTTCTCCTTAGGACACCAATCCAGGTCAAACACTCACATCAATTAAACCATAATGTCGGTGGGGCCTATGACACCGCATATCATACATTCATTCTTTCACTGGATTACACACCAAGGAGAAATGTGTTGCTGGAATGAACGGGATACCTTTGTTAAATTTGACAGAATAATCCCTCAGACATCATATACATCACTTTGATCCTGTCAGTTCTAAATATCAAGGTATTCCGCTCTTTGGTCGATGGACCAACTAGTAGAATAAGTTGATGGTGATTAAGACCAGCTCAATCACTCTTAAAACCTATTAACCTTTAACCTTATTAATGAACTAAAGAACCACAGACTCATTTTAAGTTAGAATGAAATTTTATCTAATTTCTCAATTGCACGGGTGAGATTCTTTGTTTATTAATCACTTTTAATACATTAATAACATTTATATGAAAAGTCTAATAAAGAATAGAAAATTATGCATTACCCATTTAGATGCAGATAGGAATGGTTCACCAAAAAGAAGATAAACCGCAGATCACACAATAGAACTCCCAAACTGACTGACAGTCCCGCTAAATGCCTCCTCGATCGGACCTCCCTTACAGATTTTCCCGCAACGATCTCGTTCCTTCCCCAGTCAAGTTCGAAGTCCAAAATGACAGTAATATTGAGGTGGGAAAATGGAAAAATGGTATGGCAAGAAATCACCCACGGCAGCAGTAGCATCAATAGCAGCGGCCACAGCAGCAGCAAAAGGAGCAACCCTCCTCACATAAGAGTAGACCCTCTTATACCCTACTTTCTAGCTTACTACACACAAAATGTTGCAATCCTTAGGGGCAAGAATCATGCTAATTGGTCCATTTGAGGGGTGGTGATGGTCACCTCATCGCCCTTCTTTTTCAAACTGGTTTTGGGGACAGTTAAACATACAATGAGTCTCATGACATCTGGGTTAAAAGCAGTCCAACTTGTCCATTTATTTTGTTGCAATCTCGATGGTCACATTTTAGTTAGTCCATTGTTGCTCAGTACTTTTCTTTTCCATTCCCACGAATACGTGCTGAGTCTTTTCTTGGCACCCTCCTTATGGTAGGTCAGTACGACCTTGACATCTCTCACTCCGTGCACAAGCCGCACCTCACGTGACATAGTTTCTATATTTCTTCTGCCCAGAGGCCATCTTTGGCTTCTCACGTGACCTCATCTGCTTCGGCAGCCATTTTCGCAGCATGGCCTAAGAGGCCCGAACGAACTATCATAAGAACAAACACAACCAAAATTAAAACAAAGTAAATAAGCCTTTCTGTTTACCACCCGCCATTCTAAAGACCCGTGTTAGGTGTTACCTAGCAGAAGCGACATTTAAAGACGTTTTACTTACCATCTGCATTCTTTGCCACAATACAAATTTACTACATAGCATAAATCATGCGATTTTACTCTAATTAGTACGCAAATCACAATATTAGGGTTAATCAACTCCACAATTGTAAATAAATTAGGTTTTGCACAAATTTGCGGGTTACCCTTATATAGTGTTTACTAAAAGTGCATTTGTTGGTTTCATGCTCCTTCAAACAATTAGTATTGTTAAAAAGTTCATTAATTTTCCAAGGGGGTAAAAATTATTTTATTTACCCTGCTCCATCATAGCCATATTTACTACCATGCTCTGTTGGTGGGCACATAGATGGCCATCTTCCCAAATTTTCATGAGTGTGCATTTCATAATAGGTTGCTGGATTTAAGCTTTGTCGAGGACATCTGTTGGGAAGTACTCAAGTTCTTATTCAGACGGTAGTAATACTTTCGGTGTTTTAAAAAAATACAGAAATCCCCCTTTAAGTTACGCAAAGTAACTTCAGGATTTGGACATCAAGTGTTGCTTGATTATCTTCTGGAATTATAAAGGTTGTCAAGATTTGTCAGGGAACCTGTTAAACCACCGAAGAATACAAAGCGCACACACCGGTGCACAATAAGGCTGGTAGACAGGACTTCCGTTACTGGATTTGTTGAGACTTGTTTAGAGTCTGAATAGTTACACTGTGGGACAGGCTCTCTGCAGGGTGGGTGTTTGTAATGCAGGGTACATAGGTGCCTTGTAGGAGCAGAAGCACCTTGTAGCTGTTCATGACATAGGTAGGTGTTCTGCGATTATTTTATTTGTGCACCAAGAGGAATTTTGAACTATTCTTTTGAAATATTAGTAGCTGGTCCCAGGATAGCAGCCAGAGACAGATGTCCAAAGACACTTGGGTATGAAATGTGCAAGTTGAAACCTCTCAGCTAGTCTGCCTCTTTTAGAGCAGTACATTACACTAGGAGAACCCTAGCTTAGGCTTGAGGTTCAAGCCCTTTCCTACCACTCTGTGCATGTACAAATGTGTGGCGTGTGCTTGTTAAGTGGAAGGTAGGTTTAAGGGCTAGGCCTCTTTGGGAGCACTCTTAACCCTTGTACATCCTAAATTTAAAGAAAAAAGACAATATCGACGTGCCTGAATAATTTATAACGTCCAGAATTTATTATTTAACATTATAAGTTTAAAACGTTTGAAGTGTGTTTCACGAAAGTCCCTTAATAGCAACTTGCCACTTTGTGTTTTACGACTTAATATATCTAGTGACCTTTTTCAGGGCAAAGGTTCTCATCCATAATGAGTTTAATTTATAACTTCAATTGGTTTGGGGATTTGATCCCAAATATTTATCACATGTAGTGGAAGTGGGAAATTTGTCATTGTGCTTCATAAAATTCTAGTCAAAATTATTGTAATTTTATCAGACGGTAGTCTCTGCAGGATAGAAAGTTCTTTGAGATGAACATTCATTCAAACAGATGGCCACTCCTGAAACTTTTTTCTGCAATGGCATATCATCAGCGGCAGGTGGCGCTGAGTGCCATCGATAGTGGAGTCTGGTGGGTCCACTGGAAGTGATGATGTAGGTCGATTAAGGCACCATCGGAGCAGCAGAAGTCAGTTCTTTTTTTCCATGCCCCTACAGTGGTAGAATCTGGAAGTGCCAAAATGTTTTTTCTTTTGTCTAACGTCGCCACCAAAATCCTCAGGCTTCGGCCCTGTGGGTCACAGACTGATGTTTGTGACTGCCTTTCGTGCCACTGCAAAGCTCATGAACCCTCATCATGTGAACTTTGTGCCTTCAAAAAGCAAACAATGCTGGTGGTTCAAGAAGTGGACTTCTTGCTCTTCAGACCCATTTCTGGAATTACAGACCATCCCTCAGATGAGTTTTCCTCTTGCTGGGGCCTCTGCACAAGTTGAGGCTTTTCAGAAAGTCTTTTTAACTGTTTTTCTTACTGAAGCCTCGGACATCCTCCGAAGTCATCTTGGTTGCTGCCCCCTTTCGGCACATTCTGCCACCACCACTGTGCTGGCGACCTCCGTGCCAAAGCCTATTATTTCCACTGCAAAGCTGGCACTGAAGCTGCTTCTGAAATTGGGTTTGGCTTTTCAGTCGCACCTACATTGAAGTAGACACCATTGGCACCATTACAGGCATAGAGATCGACTTCATTGTAGCCGATTTCTCTAACTGTATCAATATTCGAGATCTGCTAGCAGAAGGGTATCGTCATGAGGAGAGCCCTCAACTCCTAACCGTTACCAGCCCAGAGACTTTCCAGAGTTTTCACAGTTCAATTTAGGCGAGACCATGATACATTGGATTTCCTTGTTCAGGCATCTTAAGATGACCCGCGTGGGAATAAGGAAGCTGCGTAAAATGCAACTTCCATTGAATACTGCTGCGTAGAATTCTGCTTCCATTGAATGCTACTACATAGAATGCTGATCCTATTGTCTCCTGTTCCAGAAGGCTGCTGCCCTTGAACGCTGCTGGATAGAATGTTGATTCACTTGTTTCCAGTTGTAGAATGTGGATTCCATTGGCTCCAGTTGTACAGCGCTGATTCTGTTGGTTCTTGCTATACCCAGTTGTCCTATTGGCTCCTCCTGTACAGATTGCTGTGTTGCATTGGCTCAATGTGGCAGATTGCTACTTCCTATGGACCTGTGCCTCTTCCATTGGCCCGTTGTGGCAGAATATGACTCACTGGCTGCTGTTTTACAGTTTCCATTGATTCCTTGCTGTAGAACCTTATTTCCATTGGCTCCTGCTTTAGAAAGTGCCGCTTCCAGTGGCTCCTTATGCACAAAGTGCTTTTTTCCATCGATTCCTTCTGTATAAATTGTTTCTTCTGTTACAAATTGCTGCTCCTTCTGCAAATGCTACTACTTGTGTAGTGAGTAGACACAGGCCCCTGAGTTAGAAACTTGCCAGTTTAAGTCCTGCCTCTACTGTGTGTCACACTGTGAGCATGTGTGTCCTCGTCTGTTATTTTAAGTGCATTTAGTCAGTTCGACAGTGGTGGTGAACTGATTCTCACAGGAGTCATTTGTGACCACATTACCTTCAATTTTCTTAGCAAGAACTGAGTTTTCTCATGGTGAATGAGTAAATAAAAGACATGACACCTGTAGAGAATAGCGTAAAAATATTAGCGACAACCAAATGGAAACATATCCACCCAGAGTGGTGCATATCCAGTGGGACATGCTTCATGAGTTCCGGCACCTGACACGTTCACTCATTAATAATAGTGGTAGCTGCAATTTAAGTAGATTTTAAATCCCAACGTGCAGCTCTCTTGCGCTTGTATGAAAATATGAGTAGCCAAGGGGGAATGTCCCTGTTTATTTAACAAAGGCGACATAAATAAAACATGGCGCAGGCATCAGCTATCGTTGTTTCATCTGCCAGTCATTGGGGCTGCACTTCAAATGAACTGTGGCAGTTTTTGATTTTACAAAATTAGCCATTACTGTTTGTGATAAGCAGACTTCCTGCAGTCAGTTGCTCTGTTGGCGCGTTTTGTGTTTCTACTTGGGCGAGCGATGGATCAGAGCAGCGCCTCCAGCGTTGACCCAGTACACATCCTCCATTCTTTTACCATTACCAAGGTCACAGACATTATGGTCTTTCCACCTTATTTTTTTATTTTTATTGATCAGGCTCACAAAATCTCTTACAATGCATTACAAGCATACATAATTAACCATTTCAATACATTGGTGTCTAAAGAATTTTTCAAAGCCAGCACCACAATTAAATTACATCTCAGTTTCTCCAGGATATCACATCTTTAACCATAGTTAGGACAAACAGTCTAGGAATTGCCTCTATACAGAAAGTTCACCTATTTCCCTTGGCTCATCCCCGGGTATTGCCCCTTCTAGGTTTCTATACGTCACCCAGGGCTTTCCACCTTATTGAACCTCAAGAATCTGAAGCAGAAGAGGATTTACCACCCCTATCAGGGGTCTGGATTCTCCGGACACCACGCTCCCCTGCCGGAAGCGAGGGCCTGTGCAGGATTAGTTGTTAAGAAGTGTAATAAGCTTCATGGCCAACTGTGTCCCTTCTGCTTTGCTGCTAAGACTCAGGGGGGCGTGGTCTTTATTGCAGAGCAGTATTTTATTTCACCAATTTTAGGTATCGTTGAAGATGAACTGCATCTAGAAATTTCCCTCCGCTTGCAACAACCATAAAATGGGGTCATTCGCTCTGTTTCGTTGCTTTTTGGTGAGTACCCTGAGTGCTCCCACTAAGCAATGGAAGCAGCAGGCACAGTTCCTCCTCAGCAGCAGCTAGCAGGGCCCTCTTGTATGCAACAAACAGCTGGCAGCCACCGCAGGAAAGGCCATTCCATGGGCTTTCTTGTGTTGGAGCAGTAGTGCTACCACCTATGCTGCAATCCTGTCGAGGACTACAATACTGGCAATGACAGTCAGTAGCTGATTACATGGCACACAAGCTGATAGTGAAAATACTACTTTGGTTCATACTCCTGTGGTGCAGAAGCACCTGAGGGTGGTGCCCATGGCTTTGCCTGCCCATTCTTTTATGGGTGGTAAGATACCACTGATGGAAACCTTCCACCAATACTGTGCGGCTCATTGAGAAGTAGGACCTAAAGTGTGAGAGTTGAAGCAACTGTGGTCCTCCACTTACATCAGAGATAGTAGAACCATTTATTCATACCCTTATCTTCCTGGGAATGCTTCTAGTGGTTCCCGGAAATGAGTCTTCACACAGGGGTTTGGATCCCAGTACTCTTCTCGCCGGCTCCATTCATCATTCTCAGCAGGCATCTGGCCTTGGTGTACCCATGGGATTCTTTGAATATCTGCAAGAGTGTAAGCACTGCCGTACCTGCTCCCTGGAGTTGAAAGTTATCTTCCTGGCCTAAACCTTGGTCTCACCACTTACCACTTCTTAATTCTTTGATGGTTTTAGTCTAGGCCACCTCTGTGTTGCAGTGGTTTGTTTGTACAAGAGGTGCCACTCAGTGTACCATGCTCTGCTGGGTCACCATGAACCTCAGGTGTTTGGCTTTGGGGCAGAGCACTTTACTTTCTCTTGCATACAGTAAGAGGCTACATCTGGTGGAGTAATGTTGTTTGGTTTTCACTTGATCGCCTAGTTGGGATAACTCCATTTGTCCTGTACCTTTTGATTTCTTCACCCAATACAACCTGAATAACCCTTTATATTGGAAACACATCATGTATCTCCCACCTACACCCTTTGTTATTTTTGTAGTGGGTGTGTATTTCCCTTCCCTTGTTGGGATTTGTCTATTGTCTCTGTCCTTCACCTTCCTGTCCATGGCAAAATGTGGGAGTGTGTATCCCTCTTCCACCTGTCTGCACCTCTTTCTTGGCCAATGGTAGCTACTTGCATTGGTGTGGAGACTTTTCAGGTGCCTGGGGAAACCAGGAGATTGCTGAGGCGTACCTCCTGTTAATCTCATTGTCATGTAGCTCTAGAGTTTTACTTGGGGACTTTTTCTTATCTCGGGGAGGCTGCATGTGACATAGATGGAGTTCTTCTGTTACCCTTGTTAGTGATTAATTTGCAAATTGGCTACAAAATAATAGGATGAAAATATAGCCATTTAATCTGACGGAGAGATCTAGCCACAGATGCCTTACCATAGAATATTCCCCAGGCATCAGATGCGGAAAATCTTGGGCAGTACCTGTGCACACAGGTAGGTGGCATTGAGCGGATTGTGGAAGTGGCGGAGTTACTTTTTACATTGGTAAGAAAAAACTTTATTATATGTGACTACAAATGTAAATATTCTTTACCTTTGTTTACTTTCCATGACTTTGGTAGAGTATTGATGACTATGGTAGTTGGACGCTATAGGCTTAGATTAGGGTTCTTTGACGAGGAGCGGGGTGTTCCACTTGGGAGGAGTGGAGGAAGGAGATGGGTGGAGGCGGGGCCTGATGGACTTGGAAACAGGATTGATTCATGTGGTCTTGTCATGTTTTTGTTCACCTTGTAATTAATAAAAACGGAGTTTAAAAATAAAAAATTAAAATAGTGAAGGTAAGATGTGCTAGATATAACGACAAAACGTAGTATCATTTAATGAGTAACAGTTCACATAGTTGTGCATGTGTAAATGTGTATTTAAGAAATAATCAAAAATTAGCTTTTGTTAAACAATAAACTTTTCCCATTTTTTTCATTCGATGCCCACAGAGTCACTTGGGTAACGTGCTGGTTGATATGAAGCTCATTGATATAAAGGACACCTTACCAGTGGGTTTCATTCCAATTCAGGAAACAATTGATACGCGTAAGTAAAACTAAATCAATTTTCATAATTTTTTGTCACGTTCAAAAAAAAAAAAATTGTCAGCTTTGTAAACGGTAATTTTAAAATAAAATGTGGGAGAAGACTTGCATTTAGGGACTCATACCTTTTTCTTCGATAAAATAATTAATACTGCACTCTTTATTACTGATACTGCAGGATACGGTAATTCCAGATGCAGCATTACTTCATTACAGAAAGAAAATCACCCAATGTATGGGCTTTCCTGTCAATCTGCGGACTTTTCCTCCGAACTAGAATCACAAAAGTTTCAGAATGGGTCTTTTAGTTGTAGAATTCTGCTACGAAAAAACCTACACATTTTATGGGGCAATCTATTGTTAAAACATTTTTTTCCATGAAACTTTGCCAACCGGCAAAGTTGCTCAAAGTTCACAAACTTGACTGTTTTATGAAGCTGTGTTCTTCACACAAATCAGCAGGTGGAAACCTGCCCAGCTTTATTAAGGAAATCATATTTTTTTTTGTTAAAAATTCCGAGTGTTGTAGGTAATTATCTCAGCTAAATTTTTATTTAGGTTCTTAGCCTCGAGAAACCAACCAGATCTGATGAAGTATTGAAGACACTTTTTCTGCCAGATCATAATCGATTCTGGCTGGTAATGATACTGTGAATGTCAGGGCACCCATTTTGGGTACCACATTACTACAGAAACCTCAGGGGCGGCTCCTCCATAATGGCGGAGGAGCGTCTCCCTACAGCCCGCGCCAGCAGATGATAAATTAAATGACAATAACACAATTATCGTCATTTTATTTATGCTGTCTGTCTGAACCCCGCAATACTATAGGGCGGGCCGGGCATTCAAGGTGGAGGAGTAGAGTGCACTCATAAATGCGCATGTGTGCGTGGCCGGCCGTCATAGGCCGGCCAAACACACATGCCCACTTATGTTTCTCCAACCAGGCTGTGTTACACAGCAGGGTTGGAGAAAAGGCACAGGCTTCAGTGCACCATCTGAGCGGCAAACAAGGCCGCTCAGACAAATCCTGGCACTGCTCTCATGTGAGAGCAACATCTAGATTGGGTATGGAGCCTGTGCCCTGAGGGCCCATCACAATCCGGCCCGGCGGCGACAAGAGTAGCAGCGAGGCAGCCGTCAGCGAGAGCGGAGCGGCAGGTAAGTTTGATATTTTTTCTTTTATGTTAATTCAACCCTCCCCAAAACTCTGACCTCCCACCGCGGGCGCCCTACCACTTAAGCTAGGTGGTGGCCTCCACTGCGAAGCCTAAAACCATATCAAGGTTTCATTGCCCTTTACTGAAATGTCAGAGACAGTGCACTGTATTTCTAAAACTGAGCAGCTGTCTTTGAAATGCAGATACTTATTTTCTTTATCAACGTCTCACCTAGAAGAATCATAGCACTTTGAAGCGAACAGTATGAAATTAGTGGGAGAATGAGTGGAGGAGATTGAAAGCAAGCTCTGCTTCAGTGAAAGGATTTTCTGAACCTCAGTGAGCTCCACCTCGTGTAGCAAGAAGGCAATTTTTATGGTCATTTGTTGCAGTCAGTGGCCCTCTTGTGGTGCCTTCTGGTGCCGCCATAAGGCAGCTACTCACAGTGGCCTTACTCTAGCATATTCCAGCCAATGATGAATAAGTAGTATTTCATAAGCGTAGCAGCTTTTCAGAGATCCTCTTACGCAGTGTGAGAACTGACATGCAGTGAAGGGATCAGCGACTGTTGCGATGGTAGGATTATGGAAAAAAAAGGTGGGTTTTAGAAGTCCTTGAAGAAGTGCAAATCTGGGGATAGAAGATTATCAGAAAGGAAAGAATTTTGTATAGGTCGAATTGCTTCTACTCCTAAAAACTGCAGAAAGGGGGTTTGATCCAAAATTCACATCAGTGACTGTAATTTGGAATCGTTCACCCTCCGTATGCACATCACCAACATCCTTAGAGCCTGGGATATTGAGTATAAAGTTGGAATGGTCCTTAAGCCTCCATGTGAACAAGGCCCCAAGGTCATGCCTGTGGTCAGTGGATGGGACTGTGGAGCATATTACGAGGAGACTCTGCGAGGGACGCAAACTATGTCCATGTTGAGACTATGGTGAACAGATTATTTCTGTTGATTATTGATTCAGTTGTCTACGTATTTTATTTTGTTATTTGAGGTATCTATTGTTTCGGTTCCTATTTTGGTGTTTGTATTGTTTGGAAGTGCAACGAACCAGTCACTTAGAACTGTCTTGAAATATGCTGGTAAAAATGGTCTAATCAAGCATTGTTGTATGTGCGCGCTGCCTCTTGCGCAAGTGCTGAGTAATTATGATGTCTGTTTCCAAATGTAGCAGTTGATGCTCAGATGCTGACCAGGCAGAACAGCTGTAGGCGTTACCAAGGTCACCAGTAACCTTGAGCACATGTGTGACAGATCAAAGAAGGCTTGCTCTGCCTAAAATGGGTCAATATGGCATGCAACTCCTCTCCCAGGCCCTCCTCTATAAAGTCGCCTATCGGTCCTGGAGTACTGCAAACCACCTTACTTGAGAAAATGCGTGGATCATTTTTATGCTGAACTGTCCTTTGGCTGATACATAAACACTGTAGTTAAAGGTATCGACCTCCAGCTATTCCTCCTAAGAGCATCCCTCTTCTTCAGGGTCATTACGAGTGGAGCTAACCTGAACATTAGTAATGGCATACTAAAGTATACAAAAAGTGATTTATGGAATGCTTGAATTAAACTCAGTCACTGGTAATTACTTGGGGGCGCATTCCAATCCATCGTTTTTTGCCCATTATGCCACCTCCGTTTGGACCCAGCTATATGCAAATCCGTCTTGACCCTGCTCAGATGGGAACAGTCCAGCTCGAAGAGCCAAGCCAGGTCCTCCCTGAACTGGAACACAAGCAACCCATGACTGGTTTCGCCCTTGTTATGTGGTCATCAGCTGGGTACAGCTTGGTTCCAATAATGCAGTGTGCACGGGACCCATGTCTGGGCATATAGGTCCCACTTAGGGTGATATACTAAAGTATAGAAAAAGTGAGGATGGAATGCTTGAATTAAACTCAGCCCCTAGTAATTACTTGGGGCCGCATCCTAAGAAGGGAGGTAATGGGACTGTGGGGAAAAAACAAATAATAAAAAGAATTAAAACTCAGTGAGGCGGCTAGTGCTGGTTGCGTCATGTCGCACTTTTTTTTGTTATAGCGGGTGGGCGGGAAGGTAACAAATAACGGGAAGGTGCTGGTGGGAGCAATGAAGCAAGAAGGACAATGGGGGCAGAGAGGAAGATCAACCGGGAAGAAGCAACAGGAGCATGAGATGTGGGAGGGAAAGAAAGGAGCAACAAGAGAACAGGAAGTTGGAGTGAAAGAAGCAACAAGGGGCAGGGGGATGAGAGAGGATGACACAACACATAGCAAGAGGGCTGGGAAGCGAAGAAGCAACACAGACCAGGGTGGGAGGGGAAAAAAAAAAATAGTACCTGAATCACAGCGCGAGCAGTGGATGGACAGCAGAAGGACACTAATCCAGATAAATCAATCAGTAGTTGGTCCATGCTCCACATGAAAGAAGAGGAAATGAAGTCGGAATATGTTGGCCAGTTAGGAGGCAGCAAAGAAGAATGACAAGCCATGGAATGGTAAGCAATGAGCGGGCTCCAAACCTCCTCTAGAAAGCAATACCCCTCGCAGCAACAGTTCATACCCTGTTGGCAGGCAGGGCCTAAAAAGGGCATTTTGTCTGTAATAACCCGTACCAGGATGAATGGGCACAGGTCTGTTATATTATTTATTATTGTTATGTTAATTGCCTTCTGTACGTGCACTGCATGTGGCTTTTTGCCATCCTACTGCAACCTAGGAAGATAGTTGGTGCTGGACCTAACTATGAACAAATAGGTATTAATCTACTTCCTGTGCTTTCAGTATTGTGCAGCTTTCGAGGAAGTGCATTGATGGAGTTTGCTACCTGAGAGGTGGTCTGTATAGAGTAGCATAATGGGCAAAAAAACGGTAGACTGAATGCGGCCTGAGTAACCATCAGTGGCTGAGAATCATCTAAACACTGCACCAATAATTAAAAAAAAAAAAAAAAGTTAGGCGCACTAAGTGCGATGGGTAGGCCCAGATGTGGCCCTTGTGCACACTCGGCTCAAGCTGCAAATCCGAGATGAGGCCCAAATGGCTGAAACCCGTCCAGAGTTGCTAGCTTTCCCATCTGACTGGGATCTGGCCTGGCTGTTCGAACTGGTCTGTTCCTTTTGGAGCATGATCAAGGCAGATTTGCAGATGGCTGGTCACTGTCTGGAATGCTACAGTGGACCCGGAAACAATGGACTGAGGGCAGCTTGCACCTTCCACGTTCTCTGAATAGTTAACTATGGATAGAGGTTATGAAAAAGCCGAGGGTATGAGGGCAGTAGTATTTGGAAGGGTCAGTTAAGAAGTTCAGTCCAATTCTGCAGACAATTTTATGAGGCATTCCCAAAGATCTAAACTAAAACCTGTGACTTAACGGTTTTGACTGTAGTCCTCCTACGACTGGGTGTTGTGTTGCCTACGAGAAGTCTCTGTTATCAACTATGCTGCATGATTTGAATGTGATGTACATGGGCTAGCTGGTCCTCTGCATGTCCCAGATGCAGACAACCGCTTAGACCTTTCCATCTCAGGAATGTCAGGCCAACCAAAGGGTTCAAATGCAAGATTTTAAGATGGTACTGACAGGATTTGATGATGGCATCTCATTGGCAATGAAATGAAAGCTCGTCCACAATCAACAGTACTAGATTTCTTTCCACTTCAACTAGGTCTGGGAATTCATTTATATTTTCAGATGAGATTTAGAGGTGCCTGTTTCATACAGTAATGAAGACTTCAATCTAATCCTCATTTAATTTTGAGAAAGTCAATCAGTCTGTATTTGTGGAGCGCAGCTTATCACCCATGAGGGTATCCAGGTGCTGGGTTGCTGGGCTTAGTTGAAGAGCCAGGTCTTGAGTTTCTTCCTGAAGTCCGTCAGCAAGGGTGATGTTCGGAGGGGAAGGCGTTCCAGGACTTGGTGGCGAGGTGGGAGAAGGAGCGTCCTCCTCTGTGGCTCCGGCAGATGCGTGGTGTCTGTGCCAGGGCGAGGGAGGCGGAGCAGAGATTTCTGGATGGTTGGTGGAAGTTCAGGCGGTGGTTCATGTATGCTGGTGCTTGGTCGCGGAGGGCTTTGTAGGGGTTGTCAGTAGTTTGAATTGGCATCTTTTCTGTACTGGTGCTGGCTGATGTGGGTCTGTTTGGGCAGGTTGAGGATCAATCTGGCTGCTGAGATCTGTGTCATCTGGAGCCTTCTCATAAGTTCGATGGTGGTTTCTGCTTACAGTGCGCTGCCGTAGTCCAGGTGGCTGGTGAAGAGGGCTTGCATGACTGTTTTCCTGGTGCTTGTGGGGAGCCATTTGAAGATTGTTCGGAGCATGCCGAAAGTGTGGAAACAGGCCGAGGAGACTAATTTCCTCGGCCTGCCCTTTTTAGCATGCCGAAAGTGTGGAAACAGGCCGAGGAGACTGTGTTGATGTGTTGTTTCATGGTGAGTTTGCGGTCTAGGATGATGCCGAGGTTTCGGCGGTGGCCTTTTGGTGTGGGGGTGGGTCCAAGTTCTGCAGGCCACCAGGTGTCGTTCCAGAGGGAAATATGGTAGCCAAAGATCAGTATTTCAGTCTTGTCCATGTTGAGATTTAGGCAGTTGTCCTTCATCCAGGCTGCAACGTTCTTCATCCAGTTGTGGAAGATGGTGTTTGATGTAGTGGGGTCTGCTGAGTGCAAGAGGATGAGCAGGGTGTCGTCGGCATAGGATATTATGTTCATGTTGTGGGTTCTGACGATGTCGGCTAGCGGCGTCATGTAGATGTTGAAGAGGTTGGAACCTTGGGGTACACCGCAATTGGTGCTTTTGGGTTGCGAGGTGAAGGAGGGGAAGATTTTCTGCGTGAGTCCGGTGAGGAATGATGCTATTCATCTGAGTGCATCTCCTCTGATTCTGATCTGGTGCAGTCTTTTGATGAGAGTGTGATGGGACACGGTATTGAAGGCTGCAGAGGTCTAGAAGGATCTGGGCAGCCGATTATCCTCTGTTGAGTAGGTTGCGGATATAGTCTTGGCGGCGAACAGGGCGGTCTCTGTGCTGTGGTTGGCTCAGAAACCTGATTGGGAGGGGTCTAGCAGATTGTTTCACTCAAGGTGCTCTGTGAGCCGACGGTTGATGGCCTTCTCCAGGACTTTGGTGCGAAACGGGAACAGCGTGATGAGACTGTAGTTCTGGAGATCACTGGGGTCTGTGGAGGGTTTCTTGAGGAGAGGTCTGATCTCTGCGTGTTTCTGTGTGTCAGGAAAGGTGGCTATGGTGATGTATGCGTTGAGGGTGGTCGTGAGTTGGTGGCTGATCCCGTCGCTTCCTAGGTTGAAGGGCGGTGGGGGGCACGGGTCTGTGGGTGCTCCTGAGTGGATGGAGTTCATTATGGAGGTGGTGAGCTGTTCCCATACGGTTAGATATTGGTCTGTGGAGGCTTCCGTAAGAGTGGGGAGGCTGAGGAGGTCGGTGGGTTGGGAGTCGAAGTTCCTGTAGATGGTGGACATCTTGTTGTAAAAGTGATTAGCTAGAACGTCGCAGAGTCCTGAGAGGGAGGCATCATGTTCTCGATGGCTGCTGGGCAGGAGAACTTTCCGATGATGCTGAAGAGTTTCTTGATGTGGTTGGCGCTAGCCTCGATGCAGTCTGCAAGGGCGCCCTTTTTCATGTCTTTGATTCGTTGGTGGTATCTGACTTGATGGTGGCTCGATCTGTATTGTCTCTGGTGGTGCACCATCTTTCTAGTTGCTTGCAGCTGCTTTTCATTGTGCTGAGTTCCGAAGTGTACCAGCTGACTTGTTTGGTGGATCTGCGAGTTTTGGCTGGTTTGGTGGGAGCAACTCGGTCTGCGGCGTTGGTGATCCAGGTGTTGAAGTTCTCGACTGTCTGTTTCAGAGTGGTTGAGGCGTCGGACTGGGTGGTGTTGAGAGCGTCCGTCTATTGGTTCGGTGTCGCTTTGCTCCAGCTGCGGGAGGAGGTGCTGGGGGGGGTGGGGTTGAGGGTGGTGTGAGGAGGTCCTGAGATGTCGAAGCGGATGAGGGAGTGGTCTGTCCAGGTAAGTTCCCTGATGTGACTGTATTTGACTCTGTTGCTGGAAGTGAAGATAGGGTCTAGTGTGTGTCCTGCTCTGTGTGTGGGGTCTATAACCAGCTGGGTGAGGGTGATGTTGTCCATTCGTTCCAGGAAGTTGGCGGAGTTCGTGTCTGTGGGGTCGTCCAGGTGGAAGCGGACATCTCCAAGGAAGATGTAGTGTTTGGATTCGATGGAGAAGTGGGGTGATGAAGTCTATGATGGTGTTGCAGAGGCCGGTACATAGTCCTGGGGGTCTGTAGCCCAGGATGCCTTTGACGGCTGTTTTGTCTTTGGTGTGGAGTTGGAAATTCAGGTTTTCCAGGCTCGGCGTGGTTTGGTCTTCAGTAGTGGTACAGCAGAGTGAATCTTTGATGGCACCTCTGTGTTTGTTGGTGCGGTCCTGGTGTTTCATCTTGCAGCTGTTGGATGTTGCTGCGGCGATGTCGGGGGTCAAAGAGGGGTTGAGCCATGTCTGTGTGATAAAGTCACGTCAGGGACGAGGGTGGTGATGGTGTCCCAGACTTCGTTAGTGTGTTTGCAGAGCGATCAGGTGTTAGAAAGGAGGCATCAGAGTGGTTCCACTGCGGTATCTGTTGCGAAGTAGGAGTTGCACAGGTTTCTGACAGGGCGGGCAGCTCTAGGTTGCAGGTGAACTGACATTGGTGGCAGGTGAACGTTCCTGCTGTGTAGCGAGGAGATGCGAGGCAGCAGTTGTTGCGACATCCAGGGCACGGAGCTCTGTGCTGGAGTTTTTGGTGGCCGGGGGCCAGGGTTCCTGGCGCTGGGCATGGTCCAGGCGTGGATGGGGGCAGACCGGCTTACCGTTGGTGCAGCCGGGCTGCGGCCTCCATTAAGTAGGTCCTGGGAGTGGCGCTGAGGAGGTGGGTGGCGGGAAACGGGTGGCAGGAAGCAGGAAAACAGCGAGTGGCAATTGGCCTGGAGCCTAAAGGCACTGGAACCTAGTAGGGCTGATGGCTCTAGAACCTAGAAGGGCTGCACTAACTGCAGAACTGGCTGTCTGACAAGGCTGGCTGGCGAGGCTCACTCCTAAGGGGAGGAGCAGCTTAGCAGCAGTCAGGCGGGCGGAAGAGGTGACTGGCAGCAAGGGGAGCTGGTGAAGACCTGCTCAATGGGGCTGCGCTGCGGCCTCCATTAAGTAGGTCATGAGAGGGACGCTGGGTAGGCGGATGGCGGGAAGCGGGAAAACGGCGAGCGGGCAAATGGCGAGTGGCAATGTGCCTGGAGCCTAAAGGCACTGGAACCTAGAAGGACTAACGGCACTGGAACCTAGAAGGGCTGAAGGCGCTTGAACCTAGAAGGGCTGCACTAACTGCAGAACTGGCTGCCTGACAAGCCTGCAAAGGACAGACAAATGATGGACGGAATGCGGAACAAATCAAACATTCACCCCCAGTCAAGAGATCCAGGTTAAATCCATTGTTCTTTTGCTCACTATGCCACCCCAGTTAAGACCCAGCCGTGTGCAAATCAGTCTTGACCCTGCTCCTCATGGGAACAGTCCAGCCCCAACTGCCAAGCCAGGTCCTCCCTGGGCCAGAAACAAGCATCCTGGGACTGGTTTCGGGGTATCACCCCTCATTAGCCAGGCTAGCTTGAATCCAGTGGCACAGTGAGCCCGGGACCCACGTACCACGCACTTAAGGCAAAATAGAAAAAGAGACACAGATGATGGATGGAACGTGGAACAAATTAAACATTCACCCCCAGTCAAGAGATCCAGGTTAAATCCATCGTTCTTTTGCTCGCTATGCCACCCCAGTTAAGACCCAGCCGTGTGCAAATCAGTCTTGACCCTGCTCTTCATGGGAACAGTCCAGCCCGAACTGCCAAGCAAGGCCCTCTCTGAAACGGAAAACACAAGCAACCCAGAACCGGTTTCGCCCTAGTTATGGGTTCATCAGCAGGGTACAGCTTGGTGCCAGTGACACAGTCTGACATGGCTGGCTGGCGAGGCTCACTCCCAAGGGCAGGAGCAGCCTAGCAGCAGTCAGGCAAGAGGAAGAGGCGACTGGCAGCAAGGGGAGCCGGTGAGGACTGCAGTGGCCTGCATTTAGAGGATGTTTGTAAAGAGGCAGGAAAAAGTTGGTGATACATTGCTCATGAACATAGAACAGGATTTGAGTGTCCTTGCGGTAGATGAGACCTCATAATTGGAATTTTTTCTTTTTATAACTGTTTTTATTGTTTTCTGGCACAGAACAAAAAGCACACGTGACAATTGCATGAATATACAATTGCTTCTGTAGTGAACCCCCCGACCGTCTCCCTCCTTGACTGAGTGATTTTTGTGTTCTAATATTTTTATTGTTATAAAAAAGGAATACAAATAGTTAAGATAATATATAATGCAATACAATTGATCTTGTGAACCAGAACAAGATAAGCAATTCATAAATAGAAATATATATCATGTAATAAATAAATCTTAAGTAATATATAGATATCTATTTGAGCAGAAAAACAATTTCATGAAGCTGGTTGTACTGCATAAATAAAACAAATATGCAAATTAAAGAAAAGAGAGAAGAAAGTAAAGTAGAAAAGGATAGTAAAGAAAGGAAAGAAGGAGGATATTGAGAGAAGAAGAGGATAGATACAAGAGAGAGCAAGTGCAAGAGATGGGGACGTCTGCTTCGTAGAGAAAAATAAACTAGGAGGAAGACACAAACGGAAATTGCTCAACCAGCCCTTGCGAAGCCAAGTCCATATATCTATCCAGAGAACTCCAGACCCCACTAGAAATAACAGGTGTATACCGTTTCTCCTCAACCAAGGTATGAGCCCCTCGAAGAAAAGATACCCAAGCCCACCAAGTATGGTATGATACTGAGTTAAACGATTTCCACTCTGTTAGTATAATCTTAACAGCAATTGATATAAGCAAATCTAGCAATTGCATATCCGTATCATCAAGCGGTAACAGAGACGGCGCAGCCCATGGACCTAAAAGAATTAAAGGTATTGAAAGCTCAAAATTAATACCAAAAATTAACAAGAGGTGTTTGTGGACCAAATCCCAAAAAGGTTGCAATAATGAGCATTCAAAAAACATATGTTGATGGGTGCCAGAAACTAATTTGCAACTCCAACAAAGATCGTCCTCGTTAAGATTTAATTTGTGTAGACGAACCGGGGTCCAGTGTAGGAGATTAAGCGTAAAGAATTTGGATTGAATAAGGGAAGGAGCAATCTTATTCTTTAGTGAACGCTTGCCGATGAGCTTGTGAGATATGTTGAAACGTATCAGGTTCAAAATGGTGTAGCCATTTCTCCTGTGTAACTGAAGGTTGTGAGGGCGACGAGTCAGATAGAAACTTATAGATCTTGGAAGCAATATGGCCTGATCTATGCCACATAGCAAGAAGCGAAATGGTAGTAGACTCAGGAGAGAGGAGTACTCTAGATAAGGCTACCTTTACTTTCAGAAAGGAATAAAAATCCATATTACTGAGATTATAATCTCTGGCCAAGGAGGAAAAAGGAATTGGGTCATGATTAGAATCATAAAGGTCTTTGACCAACTCAATACCCTTGGTCGCCCAGTAAGACACCGTAATAGAGTCAATATTAGTCACAATTTTAGGGTTATACCAAATTGAGGACCACCTGGACTTATGAATTGGTTTAGAGACCTTTTTGTCTATGCGTTTTAATGCAATAATTGTATCTGAGATAATACGGCCTGAATACAGTAAGATCAAGATGCGGTCATGAAAGTAGAAGTGGAAAGAGGGGAGCACAACTCCCGTTCAATATAAATCCATGGAGGAGTAAGGCTGGAGTCTGGGGCAAACCAGAGAGCCCCTTGAGACGCTAAGAAGGCAGTTTGGTACAAGTTCCAATCTGGAAGATTGCATCCACCCAGAGTATAAGGTTTACTCAGGTGCCTATACGCTATTCTAGCACGTTTATCACTCCATAAAAATTTAGAAGTAATAACATCAATCTCGTGGAAAAAGGAGGAAGAGAGCCTCACAGGCAGCATAGAAGAAACAAAATTAACAATGGGAGTTATCATCATCTTCAGGGACTGAAGGCGACCCCACCAGGAAATGTATTTAGGTGACCACGCGTTCAGTAAATCCTTAACCTTAGATATGATAAGAGATTCATTATGAGCAATAGTATCTGATATATTGTTACAGAACCAAATCCCCAGGTATTTAATATGAGTCGGTTGCCATTTGAAACCCGCTGTCCCCATATGAGAAGAGAAACACGACGCATTCAGGGGGAACATTTCCGTCTTATCTTTGTTCAGAGTATACCCTGAAACACGAGAGAATTGTTTGATTGTGTTGGAGATGGCAGGGATAGCACTTGCGATATCTTCAGAGAAAATGAGCACATCATCCGCATACGCGGCCGTTTTAATTATCTGAGAACCAAATTGAAAGCCTCTAATATCCTGATTTAGATTAAATAATCGCAGGAGAGGGTCTATAGACAAAAGAAAAGAAGAGGGGACAACGGACAACCTTGTCTCGTGCCCTGGGAGAGATTAAAAAAGCAGAGGTAGTCCCATTAATTCTAATATTAGCTTTGGGTTGAGCGTATAAGGACATTACCAAATTGATAAATGGATCTCCTAGATTATGAGATTGAAGAACTGCCTGTAGGAAAGGCCAGGAGACCTTATCAAAGGCCTTCTCGGCGTCGAGGGCAATCGCTGCCGACGGGAGGTCAGAAAGTTTAGCTTTTTCCAGAATATGACAGAAAGATCGAATATTGTCTCTAGCCAACCTACCTTTAACAAAACCAGTCTGGGAAAAGTGTATAAGATGAGGGATATGGCTCTCTAAACGTTTAGCCAGAATTTTAGCAAAAATCTTAGCTTCCATGTTAAGAAGGGAGATAGGTCGGTAATTTTTAGGGTCTGAATGATCCTTCCCATCTTTAGGAATTACCACTATAGTGGCTTCCGCAGCTGAGCCAGAGACCTTTCCCGATAAAGCAAAAGTATCAAAAACATCTTTGAGATAATTTAAAAATGAGGGTAAAAATGTCTTATAAAAGGCAATAGGAAACCAGTCAGGGCCCGGTGCCTTCCCAGATCTAGTATTCTTAATAGCCTGAATTATTTCTTCAGATTCAATTGGTTTCCCCAAATCAACCATATCTGAATCAGAGACAGTATTTGTGGGAATAGTAGCCAAGAATTGTTGACATGTACTAAGATTACATTGATCTTTGGGCGTATATAAGCTTTTATAAAAATCCCGGAAAACCTCAAGAATGTCCTGAGTATGAAACTTCCTGGCACCATCCTTATTAGTGATACAAGAGATCTGAGTCATCTTAACATTTGAATCCTGATATTTTAATGTAGCAGCTAACAGTTTACCTGCGCGGTTTCGTAGTAATAACCGTTTAGATTTTTGTGCCTGTACTCCCAAGTGAGCTCTTCTGGTAACTATGGAGTTATAGGAATACTTTAGGTTCTTAATCTCTTGTAGAAGGGATTTGTCTTTGGAGCTTCTATATAAGATTTCTTTACTTTTAATTTCATCCCCCAAGGCAGTGAGTGTTCTTCTAATATCAGCGTTCCTTTTCGCCATTGTTTTTATAATCTGACCTCTAATAGTACATTTAAAGGCATCCCACAAAACTATTGGGGAACTTACAGATGACACATTTTCTCTGAAGAAATTATGAATCTCCACGTTTAATTGTTTAACCTCCTCACCATCATCCAAAATTTCTGTGTTTAGACGCCAAGTTCGCGATCTATGAGTATCTGTACAATTAAGCAGAGTAAACGAAACCTCTGCATGATCAGAGACAAGTATTGGATGGATTATCACATTAGTAGTATGTTTTAGAAGTGCTGCGTCAACCAAGAGATAATCAATACGGGAAAAACTAGAGTGTGGAGAGGAGAAAAAGGTGAAATCACTACCAGTAGGGTTATGCATTCTCCATACATCCAAAAGATGGTGAGAAGAGCACATATCCAACATTTGTTTGTGCGCCCTAGGAGGACGAAACTTAAAAGCCGATTGTCTGTCTAAAATAGGATCCATAGGAAGGTTAAAATCACCACCAACAATCACTTTAGCATTTTGAGGGATATCCGACAACTTCCTACTAATAGCCCGCCAAAAAGATTGATCATCAATATTAGGGGCATATATATTCATAACGTAAAAATCCGTTGAACCATTAGACAAACGAGAGAGCAGCCATCTACCATCTGAATCGTATTCGGCAGTTACAATAGTTAGACCAGAGTTTTGGGAAATCAGCGTAATAACCCCATTTTTTTTACCAGAAGCTTCAGAACAAGCTACATCAAGGACCCACTCTTTCTGTAAAAATAAAGCTTCCTTATAAGCAACCTTAGTTTCTTGAAGTAAAACAATGTCGCCAGATAGGCTTTTACAGTAATCTAAGATCTTGGCCCTCTTAACAGGGTGATTTAAACCACGCACATTAAGTGAGAGTACATTCAGACCGGGCATAGTGAACAGAAAACAACATAGATAAGCACATATGGTGTATGAAAAAAGGAGAGGCACATTAATTTTAACTTGAATATAGTAGTGAATGGAAGATAAAGCAAACAGAGAGCACAAACCGGAGCATAAGTCCCCAAGAAAGAAGAAAAAAGAAAGAGCAAACAAAAGTTAGGAAAAAGAAGAGGATAGCGAAAGAAAATACAAGAGAAAACTTAATATCAAAGAGAAAAGGCCCCAGCAGGGGTAGTCTGTAGTAGACAAAATGCATGGGAGGAAAACGTGAAGGAGCAACACAGAGGCCAGCACCTATAACTCAGTATGCTCAACATCAGAGATAAAGCTTAAGCAGCAGAGCAACAATAGTCTGTTAATGTTCAGTAAACTTAAATTTACCAACGTATCAAAAAAGGCCTAAAGATTTGAATCTAAAGAAAAACCTGTATAAATTAATTCTATTAATTGATCAAAGACATAAAAATAGATACTACATATTGAATTAAAAGAGAAAAATAAATAACAGTATCTAATAAGTCTCAGATCACATATGGTAAGGCAAATAACATTTAAATAGAATAGTAAAAATCTAATCCTAGCATTAAAATATTAAATAAATCTGGGTAAACAGACTCAGATAAAAAGTCATTATGGAATTTTAGAGAATATGCAAGGAAGTGAACAGTTTATATGACAGGAAGGAATTAATTAGAAACATCTTATAAATATTAAAAGCAGCCTAAAGGTAAGTATAAAACATTACTCCATATCTATTAGTAGAAAAGATAGTAAACATATACAGCAATAAACAATACCTAAAAAAATGATATACATAACATACTATCTATCTCGAATAATTTATTGATCACGTCTAATAATATTTACGATAATCTATAAGTTAACATATAGTAACTGCACGGACTAAGATATATAGAAGAAAAGCCAAAGGAGAATAAGAGGGTGAATAGCACATCTAAGGACAGACCCTAACCATATTCTACTTCCTGGGACAAAAAGCAACGATATAACAGACATCCAGCACAGAAATACTAGATAGAAAATCTATAGTACAGGATGAAGAAATCAAAGAAGGATGTCTGAGTTTACACAAAAACAGACCAGATAATGAGAGAGGTAAAGTGAGTCAAAGAAGATGACGAGAGAGAAATATATATAGAGGGAGAATATACAAGCACAAAAAAACAAGAAGACATAAATAACAAAGATGCATATAAAGCCAATAAATACTAGGAGACCATTATCTTGGGGATGAATGAAGGCATCTGTAAAAGGAAAAAGTTAGTAACCTTATTAGGAGAGCGCCGCAACACTCAAACACCGTAGATCATTTCAGCATGTTTCACCACAAATGTCAAGATAACATTAAAGCAACAGGAACCTAGCAACACACAAATGCTCATTAATACAGCCACCTGAAGAAGAAGAGATTAGGGGTTAGATGGGCCTGCAATAGGCTCTGCGTCCATCCGAGACTCAAACTGATTGTCCAAAAAGGTGGACAAATCCGCTGGTTCGTGAAAAATCTGGTTGCGACCCCTGAAAGTTATTCTGAAGCGTGAGGGACCAGCAAATGAGAACGGAATATTCATCTCTTGAAGTAGTCGTCGAAGATTTAGGAAACCTTTCCGCCGGATGACTGTGTCTCTGGCAAAGTCTTGAGAGATAGCGATTCTATGTCCTTCCCATTGCAGCGATCTAATTCTCCTCATGTGAGCTAAAATTTGTTCAGAGTGTTGGTGTCTTAAAGGTTTAAATATCACTGGTCTTGGATTAGTGAGAGACTTGGGTTTAAACGTAGGAACTCTATGGGCACGCTCTATTTCAAAGTCCTTTTGAAAAGAGAGATTGGCGTCGTGGGAATCCATTTGAGTAAAAAGTCCAACATGGATGGTGCCTCTTTTTCACAGTCCTCTGGCAGACCAAAAATACGAAGATTACTTCTACGGTTCCTATCTTCCTGTTCCGTGAGATCTCTTCTCAGTGAACTTAAGGTACGTTCCATGTTCTGCATATGTTTGCTCTGCTTATGTGTGGAATCTTCAACTGCCCCAATCCGGGACTCAGCATTGGAAACACGTAGTGATAAGTGTTTAAGCTCATTCCTGACAGCCGCCACTTCCACCTGAAGTAGATCAGTGTTCGTTTTTGTGCCCTGCGCAATCTCATGGACGGAATTGAGGCGAGAGAGAATGATGTCCAAAGTAGCCCCAGATTCTGGTTTATCTTTAGGTGATATATCCGGTATGGGAGAGGCTTGCTTAGCCCTCTTAAGAGCTGCTTTAGAGTCCTTATCTTTTAAGGGGACCCCCATACTTTCAGCCATTGAAGCAGGGCAAAGAGGTCAGCAGATGAAGGATAATACAGAGTTCGTAATACCAAACGAGAATCACAAAACTTCTCCTCAGTGATGGCAAAAAAAAAAAAAAAAAAGCAAAACAAAGGAAGCCAGATAGCGTCGTTGATTACTCACTTGAGGCTCAAATTCTCCTCTTGACAAAGCATGTAGAATATAGGCACCAAAAGCAAGAGCCCCAGATACTGATCCCTTGACAGACTGTTCCAGAAAGACATCCAAGACACATCACATGACGCCAACAGCAGGCTCCAATAATTGCCCACGAGAGACATTTGCCATCAGAGGATATGTTAGATTCAGCGAGCGCACTGGAGGACACAAACTAGTAGTAGTAGCGCGACCAGCAACATATGTATAAATATACACGAGTGGATGGGCGGGCAAACTTAAGCAGACAACTTGCATCGGGGTTTAGCTGCGTAGTGTAGTTAAGACCAGCATTAAATATTTCATCAGTCTCAGGGAAGCCCGAGGAAAATCATGCTTAGACACCATACCTCATGAGTATAAGAAAAAAGAGGCTCAATAGGGTCACCACAGCGCCAACGTCCCAAAAACGATAGCCTTCCATCAAGATTCCTCAGGAGCCGCCATTTTGTGTAAGGTCTGTGAGGAGACGACTTCGAACGCTCTCACATGGCCAAAAGCGACCCAAAGTCGTTGAAATTTTCACAACCTGGTCCCGCACCGTTCCGCTGCCGATATTTTCGGTTCAAAGAGCAGAAAACCGGGATTAAATCATCCGGAACTGAAAGACCGCCTCCGCGATCCGCCGGAGCTCAGCACAGCGCGGCCATCTTGGTTGCGCGCAAACCACGCCCCTCCTCCTTGACTGAGTGTTAAGGTGAATGTTCGATAAGTCCCCATTTGTCGCATGTCCCCGGTTGGTGTCTCCCCATAGTTGGAACTTTGATATTAGATCTGCCGGTGGACAATCATCATGATTCAACCACATCGAGGTAGAGGAGAAGCCATAGGGAGCTCCACAGGTCACTGTATTGCTGCCTGAAGAGCAGGGGAGGAGCCCTGCTCTTTTTCTCTTTCATGCCGCCAATTCCTGCCTGTAACTGATGAGCCAGAAAGAGGCGATGACCGATGATCTGTTGAACGGGGTCCTGAGACCCTTGATGATGGTTAACTGGTGTAGGCCATCACTTAGTTGTGGCTTGTGCTATTGTATTTCCAAAAGCCCAATGTTTTTTATCTTGTTCTGAAAAACTACAGCTGACAGAAAGATCCATAAAACTATTGAAACAAGTTGCCTCAATGGTCATCTTTGGTAAATGTGTAATTTTCTAACTTTTTTCTTGTTTATATATGAGGGCAGATGCTAACGGACAGCATCTCATTGTTCAGCAGCTATCTGAGTTCCATCATGCTAACGAACAGTAGACGGCAGGAACAAATATCATGTTTGGAAATGCAATCCATAGGTGGTCCATATTAATAACCAGTATCACATTGCTCACATATAGTTCGGTGCACTTCTCTCTAGCATGCCAGGTCATCAATAAGTAAAGGGATCTGCTCGGACAATGGCAATACATATCTCCTCCTCTAATAACCGATCTCGCATATCTTGTGCCAGAAGCTCGATCAGCAAATCTCTGTCTTGTTGCCAGTGCATTGCAGAATGCCTGGTAAATTTAAATTTGACATACATGATGACAAAATTGCATCACAAGCATCTAATTTCAAACTGTATTGCTAATAACCTGGGATCTATTTATTCGCAATACAATATATGGATCTAGCTGGAGATCTGGATATATATGATAGATCTAGAAAGAGGTGTCCGAAATCGCAGGAACTTCTCAATTTCATGGACAGTGGGAGAATTGCTGCTGTTTAATTCTCTTTCATTATTGTTTGTTCATGATCCCGCCCCCTGGCTTTTTGCATTTTGTTTTTATATTTCCAGTAGATTTCTTTAATTTAAGGAAACATTTTTCCGTACAGTAATTCAGCAACAGCAAAGGAGTGCAGTCTCATAACCAATAACAATATATTGTTTTGTAATCCTCAGATTACTTTAAAGGCTTTGTTTTGCACCGACTTACTTTCCTTCATCCATTAAAATGACTAAGCACGCTTCTTCTGAGTATAGTATGCTTACTTAAAATTACTGCTGATTAGGCATGTATAATGAGTAGATACGATTCTTAGGACGACCGTGCCTACAGATGGTAGAATCGTGCAATGTGAGAGAGCACGGTGAAAAAACAAATGAAACAGCTGGCTCTCGGTCTTTGAGGAGACACGCCAAGTGTTATGTATGAAGGAACACCATTTCTGGCATAGGTTTTCTGCTGCATGTAAGTGAACAACATGTTTGAAGCACTTGCTCATAGAAAGTGTGTCTGTAAGCAAGAGCAAGCCGTATTGGAACTTTTAAAACCGGATATTGAAGAATTATCCAGATCTTTGACCCAGATCAAAAATCTGAGTAAAAGTTTGCATGGATCTTGCACATCTAGAATTGCAGCTTGTGCTTCTCAGAGCTGAAAAGCAGTTCTAATTTTCAGTGTTGGTTTATGGGCCTGTGTACATAAATGTGTTTGCAGTCAGAAATAGAATTTAGGGTTGCAAATCCTGAGAATATTTTTGACCCTAAATCACTAGTACTGTAGTTCCGAGTTCACCACTTTAGCAGTCTTTAGATCTCACTTTGGCCTTCTGTTGTAGAAAGAACTATTGTGGACGATACCAATACTTACAATGGACTTTTGGTCAGTCCATTGCTTATCACTTATTTGATTTCTTTTCAGTCTCATTTGCTTGCTTCTTATTCAATGGCTTACCTTCGCCTCCTTGTGTGTCCCCGGGACTCGAAAAATCTACTCGCCCACTCGCTATGGCGAGTCAGATTTTATCAGGTGAGCTATTTATAGGACCTACTCGTCCATTCAGGCGAGTGAAAAACTGGAAAGGAACAAGTATTCTGTTCATTCAGAAAGTAAATGAGTAATTAAAACGCCCTTAAATCTTGTTTTTTCTTGACCCCTTTGCTGTCTGTTCAAGGTCAGAGGTCAAATGTCAGTTTCTCTTTTTACTAATGGCTGCTTATCTTATCCTGGAAAATGGTGTTTACTTTTCTTTCTCTTATTACAGTTACATGGTTTTGTGAAGTGTTCTATCTGACAATCATTGTGAAACAAAAGGCTGTACAATGTCAGTTGTTTTCCTAACACACATTTAAACAGCTTGTAAATGAATAGTTCAAATATTTCAAAATCTATCTGGAATTACGAAAGCACATTTTTTTGTAATTCAGAAGTGTGATGCAAACAAAGATTTAAATAGGAGCAAAACAAATCAGAACACTTTACTTGGTGATGTGCAAATGACAAATATTTGCAGAATCTCTATAGCGTGCAAACAAGGTTTAGAAATATAGTTTTATCAGTAAAACTGCATGCCAGTGGGACATTTTGTGGCCATTTCAATGGAAAATCTGCTGATTGCAAATGAGTGTGCTACCACTTCATGCTTTAGGTATGTATTAATTAAAAGTGATAGTTTTCAAACATGATTTGAGAAACATTCCTGCCCCGTCCTGATGACAATGCTGTTAATGATCTAAGAGGCAAGTCAGCGTTCATCTGTATCCTATATGTGGCTAGATTTGTATTATATATGAAGCAAAAGTTTAGTCTATTAGAATAAATAATGATTTTTTTTAAAGCAGACATGCTAAACTCGCGTGTTTGAAGGTGCTCTCATATGTGATAAAGACGAAAATGGCTGCTCAGTGAATTAAAATATGTGCCGAGGATCACATAATTTGAAACCAGTTTAGGGGTCAAGAGCATTATATTTAGGTTGAGTAGATTATTTAAGTCACATTTTTTGTCTCCCTACCATGGATCATAGCTACTTTACTATTAATGTTGAGTGTATGACTTGAATCCTTCCACTGCTTACATTCAAGGAACTAATTTTTAGGTCTCACCTACGGATGGCAAAAAACCTCTTGTGGGCCATGCCAAAAACTTACAGTGGGCTTAGAGCCTGCCCATTGTTTATCATTGGCTTGCTTTCTCATCACTCTCATTTGCTTGCTTATTTGATGGTTTTTCTTCCTCTTCTTGGGTTCCTCCCTCCCCTTTAGCATCATAGCTTCTTTACCATTTTTTTGATTTGATGACGTGTATCCTTTTCCTGCTCACACTGAGGGGACTACTGTTTTGTTTTTCTTTCAGCTCTGAGTGTATGTGTTTTCTTGCTCTCTCCCTCATCTGCTGATCCTCCCCCAAATACCCACTACCACGTGTGCTCAGTGTTGCTCCACCTACCCCACTTGCTCTCTCTTTCGTGTGCCACTTATTCCACTAACTACCCCCCCAAACCATGCGCTCCTTGTTGCTCTCTCAGCCCTCCCACCCCAGGTTATTTTGTTTCCCTCAGACACTCACCCCCCCCCCCCCATTCGCTCCTCTATTGCTTACCCTCACCTGCCCTTCTGTTCCATCCCAACCTTTCCTAAATTGCTCCCCTACCTCTCGCAGTCTACAAAATAAAATAAAAATTCTGTAAGTTTTTGGGAGGACCCAGCTCCTGGCATTTGTTGCTGGGCTGCACCACTTTCAGAAAAAGGCTCTTGTGCAGTAATATTTATTGTTACTATTTTCTGTTCCAAGTGGCGTCTGCATGTTTGCATAAGGTCCACTCTATCGCTGTCCCCCCACTTCTAGATGCCTCACATGATGTTTTTAGACACATGTGACTGGTTGTACCAGGGGTTTCAGCAAAGTTACGTTTTGCTGCCTATGTCTTTCGCTAGTTCTTCTCACAGTTTGTGCAGATTGTTTAGGGTTCACGGAGTATCTGTGTGTAAACCTAACGTTGGGAACAAATGTTCACTGAATGGAGGTTCCTGCCATCAGGTCATGCAACCAGTCTATCCCTATCCCTTGTGCGTTTCTCCGCCCCCAACTTCTGTTGTAATAAATACCTCTGTTATAAGTCACTGCTTAGTGGTGCTACGCCAGTGCAGTGCTGGGAAATGCAGGTGGTGACTATTGTGGACACTAGTTTTTGCAGATTCACTGATCTAGTTACATTTGTGGAAATTAGGTTAAATAGGACGTCAAGGGTCTTTGAAAATGTAGCCTTCGGTGTAACCACATGTGAAGTCATTAGTGTCTCTCCACATTATCTAGCCAGTAATGTCAAGTAAGCGCATCCCTTTGGTCCCGCACCAGATCATTCAGCTGAAGATGCTTCAGTTGGTGAAGCTCCTTCAGTGCCAAGAAGCCATGTTAGAGCCAGGCAGACAAAGCAGCACTAGCAGCCATGTTTGAGCCAGGCAGACAAAGCAGCACTAGAAGCCATGTTTGAGCCAGGCAGATAAAGCAGCACTAGAAGCCATGTTTGAGCCAGGCAGAGGATGGTCATTTTTATTTATGTCAAATTATTCTTTGAGGTTTGGATTTACTTTTCAAAACTTTAGTTCTAGAATTTCTGGATGATAAAAAAACCCAAACCTACCTTTATCTGCTTGGTTTTGGAATTTTGATTATTGGACTGATTCAAGAGCCTGATGCATACTCTGGTGGAACTGCGTCCCTGCTAAATAATCTGATTTTCACCTTGCAAAGATAAAGTTACAGTGCATTTATAGAATTATACGCTGTCAGGAGAATGGCCATCAACTATCACTGCTTGCCTGTGACAGGCCGTGCTGCATCATTTGTTTTTATTTTACATTTTTTTGTGTTTGCTTCAACATTGTATAACCTAGGGGAAAAGGGGTGCAGTTAACAAAACAATGCAGAAAATCTTGGAAGCATAGCTACATTTTAGTTTGACAAGGAGGCGGCCCGGGGTTGTGTTGGTGCCACCTTCAGAAGAAGGGGTGGCGATCAGGTGCAGGACTGATGTCCGAAGGGAGAGTGTTGGTCAGTGTTGGAGCAGAAGCTGAGAATGGCTGTGAGAAGGTTCGGTTTTTCTTGAATACAGAATGGGAAGAGACGTCTTTCTGGTGGTTTGCAGTGTGCCCACTGATGTAGTTAGCAGAGTTTGATCCAAAAGTAATGCAGGAGAGTTTGATGATCTGTAACCAATGTAAACGCTTCAGTTTTTCCAAGAGATGGTTGTATTTCCAGGGCTAAGGTGCAAATAATGGTTGTGAGGGGGAGTAATGATCAGTTGCCCATAAATTACCAATATTGAGCCTGAAGATGTTTGTGGCTTGGACAACAGAACCGAAGTCTGGGAAAGGAAGTCCTGGATATCAGGGTTAGAAGAGAGGTGACTTATAAATGTTGTGCATGAAGGACATGAAATAAATGGAAGGATTGAGTCTTCAGCCAGGTGAGTTGCCAGGTGATGAAAGCTGTAATGACGCATCAGAGGATTCGCATTGGGCGAACCACTAAGGAGCAAGTAAGCGGAGGTTGTGGCATGATGAGAAGACTCCCAGAGGGATGGGCTCTCTTAAGCGGGTGATGTTATTTCGAGAAATGCTATAGTGCACTGATGGATGGAGATGTCTGACGTTGGTGATGTTTCTTTGCGATTCTGTGTCGATGTTGACAAGAGAAGCAGGCATCATTGATGCCTTGGATACTGCTTGAAGCGTGGAAGGAAAATAGATCTGGAGAATTTCATCTGGACAGATTGAACATATCCAGAAAGTAAAGAGAACCAGTCAAGAACTCTTACCGTAATTCGCGTGCAGCGGTTCCAGGGCCGTGATGCTCTTAGTGCTGAATGAGGACCACACCGGAGTCACTACTGTTCAAGGTTGGAAGAAGCATCACCGGCCTCTCCCTGTGCTGCGGAAAGGGTGTTATTCATGGTGCTAAATTCATACAATGGTGTTTGAGTTGTGGTGCTTGTACGGTTGAATGAGAGAACCGCAATAAACAATTTTAATAGGCCAAAGGAAGCCTCCGAAGGTGCAATGGTCTCAGAGGTTTATTTATTTCAGGTCATGCAAAACAATAAAAACCATCAAGCTCTTAAACATACAAAAAAAAGTAACAGAACCAGTTTTCAACAATTCCATCCCACACTGACCGTACATATCTGCAAAATACAATAATGTACTTTAGGTTGTAGTAACATTCAAACAGCATCCAACAGGAGACACTTCCTTCTAAAGCCAGTTTGTAACGAGTCTGTCTTCTGTATCCGTGAGCCAGGTCCATTACTGGCCCTCGAGCTTCTCAGCCATGTCACGTCTTCAGGATCAGCCCTGAGTCTGTAACTTCATTCTTGGTATTAAATTTACCTCATGGTGATACCCCGGAGACCCAGCTCAGCTCTGGCTCATCTGTGCCCTTGTGTTAGGCAGAGCTGGTGGACTTCAGCTGCAGTCCTTCAATGAATGACTTTCTTTACACTGACACTGTTTAAGACCACAAAGGATCAACATTTTATAGGAACAGTGCAATTTACATTGCACTTTTCCTAATAAATTACTTTTTCATTACCTGGCAATAAATCTCCATTGCCTTATGCAGTGAAAGCTCCACTCTGGGTTGGAATCCTCCAATAAATGTGGCGCACATGTAACACAACTGTCAGTTTCCATCACATACAAAAAGAGCCTTTGTTTAGCCAAAGTATTCTCTGGTAGGCGCTAACGATCTGATTTAGTTGCAAGCGCTAGAGAGAGGACAGCAGGGAAGTGTGAAGCAGCGGTTTGAAGCACCCATCCATGATTCTTTGCAAAGACCCCCTTCCTCCGTATGTGGGTCCTTGAAGTTCCCCAGGAAGGTGGGTACAGGAAGGGGGCTGCACCTACTTTCCTGGGGCCTTAAGGATCCCCGTAAGCAGTCGTGTTGCAACACGGGCATGCAGAGACTCGGACAATTGCTTCTGCCATGCTGCCTGTGTCTCTGCATGTCCACCACCAGCCTGTCTGTGATCCTGCTCTATAACAACCCTCTTAGGTGGGGGTCTCCAGGACCCTCTGTCCCTCTCCCACAGGCACCCTTAGGGCAATGTGTTGGATGGTTCATTTGTATCTCTTCTCGAGGGACTTTTTGCCCCCATGGAAAAGCGTTAACTCCAATTCACATCGTGCTAGGGCAAAAAGTGCATCAACAAAATGTGAGCTACATAAGGGGCAACGTGCATCTGCAGTGCCATAAGTGATGCGAAAAAGCTCCTTTAGTACTTAATCAACCAAGAGAGACTATTTTGCTTATTGTGCACTAGATCTGTGCAGGCGACTACTTCAACCTCTGTGCAATCTTCTTTGGATCTTCTTTGGATTGGAACTAAAGACTTGCAGGTTGTATCTTTAACTCTGCAAAAAAATCCATTGACATACTAACCTTCTTATTCCTACATAAACCTGCCACCCGCATATAACCCACAGTACACTGCAGCATACACATGAACCACCTGAGCTATTTTACATGTGTTGTAATGCTGAGACCTGCTGGACACACATTAGATCTCTGCGTAGAGGTCTCCACCCTGCATGAGCTATTTACGAGCTGATCTGCTTGCCCCATTGGTACAGCTGTCAAGATTGGTCAGTGAGCTGATGGTTCTGCAGAGAAAATCTATGAGGAACTTTAATAAACAAAAAGAGTTGATGGCTACTAAGCTTTCCAAGTGCTTCAGGTTGACAAATTTGTACAGAGGAATTGGGTGGTAACACCCCTTACAAGTGGTGCTGCTGCTGAACCTCCTCAGCAAACTAAATCTCTAAACTATGAAAGGCATAATGCTCCTTCACATGAAGGTTCTGCATAGAACTACTCCATGCACTTCTCGCCCACCAAGAGAGGTGCTCTGTTTAGTGCACACTGACTAGGTTAAAACGGCGGGTGTGTCAGTTTCACTCTTCCCAAGGAAGAGCCAAGTGGGCCCGCTTTGCCCAAGGGAACGTTTTGCATCACCCCATTTGTATTTCCTACACCACCACAGAAATTGTTTTCCTTGCTGTCACTCATGACTTTTACACAATGGTTGCGGTCTGTCAAGTCACATCTCTCCGTTTCCCTGCTGGCAGCGGTCTGCCGTGAGATGTCCAGTGTCGGACTCCGTTCGGAGGAGTAGGGGAGAAATGAATAATTGGGCAGGCAGGTCTACTATGGCTCAAACATGTAGGTTGAGGTTGTTTGCCTCTGGTGTCTTTGGGTCTGCCCTACTTTGGCTATACGTACTGGACCAAGCTCAACCCCTTCATCACTCGGCTGTCAGTGGTTGCTATGGTGAGCAGTCACTGGCTTCTCGTGGAGGTAGTGTGGGGGTACTTGAGCGCAACACTCAATGAACACACAGTATAATGAAGGATTGTCCACCCTAGGACTTGACTTTCCAGATTAAAAGTACTTTAATGCTCACTAGAACTAAATACTGCACTCAGATATGCATAATGCAACTTAGTGTCATGCTGATAGAGTACATTGGTGCTGCTCACTGCTAGAGCCCTCCTTTTAATTCAGGTAGACCCCCCCCCTTTTGGGCAGCGCATAGGGCGAATTTTCTCAGGTGCCGTTTTACCCCTATTACGCTTAAGATAGTGCACAGAACCAAGTAGTCTTCATTACTGGTTCTCTCCCAACTTGTGTGCGAGTCTGTATATCGAATTGTTGCATCAGTGGCCGATCAACTTCTTTCTGACTCGGCCTCTCCCCCACTTCTGGGACTGACCACAAGTTGGCAGTCCTATCATATTCAAGGCATGGTATTGAACGGTTTGTAGAAAACCTATTTCCAACACTCCACTAAACCAAAGAAAAGAATATTTTTCTGGCGAAATAATGGTGATCAAGGAGAAGGGGACGATTTCCTGTGGTGTGTAGTCTTGCTTCTCTTGGAATTCTCCACAATTCGATGGTTTGTGTGCTGATTGTGTGGTTGAAGAAATTACCCTGCTTTCATCTGTAACCATTGCTGCTGAGTGGAACTGATGAAACCCACCAGGTGTAAAGAACATGGATCTCACATGTATAGGCAGTGGACAGAAACAAATCCTATTCTTAACTCGATGAAGCACACACAGCCATGCGCAGTATTCATGAATGACCTTTCACTTGATAGAAAAAGACTATGTGATTCAGTATTGACAGCCTATTCACACCACACTAAATTCTAAATTGATTGTAAACTTCTTTTTGCAGAAGAAACAGCTTTTCGGAAGAAGAGGCTGTGCATTAAGTTCATCCCCCGGGACTCAACCGAAGCTGCTATTTGCGACGTTCGAATCCTGGGCAGGTCGAAGCAAGCCCCGCCTCAGTACACATTCATAGGGTAAGTTCCACCTCAAAGACAGTCTAGTTTCACCGTTACCTCCTTCGCTTTAGAAAACCTCAAAGGAGTATCCTGAACGATATTCTAATGTACTTACCAATAATACAAGATTTTGATTGTATTAAATTTTTGAAATTTGTATATTTTTATCGCTGCAAACAATGACTACTTGTTTGACTTTTATTTTAGACATTAATCACCATCTCATGATACTGTGTTTCCATATGAATTGCTGTCTCTTTATGGCTTCAGGTGTAGAGAGAGAGGGGCAGCTCGTCCCGTTGACAGACCCACCCTAGCAAGGACTCTATGGAACCTGGTTTGAAAGCACTGCACTTGCACCCATTATCCCAGAGTGCTGAAATTTCTGGCAAAAGAGGACCGCTAGCCTATTCAGTCTTACAAATTTCATCATAGACCCTTTCTTTTTCTCAGTTTTTACAATCGTCTGTCCCAGTTATCACTCACTATGGTCTAAGAATCGTGTTTGTGCCATTGTTTTCACAAAACAGCACTTGTATAGATTACCTGCCCTTTCAATGTTCAATTGACAGCTGGCAGGCAGAGCACCAAGAGCATAAGGCCCTTACTTAGCTGGTGCCCCGCAGTCCTTAACATGTGTGCCTCTGTATGGCCCTGCCTCAGAATTCTTCCTCACCAATAAATACAACAGGCCCCCATATTATTCAGGCAGATAATGGGGTCAACCTGGGCTCGTAGAGAGATGTTAGCCTGTGCCGGCTGGTTTCTGACCATCCGATGGATCGCTTGCCCTGTGGTGACACAGCATCATGCAATCAAGGAGAAGAGCGTGTGGGAAGGCATTCTGGATCACCACAATGAGCTATGATCCAACAGAAATATGGAGGCACTGGGCAGCCCACTGTCCACGTGCAGGCAGTCGGCAAAGCAGTGCTTGAGTCGGAGTTGACATGACCCTTACTAGGAGTCTTTCCAATCCAATCCAGTTGTCAGATCCCTGATTAATGGAAAAGGCAGGACATCAAATGCTGTAGACCCACATGCCCTGCATGTCCAACCAAAGCAGTAACCTTCGTAACATGACTTTTCACTGGGTCCAGAAGGTCTCCATTGGCCTTGAACCCTAAAATGAATCCTCTGTATTTTTCCCAGGGAGAGTGCAGCCAGCACACTGAGATCCATGTGTGATCTCATTTGGGAGGACGATGGCTGGGGATTGATTTCCTGGACTGCCACAGAACCCGGTGAGGGCAATAGTGTCCATCAAAATGTCTGTGCCACCTTTGTTTCTTTCTTCGGTGGGAGGGATACTGAATCACCTCCTGCCCTTGTTCAACCACAGAGACTGAGCAACTAACAAGATACTTGACAAATGTTTCCTCTAAAGAAACACATCTGTCGCTAGGAGGGGCCACCATTTCAATTATGATTTTTTTTTATAGGAGGATGAGTTGGCCCAGTTGCAATTAGCATGTTTTCCAAGGTTTGAACTTCTGTTTAATATGGATTTGGAGTGTTTGTTCTCATGCTGGTGTAATTAGTGTGTCAGATGTGTTTCTGCACCATACCACATTTAGATCAGAGTGTATGTAATTGTGTAGTTTAGGGATTTTAAGGTGGGATTTAAGTTACTTTTGCATAGTGATATACTGGTAGTATTATCAACCAAATGGCTTTATTCTGAGGATGCTCAAGTTGTCTGAGTAAAGTTGCCTGATCTGAGAGGCTTTAAAATTATGAGGATTATCTTTAAGTACCTGTTCAACAGAATCTATTGAGAACCACGCTGTTGGACTCAGTGGTGATGATTTGAAGAAATAGAGACGTGTCTCTGGTGCTAGTTCTGCCTTCCTCTGCGGCAGAAGGAAATTGGAGTCTAGCGGAGATGCACAAGATGAAGTGAAAGAATTCACTTCCATGAAGCGCTCTTTCCCAATCCTACACTTATATGATGGCTCATCTTTATTCACATAATTTCCTCTGTCACTCTAGACGTCAAGTTGGTCATTGCAAGTAACCCTAAAACTGTTGTTCTTCTCCTACGCTGTAGTTTGGGCTGCCTGTATGCTGTAGTTCCTAGGAATCCCCAGGACCTGCACGTTTTGGATGGCCTAAACTGAGGGCTTGATGTCCCTACCACTTCCGGACACCCCCACAGGATATGTCGGCCGTTAGACCAGCTGGCTCTACAGTGCCACTACCACCCCCATGTAGTCTACAGTGGTGTAGGTACTCTCTGGCAACCACTGAACATGACAACCCTGATCCCTCAGGGATCGTGGAAAACAGTACAGTACGTTTCGCTCAGACACTCGTGCTTGCTTACTCTCAGAAAATACACAGGATGGCGTTTAGGACGTTTCAATAAGTATTTATTGGTCCAGCGACAGCCTTGTGTAAAACATATGTGCTGTGACAATCAGGAGACGGAAGCATACAAAAGAGATTGCTAGTACCAATAGTAAATAGTAGATACATTTCTACCATAGATCTAATAAGATGAACATAAGCAGTTCAGATAAAAACAGTAGCACTTGCATATTCCTAAAATACGCGCCCTAAGTAATTTGCCTAAATGTACCTAGCCTTGATCTGTATGTGTAGCATGTATATGCGTGTAGCTATGTGTAGCTATATCTATCTGTAGCCTAGAAACCCCCCCCCCCCTAGGGAAGAACCAGCCCCCTCACCTGATGGTTTCGAACGAAGGACCCTGTCTCTGCGTCAAGGATGACACCCCGCAAGGGATCTCAGACCGCTGCATGTCAAAGATTCAGCATGCAGGACCCTGTGTCAGCTTGGAAGGAATTCTCCTCTAATTTGTAGGGGGAGTGAGGGTCTTTTATACTAGAGTGGTCACTCCAGGGTTTTTCTAGAATCGATATGTTTCTAAAACAATCATGGATGCTTTAAAAATAATCATAAATGTTTTGAAACCAATCACCTATGTTTTTCTAAACAAATTCGATCATGCACAGCTGGCTGTTGGCCAAGGATGAAAAAAGTGGTGACCCTTATACAGAATAATTCTACCGTGCCTTGGGACATGTTTATGTACGTCGGGTACAGGGATTATGATAGAATACTAAGACCCTGGGGTCGAAGAGACAGGAGAAATCTACTAGGTAAAAGGTCACCTGTTTAGAATAGTTATTGTCGTGTGGATGGGACAATGTATGAAAATAGGGGTATACATGACAGGACTAGCCTAAAGGACATGACACCTGGATCCAAGGTTATGCCGGCAACAGTGCCTAACCTTAAGAAACACAGCTCCAGGCACAGGTGCAATGCCACTCTCAGACTTGAAAGGGGTGCCACTGCTCGGAGCCCACATAAACACCAATCCTGTGCCCCATTGACCCAAAAGATCATCTTGAAGTGCGGTGGACAAGATACTATAGAAGCCTATGTGTGTTTTCTTGTGCTTTCAAACACTATTTAGACCCAGTTGCCTTAACCAAAGGTACGCCCACTATAGATTTTCATTATAAAAAGTCACTTATACTAAAATGTATTTTTACCCAAGAATTTAAGTCTTGTTCTCCTCTGGTTTCACTGGACGGACCTCCCTATTTTCTCTAAGTTTGAAGTCTTTCATGGAACATTGGCCTACCTATCCCAGTTGAAAGTCTTTGGAAAACTGACAGCCATTTTGAAATCTCTTTGCTGCCTCCATCTTGGATAATCTGCAGATCCTTGTTATTGAGGGCTTGTCTCATTAGCCCAGCGTGGGTGTGGTGACTCCTAGTCGCTCATTGAGATGCCTTGCTAACTTACAGTGGCCGATCCCATCCCTCACAAAGAAGTTCAGATAAAACTCCATCCTCCCCAGTACTGGGGTCCTCCACTATGAAGTTACAGTTTTCCAGCTTGTCTGGAAAATTTCCTCCTGCTTTTCAGCTTTACGCACAGTTCTCGGATTTAAATTCCAGCCCAAGGGCCACTGCAAAAATAGAGGAAGAGTAATGTGGTGTGAGCCAAGTGGACTCAGCTTTGGTCTAGAACTCAAAGGAAACCAGTGTTTCTTCCACAGCATTGCCCACAGTGTTTATCGTAGAATGCTCTGGATGTCAGACTCCAGCAGGTTGGCTCATTCCATGGTAGTTCTGTCACATTGCATTTTTCCAAATACTTTTCTGCTGCCTGGTCTGTTAAACCTGTTGCAGTTTTCTATCTGATGCCAAATGTATCCTCCGTTGCCCATCCTTTTCATAGTATATCAAGGCTTATTCTCATGGCGGGAGTCTAGAGAAGAATGTTTGGGTGACTTGCCCTACACCAAATTTGTGTATCTATTTGGCTATTGGATTTTTAATCCTTATTTTAAACAGACCAGCAATATTAATCTTTACAATATTATGCAGCACTTGTTCCCATTCTAAACGACACTTGTCTATAAACCCTAAAAGGACTTATAATGTGTTAATAAGATGACTCCTTGATGGCTGTGGGCCTGAGCCAGCTAGAAGGTGGGATGAACTTAGATCCAGCTGGGTATCTATTCCTTGAATAGCGTATGAGGCTCCCTGCTTCAGGTACTCCTGCATTCCACGCTCATTGTTGGCACACATGGGTGAAATTCAAATCCACCTTCAGCTGTGGTCGCACCCCTGCGTGTGAGGAAGTCTCAGTATGACACAGTAGCAAGTCATGAAACTTCTACATTTATCAGTAAAGTTTTCAATTATTTATAAGATTATAGTCTTACGGAACGTAATAATTTTCTGGATACTGTTTTAGATACGAATTGCAACCTTAATATATGCTTTTATTTAGATAGAATGAACTTTTCTCCAGACATATGTTATTGTATGCACGTTTATTGTTCTGATACTACAACAAAATGTAACACTCATCATAAGACAATATGCCATATTATAGATGGGGCCTAAAATTATTTGTCTACTTTTTAAAAAAATGTATCCATTAAATCTTTCTGTGATTTTCTTGGAGTGATAACGTGATAAGAATTAATGCTGACTTTTTATCCTAAAGGGAACTGAATAATATGGGTATTTGGTACCGAATGGGAAGAGTCCCTCGAGCGCCCGAGTCATCTCAGCCAACCAGCCCTTCTTCCCAAATGCCCGCTTCTTCTTCTACGCCAGCTGCTAACCTTCCCAGGTAAAGTTCTTCCTTTGTATCTGCTTTCTGGGCTTCCTTCTCCGGCATCATTTGTGGTTCCATCAGCACAAGGAATACAGTGCAGAATGCTTTAGTCATTCATGAAGGTTGCATAGCTGCAACCAAGAATGTTGCACAATGCATGCGATTTCCATCCGCCGGATCCTGTGGTGGGCTTCCTGCATGTATAAGCCATAGACAGCTAGTTTTGCCTAGCTACCGGCACTCTAGTCCTCACCAGTTATTGCATCTATTAAGTGACTTGAAACACCGCTATCCCTGTACCCTGATTAGTGAAGGTATATGTTACTCAAGCTGCAGATAATCCAGCCATCTTGTCAGTGTAAAATTTCTCATCAAGCAGTCAGAACTTCACAAGGTTATGAGAAATGGGTTTCGTGCAGGTGAAATATACCTTGTGGGGATCCTTTGCATGGGTTCTGGAAATTAATGAGTTGCTTTGATTGGAAGGCCGGGAGGCAATTTCGATGTTACGTAGAAGGTCTGTTGGATTTCTGCAGGGCCATAAAATGGTCAATAAGATTGGGGGGGATATGACCCCGAGATTGCCCAACAATTCCGATGGTGTAGCCAGCTAAGAGCATGCTGCAGCTGGGGTTGTCCATGATTTAGTGTCTGTTGGGAAGGTGGAGTCTGGAAAGGTTGCTAGGGGGTGTCAGTGAGAGGAAACTGATATTCTGAAAAATTATCAACCACATTGAAGCCCTTGACCTATCCTTGTGTACTGTACAAAAGAGACCTTGAAAAAAATTGGAAAATCTGACACTGAAAATCTGCCAGTTTCATCGCTGGCCTAGATCGGTGGGAGCCGCCCCCCAAGTAGGCCCCATAGCTGCCACCCAGCTGCTAGTTACAGGAGGAGGCAGGACCAATCATAGGCCGGGATCCCTGCCTCTTTCACAGCCAGTGGCCTGCCAACCAGGTGGTGATATCAGCTGGTGAGGACGAAGGACAACAAGGAGAGCCCCCTAGCTGACAGGTGGTTGTAGGGCCCCAGTGTGGACTCCATGCTGGCCTTCCGCACATATAGAGTAAGGCGGGGGAATCCCTGGGGTCACTAAGCCCTCTCACCCCAAGGCACGATCAAAGGATTACCTACCTTGTGATGCTCAAGTACTGTAGGCAGTCATGAAGTCCTTGGGTTCCCTGGCTGGGATTGTGCGGAAATGCAGCTCTCCCCTTTTGACTTCATAAACCATGACCAGCAGAGAGTCCCTAGACCCACCTACCATCTAGAGGATGCATTTGCTACTGGTTCTAACACCCAACACCCCCTTCCGCTTTGCTCCTGGCGACGATTCATCTGGAAGTCGTGAACTAACTTCTGCGCGCTTATGGGCTGGGGTCTTGGTGTGCCTCTACCCCTGGTGTCTACCTAAATTGCGAGCTCTAAGCACCAACTTTAAATTAATGCTGGGGTTGGCCGACTGCCATACAAGAATTTGCCTCTTGCTTTTCAGAAAGTTAATCTTCTGCTAAAAAACAAAGGCCTCCGTTTCGTTTTTATCTGAACAACATGCACCGTTTTGGACTGATTCAGTCCTTCATCCTTCTGGGGGTCAATCAACTAAGGATCAATGCATCTTGTGTTTGCATGGTTCTGTAATAATCGAGGATTAATAAGAATAATCGTAATTTTAACTATGAAAGCTATTGTTTTGTTAATATTTAATAATGACAACTACAATAATAGGCATGCTTTAAATGTTGGCAGCCGCGGTCCGTGCAGGTAACGGCGGTGGGGCCGAGTAAGGGGGGATTTCGAGGGATGATGCAGAGGGAAAATTAAATAATTTATTTTCCCTCAGCATCGTCCCTCGAAATCCCCCCTTACTTGGCCCCACCGCCCCACCATTGTTACCTGCAGGGACCTCGGCTGAAAGTTGGTATCTGACCAGCGATCAAAATGGTGCCCTTGTGGGCCATGACTACGGCTGCGGGCCAGCTCTCTCCTGTTTAGGGGGCTCTGCTTCTGTGGTGAATTCAGCCCACCAGGGGCAAGGATTTAACCTGGTCCTGGGCAGCGTCCTCTATTTCACAGGCCGCTCTCTTTGGGGCGCTGTGCCTCCTATTCCTTTATTTAAGAGAAATGTGTGCCCTAGCGGCCAGTAGAATAAAAAAGAAATTGACATTTGTGTTTTTTTCTTTCTACTGGTCATGGGGTCTTAAATTACCCTTAAGTGTAGGAAGAGGAGGGACCGACAAAGCGCAACATAGGGACCCGCTTGCACTAAATTCACCACTGGGCGAGTTAAGAAGGGGAGTGCTAATAGTCTTATTGACTGCACCTGCAGGGCAATAACAACTGTTAATTACCCTCCCCTCATTATGGGTCATTCCCTGCAGCTCAGGCTCATAATTGCAGGGAGCGTAATGAATAGCCACCTGCGGGCAATAATTCGTAATAATAGTTTTAGGGTTATTGTTACTACAGCATAATTGCCTGCTGCTAAGGGCTATAACAACTGTTAAAGGGCCTGAATCAAGTTATAGGCAAGTTATAGGCCTGCCCCTCAGGCAAGTGCCAGTTACTAGGGCGATGACCTTTAAGAACCGCTCTAGCCCTAGGTGGAAGGGCTATAATACGATTAGAGTATTCCATTCACTAGGAGTAGAGTGTTCTAAATTAAAAAAGGAAAAACAAAAAGATAAGTATTGGTCTGTTGGAGCAGAGCCAGGCTTTATTGGCCCCCGAACCACTTAATTGTCTTCAATAGATCTCTCAACATTCCATTGTTCTAAAATAGCTTTATAGCGTGCTTCTGAGTGCAATAACAATTGTTCAAGACCTTCATCCTTATAGCTCGGGCTTATAACTAGCGAGGTGGCCTTTAACAACCATTATAGCACGAGTCAGAAAGACTGTAATGCGGTTTGAACATTACACCCACTGAGGGTGGAATGTTCTAGAATAAACAGGGAGAAACAGAAAGACAAGCATAGGAATGCTGGAGTGGAAGGTCTGTACCAGATGTTATTGGCCGAGAGCCGGGTCTGGTGGCTCAGTGGACTAATGCATCCACTGCAGGGGCCTGTGTTCGACCTCATGGTCACAGGTTCGAATCCCGGCGGGTCCACTCAGCCTTTCATCCATTTGAGGTCGATAAAATGAGTACCATTGAGTTGGGTAACAATAAACATCTGTTATTCAGCGCCAAGATGCCCTGTTGCTGGGGTGAACGTGCGCTTTACAAATACACATGTTATGTTATGTTATTGTCTTCAGTGGATCTCTCGATATTTCAGTATTCCAATATTTGAAAATTGCAGTCAAGCCCACTTGTTTCTTTTTCGTACGAATTTGACCCTGCATGTATTTGTCTTCATCTTACTAGAGTCGGGGAACATTGAAGTCGGTTTCCTTCTTTCTGGTTGTTTTTTCATGCTATCTGTTTATGTTGGAAATCAAATTTTCTTGAATCTGTGCCTCGGTGTTGTTTCCTCTAATTCTCAAGCCCCTGTCGGATAACACTCAGATTGAGACTGCTGATTGATAACCGAATGTTTACCGTTAAAAAGAATGCCGATCTGATGATCAGTCGTGTCACAGATGTTTGGGTCATTGCTTTAGCATAACATGGACTGGACTGGTATTGCATATTGTGTATAAATGCCGCAATGACGAACGTGCATGTACAAATGTGTGCTGCTGATTCTCACATTGTCTCGTCTCCAGCTTACCAGTCACCCCAGGAGTTTGCGTCAATAGATTTGTTGGGTATTTTCTTGTTGTGGCTGTTTATTTCTGTGTGTTGTGTAGTACTGGCATGTATTCTCTCCACGCTCGTCCCAGTTTTGAATCTGCCAGTGGTAGCGATGGCAGGGCAAAACCGTGTGGCCTGTGCAGTCATTCCTAGTATTGCTGGCTCAATATGAATTGTTTCTGTATTGAATGATGTCCTGGGTGTGAAAAATCAAAGTAGATTCCTAATAACTGGCAGAAATACCCCCCCCCCCCACCACTACCACCACGATAATGCTAAGAATGTGCCTTAGTCTACTTGCGGGCTCCCACTTTGTGATCACTTGTAGGTTCTCGTGCGCTGGTTGGGAACCTAGGTGTTATCTTCAGGAGTGACCTCATGTTTGTGTTCTTGAAACTGCATAAACACATCCTCCTCGCTTGACGATGCCTACAAGTTCTCCCTAGTGACCGCTACAGCTTTATCTCATCTTGATTAATGTATATGGTCATCACAGCTGTGGTGTAACATCTACTGCTGCTGTGGTGCCACACCTTGACTGTTGCACAATGGTAACTGCTATATCTCACTTTAAGTGCTACACCCTGGTTACTGCTGCATTTTTGTCCCACCTTAACGCTTGCACCCTGGTTATAGCTGCAGCTGTGTCCCACCTTCAATGTTTTCACACTGGTTGCCACTGCTGTGTGCCTCACCTTGACTGCTGCATCATGGTTAGCACTGCAGTGGTGTTATCACCTTGACTGTTGCACTTTCATTGTCGCTGCAGTGGTACCTCATCTCAACTGTTGCTCCCTGTTTACCCCAGCAGTGCTGTCTCACCTTGACTCTTGCAATGCTTCATGTTTATTCTGGACGCCACTCTTAGTTGACTACATCACATGCAGAACGTGGCCGCAAAACTCCCAACGTAAGCGTGCAAGTGGGCAAGTGACTCACCTTCCTTGAGATCGTGGCTTGCATTGGCCAAAGGTCTTGTTGAAGTCAGTATATCCTGTGCACAGAGCTTTTTATCAAATGGAACACCATGTCTGTTGAAAATTCCAGAGATATTTCATACTTGAGCCTTCTAACTTGTGACTATCATCTGTTATTTGTCCATTTATTTACAAAAGGTCTTATTTGAAGATTGCTTAAATAAACTTGACTACATAGCGGTAAATTCAAAGTCTCCAGAGGCAACTGTGTGACCTGTAGACCTACAATGACCACACTTGGAAACTAAAAATCTCACAGACAAAGCAGCCTCTAACAGGCCTTCTATTCATGTGCTCAACGCATCCGTGCAACCTGTAGCCCCCCGATGACAAGACTTGGAATCTAACGATCCCACACAGATGCAGCCTCCAACAGGCCTTCTCTTCATGTGCTTGAGACTTCCGTGTAACCTGTAGCCCCACGATAATAGGTTTGAAATCTAAAGATCTCTCAAAGAACACAACCTCCAACTGTCCTTCTCTTAATGTGATCAAAGCAACTTTGTAACCTTTAGCGTCACGATGATCAGACTTGGAGTCTAAAGATCTTATTAAAAATGCACCCTCTAACACGCCTTGTCTTGCTGTACTTAAGGCAACCGTGTAATGTGTAGGCCCACTATGACCCGACCTAAAATCTAATGATCTCATGAAGGACACAACTTCCAACATGCCTTTTCTTTATGAACTTGAGGCATACGTGTAACGTGTAGCTCCACGATGACCAGACTTGAAAATTAAAGTTCACACGAAGAACATAGCCTCCAACAGGACTTCTCCATGTGCATCTGTGCTGTGGAATGACACTCCCTGCACGTAAGACTTGGTCACTCCTTACAGTGCTTTAGCAAGGATCTGAAGACCCATCTCTTCACCGTCTTCATCTCACACGTGAACCCATCTCCATTGTTCCTCACACTACCCACATCTCTCTCCTCTCTTCCAGTATAATTTACACACCTTTGCTTGTAAATATTCCTGCATGCTCTGGCACCCTGCGTGTGGCCACATATTCCTGTTGCTAGGTGCACCCTCAGGCCCATATATACCCAGAAAAGACCGGAACAAATTCCAAGAAGCTAGCCAGCTGTAAGTGACTGTAGTTCATTGGTTCCTCTCTCATCAGGTTCTGCTCTACTGTTGTCTTTCTTGTGAAGCACTAATCAGCACAGTTGTAATTTGTCAAATGAGGAATGTTTCTTCTTTGTGAAGTAGAGGCACCCTACCATATTATTGGATGCAGCTCGTAGGCAATGAAGACGCCCAAAGCGGTACCCAAGACCTTTGAATTTCATGGGATTGTGTAACTCCCCCGATGAATTGCAAAATGCCACCCAACTAATCCTTCTGCTAGACATTAGCACAGACACTCGAGAGCATGTTCTGTAAATAGCCATGTGATCAGGAGTGATAGAAGATCATTGTTTTTATCCCGCCAATGCATTTCAATGTCTGCATTCTAAACAGGATTAATACTCCTCCATTGTGAATGTTGATGGGTTGTCCGCATCAAAGGAGGTTGGAAATGAGACCGCTTTTATTAAGTATTTCTTTATCCTACAGTCATCATATTTCAATACAATAAATCATTTGAAGGTGACAGGGTGCATAAAACAGTGTAACAGTCGCTAGCCAATATGGATTAATTGTACCAGAAAGTAGTCCTCTTACAGGAAACACTTGCTGGAGTTTAAATCCATTTTTCCTTCAGCTTCTTCTTAAATGATGCTTGGAAATGTACACAAGCAATTATAGCACGTGCCTGAGTCCATCATTGAAATTATAAATAAGAGACTTCCTTAGCATCATTCATCACGTGCTATCAACTCAACAGGTAAACTGCATAATATTTGCTTTTCTCACCACTGAGGAAGCCTACAATTCTCTTCTTTGTTCTGTTTGAAATGCATATGATATGAATGCTTCTGAAGAGGCATTAAGGAAAAACTTAAAGTGGAGTTTCCAGAGATGTACATCTCAGAATAGATGTACGAATTGGATCTTAACGTCTTTCCCTTCTTTCCGGTGGCGACCGTTCCACACTGTCAAAGATATAGATACCCTGAAGAAGGCGCTCGCTTAAGTATAGATTTATTAATTCATTTGTTTTTTAAAGTTTTCTTTGTACAGGACTATCGCCATGTAGTGCAGTCACTTCTCTATTGATTGTGGGTGCACCAGGGCTAGAAACAGCGGGTTATTGAAATTACGAGCTGAGCCATCGCTAGCAACTTGTGCTTTACTGTCCATGAGAGGCGTCAAAGCATAGTGGCTGGTAACAAAGTTCTCCATAGCAGTGCCAGCTCCCAAACTCACAGTTACTCCTTGTGCATCAGTAAATAGGATCTTTGTGAGTACTCTGGTAAGGAGACAAAAATAAAAGGCATCCCACCTTCCCCGGCCTGCCAAAAGCCTCAGCTAGACAAGAATGTTGGCAAAAACGTATGTTGTTAGAACTGAGTGTTCTTGTGCAGCTATGCTTTACTGGAAAGTGCAGCTAATCCATGCTGGTCATGGATGTGACGAGACCTGGGGGGTATGGGCTGGGTGTGCCTTGATGCTACTCTTACCTCTTGTGGGCAGTGTACAGCCAACAGTAGCAGTGGGAGGTTTAAGAAAAGCTGGCAGTATTCCATTTGGTGTGCAGTTGATGTGTATATCTGTCTCAGGCTCAAAACTGGAATATCTCAATAAGTGTTACACAGCTTCTTACAGCTGCGATTAATTTATCAGCTGCATTATTTCATTTTGCACTCACTTGCTGCTTGTCTCATTCTCCTACTTCTGGTTATCTTGTAGACCTGAAGAGCCGCCTGCTTGTTGTGGGAGTGTCAAAATAATTTGGAGCCTGTACCTGCAACACAATGCCCTCAACATGTTTCTTCTTATTTGGCATGTCGAATGTTGGCAGCTGGTATAATGCCAGCAGTGATTTCTTTGTGTAAAATCTTCAGTTGCGTAATTGATTGAAAAAAAAAACAACTCTTAAATTTTATTGTTGAGCATGGAGACAGCAGGTCATAAAAATAAATGGAGGTGAAAGAAAAGAAACAGCAATGGGTGCAACGTTAATACCCGTTTGTCGAAAGATTAAAGCGCATTTCAGTGATTACGGCAAAGATGTTGGTGATGAATTGCAGTACTTGTTGCTTTTGCTAAATCTTGAGGGCCATTTTATGGCAAAGTATAGCGATGGTATAGATCCATATCCCAGTTATTTGGAACACATCCAGAATTAAAACTCAGAGCATCAGTGACCGTCTGTGAAGAACAGTTTACAGGGCCTGGGGTATTTTACAACCTCTTTGTACACTTTATGGCTCACAGTGGCTGCAAGGAAATTGGACCAGTTTGGTTTTACTTGGCAAATAAAACAAATGTCAAAAAAGTCAATATAAAATGTATTCTAATTTGGCTGAGTTAAAAGAAGCAGTATACAGTGGAATAACTGAATGTTGCATTAATGTCTAACAGTTAAATTAGCCTGCCACGGTCTGCTTTCATACCTTAAATCTGTACGCATTGCTTTTAAGACATTACTCGTTTAAAAAACAAATAATACTAACAGATTGCGTTCAATCCACTGAGACATAAATATTTCTTAATAAAAATTGCAAGGACTGTACAGAGGATCTGCAGTGCTACAAATCTTGACAAGTGCAAATGGTTTATCACATGACAAAATATCTTGTTTGAAGGCGTTGTGATGGAATCCAGAAAGCCAACAAATCAGTGTTTCGCATACATCAAAGTATCTTGGTCGGCTTGTACTACCTCACGCTTTTTGCAGCAGTGTAATTGATAAGTTGCCATGACATCAGCCTGCACTTTTTGTCTTAAATTCCTGTAACTCTGTTTTGGGCTCCTTTTCGCCCAGTTTCCTTGGTTGAAAATACAGCTTCAATCCTTATTATGGTTTTCCTAGCGAACACCAGTTTTTTTTTTTTCCTTTTGCTTCTTTAACAGATGACTACAGAGACAGTAGGCCTAGATGACACACTTCGACCACAGCTTTGTTACAGTTAAGGCCTCTTTGTTCAATCTTAAAAGCAGAAAAAGCTTAAAAAATATGTGACAACAGGCCAAAGGATCCCATAGTCTGCAGTTTTATTTAATATGCCACTTCTCTCTGCTAGAACTCAGAACGTTTGGGTGGCTGGGAGGCCACTTTTATCCCCTTGACAATGAACTTGCCTCCCTCTCTCACCTTCCCATTAGCAGATTGGGACTTTTGCTACTGTCTCCCTCCTTTTACCAGCTTAAACAAGCCTCGGCAAAGCCTATAGGTCTCGCCTATAGGAGAGCTACTGGCTTTGCCAATGTCTTTAAGCCATGTTGTACAGCAGCGTTTTTGCTGTGCAGCATGGCTAAAAGCATGGCTAAAAGTTAGGGGAAGAAAGCACTGTGACGCAGCCAATGCTGGGCGAGACTGAGCGAGATTGGCTTTGCCAATGCCTATTTAAAAGTGGTGGCATAGTTAGAAAGCATGATGAAAGAGGGCTGATTGGAAGACTATCTTGTCTCTATGCATTAAACAGCCTGTGTGTGTTCAGTGAGTAAAAAAAGCACCATGTATGCACGTTGAGGGTACATGTAGCTCCCCGTCGGTGCTCGTCGGTCTGAAAGCTTACAGGTGTTGGTGGCCAACCGTGTTTCGTGTGCCCAGCACATGCTGTCACGTTTGGTGGTGGCTGCTGGCAGCTGATCTTGTTTCACCGGCTAGCAGTTGGGCGAAGAGTCATGTAAACACTACTCATATTAAAAATCATTGCCTCTCTGTAGTAATTGCTTGTGCATGCGTAGTACAATGTACAATCTGTATCCAGTATCCGGGCAGTACAACACATTCTGAGGTGTGATTGCCTTAGAGCTAAGGTTCAACTACTGCTTGTTCCTGCTCGTCATTTTATCTTTAAGGGCAATTAAATTGCTGGGTCCGTAGGGTGTGCGACATATCTACATTTTTATTCTGGCACCTACACTTAAGCACATTGCGAATCTGACCTAATTACAATATCTCAATGTCTTCCATGTCCTGTATCTTTAAAATACTGATTTGTCACAAATTGCCCTTTATATAAAAAAACTAATATACAATTACTCTTTATTTGTGGCTAAACGACTGGTGAGCTGTTAAGCAAGAGTGGAAGTTCTATGTATCTCTTTGGCCATAAAGAGCATGTGTAAATTGTTAAACTGAGTTGTATGTTTTTTACGTTTAACACGAATATTGAGAGGGTGGAAGGGAATGGGTAACAGGGACAACAATTGGGAGGATGGAAGAGAACAGGCAATGAGGATGTGTAAAAAAGTGAAATGATGCGGCCAGCACGGGCAATGTGTGGGAGGGAGGTAAGAAGCAACACGGACAGGGAGATTGGGGTAGAAGCAATAGGGACAACAGAGTAGCAGGGCAACCGGGTGTAGGATGAAAAAAAGCAGGATGACTGAGGAAGAAGAAAGAATAAATAGTACCTCAATCACAGTCCGCGCAGCAGAACAACACTCATCATGATGAAGCAATAAGTACTTGGTCCATGCTCCACACGAAAGAAGAGGAAGGGAAGCTGGCTGGAGCTGGCCAATTAGAAGGCAGCACAATAGAGTGACAATTAATCCAATAAATGGTAAGTAATGGACAGGCTCCAAGCCCCTTGTAGTAAACACTAAAGACTAGTGGATCCCCCTAAATTTCTTATGTATGCTTCTCTCTATACGAAAGAGTAATTTACTTATGACACCCACATTTTTGTGCATTATATTTTCGGTTGCAATCTGATTAAGTTGTTGAATTGACTTTCTCTCATGTTCGAAAATGGCACTGCTCCCTCCTATTCTCTATGTATTCCCCAACTCACTTGCCAACGCCTTGAGAAGTAGCGATCAATTGTTCTTCATTCCTTGTAATAGTTATTATTGGTTATTGGGATTAGTCTTGTGCTCGCAAGGAAACCTTTCCAAGCATTTACTCCGCATTCTTTAGGTGGTAGAATAGTTAGTAGTAGTTAGTTGGGATCATTAGTGGGGCTATTTGAATTTATGGTGATCTTCGTTGGGGCGACTAGATAAGCTACATGAAGTTAAGCATTGTTAGGTGACCGGCAAATGGTTTCAAAGGAGAAGTTGTGATCTATGAAATGAGGTGTTGGCAGAAATCCTGAAACGGAGTACAAGGAAGACAGTCGTGTGGCTTAGAGTAGGCTGTACTCAGAGAGAGGAGGCAGGAAGAGGATGGAGGGTAAGGAGCGGGCTATTTGATAATAGTTTTAAATGAAGATAGCGTTTTCCTGGAGGGTTTTAGGAATATAGTGCGTGGAGGCTTTTGGGGACAGTATGTAATCTGAGGATGTAGAACTGCAGAAAGAAACAACATTATTTGCATGCGAGATAGGGTAGTATATAGTAGCATTTGTATAGTGCTTACTACCGTAATGTCGGATACTTAAGCGCTTATACACATGGATAGCCTGCTTCGCCGTGTGGGTGTGTGGTGGGAAGCATGTTGTCTTTGCTTTGAGTCTATGGGGGAAGTGTTTCTGTGTTGTGTGTGCTACACAAATGTGGTTACTAGTAATCCAGTTCCTGTTGGAGAACCCCAGGGTGTCCTGTGAGCTTGCAGGCATCCCAGGCAAATGAAATGGGGCGAGGATGTGGCCTAACGGTTAGAGTGGTCAACCTCGAAGCTGGGGACCCGGGTTCGGCAGGGACACTCAACATCCTGTGATTCTGGGCAAATCACTTAATCTCCCCGTGCCTAACAAAATGAATGTGTCTGTCTGTAATGCAACTGGTGCTCATGTAAAGCGCTCTGATACCGTCGGGTCTAGTTCGCGCTATATAAAACTCCCCCCAAAAAGAATAAAATAAAACTTCAGCAAGGACAGGAGCAGCAGCACGAAAGATAGACAGGGCAGATCCCGGCGACTGGGGTGATGGGTCATCACCCTTTTGTCATCTTCGTGAGCAGCACTTGCTTTATTGGACACAGCAAATAATGTCACAGGAAAGGGCCTCGGGGCACAGAGACCTTGATGTGACTGCAGTCACAGTTTCATTCTCCACAAGCCCTCCACTCTTCAGCCGCTACCACTGACAGCGGAGCTTCAAAAAATAGCAGACAGCAGCTACTGGTGGCCCAGTTAGTCATGGTGTCTGCTCTTGGTCAGTTAGCATCCTCACTGCCATCTACCATCATAATGTGCCATAAAAAGAAAGTAAGTAGATCTCAGTCCGCATATGGATTTCCAGGCTTGGAGCGGGCTGGTGGGGGCCTTAATAATTGGATGGGCCATGAGACGTGAGTTGCTGACCTAAAGGCCATCAGGTAATTGAACCGAAACAATAGAAAAATAAAAATTTGGGCAGTGTGGTGAAGAAACAAAAGGGCATGTCACATATCTTATTATTCTAAAAAACCAACTGAAGTCTCTTACAAACCAAACTTAATGAGATTGATGTCACAGGGGGTTAAAATGTTGATTTGTCTCAGATTAATACAGAGAGTACTTGAAGGTTTCTTGAAAGTTGAAGGTATAGCAGTTATAGCAGTTATAGCAGACACAACCTTTTAAGCTCTTCGCCAGTGCTTGTTTGCCTGCGTACTCTTGACCTGCAGAGTAAAAGTGCTCTTTAGGTGTAGCCTTGCTTTCTCTTGTTGATTGTTGGTATCAGTCAGGGGCTTGCTCTGAATTTCATCATTATTTTATTGAAACGTTACATTATCTCTAATCACTCCGAAGTGGCTGAAAGGTGGCACGTCCGTACAGTGCATGACTCCCCAACCCAGTTTCTTGCAATCCTCCTATTTACTTCCACTCCCCAGCCCTGTTCTCTGTGCCTCTCCGCATCTTCTCTTCACTATCTGTCCATGTTCACTAAGCTCCTGGATGCCCCAAAGGGCACACTTTGGCAGCGCTCTTGCTGTTGTGAGGATCTTGTGCTAAACTGATCACAATAAAATATGTTATTAGCGCTGTTTCTCCTCCACCCAATCCCAGCCTCATATTATCATCTCAGGATTGAAGAGTATCTTATCCAGACCGACGCAAACCCTCAATCTCTGTAGTAGCTCATCGGTTCGCCTTTATATCATCACTTGTTGTAATTTTACAGTTACTTCATCAGATGCGTATTGGGGTTCCTCTTGTTGGGGATGAGCTCTCATGAGATAGGCACCCATCGCTTAATACTGCAGGTCTTCCTCCAGATCTTCTGTCCACAATTTCTTAAGGCACAGCTGCCTTGAGGACAGTTGAGTCCAAAGCTCGGCTCTGCCTGGCTGTGATAGAGGAGGTCTGTGCTGAAGTTGTCGGTGTTACCGTACGCTACATCTCCATTGAGTGCGGCCTGGGCTTCTACTGAAGTGTTCCAACCCATGGGTAAAACGTCTGATAAGAACTATTGCAATCGTGTGAGTCACTGTCACTTATATATAACACTTATAAAGTCTGTTAGAAGTCCTCAGAGATCTTCAAATACTACATAGTGGAAAGTTAAGAAGGTGAACTACTTCAGAATTCTTTTAGATGTTTTGCTGTTGTCAAATACTGCCCGGGACCCCAGTAGCCATATTTCAAGTCACGAAGGAAGAGCCTGACCCGGAAAGGGAACTAGAAGTGAACTGGAGCCTTCTCCCTCAATGAACTCATTTTACATATTTTGCAAATTTGTATGCCTTGTGTCAAAGGAAGTGCAGTGTCCACAGCAATCCATATGGATAGGAGCAGGGCAGAGGAGAAAATGGCATATTTTATTGCAGACCATCCATAAAAGGCAGGTTCTGTTCTCTAAGATAAAGTCTACCGCTTTGAGGAGCGCTTGTGAGAAGCAAGGTTCATTAATTCATTTTACCATTAAGAAGGATATTCATAATGTTCTTGAGATGGCAGAAGTGGTATCTCCATTCTTCTTTCTCACTTACTTGAGACAATTATGCACAAATATAATTCCGAGAATCATCGGACTCATTCAGTTAATTAGCAACTCGAAATTGAAAAGCTTGGTTCTTTCTGGAGATTTCAGTTTAAGCCCTACCTCACTTAATTCTACATAATAATTTAGATAATATTAAAAATCAGTAGAGGTTAATTAAACTCTCTTCAACCTCCAGCATAAAATTACAAATGTGTACAAAATTGCAGTTGGCAAAGCTGTATACGACCCCTTCTAAGAAGGTTTAGCAGGCATTAGCACCGTGCACATCTTCTGCCCTCATGGTTTGTCAGAAGGGTACCCGACATTAAATCCCCTGCCTCTGACAGTATTGTGTGTGGTTCCATGTAGGAGCAAAATAGCGGGGTACAGCTTGTGGTACAGTGGAATTATACTCTACACTTGAAAGCTGATTGGTTTTAAAATGTGTTTTTCACATGAAATAAGTGAAGTCCACTGCCTTTGTCACGAAGTTTCATAATAAACAGATCAGATCAGAGCTATGAGAGGCTATTTGACGTAACTGTTCCCAATAACAAATCCGGCCTATAGACTTTATCATTTGCTTTCCACCATCAGTGCAATCTTAAGGCTTTTGGGGGCCACACGCAAGACATATTTTGGGGGTCCTGGTATGGAAGAAATTTGAATGTGCTTTTACTAATTCAAGCCTGCATGAAGTCAAACAGTTCTAAATAACATGTTAAACTTTAACAGGGTCGCACGAAAACAGTTGGAATAGGGCTTCCTTGGGGTTCTTAAAATCCTTAAGATGACGGTGGGTGGAGGGACAGAGACCGAGGACGAGGTAGGGAGAGAGGAAGAGACGTTTAGATAGAGAAATAGAACAGACTGGGTTCAAAAAGAAGAGAAAGCTAATTTTTCCAGGGGGGCCCTTGGAAGGTGGGGGCCCTGGGAAATTGCCCACTTTGCTCAGGCCTTTAACTCTAGGCACTATAGCCAGCTTAGGCCTGCTATATTGAATATAAGGTGTCCCACAAGGCAGACATCAGACACACAGTCATACAATGACAAATATCTGCAGAATTGAATCAGCATAACAATATACACCCTGTGCTAAAAGGGACGAATTAGAGTTCTGACCTTCCAAATTTACTACTCCCAGGGTTTGATAGAGTGGATAGCAGCATCAAAACCCTTGCCTACTATGGTATTCTCTGAGCTTCAATGTATTAAAATACCTGGTTTAAGGCTTTAACGCTGCCTAATAATAATCCAACCTTAAAGGCGGGGAGAGGTTGTGGCCTAACGGATAGGGCGGTCAAACTCAAATCTGGGGAACTGGGTGCGAGTCTCAGCAATGACACTCAACATCCTATGATTCTGGACAAATCACTTAATTTCCCCGTGCCTAAAAAAAAAATTAACGTGTCCTTGTGTAACCCAATTGGTGCTCATGTAAAGCGCTCTGATACCCTCGGGTCAAGTTTGCGCTATATAACCCCCCTCCCCCCCCTCCAAAAAAGCCTATTAGCTTTGTTATATGTTTTCACAATTAATAAGTCAGGTCTCCTGCCTTAGTCATACCTTTTCAGAAGAAACGGACGAGACCCGTGGAATCGACATACATTTATCCTGTGAATCAATCCGCCTTTATCATTGGCTTGTCAACATAACTTAGGCCTACTGCATTGAACAAAAGGTTTCCCACAAGGCAGCCATTAGGTATGCAGTCATAAAATTCCAAATATGTACACAATTAGATTTCTCCGAATAATATACAACTCCTCTTAAGAGGGCCTGAGAGGTTTGTCACCGTGCAGTGGGACAACCGACACCAGTACCCTGCCTACTCTGGTAATCTGTGAGACTGACTGTAACACAATACCTCTCTGCAAACTTGATCACAGAGAAATAATCTACCCTTGAGAGCCAATCGACTTTGACAGATGCTTTTCACAATAAATGTGTCAGGCCTTATTGTTTTTGTTGCAACATTCGATAACTAAACATCAGACATGTGCCAACTGACATACAACCTTATTGACTTGTCGCCATAACAATCTCAGGCCTACTGTAGTGAGCGTAAGGTTTCCATCGAGGCATAATATGTAGTAGAAGAACTCTTTTTGCGCTGAAGCTGACCACTTCTGCCCAATCAAATGCAGTCGTAAGGACGATTATCACGCTGGCGGAGTCAAAGCCCCTCTCTGTGGTGCTTCGTAAATGTCTTTTTCTGTTCATCACACACATTCTGTCAACAGCTGTGCTGTTGAGCCAGACCTAGAATGGGATCAGCTGGCCACATCTGGTGGGCAAGGAGTTCTGGATATAGGGCATGCAGGGAAAGCTGTGCCACCCTTTCAAGTGTGCTTGATGTGGAGAACACGGAAAGGTTGTGAGGGCCCAATAAGTCCATTACATGTGGTGCTAGTCAGACACAAATCTTCTCTCTGTTTAATCCAGTTCACTGTGCTCTGAATATTTTCATAAAGGTGTTTTGTTATGTTCCATATGTCTCAGTAGCGCTCATTCTTTCATTAGCGTGGCCTCGGAGCGCTGTGCCTGTGTTCTATTGTCTTGTATTGCTTGCATCCCAAGTGGCTGCTTCACAGAGGGGCTCTTGGGCTTAAAAACGTTTTGGAAACCACTGTCGTGGGCACCTGGTTGTAAATGTATTCTAAGTTCTACATAAAGAAGTCAGCTTTTTAAAGTTCCATATTCTAGTTTTCTTGGTGTACATAGCAGCCGCTTGGCAGGCCACCCCTGCCCCCTGGAAACCTCACCCGAGCTACACTGTTGTATGGTATACAATGGTTACTCATTGAGGTCATAGGACCCACAGGGCCCTGGCGGATGCTATGTTTATTTGAGGTTGCAGGTGAAGTTTAGACGTGTAATGTTTAGTCAAGGCCCTTGAATTAGTAGCAAAGAGCTGAAACAGATCACCTGAGCAGATAAACTGTTTTTTCCCAGTGGCCTCTTACACTGACCGCTTTACAGAGAGATTCTATTTATTTTCACCTTGATGCAGTATTCTTCCAAGGTTCGCCCATTTTCCATGTGTATAATAGTTTTTGCATCCTCATTTTGTAATGCTTTTGTTCCAGAAGGCGAGTAGTTTATAATATATGGAATAAGTGAATCAAAATAATTTTTGGGAGGTATTTTCCAGCCTGTAAAGAAGAACTCGGTGATTGTCTTAAACTTACTTGAAGAAGCCGAGAGGCTGCGTGGATTCTGGTCCACGGGATACATAAAGAACAGTGTTTTCCACTCTGGGATGTGAGCACTTTGGGTTTTCAGGTGAACAGTTGTTGAACTGATAATTGTCTAAACCTTCCAGGCGTTCCTCCCAGTTCTGCAATAATTTGATGAAGAGCTTCACCCTGATTAAATATTCAAATTAAGAATGAGTGTCAATATGGCTTCCCATTGCCCGGAATGATGATTAATTGTGTTCAAAACTCCAGCGGCCGCTGTAATCTACACCAACCCGTTGTTCTTGATTATTTTTGCAATGCACTTGCCATGTTGCTGCTTAAATTTCTAAAGTTGTAATTGATTTGCCAGATGCTACAGTCCTGCTCACTCTTTCAAGATATGTCTTTAGGAACTTTGGGAGTTTGTAATTATAATTTCTCTGTTTTTTTCCCTACCAAATGCCAGCTTGTTTTTCCTACCATGTGTGCTGGTGGAATGGCTTGGCCTACAGCTCCGAGATGGTAAATTCAGTAGAGAGTTAAATTGGTAAATTTGTGTTCATTTACCGCAGCCAAATGTTTGCATAGAGGCGACATTTACTGCATCTCCTTTCGTGGTGCTCAGAAGAGTAATTATAATGGAGTCAATTTTCAAAACTACGTTTAGTCACTGATCGACCTGTTGCAGAGGTTTTTGAACAAATAGCGTGTTTAGTGAGTCATGGAATACTGGGAGGAAGGGTGAAGGGGTGCACTTGGAGGGGGGGGGTGCAGCACAAGATGGGAGGTGAAGAGAGGGTTGCGTAATGTAGATTGGGCAAGAGGCACAGGGCAGTGGTGGATAGGGATAGATGAAGAGGTTGGAGCGAGTAAAGGGAGATGCTACTTAGCGGCAAAGGCATCGTAGGAAGGATGCTTCAGCAGGCTGTGGGGTAGCGCAATCTAATGAAGGCCCAGAGCTCTTGATAATGGTGAAGTTGCGAGTGAACCAAGTGGCACTTTCACTAGTATTTGCGGTGAGTTGTGTTCTCAGTGCAGTTACCGTTTTATGGTCCAGAGGTCTTCGTAGACTCCTCTGCACGTCACACTCCTGCTCCTCTGATAAAGGTGCTGCCTTTCCGAAGCCCATAAGCAATAGAAGGATGATTACCCTCAAAATGTTTTGTTTCGCTCTCAAAAGGGGATGCATATTACTCTAAAACATTTGGAACAAATGTGGCCTCCTACAGTGTAAAAGAGATCCTTGATCTCTCTTCCTCTCCATCTGAGGCAATCACCCTCACTGCCTCAATGCAGGAAGGACCTCAAGACCTGGCTCCTCGACTGAACTGCAGACACCCCCAGCCCACCCCCCAGCAACTTGCAACCCTAACGGGTGATTAGCCGCCCTCTGTAAGAATCCTGATTGATTGATTGATGTCCGAGTGTGATACTGGCAAATCATTCCACAACCTAGCAGCCTCGGAGGCAATGTGCTCCTGCGCCCTTTGCTTCAGGCCCAGACCACAAAGCAGTAGTAATAGACTTAAATAATCCACTGGAAATACATTTGCACCAAGCTCTCGAATGGCAGCATTTTGGATAATTTTTACTTTCTTGATATCGTTCAGTTTGTGACAGTTTTTGTACAGACTGAATTGTTAATCACACAAAGCACAGTCAGGAATGCAGCTAAGCATTGCCAGTTTTAGCACTAGACATATGCTGCCACCAGTGGCGTCCCCTTTGCTAAGGCGGAGGAGCGTCTCCCCACTGAACAAAAGGAAACCGGAAATGATAATAACTATCGTTACTGTCATTTTATTTTTCCTATAGCTGTCAGTGGCTCTTGTGTGGGGCTGGCGGAGCAGGGAGAGTAGTGGTTTAAACTCCTGATGTGCGCACGACTTGGGCCGGCCAAACAGTCATGCGCACTTTGCATGTTCCCCACCAGGCTGCATTGCACAGCCTGGTGAGGAACATGGAAAGCCTCCCTGTCCCTGTCTGAGCTCCGAACCACTGCGCTCAGACCAATTACAACGCTGCACTGCACGTTGTGATTGGCTCTGGGGAACCTGGGAGCCGGGTGCTTCCTGCTGCTGGCCGGGAATCTGCAGGAAGAGGACGCAGGAGAGACGGAGGAGGCAGGAGAGGTGGTGGACATTCCAGATAAGTGTTTTTTTTTCGTTGTTCCTTCCTTCGGGCCCCCCCCACCACCACCACCACTCGGGTCCGGTAGCAGCCGCTACTGGCTTCCATGAGTAAGAATAGAATGTTGTTAAGTAGCAAGGATTGGAATCCTTTGGAAAAAAGTTACACACCTTAGAAAGCTGTCATTAATTCCTAGATCCTGTCCCTCACCAGCACATTTTCTCCCTCACCAGCACATTCTCACCGCACATCCTCTCTTGCACCAGCACATCCTCTCTGGCACCAGTGCATCCTCTCCCGCACCAGCTCATCCTCTCCCGCACCAGCATATCCTATCCTGCACCAGCATATCCTCTCCTGCACCAGCGCATCCTGTCCCGCCCCAGCGCATCCTGTCCCGCCCCAGCGCATCCTGTCCCGCCCCAGCGCATCCTGTCCCGCCCCAGCGCATCCTGTCCCTCCCCAGCGCATCCTGTCCCTCCCCAGCGCATCCTGTCCCTCCCCAGCGCATCCTGTCCCTCCCCAGCGCATCCTGTCCCGCCCCAGCGCATCCTGTCCCGCCCCAGCGCATCCTGTCCCGCCCCAGCGCATCCTGTCCCGCCCCAGCGCATCCTGTCCCGCCCCAGCGCATCCTGTCCCGCCCCAGCGCATCCTGTCCCGCCCCAGCGCATCCTGTCCCGCCCCAGCGCATCCTGTCCCGCCCCAGCGCATCCTGTCCCTCCCCAGCGCATCCTTTCCCTCCCCAGCGCATCCTTTCCCTCCCCAGCGCATCCTTTCCCGCCCCAGCGCATCCTCTCCCGCCCCAGCGCATCCTCTCTCTCCCCAGCGCATCCTTTCCCGCCCCAGCGCATCCTTTCCCGCCCCAGCGCATCCTCTCCGGCGCCAGCGCATCCTCTCCGGCGCCAGCGCATCCTCACCCGCACCAGCACATCCTCACCCGCACCAGCAGATCCTCACCCGCAACAACACACCCTCTCCCGCACCAGGCCATCCTCACCCCGCCACCCTCGCCCGCACCCGGCCACCCTCACCTGCACCAGGCCACCCTCACCAGGCCATCCTCACCCGCACCAGCAGATCCTGTCCCGCACCAGCAGATCCTGTCCCGCACCAGCAGATCCTGTCCCGCACCAGCAGATCCTGTCCCGCACCAGCAGATCCTGTCCCGCACCAGCAGATCCTGTCCCGCACCAGCAGATCCTGTCCCGCACCAGCAGATCCTGTCCCGCACCAGCAGACCCTGTCCCGCACCAGCAGACCCTGTCCCGCACCAGCACATCCTGTCCCGCACCAGCACATCCTGTCCCGCACCAGCATATCCTGTCCCGCACCAGCACATCTTGTCCCGCACCAGCACCAGCACATCCTCTCCCTCAACAGCACATCCTCTCCCTCAACAGCACATCCTCTCCCTCAACAGCACATCCTCTCCCTCAACAGCACATCCTCTCCCTCAACAGCATATCCTCTCCAGTACCATGCTACGTCCTTTGCCACATGCTGCCCCTGCATCTCATTTTCTTCTCTGCCATGGGCGAAGCTTGCTTGCTTCTGAGTTCCTTCAAGTTAACACCAGTCTCTTTCTGCCACTTGCATGTTTTTCAATCCACTTGTAGTGATGAGAGGTCTTTCTGATACTAGAGGACATGCTTTTAGTGGAAACCCGCAAAGGCGCACAGTGCACTATTTGAGTCTCATCAGCATACTTGTGTTATTGCCTCCTAAGGATTTAATCACTTCGGTTCAGCTCAGTGATATGGTATTGGAATATATCATGGTAGATGGGAGTCGCCAGAGGTAGTCAACTCATGTTTCGTCCATCTTAGGTGGGTGTGCATGTTTGTGTCTTCTCCACACACAAATTAGTCAGCTTTGTAACCAGGACTACTGGTCACATCTAGGATCATTTCATCTGTCTTTACTTTAACCGTCCAAAAGACTCTGATGTCACAGTGCCTCTAGGTGGCGAGTGATTTCTGGACAGCAGAGCGCTCCTTATCCACAACCAACATTTTAGCTTTCTCAGTATTATTTTAGAATTCTTTCTGCGCACTCACTCCCAGCAGTGGCACCGATGCCCTGAGCCAGTATGGATGTATGTGGTATTTGTATAGCGCTACTCTAGCCAAAGGCACCCTAGCGCTACAGAGGATCAAAGGCAAGAATACAAGGTGTCAGCTTGGGATGGTGGTGTGTTCTTAAAATACATCTTCGATGTCCTATAATGTTATGCAGTCTATTTTTGCTTTTAACTCCTTGCTTGTTATAACTAAATGAATTCTTCATTCTAGAGTCTTCGTTATCGTGTGGCAATATTGACCGTTAGTCGGCTGGTATTTTGTGGCTGAGTGCATTGTTCTATTTGTGCGCTCTTTTTATTTGTAATATATGTTATCTAGATATCTACCTGGTTCTTTGCGACAAGCTGTTTGTTTCTCCCGATCTCTCAATGATATCGCCCATTATGCTGTAGAGCAAGAAGGTTCTCACCCGTTCAAATAGCACACCCGCCACCACCCCTAGCACGGCGGAATGACAGAAAACGAGATGAGCCCACCATAGGCTGCCAGTCCCGTAGGGTTGAATTACCCCAGAAAAGGAAAAGGACAGGCTACTGTGTTCACCTTATGGTGCAATTACCGAAGAAGTGAAGAGAAACTTTAAATAAAATGCAGCCACCACTCACTTGTGGTGAAACTACCACAGAAAGGCGAAGAACCCACAGAGGAGGTGAAGAGGCCCTACTCCATCCTTCCCAGCTTCAGCAGGCCTCCACCAACATCAGAGATACAACCACCACAGCGATCTGTGGAGTAGGACAGAGTGATAGACAATCCCAAAACTTATTTCAAGCCTCAATAATTCTGAATCTATCCCCCAACAATGTGGCATGTGGTGTGTGTCTACCCTAGTAGTCCGCCCACAGCTTTATGGCTAGTCCTTATTCACCCATGACAAGTTTATCACATCATTTTTGAACATAAGTGGAGTAGTAAGAATTTTAGAATATCTGATTTCAATCTCAAAGCCTTTTGTGTAATTTAACACAACCTGGTTAAGATACTTTCAAGACACACTTCAGCACTATTGAGATATGATGGTTACCAAGACCACGGAAAGACTTACGTCGTGTTGAGCTCTGGAAAGGAATGCCCTGTGATGCTTATGAAGAATGATGTGGGAACATTTGACAACATTTTGAGAAATTTCAATGATCTATTTGGAAATAGGAGCGTCTGTATTGAAGGATTTGAGCATTGTCTTCGACTCTGTAGGAAGGCTGTTCCTACTGAGCGCAAGTTTGTGGTGTCCATCTAGGTGTCTGTAGAGAGTCGAAAGATTCACTAGAGCATGTGTGTGCAGCTACTGGGTTTGAGTTGTGGCAATCGCTACAGAACAATTGGTCGGTGCCTTGAGTTGAATCTGCTTCTGATGGATATGATGGTCTGTAGATCAGGCGACTGTGGTGGCATCGACTGATGGGCCTAAAGGTTGTAAAGGTGCACTTGAAAAGTGGAAAGGTTCTAAGTTGTTCTTGAGCTGCTGAAGTGTGTCAAGCATGGCTGGCCATTGGAGAGAATGCCTCCTAATTAATGCAATTCTGTTGGATTTCCATTACTGTTCTTTTTCATACATTTTCGTTTACAAGTGAGAAGAAAATGTTTTAGAATTCGTTTTACAAGTTCTATGTCCGTTGTTTGCTGGCTTGGTTAGGGTTGAAAAGGTGGTGGTGTGGTTGTATGTCCTTGAGGCAGGATCCGGCTCTGTCCATCATTGTGAACAGCTGTGAATGCAAGGATGGAGGCATGCAGGGGCCAGCAGACTTCAGTGCGAAGAGGTGTGTATGCAAAGATGGAGGCATGCAAGTGCCAGCAGACTTCGGTGCGAAGAGCAGCTGTGAATACAATGATGGAGGAATGCAGGGGACAGCAGATTTTGGTGCGAGCAGCTGTGAATGCAAGGATGGAGGCATGCAAGGGACAGCAGACTTCGGTGCAAAGAGCTGTGAATGCAAGGATGGAGACATGCAAGGACCACCAGACTGCGGTGCGAGCAGCTGTGTATGCAAGGATGGAGGCGTGCAAGGGACAGCAGACTTCGGTGCGAAGAGCAGCTGTGAATACAATGATGGAGGAATGCAGGGGACAGCAGATTTTGGTGCGAGCAGCTGTGAATGCAAGGATGGAGGCATGCAAGGGACAGCAGACTTCGGTGCGAAGAGCAGCTGTGAATACAATGATGGATGAATGCAGGGGACAGCAGATTTTGGTGCGAGCAGCTGTGAATGCAAGGATGGAGGCATGCAAGGGACAGCAGACTTCGGTGTGAGCAGCTGTGAATGCAAGGATGGAGGCATGCAAGGGACAGCAGACTTCGGTGCGAAGAGCAGCTGTGAATACAATGATGGAGGAATGCAGGGGACAGCAGATTTTGGTGCGAGCAGCTGTGAATGCAAGGATGGAGGCATGCAAGGGACAGCAGACTTCGGTGCAAAGAGCTGTGAATGCAAGGATGGAGGCATGCAGGGGACAGCAGATTTTGGTGCGAGTAGCTGTGTATGCAAGGATGGAGGCGTGCAAGGGACAGCATACTTGGGTGCGAAGAGCTGTGAATGCAAGGATGGAGGCATGCAGGGACAGCAGATTTTGGTGCGAGCAGCTGTGAATGCAAGGATGGAGGCATGCAGGGGACAGCAGATTTTGATGCGAGCAGCTGTGAATGCAAGGATGGAGGCATGCAAGGGACAGCAGACTTCGGTGCAAAGAGCTGTGAATGCAAGGATGGAGACCTGCAAGGACCACCAGACTGCGGTGCGAGCAGCTGTGAATGCAAGGATGGAGGCATGCAGGGTACAGCAGACTTCGGTGCGAAGAGCTGTGAATGCATGGATGGAAGCATGCAGGGGCCAGCAGACTTCGGTGCAAAGAGCTGTGAATGCATGGATGGAGGCATGCATGGGCCACCAGACTTTGGTGCGAAGAGCAGCTGTGAATGCAAGGATGGAGGCATGCGGGTACAGCAGACTTCGGTGCGAAGAGCTGTGAATGCAAGGATGGAGGCATGCAAGAGCCAGCAGACTTCTGTGCAAAGAGCAGCTGTGAATGCAAGGATGGAGGCATGCAGGGGCCAGTAGACTTTGGTGCGAAGAGCAGCTGTGAATGCAAGGATGGAGGCATGCATGGGCCAGCAGACTTTGGTGTGAGCAGCTGTGAATGCAAGGACGGAGGCATGCAGGGGCCACCAGACTTTGGTACGAAGAGCAGCTGTGAATGCAAGGATGAAGGCATGCATGGGCCAGCAGACTTCGGTGTGAGCAGCTGTGACTGCAAGCATGGAGACATGCAAGGACCACCAGACTGCAGTGCGAGCAGCTGTGTATGCAAGGATGGAAGCGTGCAAGGGACAGCAGACTTAGGTGCGAAGAGCTGTGAATGCAAGGATGGAGGCACGCAAGGGACCGCAGACTTCGGTGCGAAGAGCTGTGAATGCAAGGATGGAGGCATGCAAGAGCCAGCAGACTTCGGTGCAAAGAGCTGTGAATGCATGGATGGAGGCATGCAAGATACAGCAGGCTTCGGTGCGAAGAGCTTTGAATGCAAGGATGGAGTCATGCAAGAGCCAGCAGACTTCGGTGCAAAGAGCTGTGAATGCAAGGATGGAGGCATGCAGGGGCCAGTAGACGTTGGTGCAAACAACTGTGACTGCATGGATGGAGGCATGCAGGGGCCAGCAGACTTCAGTGCGAAGAGCTGTGAATGCATGGATGGAGGCATGCAAGGACCAGTAGACTTCGGTGCGAAGAGCAGCTGTGAAAGCAAGGATGGAGGCATGCAGGGGCCACCAGACTTTGGTGCGAAGAGCAGCTGTGAATGCAAGGATGGAGGCATGCATGGGCCAGCTGACTTCGGTGTGAGCAGCTGTGAATGCACGGATGGAGGCATGCAAGCGCCAGCAGACTTCGGTGCGAAGAGCAGCTGTGAATGCAAGGATAGAGGCATGCAGGGTACAGCAGACTATGGTGCGAAGAGCTGTGAATGCAAGGATGGAGGCATGCAAGAGCCAGCAGACTTCTGTGCAAAGAGCAGCTGTGAATGCAAGGATGGAGGCATGCAGGGGCCAGTAGACTTTGGTGCGAACAACTGTGACTGCAAGGATGGAGGCATGCAGGGGCCAGCAGACGTCAGTGCGAAGAGCTGTCAATGCATGGATGGAGGCATGCAAGGACCAGTAGACTTCGGTGTGAAGAGCAGCTGTGAATGCAAGGATGGAGGCATGCATGGGCCAGCAGACTTCGGTGTGAGCAGCTGTGAATGCAAGGATGGAGCCATGCAAGCGCCAGCAGACTTCGGTGCGAAGAGCAGCTGTGAATACAATGATGGAGGCATGCAGGGGACAGCAGATTTTGGTGCGAGCAGCTGTGAATGCAAGGATGGAGGCATGCAAGGGACAACAGACTTCGGTGCAAAGAGCTGTGAATGCAAGCATGGAGACATGCAAGGGCCACCAGACTGCGTTGCGAGCAGCTGTGTATGCAAGGATGGAGGCGTGCAAGGGACAGCAGACTTAAGTGCGAAGAGCTGTGAATGCAAGGATGGAGGCATGCAAGGGACCGCAGACTTCGGTGCGAAGAGCTGTGAATGCAAGGATGGAGGCATGCAAGAGCCAGCAGACTTCGGTGCAAAGAGCTGTGAATGCATGGATGGAGGCATGCAAGATACAGCAGGCTTCGGTGCGAAGAGCTGTGAATGCAAGGATGGAGGCATGCAAGAGCCAGCAGACTTCGGTGCAAAGAGCTGTGAATGCATGGATGGAGGCATGCAAGATACAGCAGGCTTCGGTGCGAAGAGCTTTGAATGCAAGGATGGAGTCATGCAAGAGCCAGCAGACTTCGGTGCAAAGAGCTGTGAATGCAAGGATGGAGGCATGCAGGGGCCAGTAGACGTTGGTGCAAACAACTGTGACTGCAAGGATGGAGGCATGCAGGGGCCAGCAGACTTCAGTGCGAAGAGCTGTGAATGCATGGATGGAGGCATGCAAGGACCAGTAGACTTCGGTGCGAAGAGCAGCTGTGAAAGCAAGGATGGAGGCATGCAGGGGCCACCAGACTGCGGTGCGAGCAGCTGTGTATGCAAGGATGGAGGCATGCATGGGCCAGCTGACTTCGGTGCGAAGAGCAGCTGTGAATACAATGATGGAGGAATGCAGGGGACAGCAGATTTTGGTGCGAGCAGCTGTGAATGCAAGGATGGAGGCATGCAAGGGACAGCAGACTTCGGTGCGAAGAGCAGCTGTGAATACAATGATGGAGGAATGCAGGGGACAGCAGATTTTGTTGCGACCAGCTGTGAATGCAAGGATGGAGGCATGCAAGGGACAGCAGACTTCGGTGTGAGCAGCTGTGAATGCAAGGATGGAGGCATGCAAGGGACAGCAGACTTCGGTGCGAAGAGCAGCTGTGAATACAATGATGGAGGAATGCAGGGGACAGGAGATTTTGGTGCGAGCAGCTGTGAATGCAAGGATGGAGGCATGCAAGGGACAGCAGATTTTGGTGCGAGCAGCTGTGAATGCAAGGATGGAGGCATGCAAGGGACAGCAGACTTCGGTGCAAAGAGCTGTGAATGTAAGGATGGAGGCATGCAGGGGACAGCAGATTTTGGTGCGAGTAGCTGTGTATGCAAGGATGGAGGCGTGCAAGGGACAGCAGACTTGGGTGCGAAGAGCTGTGAATGCAAGGATGGAGGCATGCAGGGGACAGCAGATTTTGGTGCGAGCAGCTGTGAATGCAAGGATGGAGGCATGCAGGCGGCCATAGACTTAGGTGCGAAGAGCTGTGAATGCAAGGATGGAGGCATGCAAGGGACCGCAGACTGCAATGCGAAGAGCAGCTGTGAATGCAAGGATGGAGGCATGCAGGGTACAGCAGACTTCGGTGCGAAGAGCTGTGAATGCATGGATGGAGGCATGCATGGGCCAGCAGACTTTGGTGCGAAGAGCAGCTGTGAATGCAAGGATGGAGGCATGCATGGGCCACCAGACTTCGGTGTGAGCAGCTGTGAATGCAAGGATGGAGGCATGCAAGCGCCAGCAGACTTCGGTGCGAAGAGCAGCTGTGAATACAATGATGGAGGAATGCAGGGGACAGCAGATTTTGGTGCGAGCAGCTGTGAATGCAAGGATGGAGGCATGCAAGGGACAGCAGACTTCGGTGCAAGGAGCTGTGAATGCAAGGATGGAGACATGCAAGGACCACCAGACTGCGGTGCGAGCAGCTGTGTATGCAAGGATGGAGGCGTGCAAGGGACAGCAGACATGGGTGCGAAGAGCTGAGAATGCAAGGATGGAGGGCATGCAGGAGACAGCAGATTTTGGTGCGAGCAGCTGTGAATGCAAGGATGGAGCCATGCAGGGGACAGCAGATTTTGGTGCGAGCAGCTGTGAATGCAAGGATGGAGGCATGCAAGGGACAGCAGACTTCGTTACAAAGAGCTGTGAATGCAAGGATGGAGACCTGCAAGGACCACCAGACTGCGGTGCGAGCAGCTGTGTATGCAAGAATGGAGGCGTGCAAGGTACAGCAGACTTTGGTGCGAAGAGCTGTGAATGCAAGGATGGAGGCATGCAAGGGACCACAGACTGCAATGCGAGCAGCTATGAATGCAAGGATGAAGGCATGCAAGATACAGCAGAATTGGGTGCGAAGAGCTGTGAATGCAAGGATGGAGGCATGCAAGAGCCAGCAGACTTCTGTGCGAAGAGCAGCTGTGAATGCATGGATGGAGGCATGCAAGATACAGCAGAATTGGGTGTGAAGAGCTGTGAATGCAAGGATGGAGGCATGCAGGCGGCCATAGACTTAGGTGCGAAGAGCTGTGAATGCAAGGATGGAGGCATGCAAGGGACCGCAGACTGCAATGCGAAGAGCAGCTGTGAATGCAAGGATGGAGGCATGCAGGGTACAGCAGACTTCGGTGCGAAGAGCTGTGAATGCATGGATGGAAGCATGCAGGGGCCAGCAGACTTCGGTGCAAAGAGCTGTGAATGCATGGATGGAGGCATGCATGGGCCACCAGACTTTGGTGCGAAGAGCAGCTGTGAATGCAAGGATGGAGGCATGCAGGGTACAGCAGACTTCGGTGCGAAGAGCTGTGAATGCAAGGATGGAGGCATGCAAGAGCCAGCAGACTTCTGTGCAAAGAGCAGCTGTGAATGCAAGGATGGAGGCATGCAGGGGCCAGTAGACTTTGGTGCGAAGAGCAGCTGTGAATGCAAGGATGGAGGCATGCATGGGCCAGCAGACTTTGGTGTGAGCAGCTGTGAATGCAAGGATGGAGGCATGCAGGGGCCACCAGACTTTGGTACGAAGAGCAGCTGTGAATGCAAGGATGGAGGCATGCATGGTCCAGCAGACTTCGGTGTGAGCAGCTGTGAATGCAAGGATGGAGGCATGCAAGCGCCAGCAGACTTCGGTGCGAAGAGCAGCTGTGAATACAATGATGGAGGCAGGCAGGGGACAGCAGATTTTGGTGCGAGCAGCTGTGAATGCAAGGATGGAGGCATGCAAGGGACAGCAGACTTCGGTGCAAAGAGCTGTGAATGCAAGCATGGAGACATGCAAGGGCCACCAGACTGCGGTGCGAGCAGCTGTGTATGCAAGGATGGAGGCGTGCAAGGGACAGCAGACTTGGGTGCGAAGAGCTGTGCATGCAAGGATGGAGGCATGCAAGGGACCGCAGACTGCAATGCGAGCAGCTATGAATGCAAGGATGAAGGCATGCAAGATACAGCAGACTTCGGTGCGAAGAGCTGTGAATGCAAGGATGGAGGCATGCAAGAGCCAGCAGACGTCTGTGCAAAGAGCAGCTGTGAATGCAAGGATGGAGGCATGCAGGGTACAGCAGACTTCAGTGCGAAGAGCTGTGAATGCATGGATGGAGGCATGCAGGGGCCAGCAGACTTCAGTGCGAAGAGCTGTGAATGCATGGATGGAGGCATGCATGGGCCACCAGAATTTGGTGCGAAGAACAGCTGTGAATGCAAGAATGGAGGCATGCATGGGCCACCAGAATTTGGTGCGAAGAACAGCTGTGAATGCAAGGATGGAGGCATGCAGGGGAGAGCAGACTTTGGTGCGAAGAGCAGCTGTGAATGCAAGGATGGAGGCATGCATCGGCCACCAGACTTTGGTGCGAAGAGCAGCTGTGAATGCAAGGATGGAGGCATGCAGGGGCCAGAAGACTTCGGTGTGAACAGCTGTGAATGCAAGGATGGAGGCATGCAAGTGCCAGCAGACTTTGGTGCGAAGAGCAGCTGTCAATGCAAGGATGGAGGCATGCAGGGGCCAGCAGACTTCGGTGTGAGCAGCTGTGAATGCAAGGATGGAGGCATGCCGGGGACAGCAGATTTTGGTGCGAGCAGCTGTGAATGCAAGGATGGAGGCATGCAAGCGCCAGCAGACTTCGGTGTGAGCAGCTGTGAATGCAAGGATGGAGGCATGCAGGGGACAGCAGATTTTGGTGCGAGCAGCTGTGAATGCAAGGATGGAGGCATGCAGGGGACAGCATATTTTGTTGCGAGCAGCTGTGAATGCAAGGATGAAGGCGTGCAAGGGACAGCATACTTAGGTGCGAAGAGCTGTGAATGCAAGGATGGAGGCATGCAAGGGACCGCAGACTGCAATGGGAGCAGCTATGAATGCAAGGATGAAGGCATGCAAGATACAGCAGACTTCGGTGCGAAGAGCTGTGAATGCAAGGATGGAGGCATGCAAGAGCCAGCAGACTTCTGTGCAAAGAGCAGCTGTGAATGCAAGGATGGAGGCATGAAGGGGCCAGCAGACTTCGGTGCGAAGAGCTGTGAATGCATGGATGGAGGCATGCAAGGGCCAGTAGACCGGTGCGATGAGCAGCTGTGAAAGCAAGGATGGAGGCATGCATGGGCCACCAGACTTTGGTGCGAAGAGCAGCTGTGAATGCAAGGATGGAGGCATGCAGGGGCCAGCAGACTTCGGTGTGAGCAGTTGTTAATGCAAGGATGGAGGCATGCAAGCGCCAGCAGACTTCGGTGCGAAGAGCAGCTGTGAATACAATGATGGAGGTATGCAGTGGACAGCAGATTTTGTTGCGAGCAGCTGTGAATGCAAGGATAGAGGCATGCAAGGGACAGCAGACTTCGGTGCAAAGAGCTGTGACTGCAAGCATGGAGACATGCAAGGACCACCAGACTGCAGTGCGAGCAGCTGTGTATGCAAGGATGGAAGCGTGCAAGGGACAGCAGACTTAGGTGCGAAGAGCTGTGAATGCAAGGATGGAGGCACGCAAGGGACCGCAGACTTCGGTACGAAGAGCTGTGAATGCAAGGATGGAGGCATGCAAGAGCCAGCAGACTTCGGTGCAAAGAGCTGTGAATGCATGGATGGAGGCATGCAAGATACAGCAGGCTTCGGTGCGAAGAGCTTTGAATGCAAGGATGGAGTCATGCAAGAGCCAGCAGACTTCGGTGCAAAGAGCTGTGAATGCAAGGATGGAGGCATGCAGGGGCCAGTAGACGTTGGTGCAAACAACTGTGACTGCAAGGATGGAGGCATACAGGGGCCAGCAGACTTCAGTGCGAAGAGCTGTGAATGCATGGATGGAGGCATGCAAGGACCAGTAGACTTCGGTGCGAAGAGCAGCTGTGAAAGCAAGGATGGAGGCATGCAAGCGCCAGCAGACTTCGGTGCGAAGAGCAGCTGTGAATGCAAGGATGGAGGCATGCAGGGTACAGCAGACTATGGTGCGAAGAGCTGTGAATGCAAGGATGGAGGCATGCAAGAGCCAGCAGACTTCTATGCAAAGAACAGCTGTGAATGCAAGGATGGAGGCATGCAGGGGCCAGTAGACTTTGGAGCGAACAACTGTGACTGCAAGGATGGAGGCATGCAGGGGCCAGCAGACGTCAGTGCGAAGAGCTGTGAATGCATGGATGGAGGCATGCAAGGACCAGTAGACTTCGGTGCGAAGAGCAGCTGTGAAAGCAAGGATGGGGGCATGCAGGGGCCACCAGACTTAGGTGCGAAGAGCAGCTGTGAATGCAAGGATGGAGGCATGCATGGGCCAGCAGACTTCGGTGTGAGCAGCTGTGAATGCAAGGATGGAGGCATGCAAGCGCCAGCAGACTTCGGTGCGAAGAGCAGCTGTGAATACAATGATGGAGGCATGCAGGGGACAGCAGATTTTGGTGCGAGCAGCTGTGAATGCAAGGATGGAGGCATGCAAGGGACAGCAGACTTTAGTGCAAAAAGCTGTGAATGCAAGCATGGAGACATGCAAGGGCCACCAGACTGCGGTGCGAGCAGCTGTGTATGCAAGGATGGAGGCGTGCAAGGGACAGCAGACTTAGGTGCGAAGAGCTGTGAATGCAAGGATGGAGGCATGCAAGGGACCGCAGACTGCAATGCGAGCAGCTATGAATGCAAGGATCAAGGCATGCACGATACAGCAGACTTCGGTGCAAAGTGCAGCTGTGAATGCAAGGATGGAGGCATGCAGGGTACAGCAGACTTTGGTGCGAAGAGCTGTGAATGCATGGATGGAGGCATGCAGGGGCCAGCAGACTTCGGTGCGAAGAGCTGTGAATGCATGGTTGGAGGCATGAAGGGGCCAGCAGACTTCAGTGCGAAGAGCTGTGAATGCATGGATGGAGGCATGCATGGGCCACCAGACTTTGGTGCGAAGAGCAGCTGTGAATGCAAGGATGGAGGCATGCATGGGCCTCCAGACTTTGGTGCGAAGAGCAGCTGTGAATGCAAGGATGGAAGCATGCAGGGGCCAGCAGACTTCTGTGCAAAGAGCTGTGAATGCAAGGATGGAGGCATGCAGGGGACAGCAGACTTTGGTGCGAAGAGCAGCTGTGAATGCAAGGATGGAGGCATGCATGGGCCACCAGACTTTGGTGCGAAGAGCAGCTGTGAATACAAGGATGGAGGCATGCAGGGGCCAGAAGACTTCGGTGTGAGCAGCTGTGAATGCAAGGATGGAGGCATGCAAGTGCCAGCAGACTTAGGTGCGAAGAGCAGCTGTGAATGCAAGGATGGAGGCATGCAGGGGCCAGCAGACTTCGGTGTGAGCAGCTGTGAATGCCAGGATGGAGGCATGCCGGGGACAGCAGATTTTGGTGCGAGCAGCTGTGAATGCAAGGATGGAGGCATGCAAGCGCCAGCAGACTTCAGTGTGAGCAGCTGTGAATGCAAGGATGGAGGAATGCAGGGGACAGCAGATTTTGGTGCGAGCAGCTGTGAATGCAAGGATGGAGGCATGCAGGGGACATCAGATTTTGTTGCGAGCAGCTGTGAATGCAAGGATGGAGGCGTGCAAGGGACAGCAGACTTAGGTGCGAAGAGCTGTGAATGCAAGGATGGAGGCATGCAAGGGACCGCAGACTGCAATGGGAGCAGCTGTGAATGCAAGGATGGGGGCATGCAGGGTACAGCAGACTTCGGTGCGAAGAGCTGTGAATGCATGGATGGAGGCATGAAGGGGCCAGCAGACTTCGGTGCGAAGAGCTGTGAATGCCTGGATGGAGGCATGAAGGGGCCAGTAGACTTCTGTGCGAAGAGCAGCTGTGAATGCAAGGATGGAGTCATGCAGGGGCCAGCAGACTTCGGTGTGAGCAGTTGTTAATGCAAGGATGGAGGCATGCAAGCGCCAGCAGACTTCCGTGTGAGCAGCTGTGAATGCAAGGATGGAGGCATGCAAGGGACAGCAGACTTCGGTGCAAAGAGCTGTGAATGCAAGCATGGAGACATGCAAGGGCCACCAGACTGCGGTGCGAGCAGCTGTGTATGCAAGGATGGAGGCGTGCAAGGGACAGCAGACTTCGGTGCGAAGAGCTGTGAATGCAAGGATGGAGGCATGCAAGGGACCGCAGACTTTAATGCGAGCAGCTATGAATGCAAGGATAGAGGCATGCAAGAGCCAGCAGACTTCGGTGCGAAGAGCTGTGAATGCATGCAAGATATAGCAGACTTCGGTGCGAAGAGCTGTGAATGCAAGGATGGAGGCATGCAAGATATAGCAGACTTCGGTGCGAAGAGCTGTGAATGCAAGGATGGAGGCATGCAAGAGCCAGCAGACTTCAGTGCGAAGAGCTGTGAATGCATGGATGGAGGCATGCAGGGGCCAGCAGACTTCGGTGCAAAGAGCTGTGAATGCAAGGATTAAGGCATGCAGGGGCCAGTAGACTTCAGTGCGAAGAGCTGTGAATGCAAGGATGGAGGCATGAAGGGGCCAGCAGACTTCAGTGCGAAGAGCTGTGAATGCATGAATGGAGGCATGCAAGGGCCAGTAGACTTCGGTGCGAAGAACAGCTGTGAAAGCAAGGATCGAGGCATGCAAGGGCCACCAGACTTTGGTGTGAAGAGCAGCTGTGAATGCAAGGATGGCGGCATGCATGGGCCAGCTGACTTCGGTGTGAGCAGCTGTGAATGCACGGATGGAGGCATGCAAGCGCCAGCAGACTTCGGTGCGAAGAGCAGCTGTGAATGCAAGGATGGAGGCATGCAGGGTACAGCAGACTTCTGTGCAAAGAGCAGCTGTGAATGCAAGGATGGAGGCATGCAGGGGCCAGTAGACTTTGGTGCGAACAACTGTGACTGCAAGGATGGAGGCATGCAGGGGCCAGCAGACTTCAGTGCGAAGAGCTGTGAATGCATGGATGGAGGCATGCAAGGACCAGTAGACTTCGGTGCGAAGAGCAGCTGTGAATGCAAGGATGGAGGCATGCATGGGCCAGCAGACTTCGGTGTGAGCAGCTGTGAATGTAAGGATGGAGGCATGCAAGCGCCAGCAGACTTCGGTGCGAAGAGCAGCTGTGAATACAATGATGGAGGCATGCAGGGGACAGCAGATTTTGGTGCGAGCAGCTGTGAATGCAAGGATGGAGGCATGCAAGGGACAGTAGACTTCGGTGCAAAGAGCTGTGAATGCAAGCATGGAGGCATGCAAGGGCCACCAGACTGCGGTGCGAGCAGCTGTGTATGCAAGGATGGAGGTGTGCAAGGGACAGCAGACTGCAATGCGAGCAGCTATGAATGCAAGGATGGAGGCATGCAAGCGCCAGCAGACTTCGGTGCGAAGAGCAGCTGTGAATGCAAGGATGGAGGCATGCAGGGTACAGCAGACTATGGTGCGAAGAGCTGTGAATGCAAGGATGGAGGCATGCAAGAGCCAGCAGACTTCTGTGCAAAGAGCAGCTGTGAATGCAAGGATGGAGGCATGCAGGGGCCAGTAGACTTTGGTGCGAACAACTGTGACTGCAAGGATGGAGGCATGCAGGGGCCAGCAGACGTCAGTGCGAAGAGCTGTCAATGCATGGATGGAGGCATGCAAGGACCAGTAGACTTCGGTGTGAAGAGCAGCTGTGAATGCAAGGATGGAGGCATGCATGGGCCAGCAGACTTCGGTGTGAGCAGCTGTGAATGCAAGGATGGAGGCATGCAAGCGCCAGCAGACTTCGGTGCGAAGAGCAGCTGTGAATACAATGATGGAGGCATGCAGGGGACAGCAGATTTTGGTGCGAGCAGCTGTGAATGCAAGGATGGAGGCATGCAAGGGACAGCAGACTTTGGTGCAAAGAGCTGTGAATGCAAGCATGGAGACATGCAAGGGCCACCAGACTGCGTTGCGAGCAGCTGTGTATGCAAGGATGGAGGCGTGCAAGGGACAGCAGACTTAAGTGCGAAGAGCTGTGAATGCAAGGATGGAGGCATGCAAGGGACCGCAGACTGCAATGCGAGCAGCTATGAATGCAAGGATCAAGGCATGCACGATACAGCAGACTGCGGTGCAAAGTGCAGCTGTGAATGCAAGGATGGAGGCATGCAGGGTACAGCAGACTTAGGTGCGAAGAGCTGTGAATGCATGGATGGAGGCATGCAGGGGCCAGCAGACTTCGGTGCGAAGAGCTGTGAATGCAAGGATGGAGGCATGCAAGGGACAGCAGACTTCGGTGCAAAGAGCCGTGAATGCAAGGATGGAGACATGCAAGGACCACCAGACTGCAGTGCGAGCAGCTGTGTATGCAAGGATGGAGGCGTGCAAGGGACAGCAGACTTCGGTGCGAAGAGCAGCTGTGAATACAATGATGGAGGAATGCAGGGGACAGCAGATTTTGGTGCGAGCAGCTGTGAATGCAAGGATGGAGGCATGCAAGGGACAGCAGACTTCGGTGCGAAGAGCAGCTGTGAATACAATGATGGAGGAATGCAGGGGACAGCAGATTTTGTTGCGACCAGCTGTGAATGCAAGGATGGAGGCATGCAAGGGACAGCAGACTTCGGTGTGAGCAGCTGTGAATGCAAGGATGGAGGCATGCAAGGGACAGCAGACTTCGGTGCGAAGAGCAGCTGTGAATGCAAGGATGGAGGCATGCAAGGGACAGCAGATTTTGGTGCGAGCAGCTGTGAATGCAAGGATGGAGGCATGCAAGGGACCGCAGACTGCAATGGGAGCAGCTGTGAATGCAAGGATGGGGGCATGCAGGGTACAGCAGACTTCGGTGCGAAGAGCTGTGAATGCATGGATGGAGGCATGCAAGGACCAGTAGACTTCGGTGCGAAGAGCTTTGAATGCAAGGATGGAGTCATGCAAGAGCCAGCAGACTTCGGTGCAAAGAGCTGTGAATGCAAGGATGGAGGCATGCAGGGGCCAGTAGACGTTGGTGCAAACAACTGTGACTGCAAGGATGGAGGCATACAGGGGCCAGCAGACTTCAGTGCGAAGAGCTGTGAATGCATGGATGGAGGCATGCAAGGACCAGTAGACTTCGGTGCGAAGAGCAGCTGTGAAAGCAAGGATGGAGGCATGCAGGGGCCACCAGACTTTGGTGCGAAGAGCAGCTGTGAATGCAAGGATGGGAGGCATGCATGGGCCAGCTGACTTCGGTGTGAGCAGCTGTGAATGCACGGATGGAGGCATGCAAGCGCCAGCAGACTTCGGTGCGAAGAGCAGCTGTGAATGCAAGGATGGAGGCATGCAGGGTACAGCAGACTTCTATGCAAAGAGCAGCTGTGAATGCAAGGATGGAGGCATGCAGGGGCCAGTAGACTTTGGAGCGAACAACTGTGACTGCAAGGATGGAGGCATGCAGGGGCCAGCAGACGTCAGTGCGAAGAGCTGTGAATGCATGGATGGAGGCATGCAAGGACCAGTAGACTTCGGTGCGAAGAGCAGCTGTGAAAGCAAGGATGGGGGCATGCAGGGGCCACCAGACTTAGGTGCGAAGAGCAGCTGTGAATGCAAGGATGGAGGCATGCATGGGCCAGCAGACTTCGGTGTGAGCAGCTGTGAATGCAAGGATGGAGGCATGCAAGCGCCAGCAGACTTCGGTGCGAAGAGCAGCTGTGAATACAATGATGGAGGCATGCAGGGGACAGCAGATTTTGGTGCGAGCAGCTGTGAATGCAAGGATGGAGGCATGCAAGGGACAGCAGACTTTAGTGCAAAAAGCTGTGAATGCAAGCATGGAGACATGCAAGGGCCACCAGACTGCGGTGCGAGCAGCTGTGTATGCAAGGATGGAGGCGTGCAAGGGACAGCAGACTTAGGTGCGAAGAGCTGTGAATGCAAGGATGGAGGCATGCAAGGGACCGCAGACTGCAATGCGAGCAGCTATGAATGCAAGGATCAAGGCATGCACGATACAGCAGACTTCGGTGCAAAGTGCAGCTGTGAATGCAAGGATGGAGGCATGCAGGGTACAGCAGACTTTGGTGCGAAGAGCTGTGAATGCATGGATGGAGGCATGCAGGGGCCAGCAGACTTCGGTGCGAAGAGCTGTGAATGCATGGTTGGAGGCATGAAGGGGCCAGCAGACTTCAGTGCGAAGAGCTGTGAATGCATGGATGGAGGCATGCATGGGCCACCAGACTTTGGTGCGAAGAGCAGCTGTGAATGCAAGGATGGAGGCATGCATGGGCCTCCAGACTTTGGTGCGAAGAGCAGCTGTGAATGCAAGGATGGAAGCATGCAGGGGCCAGCAGACTTCTGTGCAAAGAGCTGTGAATGCAAGGATGGAGGCATGCAGGGGACAGCAGACTTTGGTGCGAAGAGCAGCTGTGAATGCAAGGATGGAGGCATGCATGGGCCACCAGACTTTGGTGCGAAGAGCAGCTGTGAATACAAGGATGGAGGCATGCAGGGGCCAGAAGACTTCGGTGTGAGCAGCTGTGAATGCAAGGATGGAGGCATGCAAGTGCCAGCAGACTTAGGTGCGAAGAGCAGCTGTGAATGCAAGGATGGAGGCATGCAGGGGCCAGCAGACTTCGGTGTGAGCAGCTGTGAATGCCAGGATGGAGGCATGCCGGGGACAGCAGATTTTGGTGCGAGCAGCTGTGAATGCAAGGATGGAGGCATGCAAGCGCCAGCAGACTTCAGTGTGAGCAGCTGTGAATGCAAGGATGGAGGAATGCAGGGGACAGCAGATTTTGGTGCGAGCAGCTGTGAATGCAAGGATGGAGGCATGCAGGGGACATCAGATTTTGTTGCGAGCAGCTGTGAATGCAAGGATGGAGGCGTGCAAGGGACAGCAGACTTAGGTGCGAAGAGCTGTGAATGCAAGGATGGAGGCATGCAAGGGACCGCAGACTGCAATGGGAGCAGCTGTGAATGCAAGGATGGGGGCATGCAGGGTACAGCAGACTTCGGTGCGAAGAGCTGTGAATGCATGGATGGAGGAATGAAGGGGCCAGCAGACTTCGGTGCGAAGAGCTGTGAATGCCTGGATGGAGGCATGAAGGGGCCAGTAGACTTCTGTGCGAAGAGCAGCTGTGAATGCAAGGATGGAGTCATGCAGGGGCCAGCAGACTTCGGTGTGAGCAGTTGTTAATGCAAGGATGGAGGCATGCAAGCGCCAGCAGACTTCCGTGTGAGCAGCTGTGAATGCAAGGATGGAGGCATGCAAGGGACAGCAGACTTCGGTGCAAAGAGCTGTGAATGCAAGCATGGAGACATGCAAGGGCCACCAGACTGCGGTGCGAGCAGCTGTGTATGCAAGGATGGAGGCGTGCAAGGGACAGCAGACTTCGGTGCGAAGAGCTGTGAATGCAAGGATGGAGGCATGCAAGGGACCGCAGACTTTAATGCGAGCAGCTATGAATGCAAGGATAGAGGCATGCAAGAGCCAGCAGACTTCGGTGCGAAGAGCTGTGAATGCATGCAAGATATAGCAGACTTCGGTGCGAAGAGCTGTGAATGCAAGGATGGAGGCATGCAAGATATAGCAGACTTCGGTGCGAAGAGCTGTGAATGCAAGGATGGAGGCATGCAAGAGCCAGCAGACTTCAGTGCGAAGAGCTGTGAATGCATGGATGGAGGCATGCAGGGGCCAGCAGACTTCGGTGCAAAGAGCTGTGAATGCAAGGATTAAGGCATGCAGGGGCCAGTAGACTTCAGTGCGAAGAGCTGTGAATGCAAGGATGGAGGCATGAAGGGGCCAGCAGACTTCAGTGCGAAGAGCTGTGAATGCATGAATGGAGGCATGCAAGGGCCAGTAGACTTCGGTGCGAAGAACAGCTGTGAAAGCAAGGATCGAGGCATGCAAGGGCCACCAGACTTTGGTGTGAAGAGCAGCTGTGAATGCAAGGATGGCGGCATGCATGGGCCAGCTGACTTCGGTGTGAGCAGCTGTGAATGCACGGATGGAGGCATGCAAGCGCCAGCAGACTTCGGTGCGAAGAGCAGCTGTGAATGCAAGGATGGAGGCATGCAGGGTACAGCAGACTTCTGTGCAAAGAGCAGCTGTGAATGCAAGGATGGAGGCATGCAGGGGCCAGTAGACTTTGGTGCGAACAACTGTGACTGCAAGGATGGAGGCATGCAGGGGCCAGCAGACTTCAGTGCGAAGAGCTGTGAATGCATGGATGGAGGCATGCAAGGACCAGTAGACTTCGGTGCGAAGAGCAGCTGTGAATGCAAGGATGGAGGCATGCATGGGCCAGCAGACTTCGGTGTGAGCAGCTGTGAATGCAAGGATGGAGGCATGCAAGCGCCAGCAGACTTCGGTGCGAAGAGCAGCTGTGAATACAATGATGGAGGCATGCAGGGGACAGCAGATTTTGGTGCGAGCAGCTGTGAATGCAAGGATGGAGGCATGCAAGGGACAGTAGACTTCGGTGCAAAGAGCTGTGAATGCAAGCATGGAGGCATGCAAGGGCCACCAGACTGCGGTGCGAGCAGCTGTGTATGCAAGGATGGAGGTGTGCAAGGGACAGCAGACTGCAATGCGAGCAGCTATGAATGCAAGGATGGAGGCATGCAAGCGCCAGCAGACTTCGGTGCGAAGAGCAGCTGTGAATGCAAGGATGGAGGCATGCAGGGTACAGCAGACTATGGTGCGAAGAGCTGTGAATGCAAGGATGGAGGCATGCAAGAGCCAGCAGACTTCTGTGCAAAGAGCAGCTGTGAATGCAAGGATGGAGGCATGCAGGGGCCAGTAGACTTTGGTGCGAACAACTGTGACTGCAAGGATGGAGGCATGCAGGGGCCAGCAGACGTCAGTGCGAAGAGCTGTCAATGCATGGATGGAGGCATGCAAGGACCAGTAGACTTCGGTGTGAAGAGCAGCTGTGAATGCAAGGATGGAGGCATGCATGGGCCAGCAGACTTCGGTGTGAGCAGCTGTGAATGCAAGGATGGAGGCATGCAAGCGCCAGCAGACTTCGGTGCGAAGAGCAGCTGTGAATACAATGATGGAGGCATGCAGGGGACAGCAGATTTTGGTGCCAGCAGCTGTGAATGCAAGGATGGAGGCATGCAAGGGACAGCAGACTTTGGTGCAAAGAGCTGTGAATGCAAGCATGGAGACATGCAAGGGCCACCAGACTGCGTTGCGAGCAGCTGTGTATGCAAGGATGGAGGCGTGCAAGGGACAGCAGACTTAAGTGCGAAGAGCTGTGAATGCAAGGATGGAGGCATGCAAGGGACCGCAGACTGCAATGCGAGCAGCTATGAATGCAAGGATCAAGGCATGCACGATACAGCAGACTGCGGTGCAAAGTGCAGCTGTGAATGCAAGGATGGAGGCATGCAGGGTACAGCAGACTTAGGTGCGAAGAGCTGTGAATGCATGGATGGAGGCATGCAGGGGCCAGCAGACTTCGGTGCGAAGAGCTGTGAATGCAAGGATGGAGGCATGCAAGGGACAGCAGACTTCGGTGCAAAGAGCCGTGAATGCAAGGATGGAGACATGCAAGGACCACCAGACTGCAGTGCGAGCAGCTGTGTATGCAAGGATGGAGGCGTGCAAGGGACAGCAGACTTCGGTGCGAAGAGCAGCTGTGAATACAATGATGGAGGAATGCAGGGGACAGCAGATTTTGGTGCGAGCAGCTGTGAATGCAAGGATGGAGGCATGCAAGGGACAGCAGACTTCGGTGCGAAGAGCAGCTGTGAATACAATGATGGAGGAATGCAGGGGACAGCAGATTTTGTTGCGACCAGCTGTGAATGCAAGGATGGAGGCATGCAAGGGACAGCAGACTTCGGTGTGAGCAGCTGTGAATGCAAGGATGGAGGCATGCAAGGGACAGCAGACTTCGGTGCGAAGAGCAGCTGTGAATACAATGATGGAGGAATGCAGGGGACAGCAGATTTTGGTGCGAGCAGCTGTGAATGCAAGGATGGAGGCATGCAAGGGACAGCAGAGTTTGGTGCGAGCAGCTGTGAATGCAAGGATGGAGGCATGCAAGGGACCGCAGACTGCAATGGGAGCAGCTGTGAATGCAAGGATGGGGGCATGCAGGGTACAGCAGACTTCGGTGCGAAGAGCTGTGAATGCATGGATGGAGGCATGCAAGGACCAGTAGACTTCGGTGCGAAGAGCAGCTGTGAAAGCAAGGATGGAGGCATGCAGGGGCCACCAGACTTTGGTGCGAAGAGCAGCTGTGAATGCAAGGATGGAGGCATGCATGGGCCAGCTGACTTCGGTGTGAGCAGCTGTGAATGCACGGATGGAGGCATGCAAGCGCCAGCAGACTTCGGTGCGAAGAGCAGCTGTGAATGCAAGGATAGAGGCATGCAGGGTACAGCAGACTATGGTGCGAAGAGCTGTGAATGCAAGGATGGAGGCATGCAAGAGCCAGCAGACTTCTGTGCAAAGAGCAGCTGTGAATGCAAGGATGGAGGCATGCAGGGGCCAGTAGACTTTGGTGCGAACAACTGTGACTGCAAGGATGGAGGCATGCAGGGGCCAGCAGACGTCAGTGCGAAGAGCTGTCAATGCATGGATGGAGGCATGCAAGGACCAGTAGACTTCGGTGTGAAGAGCAGCTGTGAATGCAAGGATGGAGGCATGCATGGGCCAGCAGACTTCGGTGTGAGCAGCTGTGAATGCAAGGATGGAGCCATGCAAGCGCCAGCAGACTTCGGTGCGAAGAGCAGCTGTGAATACAATGATGGAGGCATGCAGGGGACAGCAGATTTTGGTGCGAGCAGCTGTGAATGCAAGGATGGAGGCATGCAAGGGACAACAGACTTCGGTGCAAAGAGCTGTGAATGCAAGCATGGAGACATGCAAGGGCCACCAGACTGCGTTGCGAGCAGCTGTGTATGCAAGGATGGAGGCGTGCAAGGGACAGCAGACTTAAGTGCGAAGAGCTGTGAATGCAAGGATGGAGGCATGCAAGGGTCCGCAGACTTCGGTGCGAAGAGCTGTGAATGCAAGGATGGAGGCATGCAAGAGCCAGCAGACTTCGGTGCAAAGAGCTGTGAATGCATGGATGGAGGCATGCAAGATACAGCAGGCTTCGGTGCGAAGAGCTGTGAATGCAAGGATGGAGGCATGCAAGAGCCAGCAGACTTCGGTGCAAAGAGCTGTGAATGCATGGATGGAGGCATGCAAGATACAGCAGGCTTCGGTGCGAAGAGCTTTGAATGCAAGGATGGAGTCATGCAAGAGCCAGCAGACTTCGGTGCAAAGAGCTGTGAATGCAAGGATGGAGGCATGCAGGGGCCAGTAGACGTTGGTGCAAACAACTGTGACTGCAAGGATGGAGGCATGCAGGGGCCAGCAGACTTCAGTGCGAAGAGCTGTGAATGCATGGATGGAGGCATGCAAGGACCAGTAGACTTCGGTGCGAAGAGCAGCTGTGAAAGCAAGGATGGAGGCATGCAGGGGCCACCAGACTGCGGTGCGAGCAGCTGTGTATGCAAGGATGGAGGCATGCATGGGCCAGCTGACTTCGGTGCGAAGAGCAGCTGTGAATACAATGATGGAGGAATGCAGGGGACAGCAGATTTTGGTGCGAGCAGCTGTGAATGCAAGGATGGAGGCATGCAAGGGACAGCAGACTTCGGTGCGAAGAGCAGCTGTGAATACAATGATGGAGGAATGCAGGGGACAGCAGATTTTGTTGCGACCAGCTGTGAATGCAAGGATGGAGGCATGCAAGGGACAGCAGACTTCGGTGTGAGCAGCTGTGAATGCAAGGATGGAGGTATGCAAGGGACAGCAGACTTCGGTGCGAAGAGCAGCTGTGAATACAATGATGGAGGAATGCAGGGGACAGGAGATTTTGGTGCGAGCAGCTGTGAATGCAAGGATGGAGGCATGCAAGGGACAGCAGATTTTGGTGCGAGCAGCTGTGAATGCAAGGATGGAGGCATGCAAGGGACAGCAGACTTCGGTGCAAAGAGCTGTGAATGTAAGGATGGAGGCATGCAGGGGACAGCAGATTTTGGTGCGAGTAGCTGTGTATGCAAGGATGGAGGCGTGCAAGGGACAGCAGACTTGGGTGCGAAGAGCTGTGAATGCAAGGATGGAGGCATGCAGGGGACAGCAGATTTTGGTGCGAGCAGCTGTGAATGCAAGGATGGAGGCATGCAGGCGGCCATAGAGTTAGGTGCGAAGAGCTGTGAATGCAAGGATGGAGGCATGCAAGGGACCGCAGACTGCAATGCGAAGAGCAGCTGTGAATGCAAGGATGGAGGCATGCAGGGTACAGCAGACTTCGGTGCGAAGAGCTGTGAATGCATGGATGGAGGCATGCATGGGCCAGCAGACTTTGGTGCGAAGAGCAGCTGTGAATGCAAGGATGGAGGCATGCATGGGCCACCAGACTTCGGTGTGAGCAGCTGTGAATGCAAGGATGGAGGCATGCAAGCGCCAGCAGACTTCGGTGCGAAGAGCAGCTGTGAATACAATGATGGAGGAATGCAGGGGACAGCAGATTTTGGTGCGAGCAGCTGTGAATGCAAGGATGGAGGCATGCAAGGGACAGCAGACTTCGGTGCAAGGAGCTGTGAATGCAAGGATGGAGACATGCAAGGACCACCAGACTGCGGTGCGAGCAGCTGTGTATGCAAGGATGGAGGCGTGCAAGGGACAGCAGACATGGGTGCGAAGAGCTGAGAATGCAAGGATGGAGGGCATGCAGGAGACAGCAGATTTTGGTGCGAGCAGCTGTGAATGCAAGGATGGAGCCATGCAGGGGACAGCAGATTTTGGTGCGAGCAGCTGTGAATGCAAGGATGGAGGCATGCAAGGGACAGCAGACTTCGTTACAAAGAGCTGTGAATGCAAGGATGGAGACCTGCAAGGACCACCAGACTGCGGTGCGAGCAGCTGTGTATGCAAGGATGGAGGCGTGCAAGGTACAGCAGACTTTGGTGCGAAGAGCTGTGAATGCAAGGATGGAGGCATGCAAGGGACCACAGACTGCAATGCGAGCAGCTATGAATGCAAGGATGAAGGCATGCAAGATACAGCAGAATTGGGTGCGAAGAGCTGTGAATGCAAGGATGGAGGCATGCAAGAGCCAGCAGACTTCTGTGCGAAGAGCAGCTGTGAATGCATGGATGGAGGCATGCAAGATACAGCAGAATTGGGTGTGAAGAGCTGTGAATGCAAGGATGGAGGCATGCAGGCGGCCATAGACTTAGGTGCGAAGAGCTGTGAATGCAAGGATGGAGGCATGCAAGGGTCCGCAGACTGCAATGCGAAGAGCAGCTGTGAATGCAAGGATGGAGGCATGCAGGGTACAGCAGACTTCGGTGCGAAGAGCTGTGAATGCATGGATGGAAGCATGCAGGGGCCAGCAGACTTCGGTGCAAAGAGCTGTGAATGCATGGATGGAGGCATGCATGGGCCACCAGACTTTGGTGCGAAGAGCAGCTGTGAATGCAAGGATGGAGGCATGCAGGGTACAGCAGACTTCGGTGCGAAGAGCTGTGAATGCAAGGATGGAGGCATGCAAGAGCCAGCAGACTTCTGTGCAAAGAGCAGCTGTGAATGCAAGGATGGAGGCATGCAGGGGCCAGTAGACTTTGGTGCGAAGAGCAGCTGTGAATGCAAGGATGGAGGCATGCATGGGCCAGCAGACTTTGGTGTGAGCAGCTGTGAATGCAAGGATGGAGGCATGCAGGGGCCACCAGACTTTGGTACGAAGAGCAGCTGTGAATGCAAGGATGGAGGCATGCATGGGCCAGCAGACTTCGGTGTGAGCAGCTGTGAATGCAAGGATGGAGGCATGCAAGCTCCAGCAGACTTCGGTGCGAAGAGCAGCTGTGAATACAATGATGGAGGCAGGCAGGGGACAGCAGATTTTGGTGCGAGCAGCTGTGAATGCAAGGATGGAGGCATGCAAGGGACAGCAGACTTCGGTGCAAAGAGCTGTGAATGCAAGCATGGAGACATGCAAGGGCCACCAGACTGCGGTGCGAGCAGCTGTGTATGCAAGGATGGAGGCGTGCAAGGGACAGCAGACTTGGGTGCGAAGAGCTGTGCATGCAAGGATGGAGGCATGCAAGGGACCGCAGACTGCAATGCGAGCAGCTATGAATGCAAGGATGAAGGCATGCAAGATACAGCAGACTTCGGTGCGAAGAGCTGTGAATGCAAGGATGGAGGCATGCAAGAGCCAGCAGACGTCTGTGCAAAGAGCAGCTGTGAATGCAAGGATGGAGGCATGCAGGGTCCAGCAGACTTCAGTGCGAAGAGCTGTGAATGCATGGATGGAGGCATGCAGGGGCCAGCAGACTTCAGTGCGAAGAGCTGTGAATGCATGGATGGAGGCATGCATGGGCCACCAGAATTTGGTGCGAAGAACAGCTGTGAATGCAAGGATGGAGGCATGCATGGGCCACCAGAATTTGGTGCGAAGAACAGCTGTGAATGCAAGGATGGAGGCATGCAGGGGAGAGCAGACTTTGGTGAGAAGAGCAGCTGTGAATGCAAGGATGGAGGCATGCATCGGCCACCAGACTTTGGTGCGAAGAGCAGCTGTGAATGCAAGGATGGAGGCATGCAGGGGCCAGAAGACTTCGGTGTGAACAGCTGTGAATGCAAGGATGGAGGCATGCAAGTGCCAGCAGACTTTGGTGCGAAGAGCAGCTGTCAATGCAAGGATGGAGGCATGCAGGGGCCAGCAGACTTCGGTGTGAGCAGCTGTGAATGCAAGGATGGAGGCATGCCGGGGACAGCAGATTTTGGTGCGAGCAGCTGTGAATGCAAGGATGGAGGCATGCAAGCGCCAGCAGACTTCGGTGTGAGCAGCTGTGAATGCAAGGATGGAGGCATGCAGGGGACAGCAGATTTTGGTGCGAGCAGCTGTGAATGCAAGGATGGAGGCATGCAGGGGACAGCATATTTTGTTGCGAGCAGCTGTGAATGCAAGGATGAAGGCGTGCAAGGGACAGCATACTTAGGTGCGAAGAGCTGTGAATGCAAGGATGGAGGCATGCAAGGGACCGCAGACTGCAATGGGAGCAGCTATGAATGCAAGGATGAAGGCATGCAAGATACAGCAGACTTCGGTGCGAAGAGCTGTGAATGCAAGGATGGAGGCATGCAAGAGCCAGCAGACTTCTGTGCAAAGAGCAGCTGTGAATGCAAGGATGGAGGCATGAAGGGGCCAGCAGACTTCGGTGCGAAGAGCTGTGAATGCATGGATGGAGGCATGCAAGGGCCAGTAGACCGGTGCGATGAGCAGCTGTGAAAGCAAGGATGGAGGCATGCATGGGCCACCAGACTTTGGTGCGAAGAGCAGCTGTGAATGCAAGGATGGAGGCATGCAGGGGCCAGCAGACTTCGGTGTGAGCAGTTGTTAATGCAAGGATGGAGGCATGCAAGCGCCAGCAGACTTCGGTGCGAAGAGCAGCTGTGAATACAATGATGGAGGTATGCAGTGGACAGCAGATTTTGTTGCGAGCAGCTGTGAATGCAAGGATAGAGGCATGCAAGGGACAGCAGACTGCAGTGCGAGCAGCTGTGTATGCAAGGATGGAAGCGTGCAAGGGACAGCAGACTTAGGTGCGAAGAGCTGTGAATGCAAGGATGGAGGCACGCAAGGGACCGCAGACTTCGGTGCGAAGAGCTGTGAATGCAAGGATGGAGGCATGCAAGAGCCAGCAGACTTCGGTGCAAAGAGCTGTGAATGCATGGATGGAGGCATGCAAGATACAGCAGGCTTCGGTGCGAAGAGCTTTGAATGCAAGGATGGAGTCATGCAAGAGCCAGCAGACTTCGGTGCAAAGAGCTGTGAATGCAAGGATGGAGGCATGCAGGGGCCAGTAGACGTTGGTGCAAACAACTGTGACTGCAAGGATGGAGGCATACAGGGGCCAGCAGACTTCAGTGCGAAGAGCTGTGAATGCATGGATGGAGGCATGCAAGGACCAGTAGACTTCGGTGCGAAGAGCAGCTGTGAAAGCAAGGATGGAGGCATGCAGGGGCCACCAGACTTTGGTGCGAAGAGCAGCTGTGAATGCAAGGATGGAGGCATGCATGGGCCAGCTGACTTCGGTGTGAGCAGCTGTGAATGCACGGATGGAGGCATGCAAGCGCCAGCAGACTTCGGTGCGAAGAGCAGCTGTGAATGCAAGGATGGAGGCATGCAGGGTACAGCAGACTATGGTGCGAAGAGCTGTGAATGCAAGGATGGAGGCATGCAAGAGCCAGCAGACTTCTATGCAAAGAGCAGCTGTGAATGCAAGGATGGAGGCATGCAGGGGCCAGTAGACTTTGGAGCGAACAACTGTGACTGCAAGGATGGAGGCATGCAGGGGCCAGCAGACGTCAGTGCGAAGAGCTGTGAATGCATGGATGGAGGCATGCAAGGACCAGTAGACTTCGGTGCGAAGAGCAGCTGTGAAAGCAAGGATGGGGGCATGCAGGGGCCACCAGACTTAGGTGCGAAGAGCAGCTGTGAATGCAAGGATGGAGGCATGCATGGGCCAGCAGACTTCGGTGTGAGCAGCTGTGAATGCAAGGATGGAGGCATGCAAGCGCCAGCAGACTTCAGTGCGAAGAGCAGCTGTGAATACAATGATGGAGGCATGCAGGGGACAGCAGATTTTGGTGCGAGCAGCTGTGAATGCAAGGATGGAGGCATGCAAGGGACAGCAGACTTTAGTGCAAAAAGCTGTGAATGCAAGCATGGAGACATGCAAGGGCCACCAGACTGCGGTGCGAGCAGCTGTGTATGCAAGGATGGAGGCGTGCAAGGGACAGCAGACTTAGGTGCGAAGAGCTGTGAATGCAAGGATGGAGGCATGCAAGGGACCGCAGACTGCAATGCGAGCAGCTATGAATGCAAGGATCAAGGCATGCACGATACAGCAGACTTCGGTGCAAAGTGCAGCTGTGAATGCAAGGATGGAGGCATGCAGGGTACAGCAGACTTTGGTGCGAAGAGCTGTGAATGCATGGATGGAGGCATGCAGGGGCCAGCAGACTTCGGTGCGAAGAGCTGTGAATGCATGGTTGGAGGCATGAAGGGGCCAGCAGACTTCAGTGCGAAGAGCTGTGAATGCATGGATGGAGGCATGCATGGGCCACCAGACTTTGGTGCGAAGAGCAGCTGTGAATGCAAGGATGGAGGCATGCATGGGCCTCCAGACTTTGGTGCGAAGAGCAGCTGTGAATGCAAGGATGGAAGCATGCAGGGGCCAGCAGACTTCTGTGCAAAGAGCTGTGAATGCAAGGATGGAGGCATGCAGGGGACAGCAGACTTTGGTGCGAAGAGCAGCTGTGAATGCAAGGATGGAGGCATGCATGGGCCACCAGACTTTGGTGCGAAGAGCAGCTGTGAATGCAAGGATGGAGGCATGCAAGTGCCAGCAGACTTAGGTGCGAAGAGCAGCTGTGAATGCAAGGATGGAGGCATGCAGGGGCCAGCAGACTTCGGTGTGAGCAGCTGTGAATGCAAGGATGGAGGCATGCCGGGGACAGCAGATTTTGGTGCGAGCAGCTGTGAATGCAAGGATGGAGGCATGCAAGCGCCAGCAGACTTCAGTGTGAGCAGCTGTGAATGCAAGGATGGAGGAATGCAGGGGACAGCAGATTTTGGTGCGAGCAGCTGTGAATGCAAGGATGGAGGCATGCAGGGGACATCAGATTTTGTTGCGAGCAGCTGTGAATGCAAGGATGGAGGCGTGCAAGGGACAGCAGACTTAGGTGCGAAGAGCTGTGAATGCAAGGATGGAGGCATGCAAGGGACCGCAGACTGCAATGGGAGCAGCTGTGAATGCAAGGATGGGGGCATGCAGGGTACAGCAGACTTCGGTGCGAAGAGCTGTGAATGCATGGATGGAGGCATGAAGGGGCCAGCAGACTTCGGTGCGAAGAGCTGTGAATGCCTGGATGGAGGCATGAAGGGGCCAGTAGACTTCTGTGCGAAGAGCAGCTGTGAATGCAAGGATGGAGTCATGCAGGGGCCAGCAGACTTCGGTGTGAGCAGTTGTTAATGCAAGGATGGAGGCATGCAAGCGCCAGCAGACTTCCGTGTGAGCAGCTGTGAATGCAAGGATGGAGGCATGCAAGGGACAGCAGACTTCGGTGCAAAGAGCTGTGAATGCAAGCATGGAGACATGCAAGGGCCACCAGACTGCGGTGCGAGCAGCTGTGTATGCAAGGATGGAGGCGTGCAAGGGACAGCAGACTTCGGTGCGAAGAGCTGTGAATGCAAGGATGGAGGCATGCAAGGGACCGCAGACTTTAATGCGAGCAGCTATGAATGCAAGGATAGAGGCATGCAAGAGCCAGCAGACTTCGGTGCGAAGAGCTGTGAATGCATGCAAGATATAGCAGACTTCGGTGCGAAGAGCTGTGAATGCAAGGATGGAGGCATGCAAGATATAGCAGACTTCGGTGCGAAGAGCTGTGAATGCAAGGATGGAGGCATGCAAGAGCCAGCAGACTTCAGTGCGAAGAGCTGTGAATGCATGGATGGAGGCATGCAGGGGCCAGCAGACTTCGGTGCAAAGAGCTGTGAATGCAAGGATTAAGGCATGCAGGGGCCAGTAGACTTCAGTGCGAAGAGCTGTGAATGCAAGGATGGAGGCATGAAGGGGCCAGCAGACTTCAGTGCGAAGAGCTGTGAATGCATGAATGGAGGCATGCAAGGGCCAGTAGACTTCGGTGCGAAGAACAGCTGTGAAAGCAAGGATCGAGGCATGCAAGGGCCACCAGACTTTGGTGTGAAGAGCAGCTGTGAATGCAAGGATGGCGGCATGCATGGGCCAGCTGACTTCGGTGTGAGCAGCTGTGAATGCACGGATGGAGGCATGCAAGCGCCAGCAGACTTCGGTGCGAAGAGCAGCTGTGAATGCAAGGATGGAGGCATGCAGGGTACAGCAGACTTCTGTGCAAAGAGCAGCTGTGAATGCAAGGATGGAGGCATGCAGGGGCCAGTAGACTTTGGTGCGAACAACTGTGACTGCAAGGATGGAGGCATGCAGGGGCCAGCAGACTTCAGTGCGAAGAGCTGTGAATGCATGGATGGAGGCATGCAAGGACCAGTAGACTTCGGTGCGAAGAGCAGCTGTGAATGCAAGGATGGAGGCATGCATGGGCCAGCAGACTTCGGTGTGAGCAGCTGTGAATGCAAGGATGGAGGCATGCAAGCGCCAGCAGACTTCGGTGCGAAGAGCAGCTGTGAATACAATGATGGAGGCATGCAGGGGACAGCAGATTTTGGTGCGAGCAGCTGTGAATGCAAGGATGGAGGCATGCAAGGGACAGTAGACTTCGGTGCAAAGAGCTGTGAATGCAAGCATGGAGGCATGCAAGGGCCACCAGACTGCGGTGCGAGCAGCTGTGTATGCAAGGATGGAGGTGTGCAAGGGACAGCAGACTGCAATGCGAGCAGCTATGAATGCAAGGATGGAGGCATGCAAGCGCCAGCAGACTTCGGTGCGAAGAGCAGCTGTGAATGCAAGGATGGAGGCATGCAGGGTACAGCAGACTATGGTGCGAAGAGCTGTGAATGCAAGGATGGAGGCATGCAAGAGCCAGCAGACTTCTGTGCAAAGAGCAGCTGTGAATGCAAGGATGGAGGCATGCAGGGGCCAGTAGACTTTGGTGCGAACAACTGTGACTGCAAGGATGGAGGCATGCAGGGGCCAGCAGACGTCAGTGCGAAGAGCTGTCAATGCATGGATGGAGGCATGCAAGGACCAGTAGACTTCGGTGTGAAGAGCAGCTGTGAATGCAAGGATGGAGGCATGCATGGGCCAGCAGACTTCGGTGTGAGCAGCTGTGAATGCAAGGATGGAGGCATGCAAGCGCCAGCAGACTTCGGTGCGAAGAGCAGCTGTGAATACAATGATGGAGGCATGCAGGGGACAGCAGATTTTGGTGCGAGCAGCTGTGAATGCAAGGATGGAGGCATGCAAGGGACAGCAGACTTTGGTGCAAAGAGCTGTGAATGCAAGCATGGAGACATGCAAGGGCCACCAGACTGCGTTGCGAGCAGCTGTGTATGCAAGGATGGAGGCGTGCAAGGGACAGCAGACTTAAGTGCGAAGAGCTGTGAATGCAAGGATGGAGGCATGCAAGGGACCGCAGACTGCAATGCGAGCAGCTATGAATGCAAGGATCAAGGCATGCACGATACAGCAGACTGCGGTGCAAAGTGCAGCTGTGAATGCAAGGATGGAGGCATGCAGGGTACAGCAGACTTAGGTGCGAAGAGCTGTGAATGCATGGATGGAGGCATGCAGGGGCCAGCAGACTTCGGTGCGAAGAGCTGTGAATGCAAGGATGGAGGCATGCAAGGGACAGCAGACTTCGGTGCAAAGAGCCGTGAATGCAAGGATGGAGACATGCAAGGACCACCAGACTGCAGTGCGAGCAGCTGTGTATGCAAGGATGGAGGCGTGCAAGGGACAGCAGACTTCGGTGCGAAGAGCAGCTGTGAATACAATGATGGAGGAATGCAGGGGACAGCAGATTTTGGTGCGAGCAGCTGTGAATGCAAGGATGGAGGCATGCAAGGGACAGCAGACTTCGGTGCGAAGAGCAGCTGTGAATACAATGATGGAGGAATGCAGGGGACAGCAGATTTTGTTGCGACCAGCTGTGAATGCAAGGATGGAGGCATGCAAGGGACAGCAGACTTCGGTGTGAGCAGCTGTGAATGCAAGGATGGAGGCATGCAAGGGACAGCAGACTTCGGTGCGAAGAGCAGCTGTGAATACAATGATGGAGGAATGCAGGGGACAGCAGATTTTGGTGCGAGCAGCTGTGAATGCAAGGATGGAGGCATGCAAGGGACAGCAGATTTTGGTGCGAGCAGCTGTGAATGCAAGGATGGAGGCATGCAAGGGACCGCAGACTGCAATGGGAGCAGCTGTGAATGCAAGGATGGGGGCATGCAGGGTACAGCAGACTTCGGTGCGAAGAGCTGTGAATGCATGGATGGAGGTATGAAGGGGCCAGCAGACTTCGGTGCGAAGAGCTGTGAATGCCTGGATGGAGGCATGAAGGGGCCAGTAGACTTCTGTGCGAAGAGCAGCTGTGAATGCAAGGATGGAGTCATGCAGGGGCCAGCAGACTTCGGTGTGAGCAGTTGTTAATGCAAGGATGGAGGCATGCAAGCGCCAGCAGACTTCCGTGTGAGCAGCTGTGAATGCAAGGATGGAGGCATGCAAGGGACAGCAGACTTCGGTGCAAAGAGCTGTGAATGCAAGCATGGAGACATGCAAGGGCCACCAGACTGCGGTGCGAGCAGCTGTGTATGCAAGGATGGAGGCGTGCAAGGGACAGCAGACTTCGGTGCGAAGAGCTGTGAATGCAAGGATGGAGGCATGCAAGGGACCGCAGACTTTAATGCGAGCAGCTATGAATGCAAGGATAGAGGCATGCAAGAGCCAGCAGACTTCGGTGCGAAGAGCTGTGAATGCATGCAAGATATAGCAGACTTCGGTGCGAAGAGCTGTGAATGCAAGGATGGAGGCATGCAAGATATAGCAGACTTCGGTGCGAAGAGCTGTGAATGCAAGGATGGAGGCATGCAAGAGCCAGCAGACTTCAGTGCGAAGAGCTGTGAATGCATGGATGGAGGCATGCAGGGGCCAGCAGACTTCGGTGCAAAGAGCTGTGAATGCAAGGATTAAGGCATGCAGGGGCCAGTAGACTTCAGTGCGAAGAGCTGTGAATGCAAGGATGGAGGCATGAAGGGGCCAGCAGACTTCAGTGCGAAGAGCTGTGAATGCATGAATGGAGGCATGCAAGGGCCAGTAGACTTCGGTGCGAAGAACAGCTGTGAAAGCAAGGATCGAGGCATGCAAGGGCCACCAGACTTTGGTGCGAAGAGCAGCTGTGAATGCAAGGATGGCGGCATGCATGGGCCAGCTGACTTCGGTGTGAGCAGCTGTGAATGCACGGATGGAGGCATGCAAGCGCCAGCAGACTTCGGTGCGAAGAGCAGCTGTGAATGCAAGGATGGAGGCATGCAGGGTACAGCAGACTTCTGTGCAAAGAGCAGCTGTGAATGCAAGGATGGAGGCATGCAGGGGCCAGTAGACTTTGGTGCGAAGAGCTGTGAATGCATGGATGGAGGCATGCAAGGACCATTAGACTTCGGTGCGAAGAGCAGCTGTGAATGCAAGGATGGAGGCATGCATGGGCCAGCAGACTTAGGTGTGAGCAGCTGTGAATGCAAGGATGGAGGCATGCAAGCGCCAGCAGACTTCGGTGCGAAGAGCAGCTGTGAATACAATGATGGAGGCATGCAGGGGACAGCAGATTTTGGTGCGAGCAGCTGTGAATGCAAGGATGGAGGCATGCAAGGGACAGTAGACTTCGGTGCAAAGAGCTGTGAATGCAAGCATGGAGGCATGCAAGGGCCACCAGACTGCGGTGCGAGCAGCTGTGTATGCAAGGATGGAGGCGTGCAAGGGACAGCAGACTGCAATGCGAGCAGCTATGAATGCAAGGATGGAGGCATGCAAGCGCCAGCAGACTTCGGTGCGAAGAGCAGCTGTGAATGCAAGGATGGAGGCATGCAGGGTACAGCAGACTATGGTGCGAAGAGCTGTGAATGCAAGGATGGAGGCATGCAAGAGCCAGCAGACTTCTGTGCAAAGAGCAGCTGTGAATGCAAGGATGGAGGCATGCAGGGGCCAGTAGACTTTGGTGCGAACAACTGTGACTGCAAGGATGGAGGCATGCAGGGGCCAGCAGACGTCAGTGCGAAGAGCTGTCAATGCATGGATGGAGGCATGCAAGGACCAGTAGACTTCGGTGTGAAGAGCAGCTGTGAATGCAAGGATGGAGGCATGCATGGGCCAGCAGACTTCGGTGTGAGCAGCTGTGAATGCAAGGATGGAGGCATGCAAGCGCCAGCAGACTTCGGTGCGAAGAGCAGCTGTGAATACAATGATGGAGGCATGCAGGGGACAGCAGATTTTGGTGCGAGCAGCTGTGAATGCAAGGATGGAGGCATGCAAGGGACAGCAGACTTTGGTGCAAAGAGCTGTGAATGCAAGCATGGAGACATGCAAGGGCCACCAGACTGCGTTGCGAGCAGCTGTGTATGCAAGGATGGAGGCGTGCAAGGGACAGCAGACTGCAATGCGAGCAGCTATGAATGCAAGGATCAAGGCATGCACGATACAGCAGACTGCGGTGCAAAGTGCAGCTGTGAATGCAAGGATGGAGGCATGCAGGGTACAGCAGACTTAGGTGCGAAGAGCTGTGAATGCAAGGATGGAGGCATGCAAGGGACCGCAGACTGCAATGCGAGCAGCTATGAATGCAAGGATCAAGGCATGCACGATACAGCAGACTGCGGTGCAAAGTGCAGCTGTGAATGCAAGGATGGAGGCATGCAGGGTACAGCAGACTTAGGTGCGAAGAGCTGTGAATGCATGGATGGAGGCATGCAGGGGCCAGCAGACTTCGGTGCGAAGAGCTGTGAATGCAAGGATGGAGGCATGCAAGGGACAGCAGACTTCGGTGCAAAGAGCCGTGAATGCACGGATGGAGACATGCAAGGACCACCAGACTGCAGTGCGAGCAGCTGTGTATGCAAGGATGGAGGCGTGCAAGGGACAGCAGACTTCGGTGCGAAGAGCAGCTGTGAATACAATGATGGAGGAATGCAGGGGACAGCAGATTTTGGTGCGAGCAGCTGTGAATGCAAGGATGGAGGCATGCAAGGGACAGCAGACTTCGGTGCGAAGAGCAGCTGTGAATACAATGATGGAGGAATGCAGGGGACAGCAGATTTTGTTGCGACCAGCTGTGAATGCAAGGATGGAGGCATGCAAGGGACAGCAGACTTCGGTGTGAGCAGCTGTGAATGCAAGGATGGAGGCATGCAAGGGACAGCAGACTTCGGTGCGAAGAGCAGCTGTGAATACAATGATGGAGGAATGCAGGGGACAGCAGATTTTGGTGCGAGCAGCTGTGAATGCAAGGATGGAGGCATGCAAGGGACAGCAGATTTTGGTGCGAGCAGCTGTGAATGCAAGGATGGAGGCATGCAAGGGACAGCAGACTTCGGTGCAAAGAGCTGTGAATGCAAGGATGGAGGCATGCAGGGGACAGCAGATTTTGGTGCGAAGTAGCTGTGTATGCAAGGATGGAGGCGTGCAAGGGACAGCAGACTTGGGTGCGAAGAGCTGTGAATGCAAGGATGGAGACCTGCAAGGACCACCAGACTGCGGTGCGAGCAGCTGTGTATGCAAGGATGGAGGCGTGCAAGGGACAGCAGACTTTGGTGTGAAGAGCTGTGAATGCAAGGATGGAGGCATGCAAGGGACCACAGACTGCAATGCGAGCAGCTATGAATGCAAGGATGAAGGCATGCAAGATACAGCAGAATTGGGTGCGAAGAGCTGTGAATGCAAGGATGGAGGCATGCAAGAGCCAGCAGACTTCTGTGCGAAGAGCAGCTGTGAATGCATGGATGGAGGCATGCAAGATACAGCAGACTTCGGTGCGAAGAGCTGTGAATGCAAGGATGGAGGCATGCAGGCGGCCATAGACTTAGGTGCGAAGAGCTGTGAATGCAAGGATTGAGGCATGCAAGGGACCGCAGACTGCAATGCGAAGAGCAGCTGTGAATGCAAGGATGGAGGCATGCATGGGCCAGCAGACTTTGGTGCGAAGAGCAGCTGTGAATGCAAGGATGGAGGCATGCATGGGCCACCAGACTTCGGTGTGAGCAGCTGTGAATGCAAGGATGGAGGCATGCAAGCGCCAGCAGACTTCGGTGCGAAGAGCAGCTGTGAATACAATGATGGAGGAATGCAGGGGACAGCAGATTTCGGTGCGAGCAGCTGTGAATGCAAGGATGGAGGCATGCAAGGGACAGCAGACTTCGGTGCAAGGAGCTGTGAATGCAAGGATGGAGACATGCAAGGACCACCAGACTGCGGTGCGAGCAGCTGTGTATGCAAGGATGGAGGCGTGCAAGGGACAGCAGACTTGGGTGCGAAGAGCTGTGAATGCAAGGATGGAGGCATGCAGGAGACAGCAGATTTTGGTGCGAGCAGCTGTGAATGCAAGGATGGAGCCATGCAGGGGACAGCAGATTTTGTTGCGAGCAGCTGTGAATGCAAGGATGGAGGCATGCAAGGGACAGCAGACTTCGTTGCAAAGAGCTGTGAATGCAAGCATGGAGGCATGCAAGGGCCACCAGACTGCGGTGCGAGCAGCTGTGTATGCAAGGATGGAGGCGTGCAAGGGACAGCAGACTGCAATGCGAGCAGCTATGAATGCAAGGATGGAGGCATGCAAGCGCCAGCAGACTTCGGTGCGAAGAGCAGCTGTGAATGCAAGGATGGAGGCATGCAGGGTACAGCAGACTATGGTGCGAAGAGCTGTGAATGCAAGGATGGAGGCATGCAAGAGCCAGCAGACTTCTGTGCAAAGAGCAGCTGTGAATGCAAGGATGGAGGCATGCAGGGGCCAGTAGACTTTGGTGCGAACAACTGTGACTGCAAGGATGGAGGCATGCAGGGGCCAGCAGACGTCAGTGCGAAGAGCTGTCAATGCATGGATGGAGGCATGCAAGGACCAGTAGACTTCGGTGTGAAGAGCAGCTGTGAATGCAAGGATGGAGGCATGCATGGGCCAGCAGACTTCGGTGTGAGCAGCTGTGAATGCAAGGATGGAGGCATGCAAGCGCCAGCAGACTTCGGTGCGAAGAGCAGCTGTGAATACAATGATGGAGGCATGCAGGGGACAGCAGATTTTGGTGCGAGCAGCTGTGAATGCAAGGATGGAGGCATGCAAGGGACAGCAGACTTTGGTGCAAAGAGCTGTGAATGCAAGCATGGAGACATGCAAGGGCCACCAGACTGCGTTGCGAGCAGCTGTGTATGCAAGGATGGAGGCGTGCAAGGGACAGCAGACTTAAGTGCGAAGAGCTGTGAATGCAAGGATGGAGGCATGCAAGGGACAGCAGACTGCAATGCGAGCAGCTATGAATGCAAGGATCAAGGCATGCACGATACAGCAGACTGCGGTGCAAAGTGCAGCTGTGAATGCAAGGATGGAGGCATGCAGGGTACAGCAGACTTAGGTGCGAAGAGCTGTGAATGCATGGATGGAGGCATGCAGGGGCCAGCAGACTTCGGTGCGAAGAGCTGTGAATGCAAGGATGGAGGCATGCAAGGGACAGCAGACTTCGGTGCAAAGAGCCGTGAATGCAAGGATGGAGTCATGCAAGGACCACCAGACTGCAGTGCGAGCAGCTGTGTATGCAAGGATGGAGGCGAGCAAGGGACAGCAGACTTCGGTGCGAAGAGCAGCTGTGAATACAATGATGGAGGAATGCAGGGGACAGCAGATTTTGGTGCGAGCAGCTGTGAATGCAAGGATGGAGGCATGCAAGGGACAGCAGACTTCGGTGCGAAGAGCAGCTGTGAATACAATGATGGAGGAATGCAGGGGACAGCAGATTTTGTTGCGACCAGCTGTGAATGCAAGGATGGAGGCATGCAAGGGACAGCAGACTTCGGTGTGAGCAGCTGTGAATGCAAGGATGGAGGCATGCAAGGGACAGCAGACTTCGGTGCGAAGAGCAGCTGTGAATACAATGATGGAGGAATGCAGGGGACAGCAGATTTTGGTGCGAGCAGCTGTGAATGCAAGGATGGAGGCATGCAAGGGACAGCAGATTTTGGTGCGAGCAGCTGTGAATGCAAGGATGGAGGCATGCAAGGGACAGCAGACTTCGGTGCAAAGAGCTGTGAATGCAAGGATGGAGGCATGCAGGGGACAGCAGATTTTGGTGCGAGTAGCTGTGTATGCAAGGATGGAGGCGTGCAAGGGACAGCAGACTTGGGTGCGAAGAGCTGTGAATGCAAGGATGGAGGCATGCAGGGGACAGCAGATTTTGGTGCGAGCAACTGTGAATGCAAGGATGGAGTCATGCAGGGGACAGCAGATTTTGTTGCGAGCAGCTGTGAATGCAAGGATGGAGGCATGCAAGGGACAGCAGACTTCTGTGCAAAGAGCTGTGAATGCAAGGATGGAGACCTGCAAGGACCACCAGACTGCGGTGCGAGCAGCTGTGTATGCAAGGATGGAGGCGTGCAAGGGACAGCAGACTTTGGTGCGAAGAGCTGTGAATGCAAGGATGGAGGCATGCAAGGGACCACAGACTGCAATGCGAGCAGCTATGAATGCAAGGATGAAGGCATGCAAGATACAGCAGAATTGGGTGCGAAGAGCTGTGAATGCAAGGATGGAGGCATGCAAGGGACCACAGACTGCAATGCGAGCAGCTATGAATGCAAGGATGAAGGCATGCAAGATACAGCAGACTTCGGTGCGAAGAGCTGTGAATGCAAGGATGGAGGCATGCAGGCGGCCATAGACTTAGGTGCGAAGAGCTGTGAATGCAAGGATGGAGGCATGCAAGGGACCGCAGACTGCAATGCGAAGAGCAGCTGTGAATGCAAGGATGGAGGCATGCAGGGTACAGCAGACTTCGGTGCGAAGAGCTGTGAATGCATGGATGGAGGCATGCATGGGCCAGCAGACTTTGGTGCGAAGAGCAGCTGTGAATGCAAGGATGGAGGCATGCATGGGCCACCAGACTTCGGTGTGAGCAGCTGTGAATGCAAGGATGGAGGCATGCAAGCGCCAGCAGACTTCGGTGCGAAGAGCAGCTGTGAATACAATGATGGAGGAATGCAGGGGACAGCAGATTTTGGTGCGAGCAGCTGTGAATGCAAGGATGGAGGCATCCAAGGGACAGCAGACTTCGGTGCAAGGAGCTGTGAATGCAAGGATGGAGACATGCAAGGACCACCAGACTGCGGTGCGAAGCAGCTGTGAATGCAAGGATGGAGGCATGCAGGAGACAGCAGATTTTGGTGCGAGCAGCTGTGAATGCAAGGATGGAGCCATGCAGGGGACAGCAGATTTTGGTGCGAGCAGCTGTGAATGCAAGGATGGAGGCATGCAAGGGACATCAGACTTCGTTGCAAAGAGCTGTGAATGCAAGGATGGAGACCTGCAAGGACCACCAGACTGCGGTGCGAGCAGCTGTGTATGCAAGGATGGAGGCGTGCAAGGTACAGCAGACTTTGGTGCGAAGAGCTGTGAATGCAAGGATGGAGGCATGCAAGGGACCACAGACTGCAATGCGAAGCAGCTATGAAGGCATGCAAGATACAGCAGAATTGGGTGCGAAGAGCTGTGAATGCAAGGATGGAGGCATGCAAGAGCCAGCAGACTTCTGTGCGAAGAGCAGCTGTGAATGCATGGATGGAGGCATGCAAGATACAGCAGAATTGGGTGTGAAGAGCTGTGAATGCAAGGATGGAGGCATGCAGGCGGCCATAGACTTAGGTGCGAAGAGCTGTGAATGCAAGGATGGAGGCATGCAAGGGACCGCAGACTGCAATGCGAAGAGCAGCTGTGAATGCAAGGATGGAGGCATGCAGGGTACAGCAGACTTCGGTGCGAAGAGCTGTGAATGCATGGATGGAAGCATGCAGGGGCCAGCAGACTTCGGTGCAAAGAGCTGTGAATGCATGGATGGAGGCATGCATGGGCCACCAGACTTTGGTGCGAAGAGCAGCTGTGAATGCAAGGATGGAGGCATGCAGGGTACAGCAGACTTCGGTGCGAAGAGCTGTGAATGCAAGGATGGAGGCATGCAAGAGCCAGCAGACTTCTGTGCAAAGAGCAGCTGTGAATGCAAGGATGGAGGCATGCAGGGGCCAGTAGACTTTGGTGCGAAGAGCAGCTGTGAATGCAAGGATGGAGGCATGCATGGGCCAGCAGACTTTGGTGTGAGCAGCTGTGAATGCAAGGATGGAGGCATGCAGGGGCCACCAGACTTTGGTACGAAGAGCAGCTGTGAATGCAAGGATGGAGGCATGCATGGGCCAGCAGACTTCGGTGTGAGCAGCTGTGAATGCAAGGATGGAGGCATGCAAGCGCCAGCAGACTTCGGTGCGAAGAGCAGCTGTGAATACAATGATGGAGGCAGGCAGGGGACAGCAGATTTTGGTGCGAGCAGCTGTGAATGCAAGGATGGAGGCATGCAAGGGACAGCAGACTTCGGTGCAAAGAGCTGTGAATGCAAGCATGGAGACATGCAAGGGCCACCAGACTGCGGTGCGAGCAGCTGTGTATGCAAGGATGGAGGCGTGCAAGGGACAGCAGACTTGGGTGCGAAGAGCTGTGCATGCAAGGATGGAGGCATGCAAGGGACCGCAGACTGCAATGCGAGCAGCTATGAATGCAAGGATGAAGGCATGCAAGATACAGCAGACTTCGGTGCGAAGAGCTGTGAATGCAAGGATGGAGGCATGCAAGAGCCAGCAGACGTCTGTGCAAAGAGCAGCTGTGAATGCAAGGATGGAGGCATGCAGGGTACAGCAGACTTCAGTGCGAAGAGCTGTGAATGCATGGATGGAGGCATGCAGGGGCCAGCAGACTTCAGTGCGAAGAGCTGTGAATGCATGGATGGAGGCATGAAGGGGCCAGCAGACTTCAGTGCGAAGAGCTGTGAATGCATGGATGGAGGCATGCATGGGCCACCAGAATTTGGTGCGAAGAACAGCTGTGAATGCAAGGATGGAGGCATGCATGGGCCACCAGAATTTGGTGCGAAGAACAGCTGTGAATGCAAGGATGGAGGCATGCAGGGGACAGCAGACTTTGGTGCGAAGAGCAGCTGTGAATGCAAGGATGGAGGCATGCATCGGCCACCAGACTTTGGTGCGAAGAGCAGCTGTGAATGCAAGGATGGAGGCATGCAGGGGCCAGAAGACTTCGGTGTGAACAGCTGTGAATGCAAGGATGGAGGCATGCAAGTGCCAGCAGACTTTGGTGTGAAGAGCAGCTGTGAATGCAAGGATGGAGGCATGCAGGGGCCAGCAGACTTCGGTGTGAGCAGCTGTGAATGCAAGGATGGAGGCATGCCGGGGACAGCAGATTTTGGTGCGAGCAGCTGTGAATGCAAGGATGGAGGCATGCAAGCGCCAGCAGACTTCGGTGTGAGCAGCTGTGAATGCAAGGATGGAGGCATGCAGGGGACAGCAGATTTTGGTGCGAGCAGCTGTGAATGCAAGGATGGAGGCATGCAGGGGACAGCATATTTTGTTGCGAGCAGCTGTGAATGCAAGGATGAAGGCGTGCAAGGGACAGCATACTTAGGTGCGAAGAGCTGTGAATGCAAGGATGGAGGCATGCAAGGGACCGCAGACTGCAATGGGAGCAGCTATGAATGCAAGGATGAAGGCATGCAAGATACAGCAGACTTCGGTGCGAAGAGCTGTGAATGCAAGGATGGAGGCATGCAAGAGCCAGCAGACTTCTGTGCAAAGAGCAGCTGTGAATGCAAGGATGGAGGCATGAAGGGGCCAGCAGACTTCGGTGCGAAGAGCTGTGAATGCATGGATGGAGGCATGCAAGGGCCAGTAGACCGGTGCGATGAGCAGCTGTGAAAGCAAGGATGGAGGCATGCATGGGCCACCAGACTTTGGTGCGAAGAGCAGCTGTGAATGCAAGGATGGAGGCATGCAAGGGACCGCAGACTTTAATGCGAGCAGCTATGAATGCAAGGATAGAGGCATGCAAGAGCCAGCAGACTTCGGTGCGAAGAGCTGTGAATGCATGCAAGATATAGCAGACTTCGGTGCGAAGAGCTGTGAATGCAAGGATGGAGGCATGCAAGATATAGCAGACTTCAGTGCGAAGAGCTGTGAATGCAAGGATGGAGGCATGCAAGAGCCAGCAGACTTCAGTGCGAAGAGCTGTGAATGCATGGATGGAGGCATGCAGGGGCCAGCAGACTTCGGTGCAAAGAGCTGTGAATGCAAGGATTAAGGCATGCAGGGGCCAGTAGACTTCAGTGCGAAGAGCTGTGAATGCAAGGATGGAGGCATGAAGGGGCCAGCAGACTTCAGTGCGAAGAGCTGTGAATGCATGAATGGAGGCATGCAAGGGCCAGTAGACTTCGGTGCGAAGAACAGCTGTGAAAGCAAGGATCGAGGCATGCAAGGGCCACCAGACTTTGGTGTGAAGAGCAGCTGTGAATGCAAGGATGGCGGCATGCATGGGCCAGCTGACTTCGGTGTGAGCAGCTGTGAATGCACGGATGGAGGCATGCAAGCGCCAGCAGACTTCGGTGCGAAGAGCAGCTGTGAATGCAAGGATGGAGGCATGCAGGGTACAGCAGACTTCTGTGCAAAGAGCAGCTGTGAATGCAAGGATGGAGGCATGCAGGGGCCAGTAGACTTTGGTGCGAACAACTGTGACTGCAAGGATGGAGGCATGCAGGGGCCAGCAGACTTCAGTGCGAAGAGCTGTGAATGCATGGATGGAGGCATGCAAGGACCAGTAGACTTCGGTGCGAAGAGCAGCTGTGAATGCAAGGATGGAGGCATGCATGGGCCAGCAGACTTCGGTGTGAGCAGCTGTGAATGCAAGGATGGAGGCATGCAAGCGCCAGCAGACTTCGGTGCGAAGAGCAGCTGTGAATACAATGATGGAGGCATGCAGGGGACAGCAGATTTTGGTGCGAGCAGCTGTGAATGCAAGGATGGAGGCATGCAAGGGACAGTAGACTTCGGTGCAAAGAGCTGTGAATGCAAGCATGGAGGCATGCAAGGGCCACCAGACTGCGGTGCGAGCAGCTGTGTATGCAAGGATGGAGGTGTGCAAGGGACAGCAGACTGCAATGCGAGCAGCTATGAATGCAAGGATGGAGGCATGCAAGCGCCAGCAGACTTCGGTGCGAAGAGCAGCTGTGAATGCAAGGATGGAGGCATGCAGGGTACAGCAGACTATGGTGCGAAGAGCTGTGAATGCAAGGATGGAGGCATGCAAGAGCCAGCAGACTTCTGTGCAAAGAGCAGCTGTGAATGCAAGGATGGAGGCATGCAGGGGCCAGTAGACTTTGGTGCGAACAACTGTGACTGCAAGGATGGAGGCATGCAGGGGCCAGCAGACGTCAGTGCGAAGAGCTGTCAATGCATGGATGGAGGCATGCAAGGACCAGTAGACTTCGGTGTGAAGAGCAGCTGTGAATGCAAGGATGGAGGCATGCATGGGCCAGCAGACTTCGGTGTGAGCAGCTGTGAATGCAAGGATGGAGGCATGCAAGCGCCAGCAGACTTCGGTGCGAAGAGCAGCTGTGAATACAATGATGGAGGCATGCAGGGGACAGCAGATTTTGGTGCGAGCAGCTGTGAATGCAAGGATGGAGGCATGCAAGGGACAGCAGACTTTGGTGCAAAGAGCTGTGAATGCAAGCATGGAGACATGCAAGGGCCACCAGACTGCGTTGCGAGCAGCTGTGTATGCAAGGATGGAGGCGTGCAAGGGACAGCAGACTTAAGTGCGAAGAGCTGTGAATGCAAGGATGGAGGCATGCAAGGGACCGCAGACTGCAATGCGAGCAGCTATGAATGCAAGGATCAAGGCATGCACGATACAGCAGACTGCGGTGCAAAGTGCAGCTGTGAATGCAAGGATGGAGGCATGCAGGGTACAGCAGACTTAGGTGCGAAGAGCTGTGAATGCATGGATGGAGGCATGCAGGGGCCAGCAGACTTCGGTGCGAAGAGCTGTGAATGCAAGGATGGAGGCATGCAAGGGACAGCAGACTTCGGTGCAAAGAGCCGTGAATGCAAGGATGGAGACATGCAAGGACCACCAGACTGCAGTGCGAAGCAGCTGTGTATGCAAGGATGGAGGCGTGCAAGGGACAGCAGACTTCGGTGCGAAGAGCAGCTGTGAATACAATGATGGAGGAATGCAGGGGACAGCAGATTTTGGTGCGAGCAGCTGTGAATGCAAGGATGGAGGCATGCAAGGGACAGCAGACTTCGGTGCGAAGAGCAGCTGTGAATACAATGATGGAGGAATGCAGGGGACAGCAGATTTTGGTGCGACCAGCTGTGAATGCAAGGATGGAGGCATGCAAGGGACAGCAGACTTCGGTGTGAGCAGCTGTGAATGCAAGGATGGAGGCATGCAAGGGACAGCAGACTTCGGTGCGAAGAGCAGCTGTGAATACAATGATGGAGGAATGCAGGGGACAGCAGATTTTGGTGCGAGCAGCTGTGAATGCAAGGATGGAGGCATGCAAGGGACAGCAGATTTTGGTGCGAGCAGCTGTGAATGCAAGGATGGAGGCATGCAAGGGACCGCAGACTGCAATGGGAGCAGCTGTGAATGCAAGGATGGGGGCATGCAGGGTACAGCAGACTTCGGTGCGAAGAGCTGTGAATGCATGGATGGAGGTATGAAGGGGCCAGCAGACTTCGGTGCGAAGAGCTGTGAATGCCTGGATGGAGGCATGAAGGGGCCAGTAGACTTCTGTGCGAAGAGCAGCTGTGAATGCAAGGATGGAGTCATGCAGGGGCCAGCAGACTTCGGTGTGAGCAGTTGTTAATGCAAGGATGGAGGCATGCAAGCGCCAGCAGACTTCCGTGTGAGCAGCTGTGAATGCAAGGATGGAGGCATGCAAGGGACAGCAGACTTCGGTGCAAAGAGCTGTGAATGCAAGCATGGAGACATGCAAGGGCCACCAGACTGCGGTGCGAGCAGCTGTGTATGCAAGGATGGAGGCGTGCAAGGGACAGCAGACTTCGGTGCGAAGAGCTGTGAATGCAAGGATGGAGGCATGCAAGGGACCGCAGACTTTAATGCGAGCAGCTATGAATGCAAGGATAGAGGCATGCAAGAGCCAGCAGACTTCGGTGCGAAGAGCTGTGAATGCATGCAAGATATAGCAGACTTCGGTGCGAAGAGCTGTGAATGCAAGGATGGAGGCATGCAAGATATAGCAGACTTCGGTGCGAAGAGCTGTGAATGCAAGGATGGAGGCATGCAAGAGCCAGCAGACTTCAGTGCGAAGAGCTGTGAATGCATGGATGGAGGCATGCAGGGGCCAGCAGACTTCGGTGCAAAGAGCTGTGAATGCAAGGATTAAGGCATGCAGGGGCCAGTAGACTTCAGTGCGAAGAGCTGTGAATGCAAGGATGGAGGCATGAAGGGGCCAGCAGACTTCAGTGCGAAGAGCTGTGAATGCATGAATGGAGGCATGCAAGGGCCAGTAGACTTCGGTGCGAAGAACAGCTGTGAAAGCAAGGATCGAGGCATGCAAGGGCCACCAGACTTTGGTGCGAAGAGCAGCTGTGAATGCAAGGATGGCGGCATGCATGGGCCAGCTGACTTCGGTGTGAGCAGCTGTGAATGCACGGATGGAGGCATGCAAGCGCCAGCAGACTTCGGTGCGAAGAGCAGCTGTGAATGCAAGGATGGAGGCATGCAGGGTACAGCAGACTTCTGTGCAAAGAGCAGCTGTGAATGCAAGGATGGAGGCATGCAGGGGCCAGTAGACTTTGGTGCGAAGAGCTGTGAATGCATGGATGGAGGCATGCAAGGACCATTAGACTTCGGTGCGAAGAGCAGCTGTGAATGCAAGGATGGAGGCATGCATGGGCCAGCAGACTTAGGTGTGAGCAGCTGTGAATGCAAGGATGGAGGCATGCAAGCGCCAGCAGACTTCGGTGCGAAGAGCAGCTGTGAATACAATGATGGAGGCATGCAGGGGACAGCAGATTTTGGTGCGAGCAGCTGTGAATGCAAGGATGGAGGCATGCAAGGGACAGTAGACTTCGGTGCAAAGAGCTGTGAATGCAAGCATGGAGGCATGCAAGGGCCACCAGACTGCGGTGCGAGCAGCTGTGTATGCAAGGATGGAGGCGTGCAAGGGACAGCAGACTGCAATGCGAGCAGCTATGAATGCAAGGATGGAGGCATGCAAGCGCCAGCAGACTTCGGTGCGAAGAGCAGCTGTGAATGCAAGGATGGAGGCATGCAGGGTACAGCAGACTATGGTGCGAAGAGCTGTGAATGCAAGGATGGAGGCATGCAAGAGCCAGCAGACTTCTGTGCAAAGAGCAGCTGTGAATGCAAGGATGGAGGCATGCAGGGGCCAGTAGACTTTGGTGCGAACAACTGTGACTGCAAGGATGGAGGCATGCAGGGGCCAGCAGACGTCAGTGCGAAGAGCTGTCAATGCATGGATGGAGGCATGCAAGGACCAGTAGACTTCGGTGTGAAGAGCAGCTGTGAATGCAAGGATGGAGGCATGCATGGGCCAGCAGACTTCGGTGTGAGCAGCTGTGAATGCAAGGATGGAGGCATGCAAGCGCCAGCAGACTTCGGTGCGAAGAGCAGCTGTGAATACAATGATGGAGGCATGCAGGGGACAGCAGATTTTGGTGCGAGCAGCTGTGAATGCAAGGATGGAGGCATGCAAGGGACAGCAGACTTTGGTGCAAAGAGCTGTGAATGCAAGCATGGAGACATGCAAGGGCCACCAGACTGCGTTGCGAGCAGCTGTGTATGCAAGGATGGAGTCGTGCAAGGGACAGCAGACTGCAATGCGAGCAGCTATGAATGCAAGGATCAAGGCATGCACGATACAGCAGACTGCGGTGCAAAGTGCAGCTGTGAATGCAAGGATGGAGGCATGCAGGGTACAGCAGACTTAGGTGCGAAGAGCTGTGAATGCAAGGATGGAGGCATGCAAGGGACCGCAGACTGCAATGCGAGCAGCTATGAATGCAAGGATCAAGGCATGCACGATACAGCAGACTGCGGTGCAAAGTGCAGCTGTGAATGCAAGGATGGAGGCATGCAGGGTACAGCAGACTTAGGTGCGAAGAGCTGTGAATGCATGGATGGAGGCATGCAGGGGCCAGCAGACTTCGGTGCGAAGAGCTGTGAATGCAAGGATGGAGGCATGCAAGGGACAGCAGACTTCGGTGCAAAGAGCCGTGAATGCACGGATGGAGACATGCAAGGACCACCAGACTGCAGTGCGAGCAGCTGTGTATGCAAGGATGGAGGCGTGCAAGGGACAGCAGACTTCGGTGCGAAGAGCAGCTGTGAATACAATGATGGAGGAATGCAGGGGACAGCAGATTTTGGTGCGAGCAGCTGTGAATGCAAGGATGGAGGCATGCAAGGGACAGCAGACTTCGGTGCGAAGAGCAGCTGTGAATACAATGATGGAGGAATGCAGGGGACAGCAGATTTTGTTGCGACCAGCTGTGAATGCAAGGATGGAGGCATGCAAGGGACAGCAGACTTCGGTGTGAGCAGCTGTGAATGCAAGGATGGAGGCATGCAAGGGACAGCAGACTTCGGTGCGAAGAGCAGCTGTGAATACAATGATGGAGGAATGCAGGGGACAGCAGATTTTGGTGCGAGCAGCTGTGAATGCAAGGATGGAGGCATGCAAGGGACAGCAGATTTTGGTGCGAGCAGCTGTGAATGCAAGGATGGAGGCATGCAAGGGACAGCAGACTTCGGTGCAAAGAGCTGTGAATGCAAGGATGGAGGCATGCAGGGGACAGCAGATTTTGGTGCGAGTAGCTGTGTATGCAAGGATGGAGGCGTGCAAGGGACAGCAGACTTGGGTGCGAAGAGCTGTGAATGCAAGGATGGAGACCTGCAAGGACCACCAGACTGCGGTGCGAGCAGCTGTGTATGCAAGGATGGAGGCGTGCAAGGGACAGCAGACTTTGGTGTGAAGAGCTGTGAATGCAAGGATGGAGGCATGCAAGGGACCACAGACTGCAATGCGAGCAGCTATGAATGCAAGGATGAAGGCATGCAAGATACAGCAGAATTGGGTGCGAAGAGCTGTGAATGCAAGGATGGAGGCATGCAAGAGCCAGCAGACTTCTGTGCGAAGAGCAGCTGTGAATGCATGGATGGAGGCATGCAAGATACAGCAGACTTCGGTGCGAAGAGCTGTGAATGCAAGGATGGAGGCATGCAGGCGGCCATAGACTTAGGTGCGAAGAGCTGTGAATGCAAGGATTGAGGCATGCAAGGGACCGCAGACTGCAATGCGAAGAGCAGCTGTGAATGCAAGGATGGAGGCATGCATGGGCCAGCAGACTTTGGTGCGAAGAGCAGCTGTGAATGCAAGGATGGAGGCATGCATGGGCCACCAGACTTCGGTGTGAGCAGCTGTGAATGCAAGGATGGAGGCATGCAAGCGCCAGCAGACTTCGGTGCGAAGAGCAGCTGTGAATACAATGATGGAGGAATGCAGGGGACAGCAGATTTCGGTGCGAGCAGCTGTGAATGCAAGGATGGAGGCATGCAAGGGACAGCAGACTTCGGTGCAAGGAGCTGTGAATGCAAGGATGGAGACATGCAAGGACCACCAGACTGCGGTGCGAAGCAGCTGTGTATGCAAGGATGGAGGCGTGCAAGGGACAGCAGACTTGGGTGCGAAGAGCTGTGAATGCAAGGATGGAGGCATGCAGGAGACAGCAGATTTTGGTGCGAGCAGCTGTGAATGCAAGGATGGAGCCATGCAGGGGACAGCAGATTTTGTTGCGAGCAGCTGTGAATGCAAGGATGGAGGCATGCAAGGGACAGCAGACTTCGGTGCAAAGAGCTGTGAATGCAAGCATGGAGGCATGCAAGGGCCACCAGACTGCGGTGCGAGCAGCTGTGTATGCAAGGATGGAGGCGTGCAAGGGACAGCAGACTGCAATGCGAGCAGCTATGAATGCAAGGATGGAGGCATGCAAGCGCCAGCAGACTTCGGTGCGAAGAGCAGCTGTGAATGCAAGGATGGAGGCATGCAGGGTACAGCAGACTATGGTGCGAAGAGCTGTGAATGCAAGGATGGAGGCATGCAAGAGCCAGCAGACTTCTGTGCAAAGAGCAGCTGTGAATGCAAGGATGGAGGCATGCAGGGGCCAGTAGACTTTGGTGCGAACAACTGTGACTGCAAGGATGGAGGCATGCAGGGGCCAGCAGACGTCAGTGCGAAGAGCTGTCAATGCATGGATGGAGGCATGCAAGGACCAGTAGACTTCGGTGTGAAGAGCAGCTGTGAATGCAAGGATGGAGGCATGCATGGGCCAGCAGACTTCGGTGTGAGCAGCTGTGAATGCAAGGATGGAGGCATGCAAGCGCCAGCAGACTTCGGTGCGAAGAGCAGCTGTGAATACAATGATGGAGGCATGCAGGGGACAGCAGATTTTGGTGCGAGCAGCTGTGAATGCAAGGATGGAGGCATGCAAGGGACAGCAGACTTTGGTGCAAAGAGCTGTGAATGCAAGCATGGAGACATGCAAGGGCCACCAGACTGCGTTGCGAGCAGCTGTGTATGCAAGGATGGAGGCGTGCAAGGGACAGCAGACTTAAGTACGAAGAGCTGTGAATGCAAGGATGGAGGCATGCAAGGGACCGCAGACTGCAATGCGAGCAGCTATGAATGCAAGGATCAAGGCATGCACGATACAGCAGACTGCGGTGCAAAGTGCAGCTGTGAATGCAAGGATGGAGGCATGCAGGGTACAGCAGACTTAGGTGCGAAGAGCTGTGAATGCATGGATGGAGGCATGCAGGGGCCAGCAGACTTCGGTGCGAAGAGCTGTGAATGCAAGGATGGAGGCATGCAAGGGACAGCAGACTTCGGTGCAAAGAGCCGTGAATGCAAGGATGGAGTCATGCAAGGACCACCAGACTGCAGTGCGAGCAGCTGTGTATGCAAGGATGGAGGCGAGCAAGGGACAGCAGACTTCGGTGCGAAGAGCAGCTGTGAATACAATGATGGAGGAATGCAGGGGACAGCAGATTTTGGTGCGAGCAGCTGTGAATGCAAGGATGGAGGCATGCAAGGGACAGCAGACTTCGGTGCGAAGAGCAGCTGTGAATACAATGATGGAGGAATGCAGGGGACAGCAGATTTTGTTGCGACCAGCTGTGAATGCAAGGATGGAGGCATGCAAGGGACAGCAGACTTCGGTGTGAGCAGCTGTGAATGCAAGGATGGAGGCATGCAAGGGACAGCAGACTTCGGTGCGAAGAGCAGCTGTGAATACAATGATGGAGGAATGCAGGGGACAGCAGATTTTGGTGCGAGCAGCTGTGAATGCAAGGATGGAGGCATGCAAGGGACAGCAGATTTTGGTGCGAGCAGCTGTGAATGCAAGGATGGAGGCATGCAAGGGACAGCAGACTTCGGTGCAAAGAGCTGTGAATGCAAGGATGGAGGCATGCAGGGGACAGCAGATTTTGGTGCGAGTAGCTGTGTATGCAAGGATGGAGGCGTGCAAGGGACAGCAGACTTGGGTGCTAAGAGCTGTGAATGCAAGGATGGAGGCATGCAGGGGACAGCAGATTTTGGTGCGAGCAACTGTGAATGCAAGGATGGAGTCATGCAGGGGACAGCAGATTTTGTTGCGAGCAGCTGTGAATGCAAGGATGGAGGCATGCAAGGGACAGCAGACTTCTGTGCAAAGAGCTGTGAATGCAAGGATGGAGACCTGCAAGGACCACCAGACTGCGGTGCGAGCAGCTGTGTATGCAAGGATGGAGGCGTGCAAGGGACAGCAGACTTTGGTGCGAAGAGCTGTGAATGCAAGGATGGAGGCATGCAAGGGACCACAGACTGCAATGCGAGCAGCTATGAATGCAAGGATGAAGGCATGCAAGATACAGCAGAATTGGGTGCGAAGAGCTGTGAATGCAAGGATGGAGGCATGCAAGGGACCACAGACTGCAATGCGAGCAGCTATGAATGCAAGGATGAAGGCATGCAAGATACAGCAGACTTCGGTGCGAAGAGCTGTGAATGCAAGGATGGAGGCATGCAGGCGGCCATAGACTTAGGTGCGAAGAGCTGTGAATGCAAGGATGGAGGCATGCAAGGGACCGCAGACTGCAATGCGAAGAGCAGCTGTGAATGCAAGGATGGAGGCATGCAGGGTACAGCAGACTTCGGTGCGAAGAGCTGTGAATGCATGGATGGAGGCATGCATGGGCCAGCAGACTTTGGTGCGAAGAGCAGCTGTGAATGCAAGGATGGAGGCATGCATGGGCCACCAGACTTCGGTGTGAGCAGCTGTGAATGCAAGGATGGAGGCATGCAAGCGCCAGCAGACTTCGGTGCGAAGAGCAGCTGTGAATACAATGATGGAGGAATGCAGGGGACAGCAGATTTTGGTGCGAGCAGCTGTGAATGCAAGGATGGAGGCATCCAAGGGACAGCAGACTTCGGTGCAAGGAGCTGTGAATGCAAGGATGGAGACATGCAAGGACCACCAGACTGCGGTGCGAGCAGCTGTGTATGCAAGGATGGAGGCGTGCAAGGGACAGCAGACTTGGGTGCGAAGAGCTGTGAATGCAAGGATGGAGGCATGCAGGAGACAGCAGATTTTGGTGCGAGCAGCTGTGAATGCAAGGATGGAGCCATGCAGGGGACAGCAGATTTTGGTGCGAGCAGCTGTGAATGCAAGGATGGAGGCATGCAAGGGACATCAGACTTCGTTGCAAAGAGCTGTGAATGCAAGGATGGAGACCTGCAAGGACCACCAGACTGCGGTGCGAGCAGCTGTGTATGCAAGGATGGAGGCGTGCAAGGTACAGCAGACTTTGGTGCGAAGAGCTGTGAATGCAAGGATGGAGGCATGCAAGGGACCACAGACTGCAATGCGAGCAGCTATGAAGGCATGCAAGATACAGCAGAATTGGGTGCGAAGAGCTGTGAATGCAAGGATGGAGGCATGCAAGAGCCAGCAGACTTCTGTGCGAAGAGCAGCTGTGAATGCATGGATGGAGGCATGCAAGATACAGCAGAATTGGGTGTGAAGAGCTGTGAATGCAAGGATGGAGGCATGCAGGCGGCCATAGACTTAGGTGCGAAGAGCTGTGAATGCAAGGATGGAGGCATGCAAGGGACCGCAGACTGCAATGCGAAGAGCAGCTGTGAATGCAAGGATGGAGGCATGCAGGGTACAGCAGACTTCGGTGCGAAGAGCTGTGAATGCATGGATGGAAGCATGCAGGGGCCAGCAGACTTCGGTGCAAAGAGCTGTGAATGCATGGATGGAGGCATGCATGGGCCACCAGACTTTGGTGCGAAGAGCAGCTGTGAATGCAAGGATGGAGGCATGCAGGGTACAGCAGACTTCGGTGCGAAGAGCTGTGAATGCAAGGATGGAGGCATGCAAGAGCCAGCAGACTTCTGTGCAAAGAGCAGCTGTGAATGCAAGGATGGAGGCATGCAGGGGCCAGTAGACTTTGGTGCGAAGAGCAGCTGTGAATGCAAGGATGGAGGCATGCATGGGCCAGCAGACTTTGGTGTGAGCAGCTGTGAATGCAAGGATGGAGGCATGCAGGGGCCACCAGACTTTGGTACGAAGAGCAGCTGTGAATGCAAGGATGGAGGCATGCATGGGCCAGCAGACTTCGGTGTGAGCAGCTGTGAATGCAAGGATGGAGGCATGCAAGCGCCAGCAGACTTCGGTGCGAAGAGCAGCTGTGAATACAATGATGGAGGCAGGCAGGGGACAGCAGATTTTGGTGCGAGCAGCTGTGAATGCAAGGATGGAGGCATGCAAGGGACAGCAGACTTCGGTGCAAAGAGCTGTGAATGCAAGCATGGAGACATGCAAGGGCCACCAGACTGCGGTGCGAGCAGCTGTGTATGCAAGGATGGAGGCGTGCAAGGGACAGCAGACTTGGGTGCGAAGAGCTGTGCATGCAAGGATGGAGGCATGCAAGGGACCGCAGACTGCAATGCGAGCAGCTATGAATGCAAGGATGAAGGCATGCAAGATACAGCAGACTTCGGTGCGAAGAGCTGTGAATGCAAGGATGGAGGCATGCAAGAGCCAGCAGACGTCTGTGCAAAGAGCAGCTGTGAATGCAAGGATGGAGGCATGCAGGGTACAGCAGACTTCAGTGCGAAGAGCTGTGAATGCATGGATGGAGGCATGCAGGGGCCAGCAGACTTCAGTGCGAAGAGCTGTGAATGCATGGATGGAGGCATGAAGGGGCCAGCAGACTTCAGTGCGAAGAGCTGTGAATGCATGGATGGAGGCATGCATGGGCCACCAGAATTTGGTGCGAAGAACAGCTGTGAATGCAAGGATGGAGGCATGCATGGGCCACCAGAATTTGGTGCGAAGAACAGCTGTGAATGCAAGGATGGAGGCATGCAGGGGACAGCAGACTTTGGTGCGAAGAGCAGCTGTGAATGCAAGGATGGAGGCATGCATCGGCCACCAGACTTTGGTGCGAAGAGCAGCTGTGAATGCAAGGATGGAGGCATGCAGGGGCCAGAAGACTTCGGTGTGAACAGCTGTGAATGCAAGGATGGAGGCATGCAAGTGCCAGCAGACTTTGGTGTGAAGAGCAGCTGTGAATGCAAGGATGGAGGCATGCAGGGGCCAGCAGACTTCGGTGTGAGCAGCTGTGAATGCAAGGATGGAGGCATGCCGGGGACAGCAGATTTTGGTGCGAGCAGCTGTGAATGCAAGGATGGAGGCATGCAAGCGCCAGCAGACTTCGGTGTGAGCAGCTGTGAATGCAAGGATGGAGGCATGCAGGGGACAGCAGATTTTGGTGCGAGCAGCTGTGAATGCAAGGATGGAGGCATGCAGGGGACAGCATATTTTGTTGCGAGCAGCTGTGAATGCAAGGATGAAGGCGTGCAAGGGACAGCATACTTAGGTGCGAAGAGCTGTGAATGCAAGGATGGAGGCATGCAAGGGACCGCAGACTGCAATGGGAGCAGCTATGAATGCAAGGATGAAGGCATGCAAGATACAGCAGACTTCGGTGCGAAGAGCTGTGAATGCAAGGATGGAGGCATGCAAGAGCCAGCAGACTTCTGTGCAAAGAGCAGCTGTGAATGCAAGGATGGAGGCATGAAGGGGCCAGCAGACTTTGGTGCGAAGAGCTGTGAATGCATGGATGGAGGCATGCAAGGGCCAGTAGACCGGTGCGATGAGCAGCTGTGAAAGCAAGGATGGAGGCATGCATGGGCCACCAGACTTTGGTGCGAAGAGCAGCTGTGAATGCAAGGATGGAGGCATGCAGGGGCCAGCAGACTTCGGTGTGAGCAGTTGTTAATGCAAGGATGGAGGCATGCAAGCGCCAGCAGACTTCGGTGCGAAGAGCAGCTGTGAATACAATGATGGAGGTATGCAGTGGACAGCAGATTTTGTTGCGAGCAGCTGTGAATGCAAGGATAGAGGCATGCAAGGGACAGCAGACTTCGGTGCAAAGAGCTGTGACTGCAAGCATGGAGACATGCAAGGACCACCAGACTGCAGTGCGAGCAGCTGTGTATGCAAGGATGGAAGCGTGCAAGGGACAGCAGACTTAGGTGCGAAGAGCTGTGAATGCAAGGATGGAGGCACGCAAGGGACCGCAGACTTCGGTGCGAAGAGCTGTGAATGCAAGGATGGAGGCATGCAAGAGCCAGCAGACTTCGGTGCAAAGAGCTGTGAATGCATGGATGGAGGCATGCAAGATACAGCAGGCTTCGGTGCGAAGAGCTTTGAATGCAAGGATGGAGTCATGCAAGAGCCAGCAGACTTCGGTGCAAAGAGCTGTGAATGCAAGGATGGAGGCATGCAAGAGCCAGCAGACGTCTGTGCAAAGAGCAGCTGTGAATGCAAGGATGGAGGCATGCAGGGTACAGCAGACTTCAGTGCGAAGAGCTGTGAATGCATGGATGGAGGCATGCAGGGGCCAGCAGACTTCAGTGCGAAGAGCTGTGAATGCATGGATGGAGGCATGAAGGGGCCAGCAGACTTCAGTGCGAAGAGCTGTGAATGCATGGATGGAGGCATGCATGGGCCACCAGAATTTGGTGCGAAGAACAACTGTGAATGCAAGGATGGAGGCATGCATGGGCCACCAGAATTTGGTGCGAAGAACAGCTGTGAATGCAAGGATGGAGGCATGCAGGGGACAGCAGACTTTGGTGCGAAGAGCAGCTGTGAATGCAAGGATGGAGGCATGCATTGGCCACCAGACTTTGGTGCGAAGAGCAGCTGTGAATGCAAGGATGGAGGCATGCAGGGGCCAGAAGACTTCGGTGTGAACAGCTGTGAATGCAAGGATGGAGGCATGCAAGTGCCAGCAGACTTTGGTGCGAAGAGCAGCTGTGAATGCAAGGATGGAGGCATGCAGGGGCGAGCAGACTTCGGTGTGAGCAGCTGTGAATGCAAGGATGGAGGCATGCCGGGGACAGCAGATTTTGGTGCGAGCAGCTGTGAATGCAAGGATGGAGGCATGCAAGCGCCAGCAGACTTCGGTGTGAGCAGCTGTGAATGCAAGGATGGAGGCATGCAGGGGACAGCATACTTGGTTGCGGAGCTGTGAATGCAAGGATGGAGGCATGCAAGGGACAGCATATTATCTGCAATGCCAGAGGCAGCTGTGAATGCAAGGATGAAGGCATGCAAGGATGACAGCAGTACTTCGGTGCGAAGAGCTGTGAATGCAAGGATGGAGGCATGCAAGAGCCAGCAGACTTCTGTGCAAAGAGCAGCTGTGAATGCAAGGATGGAGGCATGAAGGGGCCAGCAGACTTCGGTGCGAAGAGCTGTGAATGCATGGATGGAGGCATGCAAGGGCCAGTAGACCGGTGCGATGAGCAGCTGTGAAAGCAAGGATGGAGGCATGCATGGGCCACCAGACTTTGGTGCGAAGAGCAGCTGTGAATGCAAGGATGGAGGCATGCAGGGGCCAGCAGACTTCGGTGTGAGCAGTTGTTAATGCAAGGATGGAGGCATGCAAGCGCCAGCAGACTTCGGTGCGAAGAGCAGCTGTGAATACAATGATCGAGGTATGCAGTGGACAGCAGATTTTGTTGCGAGCAGCTGTGAATGCAAGGATAGAGGCATGCAAGGGACAGCAGACTTCGGTGCAAAAAGCTGTGACTGCAAGCATGGAGACATGCAAGGACCACCAGACTGCAGTGCGAGCAGCTGTGTATGCAAGGATGGAAGCGTGCAAGGGACAGCAGACTTTGGTGCGAAGAGCTGTGAATGCAAGGATGGAGGCACGCAAGGGACCGCAGACTTCGGTGCGAAGAGCTGTGAATGCAAGGATGGAGGCATGCAAGAGCCAGCAGACTTCGGTGCAAAGAGCTGTGAATGCATGGATGGAGGCATGCAAGATACAGCAGGCTTCGGTGCGAAGAGCTTTGAATGCAAGGATGGAGTCATGCAAGAGCCAGCAGACTTCTGTGCAAAGAGCAGCTGTGAATGCAAGGATGGAGGCATGCAGGGGCCAGTAGACTTTGGAGCGAACAACTGTGACTGCAAGGATGGAGGCATGCAGGGGCCAGCAGACGTCAGTGCGAAGAGCTGTGAATGCATGGATGGAGGCATGCAAGGACCAGTAGACTTCGGTGCGAAGAGCAGCTGTGAAAGCAAGGATGGGGGCATGCAGGGGCCACCAGACTTAGGTGCGAAGAGCAGCTGTGAATGCAAGGATGGAGGCATGCATGGGCCAGCAGACTTCGGTGTGAGCAGCTGTGAATGCAAGGATGGAGGCATGCAAGCGCCAGCAGACTTCGGTGCGAAGAGCAGCTGTGAATACAATGATGGAGGCATGCAGGGGACAGCAGATTTTGGTGCGAGCAGCTGTGAATGCAAGGATGGAGGCATGCAAGGGACAGCAGACTTTAGTGCAAAAAGCTGTGAATGCAAGCATGGAGACATGCAAGGGCCACCAGACTGCGGTGCGAGCAGCTGTGTATGCAAGGATGGAGGCGTGCAAGGGACAGCAGACTTAGGTGCGAAGAGCTGTGAATGCAAGGATGGAGGCATGCAAGGGACCGCAGACTGCAATGCGAGCAGCTATGAATGCAAGGATCAAGGCATGCACGATACAGCAGACTTCGGTGCAAAGTGCAGCTGTGAATGCAAGGATGGAGGCATGCAGGGTACAGCAGACTTTGGTGCGAAGAGCTGTGAATGCATGGATGGAGGCATGCAGGGGCCAGCAGACTTCGGTGCGAAGAGCTGTGAATGCATGGTTGGAGGCATGAAGGGGCCAGCAGACTTCAGTGCGAAGAGCTGTGAATGCATGGATGGAGGCATGCATGGGCCACCAGACTTTGGTGCGAAGAGCAGCTGTGAATGCAAGGATGGAAGCATGCAGGGGCCAGCAGACTTCTGTGCAAAGAGCTGTGAATGCAAGGATGGAGGCATGCAGGGGACAGCAGACTTTGGTGCGAAGAGCAGCTGTGAATGCAAGGATGGAGGCATGCATGGGCCACCAGACTTTGGTGCGAAGAGCAGCTGTGAATACAAGGATGGAGGCATGCAGGGGCCAGAAGACTTCGGTGTGAGCAGCTGTGAATGCAAGGATGGAGGCATGCAAGTGCCAGCAGACTTTGGTGCGAAGAGCAGCTGTGAATGCAAGGATGGAGGCATGCAGGGGCCAGCAGACTTCGGTGTGAGCAGCTGTGAATGCAAGGATGGAGGCATGCCGGGGACAGCAGATTTTGGTGCGAGCAGCTGTGAATGCAAGGATGGAGGCATGCAAGCGCCAGCAGACTTCAGTGTGAGCAGCTGTGAATGCAAGGATGGAGGAATGCAGGGGACAGCAGATTTTGGTGCGAGCAGCTGTGAATGCAAGGATGGAGGCATGCAGGGGACATCAGATTTTGTTGCGAGCAGCTGTGAATGCAAGGATGGAGGCGTGCAAGGGACAGCAGACTTAGGTGCGAAGAGCTGTGAATGCAAGGATGGAGGCATGCAAGGGACCGCAGACTGCAATGGGAGCAGCTGTGAATGCAAGGATGGGGGCATGCAGGGTACAGCAGACTTCGGTGCGAAGAGCTGTGAATGCATGGATGGAGGCATGAAGGGGCCAGCAGACTTCGGTGCGAAGAGCTGTGAATGCCTGGATGGAGGCATGAAGGGGCCAGTAGACTTCTGTGCGAAGAGCAGCTGTGAATGCAAGGATGGAGTCATGCAGGGGCCAGCAGACTTCGGTGTGAGCAGTTGTTAATGCAAGGATGGAGGCATGCAAGCGCCAGCAGACTTCGGTGCGAAGAGCAGCTGTGAATACAATGATGGAGGTATGCAGGGGACAGCAGATTTTGGTGCGAGCAACTGTGAATGCAAGGATAGAGGCATGCAAGGGACAGCAGACTGCAGTGCGAGCAGCTGTGTATGCAAGGATGGAAGCGTGCAAGGGACAGCAGACTTAGGTGCGAAGAGCTGTGAATGCAAGGATGGAGGCACGCAACGGACCGCAGACTGCAATGCGAGCAGCTATGAATGCAAGGATGAAGGCATGCAAGATACAGCAGACTTCAGTGCGAAGAGCTGTGCATGCAAGGATGGAGGCATGCAAGGACCAGTAGACTTCGGTGCAAAGAGCAGCTGTGAAAGCAAGGATGGGGGCATGCAGGGGCCACCAGACTTTGGTGCGAAGAGCAGCTGTGAATGCAAGGATGGAGGCATGCATGGGCCAGCAGACTTCCGTGTGAGCAGCTGTGAATGCAAGGATGGAGGCATGCAAGGGACAGCAGACTTCGGTGCAAAGAGCTGTGAATGCAAGCATGGAGACATGCAAGGGCCACCAGACTGCGGTGCGAGCAGCTGTGTATGCAAGGATGGAGGCGTGCAAGGGACAGCAGACTTCGGTGCGAAGAGCTGTGAATGCAAGGATGGAGGCATGCAAGGGACCGCAGACTTTAATGCGAGCAGCTATGAATGCAAGGATGGAGGCATGCAAGAGCCAGCAGACTTCGGTGCGAAGAGCTGTGAATGCAAGGATGGAGGCATGCAAGATATAGCAGACTTCGGTGCGAAGAGCTGTGAATGCAAGGATGGAGGCATGCAAGAGCCAGCAGACTTCAGTGCGAAGAGCTGTGAATGCATGGATGGAGGCATGCAGGGGCCAGCAGACTTCGGTGCAAAGAGCTGTGAATGCAAGGATTAAGGCATGCAGGGGCCAGTAGACTTCAGTGCGAAGAGCTGTGAATGCAAGGATGGAGGCATGAAGGGGCCAGCAGACTTCAGTGCGAAGAGCTGTGAATGCATGAATGGAGGCATGCAAGGGCCAGTAGACTTCGGTGCGAAGAACAGCTGTGAAAGCAAGGATCGAGGCATGCAAGGGCCACCAGACTTTGGTGCGAAGAGCAGCTGTGAATGCAAGGATGGCGGCATGCATGGGCCAGCTGACTTCGGTGTGAGCAGCTGTGAATGCACGGATGGAGGCATGCAAGCGCCAGCAGACTTCGGTGCGAAGAGCAGCTGTGAATGCAAGGATGGAGGCATGCAGGGTACAGCAGACTTCTGTGCAAAGAGCAGCTGTGAATGCAAGGATGGAGGCATGCAGGGGCCAGTAGACTTTGGTGTGAATAACTGTGACTGCAAGGATGGAGGCATGCAGGGGCCAGCAGACTTCAGTGCGAAGAGCTGTGAATGCATGGATGGAGGCATGCAAGGACCAGTAGACTTCGGTGCGAAGAGCAGCTGTGAATGCAAGGATGGAGGCATGCATGGGCCAGCAGACTTCGGTGTGAGCAGCTGTGAATGCAAGGATGGAGGCATGCAAGCGCCAGCAGACTTCGGTGCGAAGAGCAGCTGTGAATACAATGATGGAGGCATGCAGGGGACAGCAGATTTTGGTGCGAGCAGCTGTGAATGCAAGGGTGGAGGCATGCAAGGGACAGTAGACTTCGGTGCAAAGAGCTGTGAATGCAAGCATGGAGGCATGCAAGGGCCACCAGACTGCGGTGCGAGCAGCTGTGTATGCAAGGATGGAGGCGTGCAAGGGACAGCAGACTGCAATGCGAGCAGCTATGAATGCAAGGATGAAGGCATGCAAGATACAGCAGACTTTGGTGCGAAGAGCTGTGAATGCAAGGATGGAGGCATGCAATAGCCAGCAGACTTCTGTGCAAAGAGCAGTTGTGAATGCAAGGATGGAGGCATGCAGGGTACAGCAGAGTTAGGTGCGAAGAGCTGTGAATGCATGGATGGAGGCATGCACGGGCCAGCAGACTTCGGTGCGAAGAGCTGTGAATGCATGGTTGGAGGCATGCAGGGGCCAGCAGACTTCGGTGCGAAGAGCTGTGAATGCATGGATGGAGGCATGCATGGGACACCAGACTTTGGTGCGAAGAGCAGCTGTGAATGCAAGGATGGAGGCATGCATGGGCCACCAGACTTTGCAGCGAAGTGCAGCTGTGAATGCAAGGATGGAAGCATGCAGGGGCCAGCAGACTTCTGTGCAAAGAGCTGTGAATGCAAGGATGGAGACATGCATGGGCCACCAGACTTTGGTGCGAAGAGCAGCTGTGAATGCAAGGATGGAGGCATGCAGGGGCCAGAAGACTTCGGTGTGAGCAGCTGTGAATGCAAGGTTGGAGGCATGCAAGTGCCAGCAGACTTTGGTGCGAAGAGCAGCTGTGAATGCAAGGATGGAGGCATGCAGGGGCCAGCAGACTTCGGTGTGAGCAGCTGTGAATGCAAGGATGGAGGCATACCGGGGACAGCAGATTTTGGTGCGAGCAGCTGTGAATGCAAGGATGGAGGCATGCAAGCGCCAGCAGACTTCGGTGTGAGCAGCTGTGAATGCAAGGATGGAGGCATGCAGGGGACAGCAGATTTTGGTGCGAGCAGCTGTGAATGCAAGGATGGAGGCATGCAGGGGACAGCAGATTTTGTTGCGAGCAGCTGTGAATGCAAGGATGGAGGCGTGCAAGGGACAGCAGACTTGGGTGCGAAGAGCTGTGAATGCAAGGATGGAGGCATGCAAGGGACCGCAGACTGCAATGGGAGCAGCTATGAATGCAAGGATGAAGGCATGCAAGATACAGCAGACTTCGGTGTGAAGAGCTGTGAATGCAAGGATGGAGGCATGCAAGAGCCAGCAGACTTCTATGCAAAGAGCAGCTGTGAATGCAAGGATGGAGGCATGCAGGGTACAGCAGACTTCGGTGCGAAGAGCTGTGAATGCATGGATGGAGGCATGAAGGGGCCAGCAGACTTCGGTGCGAAGAGCTGTGAATGCCTGGATGGAGGCATGCAAGGGCCAGTAGACTTCGGTACAAAGAGCAGCTGTGAAAGCAAGGATGGAGGCATGCATGGGCCACCAGACTTTGGTGCGAAGAGCAGCTGTGAATGCAAGGATGGAGGCATGCAGGGGCCAGCAGACTTGGGTGTGAGCAGTTGTTAATGCAAGGATGGAGGCATGCAAGCGCCAGCAGACTTCGGTGCGAAGAGGAGCTGTGAATACAATGATGGAGGTATGCAGGGGACAGCAGATTTTGGTGCGAGCAACTGTGACTGCAAGGATAGAGGCATGCAAGGACCACCAGACTGCAGTGCGAGCAGCTGTGTATGCAAGGATGGAAGCGTGCAAGGGACAGCAGACTTAGGTGCGAAGAGCTGTGAATGCAAGGATGGAGGCACGCAACGGAACGCAGACTGCAATGCGAGCAGCTATGAATGCAAGGATGAAGGCATGCAAGATACAGCAGACTTCGGTGCGAAGAGCTGTGAATGCAAGGATGGAGGCATGCAAGGACCAGTAGACTTCGGTGCAAAGAGCAGCTGTGAAAGCAAAAGCAAGGATGAGGGCATGCAGGGGCCACCAGACTTTGGTTCGAAGAGCAGCTGTGAATGCAAGTATGGAGGCATGCATGGGCCAGCAGACTTCGGTGTGAGCAGCTGTGAATGCAAGGATGGAGGCATGCAAGCGCCAGCAGACTTCGGTGCGAAGAGCAGCTGTGAATACAATGATGGAGGCATGCAGGGGACAGCAGATTTGGGTGCGAGCAGCTGTGAATGCAAGGATGGAGGCATGCAAGGGACTGCAGACTTCGGTGCAAAGAGCAGCTGTGAATGCAAGGATGGAGGCATGCAGGGTACAGCAGACTTCGGTGCGAAGAGCTGTGAATGCAAGGATGGAGGCATGCAAGAGCCAGCAGACTTCTGTGGAAAGAGCAGCTGTGAATGCAAGGATGGAGGCATGCAGGGTACAGCAGACTTCGGTGCGAAGAGCTGTGAATGCATGGATGGAGGCATGAAGGGGCCAGCAGACTTTGGTGCGAAGAGCTGTGAATGCCTGGATGGAGGCATGCAAGGGCCAGTAGACTTCGGTGCAAAGAGCAGCTGTGAAAGCAAGGATGGAGGCATGCATGGGCCACCAGACTTTGGTGCGAAGAGCAGCTGTGAATGCAAGGATGGAGGCATGCAGGGGCCAGCAGACTTCGGTGTGAGCAGTTGTTAATGCAAGGATAGAGGCATGCAAGCGCCAGCAGACTTCGGTGCGAAGAGGAGCTGTGAATACAATGATGGAGGTATGCAGGGGACAGCAGATTTTGGTGCGAGCAACTGTGAATGCAAGGATAGAGGCATGCAAGGACCACCAGACTGCAGTGCGAGCAGCTGTGTATGCAAGGATGGAAGCGTGCAAGGGACAGCAGACTTGGGTGCGAAGAGCTGTGAATGCAAGGATGGAGGCACGCAAGGGACCGCAGACTGCAATGCGAGCAGCTATGAATGCAAGGATGAAGGCAGGCAAGATACAGCAGACTTCGGTGCGAAGAGCTGTGAATGCAAGGATGGAGGCATGCAAGGACCAGTAGACTTCGGTGCAAAGAGCAGCTGTGAAAGCAAGGATGAGGGCATGCAGGGGCCACCAGACTTTGGTGCGAAGAGCAGCTGTGAATGCAAGTATGGAGGCATGCATGGGCCAGCAGACTTCGGTGTGAGCAGCTGTCAATGCAAGGATGGAGGCATGCAAGCGCCAGCAGTCTTCGGTGCGAATTTCAGCTGTGAATACAATGATGGAGGCATGCAGGGGACAGCAGATTTTGGTGCGAGCAGCTGTGAATGCAAGGATGGAGGCATGCAAGGGTCTGCAGACTTCGGTGCAAAGAGCTGTGAATGCAAGCATGGAGACATGCAAGGGCCAGCAGACTTCTGTGCAAAGAGCAGCTGTGAATGCAAGGATGGAGGCATGCAGGGTACAGCAGACTTGGGTGCGAAGAGCTGTGAATGCATGCATGGATGGAGGCATGCAGGGGCCACCAGACTTTGGTGCGAAGAGCAGCTGTGAATGCAAGGATGGAGGCATGCATGGGCCACCAGACTTTGGTGCGAAGAGCAGTTGTGAATGCAAGGATGGAAGCATGCAGGGGCCAGCAGACTTCTGTGCAAAGAGCTGTGAATGCAAGGATGGAGGCATGCAGGGGACAGCAGACTTTGGTGCGAAGAGCAGCTGTGAATGAAAGGATGGAGGCATGCATGGGCCACCAGACTTTGGTGCGAAGAGCAGCTGTGAATGCAAGGATGAAGGCATGCAGGGGCCAGAAGACTTCGATGTGAGCAGCTGTGAATGCAAGGATGGAGGCATGCAAGTGCCAGCAGACTTTGGTGCGAAGAGCAGCTGTGAATGCAAGGATGGAGGCATGCAGGGGCCAGCAGACTTCGGTGTGAGCAGCTGTGAATGCAAGGATGGAGGCATGCCGGGGACAGCAGATTTTGGTGCGAGCAGCTGTGAATGCAAGGATGGAGGCGTGCAAGGGACAGCAGACTTAGGTGCGAAGAGCTGTGAATGCAAGGATGCAGGCATGCAAGGGACCGCAGACTGCAATGGGAGCAGCTATGAATGCAAGGATGAAGGCATGCAAGATACAGCAGACTTTGGTGCAAAGAGCAGCTGTGAACGCAAGGATGGAGGCATGCAGGGTACAGCAGACTTCGGTGCGAAGAGCTGTGAATGCATGGATGGAGGCATGAAGGGGCCAGCAGACTTCGGTGCGAAGAGCTGTGAATGCCTGGATGGAGGCATGCAAAGGCCAGTAGACTTCGGTGTGAAGAGCAGCTGTGAAAGCAAGGATGGAGGCATGCAGGGTCCAGCAGACTTCGGTGTGAGCAGTTGTTAATGCAAGGATGGAGGCATGCAGGGGACAGCAGATTTTGGTGCGAGCAGCTGTGAATGCAAGCATGGAGGTATGCAAGGGACTGCAGACTTCGGTGCAAAGAGCTGTGACTGCAAGCATGGAGACATGCAAGGACCACCAGACTGCAGTGCGAGCAGCTGTGAATGCAAGGATGGAAGCGTGCAAGGGACAGCAGATTTAGGTGCGAAGAGCTGTGAATGCAAGGATGGAGGCACGCAAGGGACCGCAGACTGCAATGCGAGCAGCTATGAATGCAAGGATGAAGGCATGCAATATACAGAAGACTTCGGTGCAAAGAGCTGTGAATGCATGGATGGAGGCATGCAAGATATAGCAGACTTCGGTGCGAAGAGCTGTGAATGCAAGGATGGAGGCATGCAAGAGCCAGCAGACTTCAGTGCAAAGAGCTGTGAATGCAAGGATTAAGGCATGCAGGGGCCAGTAGACTTCAGTTCGAAGAGCTGTGAATGCATGGATGGAGGCATGCAGGGGCCAGCAGACTTCGGTGCAAAGAGCTGTGAATGCAAGGATTAAGGCATGCAGGGGCCAGTAGACTTCAGTGCGAAGAGCTGTGAATGCAAGGATGGAGGCATGAAAGGGCCAGCAGACTTCAGTGCGAAGAGTGAATGCATGGATGGAGGCATGCAAGGGCCAGTAGACTTCGGTGCGAAGAGCAGCTGTGAAAGCAAGGATCGAGGCATGCAAGGGCCACCAGACTTTGGTACGAAGAGCAGCTGTGAATGCAATGATGGGAGGCATGCAGGGGACAGCAGACTTCGGTGTGAGCAGCTGTGAATGCAAGGATGGAGGCATGCAGGGGCCAGCAGACTTCGGTGCAAAGAGCTGTGAATGCAAGGATGGAGGCATGCAAGGGACAGCAGACGTTGGTGCAAAGAGCAGCTATGAATGCAAGGATGGAGGCTTGAAGGGGCCAGTAGACTTCGGTGTGAGCAGCTGTGAATGCAAGGATGGAGGCATGCAAGGGACAGCAGACTTTGGTGCAAAGAGCAGCTGTGAATGCAAGGATGGAGGCATGCAGGGGACTGCAGACTTTGGTGTGAATAGCTGTGAATGCAAGGATGGAGGCATGAAGGGGCCAGTAGACTTCGGTGTGAGCAGCTGTGAATGCAAGGATGGAGGCATGCAAGGGACAGCAGACTTTGGTGCAAAGAGCAGCTGTGAATGCATGGATGGAGGCATGCAGGGGCCAGGAGACTTTGGTACGAAGAGTAGCTGTGAATGCAATGATTGGAGGCATGCAGGGGCCAGCAGACTTCGGTGCGAAGAGCTGTGAATGCATGGATGGAGGCATGCACGGGCCAGTAGACTTTGGTGCGAATATCTGTGACTGCAAGGATGGAGGCATGCAGGGGCCAGTAGACTTCAGTGAAAGGCCAGCTCTGAATGCAAGGATGGAGGCATGCAGGCGGCCATAGACTTCGGTGCAAACAGGTGTAAATGCAAGGATGAAGGCATGCAGGATACAGCAGACTTTGGTGCGAAGAGCTGTGAATGCAAGGATGAAGGCATGCAGGGGCCAGCAGACTTTGGTGTGAAGAGCTGTGAATGCAAGGATGGAGGCATGCAGGGGCCAGCAGACTTCGGTGCGAAGAGCTGTGAATGCATGGATGGAGGCATGTAGGGGCCAGCATACTTCAGTGCGAAGAGCTGTGAATGCATGGATGGAGGCATGCAGGGGACAGCAGACTTCAGTGCAAAGAGCTGTGAATGCATGGATGGAGGCATGCAGGGGACAGCAGACTTCAGTGCAAAGAGCTGTGAATGCATGGATGGAGGCATCCAGGGGACAGCAGAATTTGGTGCAAAGAGCAGCTGTGAATGCAATGATGGGAGGCATGCAGGGTACAGCCGACTTCGGTGTGAACAGCTGTGAATGCAAGGATGGAGGCATGCTGGCGGCCATAGACTTCGGTGCGAACAGGTGTGAATGCAAGGATGGAGGCATGCAAGGGCCAGTAGACTTTGGTGTGATGAGCTATAAATGCAAGGATGGAGGCATGCAAGGGATAACAGACTGCAATGCGAGCAGCTATGAAAGCAAGGATGAAGGCATGCAAGATACAGCAGACTTCGGTGCGAAGAGCTGTGAATGCAAGGATGAAGGCATGCAAGGGCCAGCAGACTTCAGTGAAAGGCCAGCTCTGAATGCAAGGATGGAGGCTTGCAGGGGCCAGCAGACTTCAGTGAAAGGCCGGCTCTGAATGCAAGGATGGAGGCATGTAGGCGGCCATAGACTTCGGTGCGAACAGGTGTGAATGCAAGGATGAAGGCATGCAGGATACAGCAGACTTTGGTGCGAAGACCTGTGAATGCAAGGATGAAGGCATGCAAGGGCCAGCAGACTTTGATGTGAGCAGCTCTGAATGCAAGGATGGAGGCATGCCGGGGACAGCAGACTTCGATGTGAGCAGCTGTGAATGCAAGTAAGGAGGCACGCTGTGGCCAGCAGACTTCGATGTGAGCAGCTGTGAATGCAAGGATGGAGGCATGCAGGGGCCAGCAGACTTCGATGGGAGCAGCTGTGAATGCAAGGATGGAGGCATGCAAGGGACAGCAGACTTTGGTGCAAAGAGCAGCTGTGAATGCAAGGATGGAGGCATGCAAGGGACAGCAGACGTTGGTGCAAAGAGCAGCTATGAATGCAAGGATGGAGGCATGAAGGGGCCAGTAGACTTCGGTGTGAGCAGCTGTGAATGCAAGGATGGAGGCATGCAAGGGACAGCAGACTTTGGTGTGAAGAGCTGTGAATGCAAGGATGGAGGCATGAAGGGGCCAGTAGACTTCGGTGTGAGCAGCTGTGTATGCAAGGATGGAGGCATGCAAGGGACAGCAGACTTTGGTGCAAAGAGCAGCTGTGAATGCATGGATGGAGGCATGCAGGGGCCAGCAAACTTTGGTACGAAGAGCAGCTGTGAATGCAAAGATGGGAGGCATGCAGGGGCCAGCAGACTTCGGTGCGAAGAGCTGTGAATGCATGGATGGAGGCATGCAGGGGCCAGCAGACTTTGGTGTGAGCAGCTGTGAATGCAAGGATGGAGGCATGCACGGGCCAGTAGACTTTGGTGCGAACATCTGTGACTGCAAGGATGGAGGCATGCAGGGGCCAGTAGACTTCGGTGTGAGCAGCTGTGAATGCAAGGGACAGCAGACTTTGGTGCAAAGAGCAGCTGTGAATGCAAGGATGGAGGCATGCAAGGGCCAGCAGACTTTGGTGTGAAGAGCTGTGAATGCAAGGATGGAGGCATGCAGGGGCCAGCAGACTTTGGTGTGAAGAGCTGTGAATGCAAGGATGGAGGCATGCAGGGGCCAGCAGACTTTGGTGTGAAGAGCTGTGAATGCATGGATGGAGGCATGCAGGGGCCAGCAGACTTTGGTGCAAAGAGCAGCTGTGAATGCAAGGATGGAGGCATGCAGGGGCCAGCAGACTTCAGTGCGAAGAGCTGTGAATGCATGGATGGAGGCATGCAGGGGACTGCAGACTTTGGTGTGAATAGCTGTGAATGCAGGGGCCAGCAGACTTTGGTGTGAAGAGCTATGAATGCAAGGATGGAGGCATGCAGGGGCCAGCAGACTTCAGTGCAAAGAGCTGTGAATGCATGGATGGAGGCATGCAGGGGCCAGCAGACTTTGGTGCAAAGAGCAGCTGTGAATGATGCAAGGATGGAGGCATGCAGGGGCCAGCAGACTTTGGTGTGAAGAGCTGTGAATGCAAGAATGGAGGCATGCAGGGGCAAGCAGACTTTGGTGTGAAGAGCTGTGAATGCAAGGATGGAGGCATGCAGGGGCCAGCAGACTTTGGTGTGAAGAGCTGTGAATGCATGGATGGAGGCATGCATGGGCCACCAGACTGCAGTGCGAGCAGCTGTGAATGCAAGGATGGAGGCATGCAAGCGCCAGCAGACTTCGGTGCGAAGAGCAGCTGTGAATACAATGATGGGAGGCATGCAGGGGACAGCAGACTTTGGTGTGAAGAGCTGTGAATGCAAGGATGGAGGCATGCAGGGGCCAGCAGACTTCGGTGCGAAGAGCTGTGAATGCAAGGATGGAGGCATGTAGGGGCCAGCAGACTTCAGTGCGAAGAGCTGTGAATGCATGGATGGAGGCATGTAGGGGCCAGCATACTTCAGTGCGAAGAGCTGTGAATGCATGGATGGAGGCATGCAGGGGACAGCAGACTTCAGTGCAAAGAGCTGTGAATGCATGGATGGAGGCATGCAGGGGACAGCAGACTTCAGTGCAAAGAGCTGTGAATGCATGGATGGAGGCATGCAGGGGACAGCAGACTTTGGTGCAAAGAGCAGCTGTGAATGAAATGATGGGAGGCATGCAGGGTACAGCCGACTTCGGTGTGAACAGCTGTGAATGCAAAGATGGAGGCATGCAGGCGGCCATAGACTTCGGTGCGAACAGGTGTGAATGCAAGGATGGAGGCATGCAAGGGCCAGTAGACTTTGGTGTGATGAGCTATAAATGCAAGGATGGAGGCATGCAAGGGATAACAGACTGCAATGCGAGCAGCTATGAAAGCAAGGATGAAGGCATGCAAGATACAGCAGACTTCGGTGCGAAGAGCTGTGAATGCAAGGATGAAGGCATGCAAGGGCCAGCAGACTTCAGTGAAGGCCAGCTCTGAATGCAAGGATGGAGGCTTGAGAGGCCAGCAGACTTCAGTGAAAGGCCAGCTCTGAATGCAAGGATGGAGGCATGCAGGCGGCCATAGACTTCGGTGCGAACAGGTGTGAATGCAAGGATGAAGGCATGCAGGATACAGCAGACTTTGGTGCGAAGAGCTGTGAATGCAAGGATGAAGGCATGCAAGGGCCAGCAGACTTCAGTGAAAGGCCAGCTCTGAATGCAAGGATGGAGGCTTGCAGGGGCCAGCAGACTTTGATGTGAGCAGCTCTGAATGCAAGGATGGAGGCTTGCAGGAGACCGCAGACTTCGGTGCAAAGAGCAGCTGTGAATGCAAGGATGGAGGCATGCCGGGGACAGCAGACTTAGATGTGAGCGGCTGTGAATGCAAGGAAGGAGGCACGCTGTGGCCAGCAGACTTCGATGTGAGCAGCTGTGAATGCAAGGATGGAGGCATGCAGGGGCCAGCAGACTTCGATGTGAGCAGCTGTGAATGCAAGGATGGAGGCATGCAAGGAACAGCAGACTTTGGTGCAAAGAGCAGCTGTGAATGCAAGGATGGAGGCATGCAAGGGACAGCAGACGTTGCAAAGAGCAGCTATGAATGCAAGGATGGAGGCATGAAGGGGCCAGTAGACTTCGGTGTGAGCAGCTGTGAATGCAAGGATGGAGGCATGCAAGGGACAGCAGACTTTGGTGTGAAGAGCTGTGAATGCAAGGATGGAGGCATGAAGGGGCCAGTAGACTTCGGTGTGAGCAGCTGTGAATGCAAGGATGGAGGCATGCAAGGGACAGCAGACTTTGGTGCAAAGAGCAGCTGTGAATGCATGGATGGAGGAATGCAGGGGCCAGCAAACTTTGGTACGAAGAGCAGCTGTGAATGCAATGATGGGAGGCATGCAGGGGCCAGCAGACTTCGGTGCGAAGAGCTGTGAATGCATGGATGGAGGCATGCAGGGGCCAGCAGACTTTGGTGTGAGCAGCTGTGAATGCAAGGATGGAGGCATGCACGGGCCAGTAGACTTTGGTGCGAACATCTGTGACTGCAAGGATGGAGGCATGCAGGGGCCAGTAGACTTCAATGTGAGCAGCTGTGAATGCAAGGGACAGCAGACTTTGGTGCAAAGAGCAGCTGTGAATGCAAGGATGGAGGCATGCAAGGGCCAGCAGACTTTGGTGTGAAGAGCTGTGAATGCAAGGATGGAGGCATGCAGGGGCCAGCAGACTTTGGTGTGAAGAGCTGTGAATGCAAGGATGGAGGCATGCAGGGGCCAGCAGACTTTGGTGTGAAGAGCTGTGAATGCATGGATGGAGGCATGCAGGGGCCAGCAGACTTTGGTGCAAAGAGCAGCTGTGAATGCAAGGATGGAGGCATGCAGGGGCCAGCAGACTTTGGTGTGAAGAGCTGTGAATGCAAGGATGGAGGCATGCAGGGGCCAGCAGACCGGTGCGAAGAGCTGTGAATGCAAGGATGGAGGCATGTAGGGGCCAGCAGACTTCAGTGCGAAGAGCTGTGAATGCATGGATGGAGGCATGCAGGGGACTGCAGACTTTGGTGTGAATAGCTGTGAATGCAGGGGCCAGCAGACTTTGGTGTGAAGAGCTATGAATGCAAGGATGGAGGCATGCAGGGGCCAGCGGACTTCAGTGCAAAGAGCTGTGAATGCATGGATGGAGGCATGCAGGGGCCAGCAGACTTTGGTGCAAAGAGCAGCTGTGAATGATGCAAGGATGGAGGCATGCAGGGGCCAGCAGACTTTGGTGTGAAGAGCCGTGAATGCAAGGATGGAGGCATGAAGGGGCCAGTAGACTTCGGTGTGAGCAGCTGTGAATGCAAGGATGGAGGCATGCAAGGGACAGCAGACTTTGGTGCAAAGAGCAGCTGTGAATGCATGGATGGAGGCATGCAGGGCCCAGCAGACTTTGGTACGAAGAGCAGCTGTGAATGCAATGATGGGAGGCATGCAGGGGCCAGCAGATTTCGGTGCGAAGAGCTGTGAATGCATGGATGGAGGCATGCACGGGCCAGTAGACTTTGGTGTGAACATCTGTGACTGCAAGGATGGAGGCATGCAGGGGCCAGTAGACTTCAGTGAAAGGCCAGCTCTGAATGCAAGGATGGAGGCATGCAGGCGGCCATAGACTTCGGTGCAAACAGGTGTGAATGGAAGGATGAAGGCATGCAGGATACAGCAGACTTTGGTGCGAAGAGCTGTGAATGCAAGGATGAAGGCATGCAAGGGCCAGCAGGCTTTTGCAAAGAGCAGCTGTGAATGATGCAAGGATGGAGGCATGCAGGGGCCAGCAGACTTTGGTGTGAAGAGCTGTGAATGCAAGGATGGAGGCATGCAGGGGCAAGCAGACTTTGGTGTGAAGAGCTGTGAATGCAAGGATGGAAGCATGCAGGGGCCAGCAGACTTTGGTGTGAAGAGCTGTGAATGCATGGATGGAGGCATGCATGGGCCACCAGACTGCGGTGCGAGCAGCTGTGAATGCAAGGATGGAGGCATGCAAGCGCCAGCAGACTTCGGTGCGAAGAGCAGCTGTGAATACAATGATGAGAGGCATGCAGGGGACAGCAGACTTTGGTGTGAAGAGCTGTGAATGCAAGGATGGAGGCATGCAGGGGCCAGCAGACTTCGGTGCGAAGAGCTGTGAATGCAAGGATGGAGGGATGTAGGGGCCAGCAGACTTCAGTGCGAAGAGCTGTGAATGCATGGATGGAGGCATGTAGGGGCCAGCATACTTCAGTGCGAAGAGCTGTGAATGCATGGATGGAGGCATGCAGGGGACAGCAGACTTCGGTGCAAAGAGCTGTGAATGCATGGATGGAGGCATGCAGGGGACAGCAGACTTCAGTGCAAAGAGCTATGAATGCATGGATGGAGGCATGCAGGGGACAGCAGAATTTGGTGCAAAGAGCAGCTGTGAATGCAATGATGGGAGGCATGCAGGGTACAGCCGACTTCGGTGTGAACAGCTGTGAATGCAAGGATGGAGGCATGCAGGCGGCCATAGACTTCGGTGCGAACAGGTGTGAATGCAAGGATGGAGGCATGCAAGGGCCAGTAGACTTTGGTGTGATGAGCTATAAATGCAAGGATGGAGGCATGCAAGGGATAACAGACTGCAATGCGAGCAGCTATGAAAGCAAGGATGAAGGCATGCAAGATACAGCAGACTTCGGTGCGAAGAGCTGTGAATGCAAGGATGAAGGCATGCAAGGGCCAGCAGACTTCAGTGAAAGGCCAGCTCTGAATGCAAGGATGGAGGCTTGCAGGGGCCAGCAGACTTCAGTGAAAGGCCAGCTCTGAATGCAAGGATGGAGGCATGCAGGCGGCCATAGACTTCGGTGCGAACAGGTGTGAATGCAAGGATGAAGGCATGCAGGATACAGCAGACTTTGGTGCGAAGAGCTGTGAATGCAAGGATGAAGGCATGCAAGGGCCAGCAGACTTCAGTGAAAGGCCAGCTCTGAATGCAAGGATGGAGGCTTGCAGGGGCCAGCAGACTTTGATGTGAGCAGCTCTGAATGCAAGGATGGAGGCTTGCAGGAGACCGCAGACTTCGGTGCAAAGAGCAGCTGTGAATGCAAGGATGGAGGCATGCAAGGGCCAGCAGACTTTGGTGTGAAGAGCTGTGAATGCAAGGATGGAGGCATGCAGGGGCCATCAGACTTTGGTGTGAAGAGCTGTGAATGCAAGGATGGAGGCATGCAGGGGCCAGCAGACTTTGGTGTGAAGAGCTGTGAATGCATGGATGGAGGCATGCAGGGGCCAGCAGACTTTGGTGCAAAGAGCAGCTGTGAATGCAAGGATGGAGGCATGCAGGGGCCAGCAGACTTTGGTGTGAAGAGCTGTGAATGCAAGGATGGAGGCATGCAGGGGCCAGCAGACCGGTGCGAAGAGCTGTGAATGCAAGGATGGAGGCATGTAGGGGCCAGCAGACTTCAGTGCGAAGAGCTGTGAATGCATGGATGGAGGCATGCAGGGGACTGCAGACTTTGGTGTGAATAGCTGTGAATGCAGGGGCCAGCAGACTTTGGTGTGAAGAGCTATGAATGCAAGGATGGAGGCATGCAGGGGCCAGCAGACTTCAGTGCAAAGAGCTGTGAATGCATGGATGGAGGCATGCAGGGGCCAGCAGACTTTGGTGCAAAGAGCAGCTGTGAATGATGCAAGGATGGAGGCATGCAGGGGCCAGCAGACTTTGGTGTGAAGAACTGTGAATGCAAGGATGGAGGCATGCAGGGGCAAGCAGACTTTGGTGTGAAGAGCTGTGAATGCAAGGATGGAGGCATGCAGGGGCCAGCAGACTTTGGTGTGAAGAGCTGTGAATGCATGGATGGAGGCATGCATGGGCCACCAGACTGCGGTGTGAGCAGCTGTGAATGCAAGGATGGAGGCATGCAAGCGCCAGCAGACTTCGGTGCGAAGAGCAGCTGTGAATACAATGATGGGAAGCATGCAGGGGACAGCAGACTTTGGTGTGAAGAGCTGTGAATGCAAGGATGGAGGCATGCAGGGGCCAGCAGACTTCGGTGCGAAGAGCTGTGAATGCAAGGATGGAGGCATGTAGGGGCCAGCAGACTTCAGTGCGAAGAGCTGTGAATGCATGGATGGAGGCATGTAGGGGCCAGCATACTTCAGTGCGAAGAGCTGTGAATGCATGGATGGAGGCATGCAGGGGACAGCAGACTTCAGTGCGAAGAGCTGTGAATGCAAGGATGGAGGCATGTAGGGGCCAGCAGACTTCAGTGCGAAGAGCTGTGAATGCATGGATGGAGGCATGTAGGGGCCAGCATACTTCAGTGCGAAGAGCTGTGAATGCATGGATGGAGGCATGCAGGGCCCAGCAGACTTTGGTACGAAGAGCAGCTGTGAATGCAATGATGGGAGGCATGCAGGGGCCAGCAGATTTCGGTGCGAAGAGCTGTGAATGCATGGATGGAGGCATGCACGGGCCAGTAGACTTTGGTGCGAACATCTGTGACTGCAAGGATGGAGGCATGCAGGGGCCAGTAGACTTCAGTGAAAGGCCAGCTCTGAATGCAAGGATGGAGGCATGCAGGCGGCCATAGACTTCGGTGCAAACAGGTGTGAATGGAAGGATGAAGGCATGCAGGATACAGCAGACTTTGGTGCGAAGAGCTGTGAATGCAAGGATGAAGGCATGCAAGGGCCAGCAGACTTTTTTGCAAAGAGCAGCTGTGAATGATGCAAGGATGGAGGCATGCAGGGGCCAGCAGACTTTGGTGTGAAGAGAGCTGTGAATGCAAGGATGGAGGCATGCAGGGGCAAGCAGACTTTGGTGTGAAGAGCTGTGAATGCAAGGATGGAAGCATGCAGGGGCCAGCAGACTTTGGTGTGAAGAGCTGTGAATGCATGGATGGAGGCATGCATGGGCCACCAGACTGCGGTGCGAGCAGCTGTGAATGCAAGGATGGAGGCATGCAAGCGCCAGCAGACTTCGGTGCGAAGAGCAGCTGTGAATACAATGATGAGAGGCATGCAGGGGACAGCAGACTTTGGTGTGAAGAGCTGTGAATGCAAGGATGGAGGCATGCAGGGGCCAGCAGACTTCGGTGCGAAGAGCTGTGAATGCAAGGATGGAGGGATGTAGGGGCCAGCAGACTTCAGTGCGAAGAGCTGTGAATGCATGGATGGAGGCATGTAGGGGCCAGCATACTTCAGTGCGAAGAGCTGTGAATGCATGGATGGAGGCATGCAGGGGACAGCAGACTTCGGTGCAAAGAGCTGTGAATGCATGGATGGAGGCATGCAGGGGACAGCAGACTTCAGTGCAAAGAGCTATGAATGCATGGATGGAGGCATGCAGGGGACAGCAGAATTTGGTGCAAAGAGCAGCTGTGAATGCAATGATGGGAGGCATGCAGGGTACAGCCGACTTCGGTGTGAACAGCTGTGAATGCAAGGATGGAGGCATGCAGGCGGCCATAGACTTCGGTGCGAACAGGTGTGAATGCAAGGATGGAGGCATGCAAGGGCCAGTAGACTTTGGTGTGATGAGCTATAAATGCAAGGATGGAGGCATGCAAGGGATAACAGACTGCAATGCGAGCAGCTATGAAAGCAAGGATGAAGGCATGCAAGATACAGCAGACTTCGGTGCGAAGAGCTGTGAATGCAAGGATGAAGGCATGCAAGGGCCAGCAGACTTCAGTGAAAGGCCAGCTCTGAATGCAAGGATGGAGGCTTGCAGGGGCCAGCAGACTTCAGTGAAAGGCCAGCTCTGAATGCAAGGATGGAGGCATGCAGGCGGCCATAGACTTCGGTGCGAACAGGTGTGAATGCAAGGATGAAGGCATGCAGGATACAGCAGACTTTGGTGCGAAGAGCTGTGAATGCAAGGATGAAGGCATGCAAGGGCCAGCAGACTTCAGTGAAAGGCCAGCTCTGAATGCAAGGATGGAGGCTTGCAGGGGCCAGCAGACTTTGATGTGAGCAGCTCTGAATGCAAGGATGGAGGCTTGCAGGAGACCGCAGACTTCGGTGCAAAGAGCAGCTGTGAATGCAAGGATGGAGGCATGCAAGGGCCAGCAGACTTTGGTGTGAAGAGCTGTGAATGCAAGGATGGAGGCATGCAGGGGCCATCAGACTTTGGTGTGAAGAGCTGTGAATGCAAGGATGGAGGCATGCAGGGGCCAGCAGACTTTGGTGTGAAGAGCTGTGAATGCATGGATGGAGGCATGCAGGGGCCAGCAGACTTTGGTGCAAAGAGCAGCTGTGAATGCAAGGATGGAGGCATGCAGGGGCCAGCAGACTTTGGTGTGAAGAGCTGTGAATGCAAGGATGGAGGCATGCAGGGGCCAGCAGACCGGTGCGAAGAGCTGTGAATGCAAGGATGGAGGCATGTAGGGGCCAGCAGACTTCAGTGCGAAGAGCTGTGAATGCATGGATGGAGGCATGCAGGGGACTGCAGACTTTGGTGTGAATAGCTGTGAATGCAGGGGCCAGCAGACTTTGGTGTGAAGAGCTATGAATGCAAGGATGGAGGCATGCAGGGGCCAGCAGACTTCAGTGCAAAGAGCTGTGAATGCATGGATGGAGGCATGCAGGGGCCAGCAGACTTTGGTGCAAAGAGCAGCTGTGAATGATGCAAGGATGGAGGCATGCAGGGGCCAGCAGACTTTGGTGTGAAGAACTGTGAATGCAAGGATGGAGGCATGCAGGGGAAAGCAGACTTTGGTGTGAAGAGCTGTGAATGCAAGGATGGAGGCATGCAGGGGCCAGCAGACTTTGGTGTGAAGAGCTGTGAATGCATGGATGGAGGCATGCATGGGCCACCAGACTGCGGTGTGAGCAGCTGTGAATGCAAGGATGGAGGCATGCAAGCGCCAGCAGACTTCGGTGCGAAGAGCAGCTGTGAATACAATGATGGGAAGCATGCAGGGGACAGCAGACTTTGGTGTGAAGAGCTGTGAATGCAAGGATGGAGGCATGCAGGGGCCAGCAGACTTCGGTGCGAAGAGCTGTGAATGCAAGGATGGAGGCATGTAGGGGCCAGCAGACTTCAGTGCGAAGAGCTGTGAATGCATGGATGGAGGCATGTAGGGGCCAGCATACTTCAGTGCGAAGAGCTGTGAATGCATGGATGGAGGCATGCAGGGGACAGCAGACTTCAGTGCAAAGAGCTGTGAATGCATGTATGGAGGCATGCAGGGGACATCAGACTTCAGTGCAAAGAGCTGTGAATGCATGGATGGAGGCATGCAGGGGACAGCAGACTTTGGTGCAAAGAGCAGCTGTGAATGCAATGATGGGAGGCATGCAGGGTACAGCCGACTTCGGTGTGAACAGCTGTGAATGCAAGGATGGAGGCATGCAGGCGGCCATAGACTTCGGTGCGAACAGGTGTGAATGCAAGGATGGAGGCATGCAAGGGCCAGTAGACTTTGGTGTGATGAGCTATAAATGCAAGGATGGAGGCATGCAAGGGATAACAGACTGCAATGCGAGCAGCTATGAAAGCAAGGATGAAGGCATGCAAGATACAGCAGACTTTGGTGCGAAGAGCTGTGAATGCAAGGATGAAGGCATGCAAGGGCCAGCAGACTTCAGTGAAAGGCCAGCTCTGAATGCAAGGATGGAGGCTTGCAGGGGCCAGCAGACTTCAGTGAAAGGCCAGCTCTGAATGCAAGGATGGAGGCATGCAGGCGGCCATAGACTTCGGTGCGAACAGGTGTGAATGCAAGGATGAAGGCATGCAGGATACAGCAGACTTTGGTGCGAAGAGCTGTGAATGCAAGGATGAAGGCATGCAAGGGCCAGCAGACTTCAGTGAAAGGCCAGCTCTGAATGCAAGGATGGAGGCTTGCAGGGGCCAGCAGACTTTGATGTGAGCAGCTCTGAATGCAAGGATGGAGGCTTGCAGGAGACCGCAGACTTCAGTGCAAAGAGCAGCTGTGAATGCAAGGATGGAGGCATGCCGGGGACAGCAGACTTCGATGTGAGCAGCTGTGAATGCAAGGAAGGAGGCACGCTGTGGCCAGTAGACTTCGATGTGAGCAGCTGTGAATGCAAGGATGGAGGCATGCAGGGGCCAGCAGACTTCGATGTGAGCAGCTGTGAATGCAAGGATGGAGGCATGCCGGGGACAGCAGACTTCGGTGCAAAGAGCAGCTGTGAATGCAAGGATGGAGGTATGCAGGGGACAGCAGACTTCGGTGCGAAGAACAGCTGTGAATGCCAGAATGGAGGCATTCAGGGGACAGCATACTTCGGTGCTTGCATTTGCTTTCACAAAGCACCAGATCGTGACTGCATGTCGGTACGAAATGGAGTCGATATGTGATACAGAACTAGTGCCTGCTCCTGCCCTCCGATGACAGCTGCTTATATTGGTTAGGGTCACTTTGTGATAGATACCTAGTGCCTGCTCCCTCCCTCCTACACCAGCTGCTCACATGGGAAACTGTCCATCATGGACCGTCTTTACATTGAAAATGCTTATCACCTGCCCCCCCGCTCCTCCCTCACTTAGTGACAGATAAGTGCCTTGTGGGGCCTGGTGCATTGTTCCATTGTGTTGAGAGTCACATTTGAATGGGATTTCCTTGCCCACTTGTCAGATACAATCCATATAATGCCCATGAATTATAACTCTTGGTAAAAAGATTCTGTGAGATAGTTGTGCACCAGTGAGTGACTTTATAATATCTATTTCAAAGACATAAGGCTGTGCTTACCTCATAGTAAATCATGTATGACATAAACAGGCATAAAGTAGACCTTTTTCCAGGCACAGGCCCTTAAATTTTGTTGATTACCCTTGTCTTAAAGAATACACAAAATGTCGATATTTGAAAACTACAATCTGAGATATCTGTTCACACTTTTAAGTTGAATTTCTCTGATGAAATTTTCATTGACCGCCCTTACTAATAATTGTTAAACTCTTGGGGACGAATATAAAAGGTACTTCCAATGACCGGGCAGGTGAGGAGAATTTGTGCCTGTTGCAGTGTTCATTGGGCATTGGGGTATTGCAGAATGGACTGCAGCTGTGAGTAGACAGTGTCTATGCAAGGATAGTGCATAGACAAACGAGGGAATGCCTTTCACCCTGTTACCCGCACCATATTACAGAACTACAGTGAAAAAGGGAATTAAAGAGAGGAGAGAACATGATTCGAGGTACCACACTTCGCCCCCCACCATAGCTCCTTTTGCGAGAGGGCATAGACCCTCAAGTACTTCTGTGGGCTGTACATGCAAAGACTGCAAACCATTCCTCCTTTTCCCTATCTGGGCAGAGGTTTTTCAGTGTTTCCTTCTCCAAAGACTCAGACAGTGTATCTGGGACTGTAATACCTTGGGAGCAGTAGTTCCACAACTTACGATAAACAGCACGGCAGAACCTGATGACGACCGTTTGAGACTGAGGGCTTCCAGGGCTCTCCCTCCCATAAAGCCGCTTTAGAAAGCTAGTAGGGTCCTGATGAATGCCATTTTAGGGGCGATAGGTTTTGGCAGAAACATGTTGACCAGACCACACTGTAGGACACGAGTGAGAATAGGAATCTTCAGTGTTCTTTGTTTGTTTTTGACCTTATGGCAGGGAACATTAAGAAAGTTTTGATTGTTCACTTTCAGGTAATTTTATTTCAAGTTTGAGGGTCCCATATCAGTAGCCCCTCTCTTGCAATTATGAGAATATCTCTCCCTTTAAAAAAAGATCTCCATGAAGAGCTCTCATGTATTGGATCCCATTGGGATAAGCGCATCTGTACTTTCCCAAAGAGGAGCAAACCCAATAGTCAACCTTGCCTCGCACGTAAGTGAGGGTTTTGCATCCTTAACATAGGAATCTCAAGTCAATCAATCAGGGTTGGTAAAGTGCAGCTACTCATCTGTGAAGGTCTCAAGGCGCTGGGGGGATAGGGGAGTGGCTCCGTTGAGTGCTGGGGTCATCCGAAAAGCCAGGTCTTGAGGTCCTTCCTGAACTGGGGCAGTGTGGGAGATTGCCAGATGTGGAGGGGGAGGCTGTTCCAAGCTTTGGCTGTGAGGTAGGAGAAGGACTTTCCTCCCATTCTAGTCTTGCTGATATGCCAGATGGTGGCCAGAGAGAGCTGTGTTGATCGGAGGTGTTTTTTGGGTGTGTGGAAGGAGAGGCGGCTGTTCAGCTGTGCGGGTCCGGTGTTGTGAAGGGCCTTGTATGCGTGGGTGAGGAGTTTGAAGGTTATTCTTCTTTTGATTTGAAGCCAGAGGAGATCGTGAAGGTGATGGGTGATATGGCTGCGACAGGGGATGTCGAGGATCAGTCTGACTGCGGCGTTCTGGACAGTCTGGAGTTTGTGAAGGAGTTTCTTGTTGATTCTGGTGCAGAGAGCTTTGTCGTAGTCCAGTCTGCTGCTGATGAGCGTGTGCGTGACAGTTTTTCTGGTTTCGGTTGGGATCCATGCATGCGGTGGATGTTGAAGCAGGTCGAGGAGACAGCGTTGATCTGGAGGTTCCTTGTGAGCGTTGAGTCTAGTATGATGCCGAGGTTTCGTGAGTGGTCTGTCAGGGTTGGGGGATTTCCGAGGGTGGAGGGCCACCAGGAGTCGTTCCATGCGGAGGGGGTGGTGCCAAGGATGAGGACGTCTTTCTTTTCTGAGTTGAGTTTCAGGCAGCTGTTCTTCATCCAGGTGGCGACGACTTTCATCCCCAGTGACCCTTTGAGGAAGTAAGGAGGTCTCTCTGGTGCACGGAATGTGGTTTTAAATATCTGGGACCATACATCAATCCCTTTACGGAAGCCAAGTGATCCCACAAGTGAGCGTGCAAGTTGTTACCATGGTTGGTGTACGCGCAACAAGTTAGTGTTCAAGTTGAAAGTGTGCGCTCACAACAGGATAAGGAGAATAGGCTATGTCTTGGATTGCCCGGTAGCCCAGTTACAGAGGCTGCGATGTGCAGAAACAGATCTGATTGCAGGACCCGCTTAGGGGGAGACAGTTCCTTCAGTCCTCACTCCCTCTATTCGCTTCCTTGGTACACATTGAAAGGTTTCAGGTACAGTCAAAATACATCAGGCCTTCTGCAGGAGGGCCAGTTTTGTATTGAGTGTCACGGTCCTTCATACTCCAGTGAGAGCTCTGCGATTGTCAAGTGTCCATCGATAGTGGGCGGCTGGTGGTAGGCCTTGGCTGCACTCTCTCCACACATCTGGAATGCGTTGACGCTCCACCTCCTCTGAACAGTTTAAGACAAAAGCCACCTGCACAAGCGAGTAGAAGAATTTGATGTTCCTGATATAGCTTCCCAGCAGTCTACCTGCAATGCTTCCTTTGAGCAGCGCCTAGAAGCCTTCCTGTGCTGTGTGTGTCTATCGGTTCCAGCCATTGCATAACCCAGTGTTTACTTGACTCGCAACACAACAGACAACACAACAGAAAAAAAAACTTTTAGAAGTTTTAATTTTTTCAAATAAAAGTCTTTTCGCTTGAATATGAGGAAACAAGAAGCACTGTAAATATGTCTGCTTGGGCCTCAGGATCCCCCTCTCCTTATATGCCCGAGGTATGAAAATGCAATGTCCGAGGCTTTTCATCGAATATTGTTTGTGATTATTTTATTGGTGCAAATACGGATTTAACTTGTACTTTGTTTTACCTTAAAGCTGTTTCTAGATTGCGTGATACTATAGTTCCACCAGTGTAATTGTAAAAAATGTATCATTTTGCAGTTTAATGAAATTGAGAAAATGTGCAGCGTTTTTTCAGTTTATGCCACGTGCAAAAATTTCCAGATTTTGCATTAACCTTGTTCCACAGAATTTTGTTTATTTGAACGATTGTTTTCAAAAAGTCAATTATACTAAAGAAAATCTGCAAAGTGACTTGGCTTACAAAAATAATTTTGCAAAACGTCTATTTGCAGCTTTTTTCTCGACAGAACCTACTTTTATCCACTTTAGCGCCCCCACTTTTTAAAATAAGATGTTCATATTTTTTTACAGAGAATTTCATGGAATGCGAGGAATCAAACTCTTGAAATTGAACCATTGGTTGTGCATATTATTTTTTTGAGTATGTATCTCTGGGAAAGAGCAAAGTTCTATGCAGATGACGAAAGTCCTTCTATTACATTTTCTTTTTTTTACTTTTAACTAGGCATATATCTTTAACGCTTCCTGCTAGTTTTCGAGGCAAAAACACTCGACCGGACTTTGAAAACCAGCACTCGAATCTGTACGCCATATCAGGTAGGACGATGACTTTGGTTCTTTGTAGTTTTGTAGTAAAAAGCTAATATTGTACACCGGATACTGATGCACGTTTTAAAGTTTTGGGATTGATTAGGATGTAGTTCCATTAGGCTGATTTGGGAGAGTGAGCAGTAGTCAGGGGGAAGGGGGAGGGGGTGGGGGGTAAGTGGGTTGTGGTGCAGGACTGTACCACCAGAACAAGTGCAGAACACTCTTTTTTTGGGAAATCTACGTGACCATGAAACCTGGCAGTACTTAATTTGAGCCGGTGGTTTCAGGTGCTCAGCACCGTCACTTAATTGTCTACACGGGGCTTGTACCAGTCTGCCACATGGTGGCGCTGCTAAAAATGACCATTGACTGCTGCTCAAGCCATTCTTATAGCTTTGGGGGCCTAGAGTAGGCTCAATTGTCACACTTTTAAGAGTGTGATGATTAGTAATTGCGTAGGTACTGCCACTGGCAGCTGCAATGTGTGGTGCAAGCTGCAGGGGCCCCCTAACGAGGGCCCTGGCACTACTTTTAAAAAAAACATTTTTTTATACAAATTAAGCACTGAAAACTGGTGCCTCTGCAGTTCACCGAAGAGTGCATTGCAGACAGGCTCTTGTATACTTCCATGCCTCTTTCACTCTCTTGCGAGTAGCACCCACATATGGGAGTCTCCTTGAACCACAGAAACCTCTCACCCCACTGTCCATAGATGGGTTTAGCTTGTCTGCCCTGCTCACACACTCCGACCTGGAAACATTGACACTCTCTTGTGACGAGCACCCACATATGGGAGTCTCCTTAAACCACAGAAACCTCTCACCCCACTGTCCATAGATGGGTTTAGCTTGTCTGCCCTGCTCACACCCTCGGACCTGGAAAATCAACGCTCTCTTGCGAGGCGCACCCACACATGGGAGGCTCCTTGGACCACAGAAACCTCTCACCTCACTGTCCATAGATGGCGCCGACAGGTACTTTTGTACCCCTGTTCCACCCTGGTTCTTTTAGGCCTGATTGGCAACCAGAGGAGGGTGAGGACGACTGGGAGGGGTCTGGGGACCCTTTAACTGACCAGTTGGAGTATGACCCAGACTGGCGAGAGGAGTTGGGGAATGCCAGTGGGCTGGACTCTTTCCCCAGACCTTGGCATGTTGTCTCCTCCTACCGTGGCTACGAGCTTCTTACGCAGTTGTGTTGCGTAGGGCGGCCGAGGCCCTCAACCTCGAGCTACATACGGTGGCGGTCAGGACTAACCTCCTGACAGAGGTGCTTCAACCGGCAGCGAGCTCTTCGGAGCCCCTGCTGCCGTTCATTGAAGCCCTTACTGACATCCTTTTGGGCACCTGGTCCATGCCCAACACAGGGGCTCCTGTGGACAGGATGATCGCCCAACGCCACCGCCCGGCTCCGGGCGACCCCACTTTCCTCTCCCAACACCCCACCCCAGACAGCTTGGTGGTCCAAGCCTCCACGTCCAAAGGCGCATTCCCTAACGCACCACCTGATAGGGAATCCAAAAAGCTGGACCACCTTGGGAAGAAGATGTTTTCTTTCTCCAGCTTGGGACTGCGGTCGGTAAACACTGCATGTCTGTTGGGCCGTTAAACCCACTCTGTGTGGGATACGGTGGCGCAGGTGCTGCCCCAGTGCCCGGAGGAGGCCCTGGCCGTCCTCTCCCGTGCAGTTGCCGAGGGGAGAGACGCAGCCAAGTTTACCATTCGCTGTGGACTGTCGACTCGCTAGGCAGGACGATTTCCACGTCGGTAGCCCTTCGACGCTACGCCTGGCTGCGGTCGACTGGTTTCTCCGGGGATGTTCAAGCTACCCTTATGGACATGCCCTTTGATGGCTGTCGCCTGTTCGGCGACAAGGCAGACAACGCGCTAGAGCACTTCAAGGATTCTCGGGCTACGGCCAAGTCCTTGGGCCTCTCCACCACCCGCCCTGCGCAGTCTGCCTTTCGCCCCTTTCGTGGCAACGGAAGGCGTGCCCCACCACGTTCTGCCCAGAGCCACAGGCCGGCGCAAGCTGTTCAGCCTCTGCGCGGCCGTGGACTTGGGAACCACCCCGTCGTTCTGGGGACCAGCGAGCGGGCCAGTCCACCACAGCCCCCTCTGCAGCAGCCTCTAAACCCTCCTAGTCCGACCTTTCAGGGCCACCGATCGCCAGTGGGCGGCAGGATTCGCCATCACCTCCCCCACTGGCGCACCATCACGTCGGACAGGTGGGTTTTGCAAATAGTCCGAAGGGGTTACTCCCTCCCCTTCGAGACTACCCCTCCACTCATGCCACCTCAGCACCATCCATGTCGGAGGATCATCTGGCCCTTCTCCAACAGGAAGTTTTGGCACTCTTGGCCAAGGGAGCCATCGAGCGAGTTCCTGCCCCAGAAGTACGTCGTGGTTGTTATTCCCACTACTTTCTGGTGCCCAAGAAGGACAAAGGCCTGCGTCCTATCTTGGATCTCACGGACGTCAACCGCTTCCTCCGGAAGGAGAAGTTCAGAATGTTGACGCTAGCTCAGGTCCTGTCTGCACTCGACCCTGGAGACTGGATGGTAGCGTTGGACTTGCAGGACGCATACTTTCACATTCCCATCCTGCCGGCCCACCGGCGTTACCTGCGGTTCACGGTAGGCCACGAGCATTTTCAGTGTACCGTGCTCCCCTTTGGCCTTACCAGCGCCCCTCAGGTGTTCACGAAAGTGATGGCGGTGGTCGCAGCTCATCTGCGCAGATCAGGGATTCCAGTCTTCCCCTATCTTGACGACTGGCTGTTGAAGGTGGGCTCGCCCCAGGCAGTGGTCTCCCACCTCCAGACTACGGCGGACCTCCTGCATTCGCTGGGGTTCACAATCAACGTGCCAGAAGCTCCTTTTCATCGGAGCGGTTCTGGACACGACGCAGTTTCGGGTTTCTCCTCCAGAGCATCGAGTCCGGGATATTCGGGCTATGATTCCGATCTTTCAGCCTCTATCCCGGGTTTCGGTCAGAATGACCCTGAGGCTGCTGGGCCTCATGGCCTCCTGCATCCTGCTGGTGGATCATGCTAGGTGGCATATGCGGGCTCTGCAGTGGGACCTGAAGTTCCAGTGGGCACAGCATCAGGGGAATCTGTCCGATTGCGTCCAGATCTCGGAGGGCACTGCTCAACAATTGCCATGGTGGCTCACGAACCAGGATTGGGTCCATGGCAGATCCCTCTCCCTTCCCCAACCAGAAATTACAGTGGTGACGGATGCATCACTTCTGGGGTGGGGCGGCCATATGGGAGAGGCGGAGATCGGAGGCCTCTGGTCTCCAGCCGAGTCGGGGCTCCACATCAACCTTCTGGAGCTTCGGGCGATTCGTCTTGCACTAAAGGCATTCCTTCCCTCTGTCCGGGGAAGAGTAGTGCAGGTGTTCACAGACAACACCACCACCACCACCATAGTGGAGAAGTGTGGCTCAATGGTTAGAGCGGCAGACCCTGATGCAGAGATCTGGCCCGGGACCAGGGTTCAACCCCGCCTCGGCGGGTCTTGGGCTCAATTTCCTCAGACCTGATAATTCTCGCCTCGGTGCCTATTCTAATCATGGGTCCCACTCTGCAACTCTGGGCAATAGCTTGCTTAATCTCCACAACGGCCCCAACAGCGCTGGGATGCCTGGCTTCACCCTGGGGGTGCCCAGGAGTGGACATTTCACAGGGAAAAGCCAGGAAGGGTTCCACAGCGGTATGCGTACAGCGCCAGGACACCTCTTTGGGGGTATAAGTGCGCTTTACAAGTACAAATTTCATATGGTATTGCAACAAACAGGGCGGGGTGGTTCAACACCTGGCAGGTTCACTGAACGCCAGGGCGGACGAACTCAGCCGCAGGTGCATGATGGATCACGAATGGCGTCTTCACTCGGAGGTGGTGCAAGGTCTCGTTTGGCAGTAGGGAGAGCCTTGGTTAGATCTGTTCGCCACCAAAGAGAATGCGCAATGTCAGCAATTCTGCGTGTTGGAATTTCCAAGGCGGCACTCACTAGGCGACGCTTTTCGTCGCGAGTGGAGTTGCGGTTTTCTATACGCCTTTCCGCCTATACCACTTCTGCCCAGAGTGCTGAAGAAGATCAAGCGCGACCGGCCCAAGTCATTCTTGTGGCTCTGCATTGGGCACGAAGAGTCTGGTATCCCGAGCTGTTACACATGACCATCGATCCTCCGATCAGACTGCCTCTTCGGGAGGATCTTCTGTCGCAGCAGCAGGGGACGGTCCTCCACCCGAACCTGTCCAGCCTCCACCTCCATGCGTGGAGATTGAGCGGAGGCAGTTGACAGCCTTTGACCTTCCTCTCGAAGTCTGTAATATTATCTTGGCAGTCCCTCCACTAAAACGGTATACGCCTGTAGATGGAACAAATTTGTGGATGGTGCACAGCAAAGGCTGTGGATCCCCTTTCTGCCCCTCTTTCAGAAGTTCTCTTGTTCCTCCTGTCTTTGGCCCAGCAGGGCTCTGCTCTGGGCACTCTGAAGGGCTACCTCTCGGCCATTTCAGCCTTTCTTAGGCTTCCTCATCAGCCTTCTCTTTTCAAGTCCCCTGTTGTAAATCGCTTTCTTAAGGGCATTACTCATCTTTTTCCTCCTGTTCCCTTCGTAATGCCTCAGTGGGATTTGAACTTGGTTCTTACTTACCTTATGTGCGCTCCCTTTGAGCCGCTTCATAACTGTCCTCTCAGACTTCTTACTTTAAAGACTGCCTTTCTGGTTGCCATCACCTCTGCTCGCAGGGTGAGTGAGCTCCAAGCTCTTTCTTCAAAGCCTCCTTTTCTGGCTGTTCATCCGGACAAGGTTGTCCTCAGAACCAGACCTTCCTTTCTTCCCAAGGTGGTTACTTCTTTCCACATTGGTCAAACCATCACTGTGCCCACCTTCTTTCCGCCTCCGCATCCTTCTAAGGAGGAAGAGAGGCTCCACCGTCTGGATCCAAAACGTGCGCTTTCCTTTTATTTGGATCGCACCAAGCAATTCCAGGTGGATGACCAGCTCTTTGTTGGCTACGTGGGCGCCAAAAAAGGTCGGGCTGTGCACAAACGGACCATCTCTAGGTGGGTCGGTTTGTGCATTAAAACTTGCTACTCTTTGGCAAAGAAGGAGCCTCCAATGCGACTGCGCGCCCATTCCACCAGGGCGACGGCAGGTACCACTGCTTTGGGACGGGGAGTCCCCCTCAATAACATCAGTCAACAGCTACGTGGGCATCTTTGCACACATTCACAAAACACTACTGCCTCGACAGCCAAGTCCGGAGAGACGGCTTCTTTGGCCGTTCTGTACTCCAGGACTTTCTGGTCTGAACTTGGTTCGCAGACCCACCTCCGGGGTTGGTATTGCTGGGGTATCTATTCTAAGGTAAGGAATCTATAACTAATTGTCTCTTTCAGATGAACAAGTTACTTACCTTCGGTAACGATATATCTGTAAGAGACATAGATTAGTTATAGATTCCTTACCGCCCCACCCATCCTCCCTGTTCTGCGAACTGACTTCTAGGGTCAGGGAATCCCTTTCAGGGCTCTAGTTTTGTGCACCAGTGGTCAGTGTCTTGCATGGCTCTGCGCTTCTGGCGTGGAATGTCGTGTAAAAGAACTGACGTCATCCCGGCGACCACGACGCCAACGACTAGCGCGGAGTCGACCGATGCCACCTTTCAAAGCGCAGGGTTACTGCTGACGAAAAATTCTCTGGATCCAGTCTGACGCCTGGGGGTAATTCTAAGGTAAGGAATCTATAACTAATCTATGTCTCTTACAGATATATCGTTGCCGAAGGTCAGTAACTTGTTTGTTAGTGTCTGTGTGCCTCATTCACTATGGTGGGAAGTGCCTAGAGCCCCTCCTGTACCTTCTGCACGGATAACAGCAGGTTGCCACACTCGTTGCACTATTTCGGTATTTCTTTGTGACTCAGAATTAGTTGTCACATCTGTTCTCAAAGAGAGTCTTGTAGTAATATAGGTGCTCAAGTGTGCGACGTCGGATATCTGCGTACCCTCTGGGGGTGGGATAGGTTCAGAGAACATCAACATCCTTCTCATCACTCCATCCCACCAAACTTCAGTACTGCGCTGCATTTACAATGCATCCAATTGTAGTGTCTTTTCATATATATCGGTATACCTCAACTCCCCATTCAGTGTTGTTGTGAACCAAACGTTTCGCTGCTACACACCAAGTCACACTCACCCTTCCTGTTAGTAGAACCTGTTAAATGTTTCCATATCAAGAACCTCAAGAAAATGAGGTACAGTCTGCTGTGTTCTTGTGACACAACTCATGAACTCGTACCTGCAGGATTCAGGACAGTGCTGAATATTCAAGTTCTGCAGATCCATTAAAACCAAGTTCTCTGCCTACAAGTATCTCTGGTTCTCCCCTACCCTCCAGCTGACAGTAGGCCCGTCTTCCTGTTGGCAGATACTGTGATTACCAAGTATCACCTCTTATGTAGTGTAAACTAAGAAGGAGTACGTACAGTTTCCTTTTTAAAGTTAGTGTTTCTGACTGCGTTCTGTCCCTAAGAGTGCAGTTAAGTTGACCCAGACTCTAAAAATACCATGTCCCTGCTCATATGCATCGAAAAGGCATCTTACTCTTAATGGGATGAGCAAATGTAGGTCTTTCTATGATACCAGGCTTCATATGACGTGGTTCTGACCAGCGTATCTATGCCGCAGGCTACCTTCACCACCTTTACTCTCCAGATGTATCCAGGTGCTGCAGGCAGAACTGCTGCATGACCGGGATTTCCCAGGCTCCCCGCTGGTCAGGTAACCTGTTTCAGGTAACGGAAGAGCTCTGGCCATCTCTATCACTGCCCATCTGGCTCCCCTGCTGATCTGAGCTCTGCCAGAATAATGAAATAATGTGGTGCCTTCTTGGCCCCCTCAACTTTTGTTGTTATCTAACAGTTCTCCAAAGCACTGAGAAATGTCTCTCTTCTGGAAATCAGCAATGGTTAAACCATTATTAAGGAATCCCTAGCTAACCCTGATCGATCCTAAGGCCCGATTTTGCTAATACCATACCTAAGAAATATTCTTCAGAACCTCGCTGTTTACCAGCTGCAAACCTACATCAAAAGCAATGCCACAGTGTATTCTTTCCAGCCGTACTTCCGTCTCGGGCAAAGCTCCAAGTTGGCGGTCACTGCAGCCTTGGCTGGTCTATGTAGATCGGTGAATGGCGTAACTGTCATGGTCCTTGCTCTATTAGACCTATCAGTGGCCTTTTACACTGTTGTTCATGCAGTTCTTCTCACCAAGCTCCTGGAAGTGACTTTTGGAGTCTCCACGCTCAAACGGTTTGAGTTTTTCTTTACACCGCAGGAGTAAATGTTCACACTACTTCCCGTTCGATCTTAGTAAGGAAGATTGGCTGTGGTGTTTCTCGTGCGTCTTTGCTTTCCCCACTCTTATTCAATATATGTGTGATGCTTTCGACCTAACTCCTACACTCCTTAGGTGTCCAGTCGTATATGTATGCTGATGACACCCCTCTGATCTAAGGGGTATCCCCACAATATCATCCGTCAGGTCAGTTCTTCACGATTCTTTTACTGATCTCTTAAAAACAGTATATACTGGGGAGTGAGCTCTCAACTCCGAAGCGTAATCCATGTAACACGGAGCTCCTTACACCAGAAACATCGGTCACATGGCATCCTTCTGGACAGACGCTGTAGGTTCTCCTCCGGTGCCATCTAATACCACATGCTAGCTTGGCATTTATTTGTATGCCAACCAACCCTCTACCAGCACTTGCTTTTGAAAGTTACACTGTTAAAGAAAATGTTACCTTTAGCAGTAATGAACAGCATATTTCTTTAGTTAGTGATTCAATTTCACCTTGACCACACAACTCAATACATCTGTGTCTTCTAGAAACACTGAGGAAAAGTTTACAAGTGGTGCAAATTCTGCCGGATGCTGCTACTTGAGACTAGGAGAAAAGACCATGTAGCTACAAGGATGACATTGGGGACACACTCTGCGCCTTCCTCCTTACAGGACTAATCGTGTCCAAGATTGATCGTGGAGTGACCGTCCCCTCTTCTGCATCCTGCTGTGGGACTACCTTCAGTGGACCAGGTATTATTAGATGTGGCACCGTGTGTGGAGGAGTTCTTCGATTTCAGCCAAACATCCTCACCAATTTGTTTTCAAGATTTTTGTTTAAATCTTTTGATTTATTACTGGCTGGTGTGCCATCAGGCCCGGATTCACCAAAGGACCTTGCATACCTGGAGATGGGGAGGGGCAGCAGCACAAGACGGAGAGGTGTGGCCCAGCGGCCATAGCGGCTGACTCCGGAGCACGCGTCTCACAGTTCGATCCCCAGTGCCGGTGGCAGCTCAGCATCATGTGACTCTGGGCAATAGCTCACTTATTCTCCCCAGTGCCCGCCCAACCCTCCCCCCCCCCCCTCCACCTGCGCCTGGATACCCTTAGGTATACAAATGTGGAATTATTATTATAAGTGCTGCACAGCCAGTGGTCTCACCGTTCCTTGAAGAGTAAAGTAGTCAACAAGTTCTCAGCAGGATAAGCATCGGTGTATGAGGCCTATAGACAGGGCTACTGCAATTAGACGGCATGGTTGACTAAATTATGCGCATTGTAAAGGCAAATTATGTACACATTTTACGATAGTATTACTTAATTGTGTTGCCATTTCTACACATGGTAACATTGTCGGGCACATATTTCACATTATTAGTACCAGTTTAACACCCAAATCGAGCAGTAAGCAATTGAAAGATGACGTCAACCTTTACATAGGACCTTCCACTGCGCAGGACCATGTGTCACCACGTTTTTAGTAAATATTGATCCATTTGAGCTAGAAACATTTTTTTTGTTCTAATCTGCAGCTTATGCAGCAGCTGATGGAGAAGGTGGCAAATGCGACAAATCCATAATTATTTGAAAAACATTTTAGCCAGAGAAATGAATAATTCAAGTTAGCTGGCCTATAGATCACGCTGGAGGCATAGCGATCAGTGGTATGCATAGCGCCATCCCCTGCTCTAACCCTTCGCTTGGTCAGGAGATAAGAGGGAGCATAGATCGGAGGAAACTGTGAATTCCATAATGGAGGAGAATTGATAAAGAGGCAGAAGCGTTAGCAATTGAACACGTATGTGTTAGTTTAATGCTTAAAACAATGAACAGAGATCGATACATGGGTACACGAGTGCACTATATAGATATAATCATTCTCATTAGAAAGGACACCTGTGCACTCTGCCTTCTGAAAGAGTGCTAGGGAGGGTATTGGTGATACCCAGTGAGTGTATCGCAGAGGCGATGTAGTACGGTGACCAGTTTGCTGATTACGGATCAAGCATTTCTTTTCCTGGCTTCTCCAGATAGCTGAAATGTGTGATCCTGGGACAATCACTTTGTCCATCTGTTCCAAAGTTGACTTGCTTGTCAACATTGGAAGAACTTGGGAACAGGATAAATCCGGTATTCTCTTTTAATCTGTTAAACAAATGCATTTTTGTGGACTTGCTCTTTCTTCCGGAGATTTGGAAACCTGGACTCTAAGTTGGAAGTTTTTTATGCTATTATGGTTTATTTTAATTGATTGTTTGCTATGCTTGTATTGTATTTTATGCTTATGAAACTTTTAAGGCCGTAATGGCCGAAATAAAATTATTGAAATGGAAAAAAAAAATGGATAAATCCGGTATAATTTTTACATAAGAATAAAACATTTACCTAAGTGTTTTTACAGGCAAGTTTCAGTGCAAAAATGTTGCTTTCGGATAAATTCTTGGCTACACCATGATAGTATTGCTAATACGTTTGCGGCCAGTTTCATAATAAAATGTCCCATGATGGAAAGCCTCCTGTGCAATCGAAGGACCTGCTCATGGGTGTAATAAATGGCTCTGTGCTAGTCAACATGCTCGATTGCGCTCATGTCTGGCTATTTCAAAAACAAGATGTCCAGGTAGCCAGCCCGGTGAATATCATTCTGTAAACCACACTGCCCGATACCTGCACTCGCATTGCAACAAATCAGTGTAATTTGCACAAGTGTTATAATTTCTGACTCCCATAATCTACTGCCTATGATGGCAGCAGGAAATTTGTGGACGCTCCCTTGAGAGCGCATCCCGGTAGGGGTCAGCAATTACTCATGGTAGCTGTGGTGCTGCCTGTGAAATATTGCATTTTCTGTGGTTCTGTCGCTCAGCATGTTTTTTTATCTCTCTCTTATACAGCAGTAATGTTATGATGCAGTATGAAATTGCTCGACTGATTTACTGATCAGTGACACAGCTTTGATTGAAGGGTGGACCAGACAGAGTATTCTGCAAGGGCCATGAGTTAGTTCCCCAGCAGTTTAAATTAAATGTACACGTACTAAGGCCAATTCCCCTTCCCCAGTGCCACAACCAAGTCCGGTTTAGAACATACTTGCTGAGTGTGCATACAGGAGCCATTGTGAATCAATAAACGTTTCGGAAGTCGGAGAGCGGGTACACATTTTACCCAAAATGTATCGTATGCTTTGCTGTTTATGACGTGAGTTCTTACACATATCAGAATCACAAACTTCTAAAAATGTTCTTATGTTTTTACCTTTTCCTTATTTGGGTTGCCTTCCATTTTTTGAAGTACCATGCACCCTGGAAACAGGAAGCGACATCAGAGGAGAACAGGAAGTGCAGTGTTCAGACCTAGTAGATAAGGAAAGGTTCAATTTAAAGGGTGTGTTCTCTTTTATTCTGCCATTCTCGTAAAAACGACTGTGATGTGACTGATGTACCAACAGATTGCACTGCATATCCTCCTACTATAACATGTCATGCTTCAGGGGTTGAGAACAAGTCACAAAATAGAGGACAGCCCAAGTAAGAGAAGTGCTTACAAAAAAGAAAAAAAAGATGGCTGCTAAGAGTTTAGAACTGAGAAATGTAGCAGAAGTTAAAACTTGAATATTAATCTACATCATGTGTATTTTTGGGTAAATGTGTTTGCATTTATGTATTTTATGACTGTTAATCAGACCAGTTCACAGATCCCTTCTGGAGGTCAGTAGAACGTAAATAAAAAAGCTAATACAAACGTTTTTTATTACAATACAAAAGCATAAAAAGCTTGAATTAAAACTTTTAAAAAGCACATGCAGGAGCAGTAGAGAATTAATGTACATTTTGTCAATGGTTGTCATTCCCTAGATTGTGATACTATAAGACAGAAGTGGGATGAAGCCATGGTTTGAAGGGAGGAGGACGTTTTGTAAGAGGGAATAAAGGAGTCAGATAGGAGTGGAGAAGGAATAACGAAAGAAAGGAAAAGGCCATGAATGTGAGGAACGCCGCGCTCTTTGTTCTGAGTTTGACAATCTAATGGATTTTGGGAGTTGAAATTTGGTGCTCCTTTTGGACTAGGATGCCCATCAGCTGTGACATGTAAGTGGAAACAGGACCACAAAGACTGGGTCCTGCCGACGTGGAACACATATGGAAAATCCAGTGGTAGTCGCTTTTGAACTGCAAGATCTGGGGTCCACTCCAGTTTCCCCTTCTTGGCTAATAGTGTGTAATCTTAGTAAACCAACTCCCTGTGCATCAGTTGTGTCAAGTTCTGGAGCATCTTGAAACATTCCAGGATAATGTGCTGATGTCGAAGTGACGTGCTGGAGAGGAAAGAAGAAGAAAGCTGGCAGCATAGTTTATATGTCTTTAGTTGTGCCTCTAAAATTCATTTACACTTACTGCAAGGCAAACGGAGAGAGTAGATTTTTCTTCATTCATTCCTTCATTCATTTTTTACTTCCTCCAGACCTCCTTTCCTCCAGTCTCTTTTATTCCTTGATTAAACTATGACTTGCAGTCGGACTAATGAAACAGTCATTTACTAAGCATTTCACAGACAATTGCACCGTGTCTGCGGCCGCTGCACCTTTGTTAAACAGACACTGGCAAAGTCAATAGCTCTGGATAGCTTTTTGAGTCCTAACTGAAGTGTTAAAGTAAGGAAATAACCATTAAACAAAAGCATTTGCTTTTCATATGAGATGTTTCTGTGAGACAAAAGATTTAATGTGTGAAGATTCAGTGTAGTTTTGAGGTGTAAAATAGTCCGCCATGCATTGCAATGCAAGCACGCCATAGGGAGCTGGATGATGCACCAAACACCAAGAAAGAGAGACCTACACCTCTAGGCAGAGCTTCAACCAGCTCTATGTATGCTTCAAAGAACTGGTAACTGTAGATGTTGCACACAGCTGCCCTGACCAGCCGGACAAGAACAACCAGGACACGGCTATTGATGTAAGGGTGACAGTACAGAGCTACAACCAATGCTGTCTAGGACTCCAAAAGAAAGAAATCTGGTAAGAAACGTGCTTGACATCAGAAATTCTATGCTAATCCTAGAAGTTCACATCACGATCCAGATTGAAACTTAAAAAGGACCAGATTCAGGCACACTTGTCTGGAAAATGTTTGGTAGGTCCTTTAAATGAAAAGGAACTCCCACAGCAAATAGTTAGAGAACCTAGTTCTTCTACCTCAAAGTAAGTCATTTACCCACTCTAAATTTTAGCATCAAGATAAGTTTCACCAAAATTGTTGAGTGCATTGATTTACCGACCATTGCCTCACTAACAGGTTCACATAACTAAGCATACCAAATACAAGGTTATCATTTCTCAGTTTTATTCAATACCCAAAAATGTTTGCCCTTAGAGGAGCTCTGATTATTAGTTCATAATACACTTGTCACACATCTATATATTTTGGCTGCGTGTGACTTTAAGCAAAGAAAAATGTTGGCCATGTGATTCCAGATTGCTGTAGTCAATGACGTATTGACACCGCTTATGGTTGGACCAACTTTACTTGGCAGTGTCATAACACGGGCAGGCCTTTCAGAATATAATCACTTCCCCTGGCTCGTTTGTTTATTTTTTTGTGACCAGTATTACAGATAGCATTCTTTCAATTTGACATGGGGATAAGCGTACAATAGCGAGGTGCAGCCAAACAATACCAAAAATCACACCTGGGTGTCCAACGAAGGTCCAGAAGAGTCAGATTCTTTCTAGCTTTTCAGGAAAATGACATACTTTGTAAATTAGTTCTATTTATTGCCTGTAGGTAAATGTATTTTATGTGGATAGCCAGAAAATCTGGCATGAATCTGTCCCTCCTGGACTCACGTTGGGCACCCCAATATTGATTATTGAAGTACAGATCAACTTCAGGTGTAATCTGTTTCTAAACTCCTCTTGGTGGTTTTCCAGGTCGGGAAGTTATTTCTGCTAACTTTGAAACACTTCAATTTTTTTAGTTTGACAACTTTTATTAATGTTTTAGACAAGCATAACAGCACTATTAAATCAATATAGAAAAGATAGACTAACATTTGAATTAAACAATTTTTAAAAAACAGCGCTTAAAGATATATTAGTAATCAAAGTACAGCCTTTAATTAATATAATAAATACAAGAAGATGCAGTAAAATAGAACCAGTACAAGAGGACGAAGGAAAAGTGGGAGAAGAGCTACAAAATTGGAAACTTGATCAAACTAGAGGACTTAATATTGTAATAAATAAAATTAGTTGCAGTGACAAAAAATACACAAAAAGTTAATAAAAGAAAATGATTAATAGTTGAACAGTAGCGAAAAGCACTTTAGAGGTTCAAATACTTTATCTTGACAATTAGAAACTTAAGTAGAGGAAGATTTATATGATGGTTAGAGGGAACAAAAATTCCTCTCAATCTTTCTTTCTGTGTATCAGTGGAAAAAGTACGTGCTTTGTCAATTCTTTTGTTTGTACAAACACCATCCCACCAAGCTATATTTGAGTTTTGAAACGTCTTTTTAACATGAAGTAATTTCCTGAAGAAAAATAGAAAAGAAGGTCCAGTATCTTATAATCATTAAAACTGTCTTATCTAAAGAAATAAGTGAAGTAAAGAATACATTTGGAAAATTAAGCTCTGTGTTCAGTTTAAGAATACAATTAATTTTATGGCAAACTGGACTCCAAAAGCTATAAACTTTGTCACAAGAAAATAACAAATAAAGCAACTCCCTTTTCTTCATACATGACTAGCACAAAGCATCACCTAAATGTATAATCTAATATAATTTAACACTTATAAACAGCAATCTATTATTTAATAAAAAATAATGTTTGAGTAATGGAGTCAGCTTTACAGGTCTGTGAAAGTTGTCCCATTGATCAGTAGACCAATCATCGACATTTCTTTGCATCTTGTCAGAAGTTTTTAATCTTGTTGAGAGAGATGGATCTATAACGCTAGCTTTAGAAACATTCCCCAAATCGCGTCCTGCTATTTTTGAGGAAAAACAAAGGAATTAAAGGAAGATTCCAAATAAGAAGTTATTACGATTGTTATAACAGTTCTTAGCTTTGAGTAATATGGAACAATATGGAATAGCACTGCTGACTTAATTGGAGGAATTTTGAAGGTCATTAAATGAAATATTGTTCTTGTCCTTCCATAATTATAAAGCCCACAAGAGGCCTTTGTCATATCACTTTTTCCCAAAATGGACCCTTTATTTATGTTTTAAGTTATTATGCCAAATGATGGAAGTGGTGAAATTATCAAAAGTGGATTTCTTATTGAGAACAGGCCCAGTCGGTGTTGGGCACTTGACCTCGCCTGATGCCAGGCCCATCGCCCCCCGCCCACCCATCACTGCGGGTGTCAAACACACCCTTTGGTCGTGCTCACGGAGGTTGGGCACAGGACCTGGTCTCATGCTGATGCCTAAAGAGTTTCCTATAGTTCTTGGCCTTTGGTCAGGCCTTTTTCTTTTTTTAAATATATATTTCTTCAGATTTGCAAATCCTAAATTGGATTAACGAATCTTGTGCAAGCTTCTCTCCCTGAAGCTTGCATTGGATTTGTGAGTCAGATTAGTGACTCCCCGAATACCCCAACATCTAAAATGGTGGTTGGGGGCTGCGTTGTTGAGACAGGGTCAGTCCCTGGTCGCCCTCTTAGGTGCCAGGTATTTGCAAGTCGGATATCTGACTCGCGAATCCTGCAACTTTTACATGTGCTGTTACTCTACATGTTTTAATTGCAGCCTGTGAGCACTATTTTCTTAAATCACTCACTTCTGCCTGGCAGGATACGCTCTCCCCCGACGCTTATTTTTTTCTTTATCCAGCACGGCACGCCTTAGCTGCAATAACTGCAGCTCTGCCTTTCTTTTCTTATTTGTGGCTCGCCGATCTTGGCCGCACGCCTTTTTTCCAATTTCTTAACTTCTCTCACAATTGCGGCACGCCCCGCTTTAGCTGTAAACATCTTAAGCTAAAGCGCAGGTGCTGCGATTTGCTTCAAAAGTAAATAAATAGAAAAAAATGTGTCCCCACTCCTTTCTTTTTCTATTTCTTTACTTTTGAAGCAATCGCGGCACCCGCCCTTTAGCTTAGGATGTTTAAAGCTAAAGCGATTGCTTCAAAAGTAAAGAAATGGAAAAAAAAGTATGCAGCCGACATTTTTTTCTCCAGCTCTTTACTTTTGTTACAATCGCGGCACCCGCACTTTAGCTTTGAACATATAAAGCTGAAGCATGGGTGCCGCGATTGCTTCAAAAGCCAATAAATAGAAAAAAAGCATGCAGCTGCCATTTTTTTCCATTTGTTTACTTTTATAGCAATCGTGGCACCCGCGCTTAAGATGTTTAAAGTTAAAGCGCAGGTGCCGCAATTTCTTCAAAAGTCAATAAATAGAAAAAAATGCAGCTGCACGCCTTTTTGTTCCTGTTTCTTTACTTTTGTTACAATCGCGACACCCGCACTCTAGCTTTCAACATCTTAAGGTAAAGTGCCACAATTGCTTAAAAAGTAAATAAATAGAAAAAAAATTGCAAAGCAATAGGTCTCACATTACTGAAAGTTTAAGCTATTGGCGTTGCATTATTATTAGCAACACCAGTAGCTCGAACTATCAGTAATGCGAGACCTATTGCATTGCAAATGCTTGTTTGTTTTGCTTTAGGACACAGAGATCGTGTCCCGAGTTCTTTAATGGCTGCCTCAAAAGACCTTTTTCTCTGGTGGCAGCCAATCAGCTGTCTTGGATCAACAGCTCTGGTACCACAGATTTGAAAGCGACAAGGAACAAAAGACTCCCTTGTGCAAATCTGTTTTTTAATTTTTTGAAATCATAGACTCACAAGTTATTCTGAAGTCCCAAACAGCATAGATATACTAAAGTGTTAATTCTTTAAAACCAGCACTGTTACTTTTTAAAGTGCTAATATTTCAAAAATGACTCCTGCTAACCGCCATGCTCAAAACACCTATTTGCCACAGAAGCAAAAAAAGAGCTATCAAGAAATCAACATGGTGGGCGGAGTGAGTCATGGTCTGTGCTGTGTGTACTTTAACCATTGCATCAGTAATTGGTGAATTTCAATGGCTTTCTCATGTTTGACTCGGAACCATAACTCACTTTTAAACTTTGTTTTTTTTCCAGTGAGGAGAGGGAGAGAAAATATATCTATCTATCTCAAGGCATTTCTTTATTTGCTAATAACGTTGGCTCTGTTTGATGAAATCTTCATGAAACTTTCCAAAAGAAAAGCAAATTCACTTAAATTCTTTGCTGGAAAGTTTTGGGGTAATCCGTAAAGCGGGCGCCAGAAATAAAGGGGATCCCAAATGTCAAAATCCTCATGCATTTTCTATAGACTTCTTTAGGCAGTGGTCCCGCAAAGACTGCTTAATGGAACTACACCAGATTTGGCAGGAAGCTAGATCTTGGTCCGCAGATTGTGCTTTTTGTGATTTGGTGTAAATCAGTTCAGTACTTTTTTAAAAATAAAGGTGCAAAAATATTTGTATATCTGGACCGTTGGGTCCGAGGGGCTCCCGGAGAGTCTCGCAGGAGCGCCAAGTAAACAATTGAGCATTCCGATTGCCGCAGGGAGCTTTTTTTCCTTGGGCAAATGCACATGAGAAAAATGTTGCGGGCTGTCATTACAGGACATAGTCTCTTGTCCTGAAGTTAAAAAAGATATATACATATATATATCGAACAAAAGGCTCCCAAGTGCATTCACGCACATGCAGGGACACGGACTCAAAGTATAGCTGGTGCCAAATTCTTATTTATTTCATTAATTAGAACGGTGCTGTCTATATATATATATATATATATATATATATATATATATATATAATGGGGCAGGGTAGGTATACCCTACCGCCCTGTGGGAGGGGGGGGGTGGCCCAGATGAACCCCCACCTGGGGACAAAATAAAAATAAAAAATCTGCAGTTTTTGCCACAATCCCGCGGGACTCCCACAGGATTGCGGAGGGGAAAAATGTGGCTGCCATTTTGGGCCCCAGGGACTCCATCCCCAGGGGCTGCCTTCTTTAATTAAGGGGAGTGGGCAAGTAACCCCCCCCCCCCAAAAGCCATTATAGGCCCCGAGGAGCCCAGCCCCTGGGGCTGCATTCTTCCACTAAGGGGAGGAGGGTGTGCGGCCCTCCTCCTTGTGCCGTTATAGGCCCTGTGAAGTCCATCAACCGGGGCCAAAATGTGCAATAAAAAGAAGGGGGCTGTGCAGCTCCCCTCCCCGAGCCATCAAAGCTCTTGGCGACCCCGTCCCCAGGGCTGTGATTTCTAATTAAAAGGGAGGGGTCCCAGGGAACCATTCCTTATGGCTGCATTCATTTATTATGGGGAGGGGGCGCGTGGCCCCCCTTCCTGAGCCATTATAGACCCACAAGGGCTCATCCTCCAGGGCCATATTCTTTTATTAAGGGGAGGAAGGGCTGCGCTGTCCCCCTTCCCGAGCCATCATAGACCCCGGGGAGCCCATCCCCCATGGCTGAAATGTGCAATAAAGGGGAGAGGGGATGCGTGGCCCCACTCCCTGAGCCTTTAATGGCCCCAGGGACCCTGAGCCCTGGGGATAGCTCACTTACTGTGACCCGGGGGGCCCACCCCAGGGACACAGTACTTTCCCCGCCTGCACCAGCGCAGCCAGGGAAACGTGTTTACTTCTGTCTGGCGAGAGCATTTTTAAATCTCCCGCCAAATGGGAGCAAAGACTAAATCAGCTCCCAGCCCTCTGGATATTTAAAAATGCTCCCGCCTTCTTATATCAGACTTTTGTTCTGTTTGGCAGGCAGGGAAACAGAAAATATATTACTCCCATCCGGAGGGATCAGCATAAATGCAGTTGCTTCCTCCACCATGCCGGGAGCTGGCTGGTGAGTGCAGGGGCCATGGGTCTCCCCATGCAGCTCCCAACGTGTTGGTCGGTGGGTGCCTCCGATCGGTACCGGGTCAGCCAACTATGATTGGTGCGGGCCCGGGGCCAAAATAAGCTCTTAAAAAGGGTACAGCCCTGAGTGATGGGATCCACGGTCCTATAAAGGCTCAGGTAGGGGGCCGCAGCCCCCTCCTCCTTTATTTACATTTCAGTCCTTGAATGGACTCCCTGTGGCCTAATTAGGCTAAAGTGGGGGCCTATTAAGAACAGTGTACACTCTATGCAACACTTGTCAAAAAAGACACTATTTGCTTAAAATAACCAAAGTCTGAAGGTGCTCAAGATCACAATACCTGCAGCCTTCATACCGTGGTGGAAACTTTACAGATAGCCCATCTTCTGAAGCAAAAGAAGCACATGCACATAGGTTAGTACCTGGTGCACACAGATTCTCTGTTATGTGTAAATTGTCATGCTGAGACGATTCTGTCTAATAACTGAAGGCTGCTTATAAAAGTTAGTATCTACGATGTAGAATCTCACTCCTGTTGAAAACGTTTTCTGCAGAACCAAAAACCTGTGTGGAACATATTGAACACAAGTCATCAACTGTCACCTGCACACCGAGTTACTCTTCAATACAAAGATTTAGAACGTGCTCAATACCTCTACACATCTATGATGCATTAGGAACACATAATTTTTGTAAACACTTACACCCATTAGCTGAACACTGGCTGTACAAACTTTGGTAGAAAAGTAATATGGTAGCTACTCGCCACTATGTAAACTATTAAACAAACTCATCGGATGATGTCATCAGTGAAGTCCTCAGTAATGTTATCAACGATGCCATTTGAGATGTCATCAGTGATGTCATAAATGATGTTATATTTGATGTCATAAGCAGTGCATGGTGGTGGGGCAAGTTATAGTTATCTCTGCTAACTATAACTTAAGAATTTCTGTGTTTTATTTAGTTCAAAACGTTAATGTCGTCACTGACATTTTCAACTAACTATAACGTTACTTTAACCTTTGGTTTTTTCAGTGAAAATTTCACACAAAAAACAAAGGTTAAAGTGATGTTATAGTTTTGCCTCAAGCATTTATTTCTAAATTGAAAAATGGAGATACTCTTGGGGTTTCTCCATTTACTATTATAACAACAGAAAAAAGTAGAAAATATGCGTTGTTTATGTTTTGCATTGTTGTAAATATTGTTTTGCAGCGTAAATCCTTTTCTGGATTCACATGCTTTGCATTATTCCGCCATCTAGTGGTTGGCTCCGGGATTGTCTTTGTTTTATTTTTTTCCTCTTGTTTTGGTCGCTGTCGACCACCATTTGGTGCCAGGTGCGTCCCCTGTGTAACGTCAGACAGTATCCTGGAGGTTGACGTGCGTAGTAGCCATCTTCAGATTTTTTTTCCGCCGTTGGGTCTGGAAGCAAGACGGGAAGCTCCTAAGAAATTTTCGATTTTTCCCCAAAAAACTTCAAAAAGAAGAAGATCTACGAAGAAATATCATCGACGTCGTAACCGGAGACAGGAGCAGAGCTTCGGTGTTAACACCACAGAGGACCACCTAGGTCCAAAATGGCGAGGTAGAGGTCATGGAGAATACCCCTTTCAAGTTCTGCCCAAGTGCCACCACAAGTACGCTCAACGCGACCCACACGACGTCTGCAACCTCTGCCTGCCCGAAGATAATCAGGACAAGGACTGTGAGGCCTGCGCTGCGTTCCTGTCGAAGACACTGAGAACACGCCAAAAGCAAAGACAGGACCACTACGCCACAATGTCGCAGACAGCAAAGAAAACGTCTCTCAGAGACCTGGGTTTCTCTAGGGACGAGGAAGAACATGGAGCACCAGCGGAGTCGACGCACGAGGGATCGGACGTCGAGATCCAAGAAGGGGACTCCGAAAAAATCCACTCCGAGAAGAAGGCGAGTGATCCGAAAAAGAAGACTGAGAAGGTAAGACACCATCAAAATCCGTCGGAACCGAAGGGCCACGAACAGAAGGCGCCCAAGCAGCCCCGACGCCAAGCAAAAAGGCAATCGAGGGTCAGCCGTGATTAAAAGAACCCCACGGAACCCAACCAAAAGTTACTGAGGAGGGAAAATCGCCAAAAACAAGGGTCGAGTACGAACCCACAAAAAAGGGCTCAACACCGTCCAAGACTAATGTCGACGCCGGGAAAAAGAGAAAATCGCCGGTCTCCGAGGCCGAGAGAGCCCTCGAAGTCGAAAAGAAAAGGAGAAGTCTCGAGGAAGAAATGGCGACACTCCTACAGAAGAAAAAGGAGTTTGACGCCTCGCTGAAAGATTTTCGCATCCCAAAGGCACCGGTTGCCGAACAGGAGAACGTCGACTCCGAAGAGGCAGAAGACGCCGAGGGAGAAGAAGAAGATATCTTCGACTCCCCTCCAATCCCTGAACCTCGAGACGAAGAACCCGAGGAATACGGAGACGTACCTGCAGAAGAGGTAAACTCCGAAAATTTCGAAGATACGTGGAACGATCTCGACACCGAAAGCCCGGAAGAAGAGATCTGCCGTTACCCTTTGAAAGCTTCGCCTCCAGATGACATAGCTTTCTACAATGACCTCGTTAAAAGGGCAGCAAATCAATTTGGAGTAGCCCTAGAGGAAGAAAAAGGAGACACGTTTCTTACTAGAAACCCTGGCGCCAGCTACAAAAGGAACTCAATACCTTCCTATGCTGGCCAGTATTCTGGACCAAGGTAAAGAAGCCTTCAAAGAACCAGCTTCAAACAAGGGGATAACCCCCAGAGTGGAAAAGAAGTATAAAGCCTCCTCAAAAGACCCAAAATATATTCTTGGAAATACAGTATCTGACTCAATTATTGTCACCACAGCCAGAAGGAGAGCTAATGCAGTCTCCAACACCGGACCTCCACCAGAGAAGGAGAGTAAGAGGATGGATATGGTGGGGAGAAGGATGGAAAGGGAGGCAGCAACACAGTGGTGTATTGCAAATTCAAATGCCCTACTAAATAGATATGGCCACCAACAGTGGGATGAGATAGAGGAAATTCTTAACAAACTCCCTCAGGAGGACAAGAAAAGGGCAAGATCTATTGTCCAGGAAGGAAAGAACGTGGAGAACACCTGCCTTAAGTCGGCATTGGATGCAGCAGATACTGCTAGTAGGCAGATGTGCACAGGAACCATCCTGAGAAGACATGCCTGGCTCAGAATATCTAGGTTCAAACAGGAAGTTCAAACCTCCACCATTAATAGACCATTCAATGGAGAAGCACTGTTTGGAAAGGAGGTAGATGAATCCCTTCAACAGATAAAAAAGGACCACGAGACAGCAAGGGCAATGGGGGACTACAGCTGAGGTTCCTTTAAAAGGAGGGGATTTAATAACAGAAAGCCCTCAGGTAGAGGCACCTTTGGACAAGGACAACAAATGTCACAGCAACCTCAAGGGCAGAACCCAAGTCAACAAATGGGTCAGCAGTCACGCTATCAAGGTTGGCAACAACAACAAAAGCAGCCCTTTCGGGTAAGAAGCAATGGCAGAGGAAGAGGCCAACCCTCTAGAGGAAGAGGAAATGGATCCAAATGACTCGCACACAAGCTAGTATCCACACAAAACACCAGTGGGAGGAAGAATATCTTTATTCCTCAAACAATGGAAAAATATCACAACAGACAATTGGATTTTAAATTTGGTAAAATACGGGTATTGCATAGAGCTGACAAGAAAACCACCTGCAAACCCACCCAAAACGAGAAAATACCTGAAATTAGAGCGCACACTGATAGAGGCAGAAATCAAAGAACTATACCAAAAACAAGCAATAGAATTGGTACCGAAACAAGAATGGTTCAAAGGAAACTACTGTTTCCTAATACCCAAACAGGACTTAACTCTAAGGCCAATCATGGACTTAAGGTTCATCAACAAATTCATACGGACACGACTCTTCAAAATGTGTACTCTTCAGGAAATAATACCACAAATCCAAAAAGGAGACTATATGGCAACAATAGATCTCAAAGATGCCTACTTACATATCCCTATGAACAAAAGACACAAAGTACATGAGATTCCTGCATAATGGAACACATTACCAATTCAAGGTCCTACCTTCGAACAAAATCAGCTCCACGGGTATTTACAAAATGCCTAGCCGCAGTAGTAGCACACCTCAGAAGAGAGGGAATCCACGTCTACCCTTATCCGGACGACTGGCTCATAAGAGCACATTCAAAACAAACATGTTCAAGCAGCGATCCAAACGCTGCAAAAACTGGGGTTTTCAATAAACCACAATAAATCATCAACAAAACCAGAAAAGGGAAAGAAGTTCCTGGGAGCAATAATGAACTCAACAAAGGCAAAAGCGTACCCCACGAAAAGCAGGATACAAGCTATCCATCAGGAGACAACACTCTACCTGAAGGGTCCATCTCTGACAGTGAGGAAGGTCATGAAACTAATGGGCATGATGGCATCATGCATCCCACTTATTCCCCCACGCACGCTTACACATGCGCCCATTCCAAGAATGGCTAACCAACAGCTGGTCCCAAGCCGCAGGAGATTGGGACGATCTAGTGGTTGTAACACAAAAGGTGCAAGCAGAGATACAATGGTGGGCATCCAACAACATAACACAGGGGAGACCTTTCAAGAACCCAACTCCATCTGTGACTATCACCACGGACTCATCCCTCAATGGTTGTGGAACACACTGCAACCAGCTGAAAGTACGGGGACAATGGAACAAACAGGATTCCATAAAACACATCAACTTTTTAGAGATGAAAACAGTCTTCCTAGCATTGAAATCATTCCAAAGGCACATTCAGGGGAAGACTATCCTGATGCAAACAGACAATACAACAACAATGTTCTATCTGAACAAACAAAGAGGTACAAAGTCCTTTCCCCTCAGCAAACTAGCGCAGGAGATCTGGCAGTGGGCAGTAGTCCACAACATCAATCTACAAACTGTACATCTGCCAGGAGTAGACAACATTACAGCGGACCAGCTGAGCAGACAGAACAACTGCTCACACGAATGGGAGTCGAGACAACAAACAGTACAATACCAGTGATAGATCTGTTTGCAACAATGCAGAACAAGAAATGCCAGTATTTTGCCTCGAGGTTTCCACACCACCAGTCAGAGGGAAATGCACTTTCACTCAACTGGTCACGGACATTTGCTTACGCCTTTCCACCAATACCCCTGATGCAAAAAGTGTTACAAAAAGCAAAAAAAACAGGAACAAAAATTATACTCATTGCCCCTCAATGGCCAAGACAAACATGGTACTCAACCCTCCTAGAACTATCCAAAGGGGAGTGGTTCAAGATCAAAGCGGACAAAGACCTGGTATCAATGCAACAGGGACAAATCTTTCACCCGGAACTAGCAACGCTGCATCTGGCAGCCTGGCGCCTGAATACATAGAATTTGGACACCTCAACCTGCCTTTACGAACAATGGAAATTCTAAAAGAGGCAAGAAAGCAGTCCACAAGAAAATGCTATACAGCAAAATGGAAGCAATATACCACCTGGTGCACCGCTAACATTAGGATCGGTTCAATAGATTCTCAAGAGACAGTAATTACATACCTGACTTACCTCCTAGATAGTAACATCAACTACTGAAGCATAAAGGTACACCTGGCGGCCATAGTAGCATACACAAGAAGAAAAACTTGTAAAAGTTTTTTCACAAGGCCAGTGATTAAAAGGTTTCTAGAAGGGGCAAAAGAATTGCTCCACTGAGAGCAGCTCCAGTACCTACATGGAGCCTAAATACAGTACTTTCACAACTTATGACAAAACCCTTCGAGCCCATGCATACAGCGGATTTCAAACACATTACTCTAAAGACAGTCGTTCTCATTGCTATCACATCGCTACGAAGAGTAAGTGAGCTGCAAGCTCTAACAATACAGGAACCTTATTTACAAATACACAAAGATAAAGTAATCCTAAAGACAAACCCACACTTCTTACCAAAGGTGGCTTCTAAATATCATTTATATCAAAATATCATCCTACCAGTTTTCTTCAAAAACCCAAAAACTAAAGAAGAAAGAAGCCTCCATACCCTGGATGTAAGGAGAGTGTTACTGTATTATTTACAAAAAACAGAACAAATCAGGAAAACAAAACAATTGTTTGTAACCTACTCACATAACAACACAGGATCACCAGTCACAAAGGCAACCATTGCAAGATGAATAGTACAAACCATCCAATCATGTCATGCCAATGCCAAACAAGCTTTTGCAATGCAATAGGTCTCGCATTTACAAGAGTTTGAGCTATTGGCAATTCAATAGCTTAATCTCTTGCAAATGCGAGACCTATTGCATTGCAAATATTTTTTTGTTTACTAGCGCCCATGCAGCGCTTTCACAATCATGGAGGCCGCGCCCCTTTCTTTAGACAAGCCGCGTCTAAAGAAAGGGGCGCGGCCGACATTAAAGTGAAACCGTGGCATGGGGCGCTTTGCCAAAAAAAGCATCTGTTTGTCAAGTTGATAAACAGATGTTTTTTTTTGTAAAAGCGCCCAAGTCCTATGCCATATAAATATTACCATCATTTATCCACTGGCAACCTGCTTATTGGCTTTTAATGTATTCATTGTTTTATGGCTCCGTTACGGAAGCCTCCGAGCTCATTATGTAGATACAGAAATGATCAACTATTGAAACTGGCATTCGATCTTATCAACCGCACACGTGTGAAAAGCTGAAGGCCCTTCAGTCAGGCTGCTTTCTGATGCAAGGGACTTTGCAGTAGGGCACAAGCTGTGTTCTTGGCGCTCATTCCATGACCCAGTTTAAGGCACTGCCACTCTAACATCCCCATCAACAAAAAGCACCCTTGTTACTCGTCTTGCTCACGAGGCTCTCATTTATGCAGGGCCACTGGGATAATGTGGCAGGAGAGGATCAAATTATGCAGCGGAGAGGACTAAATTACCCAGCAGCAAAAGGCAAATATGCAGCGTAATGTGGCACTTTTTGTGATAGTATTACTTCATTATTTTGTCATTTATACACAAGTTAAAGCAGTCTGGTTAAAGGTTTCAGCTCATCAGTACCCGTTTCACACCCAAATACAACAATGACCAACAGAAACGTCACCGGTCAACCTTTGCAAACGGCCTTCGTCAGCGCTGCAAAACATATTGCAGCGTTTTTTAGTAACTTTAAGACCCCTATGAGCAAGAAACACATTTTTTTCTTAAAATCTGCAGATTATGCCACACATGATGGATTATGTGGCAAATGCGGCAAATCTATAACCATGCAAAAAACAGCAGCTGAAAAAATGCATAAAGTCGCCTGGCGTTTTATGTGATCCTTGTCTATCACCCAACCAACAACTTACACAGCATTTCCATGTACTGCTGGTCTTTCGAGGAGGTACGGGTATTTCACGGCATACTAAAGTCTATTCCCGTTTTAAATTGTGAAAGCATTTTGCTTTAAATCCACATGGTGATAAGACATTATTTTTATCAGCATTCCCCCCTGCTGCACACGTTCATAAATACCTTACTATGGTGGCATATTGTGAAAACAATTGTGCAAGTCACAGAGATGAGTCTGGTGCAATCCTAGCATTAATCTGTAGTGCTGCATTTAACTAGAGTAGTCCTCAAGGACACAACACACGTGCCCGGAAATGAGGTATACTGCCAGATAAATTATTCCATCTAACAGAACCTGCGTGTATTTCTGCGGAGAGGCTTCTTACATCAGTGTTGGCTATTTGCAGTCACGCAACCAAGGTAACGGGTCCCCAAAGAGTAGTTACCAAAATGTATTGCTCCCAGAAATATGGTTAGCATCCTCTCCCCAGCCATCGGACATGCTCTTTTCACGGGCAGACTTGTGCTCATAAAACCTGAATGTGTGTTGAACCAGTAACAGTCCCCATCTCGGCAGTGGCACTTTGTAATCGACAGTACAAGAGTCTCAAACTAACATGATGACACTTAACTCGGAGGTGCAGGCTGAAACATGTCATCGACGTTCTGCTTCTCATGACCATGCAAGAATTTGATCAGTCCGTACTACAAACAGTGGAACTATAACGGTGATGCCCCTTTAAACCAAAATCGGCTATAGAGGTTTCGCTTTTCCCAGCAACATGTCTGTGCGCAGGTTTATTTTATTTACCAAACTAAATTAACTGGATGATAATTTTCAATGTCATAGGCAGTAATTACCCCTACAATTCTAAATAACTCAAAGGGTGACCCCCTTCTCACAAAAGCTGTGCCATTTTCACATACACTGCTATTAACTCGTGACATTTGTTATGCTGGTGTTACGTTTGACCACAATGTATGTAAAACTCACTTAACAACAAGCGAATGCCATGTGCATTTCCAAACAAAAAATGGCAACATGTTTGCGCGAATGCCGTTTGTTTCTAAACTAATTCCAACATCTGTGCACGAATGTCGTGTGTTTCTCGAAACTGAAAGCACCGTCATCCGAAAACAACAACATTCCAAACACGAGCCGAGGCAATCTAAGGACAAGCCTAAATAAATAAATAAACAAGGAGGCACTGCAGCTGCCGCCCTGCGCGCCGCTGCTCGCTCCCGAGGCAAAACGCCGTGGGAGTGAACCTTTCAGAAGAGGTGGGACATGCACCCACCTTTAGCCATTTGCAGGCTTTGATTATAGAAAGACACACGCAAAAGCCAATCCAATGCGTGCAAGGAGTCAGACCCACACAGAGTTGATACAAGAAGCCTTGCAGAGCAGCGCATGCGCGCTACGCTAGGCTCGACCTAAAAAGAACTAACAATTCAGCCAACAACTCGCTCCACAAGAAAGAAAGGAGCAACCTTGGCTTTCATGGCAAATGTACCCATTGACTCTATTTGTGCAGCAGCAACATGGGCATCGCCACATTCGTTTACAAAGCATTACTGTGTGGACATTCAAATGAGTAAGAAAGCTCAAATTGGATAAAGGGTACTTCAACACCTGTTTGCAAAGTCTTCCTTTCACCACAGCCTCCCAAACGTGGGAGAAACCGCTACAGAATCTAATGCACAGCATGTGAATCTAGAAAAGGATTCACGCTGCAAAATGAAATGGTTACTTACCAGTAGGAGTAGTTTTGCAGCTTGAAGAATTTTCTGGATTCACATGCGACCCACCCGGCCTTCCTACAAGGAAAACAAACAGGTGGGGAAGCAAATGATTACATCAGTTATTTAATTACCATCTCAAGGACTACAAAAATAGAAATAAGAACAGAAAAAAGAATCCGAAGATGGCTACCACACACGTCGACCTCCAGGAAACCGTCTCACGTCACACAGGGGGGACGTACCTGGAAACAAATGGTGGTCGAACGCGACCAAAACAAGAGAGAAAAAAAAAAAAAAACAAAGACAATTCCGGACCCAACCACTAGATGGCGGAATAATGCACAGCATGTGAATCCAGAAAATTCTTCAAGCTGCAAAACTACTACTACTGGTAAGTAACCATTTTGATGGCTCCATTCCCTATTTAACGAGCAGCCAAACTGTTCAAGAGTGTTTGTGCCAGGCAAGATTTGGGTGATGTGGCCCCAGATTTCCAGCCTTGAACTGAATGCTACCCCAGCTAGAGTATAGGGGCAGTGTATTGTTCCTGTGACCTAAAAGTGTTCGAGGGCTTTTGAGGAGGCTAACCGTGATGGAAAAGGCTGTTGTCACCAGGCAGGCACAGCTTCTCTCTTACAGAATTACAACACCTGCATGGGTGGACGCGCCTCCAGTGGGTGTTTGGACGCCACCTGATTTTAAGCAGTTTGTAATGGGTTGTATCAAAGATGACACATTAATCTAGAAGAGGGAGAGAGAGGTACGTAGTGGACCTTGCCTCCTGTATCAAATAGATAATCAAAAGAAGGCCACTAGAAAGCTTAAACTGATATCCTTCCAGATATAGTAGTATTCATTAAGGGAAAAGATTTACTTTTCTTAAAATAACCCTCGCCCACCAAAAGGTCCCTTGGTGGCATGCTTCATCATCGGGGTCTTCCCGCCCCACTGCGGAACGGGGCGTGCTGCAACCGATGGAGACATGGGAGCACTTTCTGGAAGGTGTGGGCTATATTACTAAATGATAGGAGTGGAAGGGTCAGTGAGATAGTGAACAAAAATTTTAAAAAATACCTGGCCACTAGGGACCTAAACTTTATTGAATCCTGTGGCTGGTATTGTTAAAAACGGGGTTGTTGGAGGTGCACAATATAATGCATGTGTTACTCCTGGTCTACATGTTTCAAGCCTTCCCCTTCGGCTTTTCTTCAGGACCAAGTACGATTGATCCCTAATACCACTCTGAATATTGGCTATTGTATTCTTTAGTGCCTATTCATGGTATATCATTGTGTGTTATACAATACCCAATCGGTTTGATGCCTTCAATACTACCTATTTGGTAAGATGTCTCAATTTTTCTGGAAAGATAAAAGTATGCATAACATGATGGGTTAAATTACCGGCACGTTAAGTGTTGTAAACCACATCACCATACAGTGGAAAAATGTCTGATATATTTTTCTATCAGGGTGACATTGTCAAGGTGCCTTTCACTCTGTGTAAAAAAATGTATACGGACAAGACAGTACACAACAAATAACAGAAAACACACACTTTATAATGTCGTCATGCCCAGGCGCTCTTTTCCAAAAAACCATGCAGTATGTCTACTCTCTGTGCTTCATAGTCCGTGAAACACTAAATACATTTTGTGAGAGTACTTCGCTTGAAACACGTACTTATTATTGTTCTAACTTTGCCCCATGAGCTCTGCACGGAAGGGGAGGGACGCTTGTAGTCAAACTCTGAAGAGATAAATGAAATCTGCAAAATTTGAAGTTTAACAAATAAAAGGGGTTGTGGTCCTCCGTGATCGGGGAAGCGGCTATGCCATACTTACTGCCTCAAATCTACTCCCTCGCCCAGCATACTTTGCCTGCCCGTGGCTCCGTGGGTGAATGTGAGTGACTCAGCCGTCCTGCTTAAATATCAGGTCTGCTTGTGCTCACTGCCTCATGTTAGTTTTGCATGGACTCATTTGGTGCATGATGGGAGGAGTATTGTAGTTGAGGAGCGACAGCCTCCATCTGGTAATGATACTCCATGGTATTTTTGATATTATCAGTGTTCTTGTGCAGACATACGGTATTACAGGTGTTTTAAAAAAAAAAAAAAAGACCGTTTCTATTTTCTTTTATGGGGTATTGGGGGTTGATGTTAGAAAAAAATCGTAAGTGGAGAGTGACATGGTTCGTGCTTATGTCGAGGCATGTAGTTTTTCAGGGGGAAAAAATCCGGTTATGCAAATTGGCTCAACGGGATTCCATCGTTTAACCCGTTTGTGTGGGTTTTCAAACGAAAAGCCCATCGCTGTTCCTTTTCAAAAAGTTGCGATTCATTTGGAACGTGTTCAATTACAGTCCACTGTAAGTCTTGCACTGTATGTTTTTTGTCAATGTAATGTGCAGACATTTTGGTCGTGGCTGAATCCCCCCGAAAAACTCAATGCCTCAAAATAAGCGCGAACCTTGTCACTCTCCACTTACGATTTTTTTCTAACATCAACCCCCAATACCCCATAAAAGAGAATAGAAACAGTCTTTTTTTTTAAAAACACCTGTAATACCGTATGTCTGCACAAGAACACTGATAATATCACAAATACCATGGAGTATCATTATCAGATGGAGGCTGTCGCTCCTCAACTACAATACTCCTCCCATCATGCACCAAATGAGGCCACGGTGCGGCAGCCATTTTTAAAGGTTAGCGGTCCATGCAAAACTAACATGAGGCAGTGAGCACAAGCAGACCTGATATTTAAGCAGGACGGCTGAGTCACTCACGTTCACCCACGGAGCCACGGGCAGGCAAAGTATGCTGGGCGAGGGAGTAGATTTGAGGCAGTAAGTATGGCATAGCCGCTTCCCCGATCACTGAGGACCACAACCCCTTTTATTTGTTAAACTTCAAATTTTGCAGATTTCATTTATCTCTTCAGAGTTTGACTACAAGCGTCCCTCCCCTCCCGTGCAGAGCTCATGGGGCAAAGTTAGAACAATAATAAGTACGTTTTTCAAGCGAAGTACTCTCACAAAATGTATTTAGTGTTTCACGGACTATGAAGCACAACGAGTAGACATACTGCATGGTTTTTTGGAAAAGAGCGCCTGGGCATGACGACATTATAAAGTGTGTGTTTTCTGTTATTTGTTGTGTACTGTCTTCTCTGTATACATTTTTTTACACAGAGTGAAAGGCACCTTGACAATGTCACCCTGATAGAAAGGCACCTTGACAATGTCACCCTGATAGAAAAATATATCACACATTTTTCCACTGGATGGTGATGTGGTTTACAACACTTAACGTGCCGGTATTTTAACCTATGTTATGCATACTTTTATCTTTCCAGAATGAATTGAGACATCTTACCAAATAGGTACTATTGAAGCATCATACCGATTGGGTACCGTTTAACGCACAATGATATACCATGAATAGGCACTAAAGAATACAATAGCCAATATTCAGAAGTGGTATTAGGGATCAAACGTACTTGGTGCTGTAGAAAAGCCGAAGGGGAAGGTTTGAAACATGTAGACCAGGAGTAACACATGCATTATATTGTGCACCTCCAACACCCCATTTTTAACAATACCAGCCACAGGATTCAATAAAGTGTAGGTCCCTAGTGGCCAGGTATTTTTTCGAATTTTTGTTCACTATCTCACTGACGCTTCCACTCCTATCTTTTAGTAATATAGCCCACACCTTCCAGAAAGTGCTCCCACGTCTCCATCGGTTGCAGCACGCCCCGTTCCGCAGCGGGCGGGATGACCCCGATGATGAAGCATGCCACCAAGGGACCTTTTGTTGGGTGAGGGTTATTTTAAGAAAAGTAAATCTTTTCCCTTAAGGAATACTACTATACTTGTATCAAAGATGAGCTATCTCCAGTCACTTTTCTGTCATCGAAAAAAAGCAAATAATGTTGCTATGTGAATGTACTTCTGGACCTTGCAATGGTCTCCAAGGTTTGTGGCTTATTCAAGGTTCAGTTTCAGTGAAATATGCGGCACTGAAGAACAACATTGTGCGACAGGGTTGACTATCTTATGCGGCAAGGAAAGGCAGATTTTGCAGCTCTACTTCTATATTTTGTCATTTTAGCAGAGGTTAGTACCGTTGGGGCAATGTTTAATCTCCTTAGCAGTTAAACACCAAACTACAGCAGTCATCATCTGAAAGGTGACCAGATGACTTTTGCAAAGAAACTGGCAGTGTGCTTTCACCTTTGCAAAGAAACTGGCAGTGTGTTTTCACCTTTGCAAAGAAACTGGCAGTGTGCTTTCACCTTTGCAAAGAACCTTGCAGTGTGCTTTCACCATTGCGAAGGATCTGGCAGTGTGCATTCACATTTCTAAAAGATCTGGCATTTTACTTCCACCTTTGCGAAGGATCTGGCAGTGTGCTTCCACCTTTGCGAAGGATCTGGCAGTGTGCTTCCACCTTTGCGAAGGATCTGGCAGTGTGCGTCCGCCTTTGCGAAGGATCTGGCAGTGTGCTTCCGCCTATGCGAGGATCTGGCAGTGTGCTTCCGCCTTTGCAAAGAAACTGGCAGTGTGCTTTCACCTTTGCGAAGGATCTGGCAGTGTGCTTTCACCTTTGCAAAGGATCTGGCAGTGTGCTTTCACCTTTGCGAAGGATTTGGCAGTGTGCTTTCACATTTGGGAAGGAAATAGTAGTGTACTTTCACCTTTGCGAAGGATCTGGCAGTGTGCTTCCACCTTTGTGAATGATCTGGCAGTGTGCTTCCACCATTGTGAAGGATCTGGCAATGTGCTTCCACCTTTGTGAATGATCTGGCAGTGTGCTTCCACCTTTGTGAATGATCTGGCAGTGTGCTTCCACCTTTGTTAATGATCTGGAAGTGTGCTTACACCTCTGTGAAGCATCTGGCAGTGTGCTTTCACCTTTGCAAAGGATCTGGCTGTGTGCTTTCACCTTTGCGAATGATCTGGCAGTGTGCTTTCACCTTTGCAAAGGATCTGGCAGTGGGCTTCCACCATTGTGAAGGATCTGGCAGTGTGCCTTCACCTTTGTGAAGGATCTGGCAGTGTGCTTTCACCTTTGTGAAGGATCTGGCAGTGTGCTTTCACCTTTGTGAAGGATCTGGCAATGTGCTTTCACCTTTGCGAAGGATCTGGCAGTGTGCTTCCACCTTTGTGAATGATCTGGCAGTGTGCTTCCACCTTTGCGAAGCATCTGGCAGTGTGCTTCCACCTTTGTGAATGATCTGGCAGTGTGCTTACACCTCTGTGAAGCATCTGGCAATGTGCTTCCACCTTTGCAAAGGATCTGGCAGTGTGCTTCCACCTTTGCGAAGCATCAGGCAGTGTGCTTTCACCTTTGTGAATGATCTGGCAGTGTGCTTCCACCATTGTGAAGGATCTGGCAGTGTGCCTTCACCTTTGCGAAGCATCTGGCAGTGTGCTTTCGTCTTTGCGAAGCATCTGGCAGTGTGCTTCCACCTTTGCGAAGCATCTGGCAGTGTGCTTCCACCTTTGCGAAGCATCTGGCAGTGTGCTTCCACCTCTGTGAAGCATCTGGCAGTGTGCTTCCACCTTTGCAAAGGATCTGGCAGTGTGCTTTCACCTTTGTGAAGGATCTGGCAGTGTGCTTCCACCTTTGCAAAGGATCTGAAAGCCCACGATGGGGCTTTCTGACCTAAATACTGCTTCTTCCACCAAAGTTACTTTCTCTTCGATTGCCGGCATATCCCTGGCTGCCTCCCTGGCTGCTTTGTCTTCTTTAAAATCTGGCTCCCCTCTCGATCCTTGTCCTGCCAAACTCATGGCTAGCGCAGCTGTTGCTATCAATCCTCTGGTGAACCATTTGATCAACGCATCGCTGGCTTTGGCCTCTGTTCCTTTTGCCTGGAAGCAGGCTCTGCTGGTCCCTCTTATCAAAAAGCCGACTCTGGACCCCCACATCCCGTCCAGTTATCGTCCTATTTCACTACTTCCGAGTATTGCCAAAGTATGTGAGAAATTGGTTAATAAACAGCTGACCTCTTACATCGAACAGCAGGGTCTGCTGCATCCGGCTCAATCTGGGTTTAGAGCTTCATACAGCACTGAGTCCGCCCTGGTGGAAATCACGGAGGCCATCCGGGAGACCTTAGATGCTGGGGGCAGGGCAGTTTTGGCCCTGTTGGACCTATCTGCCGCTTTTGATACTGTCCCCCACGCACTTCTCCTGGCCCGATTGCAGAGGTTGGGTATCATTGGTGCTGCATGGGAGTGGTTAAAATCCTTTCTTGATGGTAGAACCCAACAAGTATGGATTCCCCCTTTTTGCGTCAACTACCCAAGCCCTCCAGACAGGGGTCCCGCAGGGATCTATATTGAGCCCTTTGTTGTTCAATATTTATATGACTCCTCTAATCCAGCTAGCTGAGGACCTTGGTGCAAAAGTGGTTGCTTACGCTGACGATACTCCGCTCTTATTCACCTGGAAGAAGCATGAGATCGCTACCACCCATGTCAGAGCCTGCTTGTCTGCTGTGTTCAATTGGTTCACATCTGCACAGCTGAAATGTAACGAGGACAAAACAGAGATCCTGTTCTTTGGGGAGTTCCCCTCTTTGTTTTGGCACAATTTCTGGCCTGATGATGCCCCTCGGCCTTCTCCTTCGGGCCTCCCAGTAAAAAATCTTGGAATCTGGTTTGACGAAAAACTCAGTTTTGGTAACCAGATTAGCAAACTGACAGGCACCTGCTTTGGTATCCTGAAGCTTCTCAGAAAATGTTTGCCCTTGCTGCCTCTTTCTGCCAAAGAAACGATCGTTCGGGCTTTGGTTACCTCCCGTCTCGATTATGCTAATGCATTGTATGATGGACTCCCTGGCTACCTTATGGATAAGTTGCAGGTAGTGCAGAATGCCGCTGCTCGGCTGTTGGACTTACCTAAACACACCAGTGTTGAGCAGCATCTGCGCAACTTGCATTTGCTGCCGGTAAAAGCTAGGGTCATGTTCAAGGCCCTGGTTACGACCCATGCCGCGCTATACGAGTATGGCCCAGTTTATCTGAGGAACCGTTTCTCGTTTTATATCCCGGGCAGACTCTTGCGCTCCTCGAACACGTACTTGGCTTCCACCCCCAGAATTCGTCTGAAAAGAAAGGGGGGCAGCTCCTTGGCTTATTTGGCTGCGAAGTCTTGGAACTCTCTTCCACTTGATCTGCGTAGCCTTCAAAATTCCACTCAGTTTAGGAAAAAACTCAAAACTTTCCTATTCAATTAAGCTGGTTTTTCTCCTTTGCCATCATTTCTGTACCCTGTTCTGTTTTCTCTTGGGCTCGCGCCGGGACACTCTTCCAAGTAGCTGCGCGCGTTATAAATCACTGCTAACATAACATCTGGCAGTGTGCTTTCACCATTGTGAAGGATCTGGCAGTGTGCTTCCACCTTTGCGAAGGATCTGGCAGTGTGCTTCCACCTTTGTGAATGATCTGGCAGTGTGCTTCCACCTCTGTGAAGCATCTGGCAGTGTGCTTTCACCTTTGCAAAGGTTCTGGCAGTGTGCTTTCACCTTTGCGAATGATCTGGCAGTGTGCTTCCACCTTTGTGAATGATCTGGCAGTGTGCTTCCACCTCTGTGAAGCATCTGGCAGTGTGCTTTCACCTTTGCAAAGGATCTGGCAGTGTGCTTCCACCTTTGTGAAGGATCTGGCAGTGTGCTTCCACCTTTGGGAAGGGTCTGGCAGTGTGCTTCCACCTTTGCAAAGGATATGGCAGTGTGCTTTCACCTTTGTGAAGGATCTGGCAGTGTGCTTCCACCTTTGCAAAGGATCTGGCAGTGTGCTTCCACCTTTGTGAAGGATCTGGCAGTGTGCTTCCACCTTTGCAAAGGATCTGGCAGTGTGCTTTCACCTTTGTGAAGGATCTGGCAGTGTGCTTCCACCTTTGCAAAGGATCTGGCAGTGTGCTTCCACCTTTGCAAAGGATCTGGCTGTGTGCTTTCACCTTTGTGAAGGATCTGGCTGTGTGCTTCCACCTTAGCAAAGGATCTGGCAGTGTGCTTTCACCTCTGTGAAGCACCTGGCAGTGCGCTTTCACCTTTGCAAAGGATCTGGCAGTGCGCTTCCACCTTTGTGAAGGATCTGGCAGTGTGCTTTCACCTCTTTGAAGCATCTGGCAGTGTGCTTCCACCTCTGTGAAGCATCTCGCAGTGTGCTTCCACCTCTGTGAAGCATCTCGCAGTGTGCTTCCACCTCTGTGAAGCATCTGGCAGTGTGCTTTCACCTTTGCAAAGGATCTGGCAGTGTGCTTCCACCTTTGTGAAGGATCTGGCAGTGTGCTTCCACCTTTCCAAAGGATCTGGCAGTGCGCTTCCACCTTTGTGAAGGATCTGGCAGTGCGCTTCCACCTTTGTGAAGGATCTGGCAGTGCGCTTCCACCTTTGTGAAGCATCTGGCAGTGCGCTTCCACCTTTGTGAAGGATCTGGCAGTGCGCTTCCACCTTTGTGAAGGATCTGGCAGTGCGCTTCCACCTTTGTGAAGAATCTGGCAGTGTGCTTCCACCTTTGCGAAGGATCTGGCAGTGTGCTTCCACCTTTGTGAAGGATCTGGCAGTGCGCTTCCACCTTTGTGAAGCATCTGGCAGTGCGCTTCCACCTTTGTGAAGGATCTGGCAGTGTGCTTCCACCTTTGCGAAGGATCTGGCAGTGTGCTTCCACCTTTGTGAATGATCTGGCAGTGTGCTTCCAACTCTGTGAAGCATCTGACAGTGTGCTTTCACCTTTGCAAAGGATCTGGCAGTGTGCTTTCACCTTTGCGAATGATCTGGCAGTGTGCTTCCACCTTTGTGAATGATCTGGCAGTGTGCTTCCACCTCTGTGAAGCATCTGGCAGTGTGCTTTCACCTTTGTGAAGGATCTGGCAGTGCGCTTCCAACTCTGTGAAGCATCTGACAGTGTGCTTTCACCTTTGCAAAGGATCTGGCAGTGTGCTTCCACCTCTGTGAAGCATCTGGCAGTGTGCTTCCACCTTTGTGAAGGATCTGGCAGTGCGCTTCCACCTTTGTGAAGGATCTGGCAGTGCGCTTCCACCTTTGTGAAGGATCTGGCAGTCCGCTTCCACCTTTGTGAAGCATCTGGCAGTGCGCTTCCACCTTTGTGAAGGATCTGGCAGTGCGCTTCCACCTTTGTGAAGGATCTGGCAGTGCGCTTCCACCTTTGTGAAGCATCTGGCAGTGTGCTTTCGCCTTTGCAAAGGATCTGGCAGTGCGCTTCCACCTTTGTGAAGGATCTGGCTGTGTGCTTCTCTACTCTGTTTTTAGTAATTCTTGATCAGTTTGATATAGAAACAAACTCTCATTTGTGATGCAATCTACAAACTTTGCAGTGGACGCTGGAATGTCGTGTGGGAGATCCATAATTAACATGGGCAGTGGAGCCGCTGAAGAATTGCCCAATGACCGGCTTCTTTAGCTGTGTTGACAGAACACCTGTTGTCCGTCCGGTAGTTGTGCGGCTAATTTAGCACTTATTGTAGTTCTCGGTTCCTCAATTTTAGTTGGCTGTGTGAGTGTAAACACAAATGAGCCATTAAGAGGAATATCTGTATATATTTGTTTCATAAATCTGTGGAGACGTCGGTCGTCATCTGTCTACTGTAGCTTCAAATACAATTTGGTTATCTTTTTTTCTTAGAACATAAGACTTGTGAAAAAAAGATTAATTTTGCACACAAATAATTTAGTATATGTAGCAATTGCACCCTCAGTCCTGTATTTGCTACTTTACTGAGCTAATATGACAATATATAGGCTATTTTTAAGGCATGGATATAGTGCAGGTGTTTGCGAGTTGCTGCAGGGGCCGAGGTGTAATCAACAGTCCACAAGTTTGGATCCTATCTGGGCTGATTCGGCCTTTTATCCTTCCAAGGTAGATGAAACGAGCATCATTCAGTGAGGTAATAACAGGTTTTGTGGCTACCCTCATTTTTTTCCAAATACGAATTTGACTAAGAACCCTGAACTCATGCAGTGAACTTTCAACTTAGAACTCCCCCCTTCCTGGCCCAATCTACGACCTTTGGTTTCAACCCCATTGGCCCCAGTGAAGAATTCTTCACCGAGGCCCCAGCAGTGAACCCTAATTGAAAGACTTTCTCCCAAACCACAAAATGGCCTCTGTTTTAAGAATACTCCCTGCCCCTGAACAAGATCATATGAATCAATAGACTCTTGGCTGAGCTACGCCTCCCCGAACACTTGTCTATCGCCCTTGAACAGAATCCATGAGCTCTTAGCGGAGACCCCTTGCTTGTGAACCCCGCATTGAGTTCCCGACTTAGAACCTCCCTTACCCATGCAGTGGACTTAAGGATATCATTGTCCAGCCAAAACACCGAAATCTGTGCAAGGGTCGTCTCTCCCCTCCAAAACTGAGCAATTAACCAGCGACCTTTAGCCTGAAGGTGAACCCTCCGAGCCAGCAAAGACCCTACGCCCTGGGCAATGAACTCTTTACTTAGACACCTGGCCTCAAATCCCAGCAAAGAAGTCTGTCTGTACCCTTCAAGCCTTCAGCTGAGAATTGTGGACCGAGACACCCGGTGATGCTCATCCCATCCCCAGCCCGAGTGATGGACCAGTGACCTCTGTGCCTATGCCCTCTGCTGCTGAATACTGAAGCCTGGGTGAAAAACACCCTGGTTTGAGCAGTTAACTCTCGACCGACCACCCTCGCCCTAAGCGCCTTATGCCATGGAAGGAGCTCCCTGGATTCTGAACACACATCTCCCCTGTTTTCTCCCCCACTCTTATGGACACGGCCACATACACTGGTCCCCTATCCTGGCCCTCTAGTGAAATAGAACAAGGAATCTGGGAGATGCTTCAGTAGGTGTCTTTCCTGTTCCTTCTGCGCAGGGTTGCCCTGCAGAATGTTTTGCTGTTACTAAACAAGTACCTTAAATGTATAGAGTACGACCTTCTTGCAAGAGGTGACTGGCGCGAAAAGTTTAAAACGGCGGAATGATTTGTTAATTGTCCTCAAGTCGATGGGCAATTAGTTAACCTGAAGGTGTGCATTAGTTAACAATAGTCCTCAGACCAAAATAGTATTTGCCAGCTGCCCTTGCAGCGTGGCGGTGATTGACAGCGGGCCGCGTGCTCCGCGAGACAGGACAGGATAGGGTGCGGCGCGAGGCAGTGACGCGCGGACCGCTACTGCGCTGCGTCTGTGTACCCGGATCTGATAGGTACCTGACAGGTGGCCAGCTCGCGCGCTACAGAGCCATGTGCGCGCTGTCAGCCCCGTGCAAGCGGCCTTGTTTGGATTGATGAATTGCCTGCTCTCTTGATTAAACCTTCCGTCACTTCAGAAACAAAGAGCCCGTGTTCGGATGGCAAGACGGAGGGTGTCGGAGCGACCGGTGTCTGCACTACCTCTGTGCAGATGTTGGGCGCAGGCCGGAGCATGTCTTATGAAAATGGATGTGGCGGGCATGGCATATTGTTCCTTGCTGGAGATCTCCCCTGGGGGAGGGGGGTGCTAGGATGGTTAACTTTTGCTGTGCTTTAACCTTTTATGAAAACCCAGGCAGCAGCTGTGGCAGCAGACATATTGGGGGTGATAAATGAATTATGTTGAAAGAGGGTGTCTTTAAAGTTATTATATAGTATTTAGCGAACAGGCACCTAGGCAACCCAGAATTGCATGATGTTGAGTCGAGGCCGGGACTCGAACCTCTGGCCTTTAAGCCACTTATTGCATGCCTCTGGGTGTAGAGAGTCGGGTTAGTGGGATGATACAAGTGCCCCCTGAAGGAGCATATTCTTGAAGCGGGATCAACAATACAGTTATCCTGGCAGAACCCAAAGATATCGTATATATTAGGGCTTCAGGGTCCTTCCAGTGGTGTGCTGTGGACACTTGGGTGAAGGCTGCAGATTGACATCTGTCGACGCGAAGGCGGCGACACATGGCATGGCTCTCTATTGAGACATGAATCCACTAACGTTTGTAATAATTGTAGCCTGGCCATCAGGTGCCGCCCGTGGGTGATCCAAAAATTGAGAAACAAACACAGGATTTGTATCTTACTCTCTCTTTATGTCTATGTGGGGGTATTTATAAAGCGCACTGTTACTCCAAGGAGTGTCCTGGCGCTAGATGCAGAAGGGTAGCAGAGTGAGCGGGGGGGGGATTATGGGCACGAATAGACCAAGTTTTCATTTTTTTCCGGAACAGGGGCGTAGACTCAATGTTTCTAAGGGGCAGGGGCAGTTTGTTCCAGAGGGACGGACCAAGGCAGGAGAGGGCCTTACCCCCTGTCCTGGCCGTCTTAATACGGGGAGTACTGGCTAGCAGAAGATTGGAGGAGCGAAGATTTCTCAGTAGGGCATAGAATGAGATCCTACGTTTAAGATAGCCCGGGCCCATCCCATATAGGGCCAGCTGGGTCACAAGCAGAGTATTAAAGATGTCTCTTTTCCTGATTCTTTAAAGATGGCCATTCCGAAAGCCATGTCGATCAGTAAGGCGGGATGACTTTTGCAGCATGATTTCTTACCCACGTATCTGGCGATGAAGTGGCCAAGCAGCTAATGGACCTGGGGCTGCTCCTCCATTGAGTCAGAGCCTGATTTCACTCGTCCAAATATTGATCCTGGACCAGTATTCTGGTCCCTCTGATTCCTATCCACGGACTATGCCAGGCACCTGTGGTACAAGCGGCTCGATGCTTCTCCCAGGTCTACCAGCGCACAGAGGGCAGTGCTGGAAAGTTGTGAGTAGACTCGGATGAATCCTTCATTAGGCGATGCATAGGTCTTAGTTCTACGGTCAAGGCTAGCGGGTCAGTGCATAGGTAGTTAACAACCTTCCTCCACCTCAACCCTTTCTCATGGGTTCTTATTCTCTGATTGGGGTGGGGAGAGCATCTCTCATTTTACTGTGCCATGTGTGTACATATGCATGTATGTTTTGGCTTTGTATGGCTCAAACATAGCAATAACACTATGTAATGCAGGACATAGTAGGCATTACAGGACTTTGAGAAAAGTGGAAACGATGAGGGAAGAGGTAGAGTCTTTTCCCTGCAAAAAGGGTGGAGGCCACCCCTCAGGCAAGTGTAGAAAGAGCTGAAATGTCTGAACCAGTACTTGGTAATTTGAAGTTTACAATGAATTAATGCAATTTCTGTGCATGTGTGTTCAGTTTATTTGAGGTTAGTTGGCTTAAAATCCTTATTTTTGAATTGCATAGATTCCCCCGTCCTGTGTGAATCGTAACACACCTATTCACCTGCTGTCAATTTTCTTTGATCATCTGGCACAACTACTCTATTTGCAGAATTCCTGCTTCATTATGCTCTCTCACCAAGGATATTGGAAAGAACATATTTATCTAGAGGTTGTTTTATGCAATGTGCCTCACTTCTCTGGGAAGATCGGTTGAGGGTACGAATGAAAAGTTGTTCAGTTGTCAAAGGTTCCCTAAACCTCATGCTGTTATTTTATGCTGTAAGTTCTATTGTTAGTTATGTTCCCTTTATATACCCTGTGAGGATTGTGGTGTATTGTATGGTTGTGCGACCTTACCATGTAATACACTCACAAAATTGTCATGGGTCCAGGGAGGCTAATTTGTAAAACCTCTAGCGCAACCCTCGGTAGCTGTGGCTTCGAGCAGCAAGTCTTAAACAAAGGAACTAGTGTAAAGCATTTAGAAGCACCGTCACACAGCATGAAAGAAATCTGACACCAGTTTATAAAAATAGATTATATTTTTATGAATTTTCAGATTCCAATATGAGCAAAATTCACTGGAGTGTTCCGGAGATGTACAGTTTTAGTGCGAAGCACAAACAGGCATTGGTAACTGTAAAGTTTATAAACTTTTGAAGAGTTGTGTTCGGCTATTCCGGCCTGGACTGGGTGATCAATTCCAATAGGGAGAAGGTCAGGGGGCCAATAAGTATTATTTGGGCAGTTACTTGGTCACCAAAGCAGCCTCTAGCCCAGTTCCACACTTTACATCAAGAATTCCTGATGCTGGGGATGCAGGATGCTGGAAGATGCCCTGGGTACTGTGTGTGTGGTCGACAGAGGCCTTTCCCAGGTTATTCCTCATTCCACGTGTAAGGTGAGGCA